>CM066203.1:53861938-54526104 GCA_033675215.1 Rhodiola kirilowii | reverse complement strand
TTCCAAATCTACACTCAAAAGACCAAGAACGCAAAATCCAAGCCATCATAGGCCAAGGGACCGAGTTCTAGGCCATCCTAAGGAACAACCATGCTACACTCAAAATCAGCCTTAACATCCTTCATGGAACCGACTTGGAATCACTCAAAAATGCTAGATCCATCGCCCAAAGGTCAAGAACGCAATGCAAAGGGCCCAAGCCCGGTAAAGGCCAAACAAGGGCAATATCGGCCGTTTTGGGATTTCGACCTTGTTCCGGGCAGAATTTGGCTTAACATCCTTCTTGAGATCATCTTAGAATGACTTTTTCATTCAGAATACACCCTCCAAAATCCAAGAAGGTCCGACCAAGGCTCCGGTCAGATTCCGGCCACATTCCGGCGAACTCTGGCCAAGCTCCGATCAACCACCGCCTTACCTCCGACCTATCTCTGGCCATGCCACGTGGCACCACTCAGCTGGCTGCAGGTGGCGCAGCCATGTGCAAGGAGGTGGAGAAGCAAACTTAGCCTCCAAGTCTTCGGGATATTTTCAAGCAAACTTAGCCTCCAAGTGTTTGTGATATTTTCAAGCAATACTTAGCCTCCAAGTCTTCCTCTTCTATAAATAGAGGCCTTGCCTCATGTAATCCATATCCCTTCACTTGTAGTTCGAATTTCTTAGAGAGATAGAGAGCTTAACTCTCTTCTCTTCATTTTCAATACACACTTGTTCTTCACTTGTTCTTGCTTTGTTCTTCATTTTGGAGCTACTTCCCTTGCCTTGATCTTGCTTAAGAGCTCCTCTCCTCCACTTGTTGTAGGTACAAAGCCACGACTTCCTTACTTTTCCTTTACTTTCCTTTACTTTGTTATTGCTTTGGAGCTCATCTCCCTTTACTTGTTCTTGTTCAAAGCCACGGCTTGCTTGTATTCCTTGACATGAATTCAAGTAGCTAAGACTTATATTCGGTTGAAGGTGTTTCTTATATCATGAATCATTTCTAGACTCTTTGCTTAATTCTTCTTTATGTTCAAAACTTGTTCTATGTGCCACATATTAGGTTAGAACTTCCAAGGTTGAGTGGATGCTTGACAGAGCAAAACTCTTCCGTGGGGTTCGTAAACATACTTGGGTAAGTGGATGCTTGGAATAGCAAAACTTATCTGAGGAGTTTGACCTCTTTAAAACACCATTTGGTTGATCGGGAATGATTGATCAAATGGATGCACATAAGGCTAATATACCTTGGAATGGGGTATTAGTCTAAATAGAACAAGTGCTCTATGCCTTGAAATGGGCTAGACAGTGTGGCAAGTCAAGTGCTTGAAATGGTCTTGATACACTTTTGAACATTTAGTAAGATCATTAGAAGTCAATGATGAATGATGATATGATATAAAACCCCTTAACCGAATCCTTTCCTTCCATTAAAATATCAACTGTTTACTTCCTGTACATTTACCTTCTGTCATTTACTTTTACGCACTGTAATTTACTTTTTGTATAAACCACTCAAACCCAACCCCAATCGCACTTTCAATTCTGTCATTTATTTTTCAGTTCATAAAACCCCAAAAAACCAAAAATACTTTTATTTTCAAGAACAACCATTCCATACTGACTCCCTTGGTTTCGACCCCTACTTACCACTTACTACCAAAAATAGTTAAGTCGCGAGTATCGGAGATCTAAATTTGTTTTTACACAGAGAACATCGCACCTTAACGACAGTGCAGTAGGCTCCGTCAATATAACACCGACTAATCACCGAGAAGCATCATGTTACATTCTGCGCATTGTATGACGGGTGCGATCATACCAGCACTAATGCACCGAATCCCATCAGAACTCCGTGGTTAAGCGTGCTTGGGCGAGAGTAGTTGATAAGCCACGTCGTCGTGTGCCAAATCAAACCAATTTTATAAGTGTCCACTACCTTAGGCTTACTATGAATTAGTAGAGCGGCAAGTAGAGGTCGAACCCAAGAGAGCTAGATGGTTACTATTTGTTCTGTGAGAAAGGAGAAGTAAAGTAAGACAAGTTTTGGGGGGGGGGGTTTGAAAAGGGTTTTTGGAATGTAAGTACAAGTGCAGAAAATAAAGATAAGGGATTGTGATCAAGAGAATGGAATCCGGTCTAGGGGCTTTTGTTGTAGCTCAACTCATCATTGACCTCTAATGATCTATCCTTGTATCCATTAGTGTGGGTTTATTCCATTTCAAGACATAAACCCTAAGGTAAGGCCATTTCAAGCACTTACGCCACTTCTAGTTCTAGCTAGACTAACACTCCATTTCAAGATATGTTAGCCTAAGTGTAGTCGCTTGGTGTCATGATTTATTATCGACCAAGCAACTAATGAGAGATTGAACTATTAGGAGGAACTTTGCCATTTCAAGCTTCCACTCAACTTCATAGCTCAATCCGAATGGAATACACAAGAACTAGTTGCTAGACTAAGTGCAAATCTGTTCCACATTTCAATGAGAACAAGCCTAATGAGGTAGTGAACCCACACGGCTAAACCTTGCCATTTCAAGCATTGGTTTAGCCTAGGTATTCATCCCCAAATCCTTGGCACACGCTAGCAAATGAAGTACAAGGAAGCATTAAGATCAAGGTCTCAAAGCCTTGCTACAACATTAAGGGGACCCCAAACCGAATTATGGAGGTTTTAGCCACTCATATTCATGAAATGAATACGAGAGCTAAGGAGCATAATCGGAATAAGGAAGGTACAACCCAAAATGTGTAGAGTAGAAAGTAAAATGCGTAACTTGAAATGTAAAGTGCGTAACAAAAGAAGAAGGAGTAGAGAGAAGTTGGAGTTTTCAATAGCAACAAGTAGAGAAGTGTTACAAGGGATTGAGAGGGATTAGGGGTACAATTTCGTGTGTCTTGGCTCTCTATTTATAGAGCCATGAGCTAGAGGCTCCTCTCATTCTTTAAGTAGTTGCCCATGCCTTGTGGTCTTTTGCCATTGTTTTCTCCCACTTGTGCCACTTTTGCCCATGCTTCTTTGCTCTCCTTTGATTAATGCACGAATGGGGATGGGTTGGGCATGTGTTGTCTGCCTTTTCCAGCTCTCATATGACACTAATGGACAGCTTCTTGATGCACCCTTAGAATATAAATCCCCCATGCTCCTTTGAGCTCCATTTGATGACATTTTCTGACACGATGGGATTATTTACTTTTCCACTAATATGGAATATTCTAAGACTATGTGCCGATCCATAATTTCGATTTGAAGAGTTTTGCTTGACGATGTCCTCAGAATGCATGATCTGTGCGCGCAGGCCCTGTCGGAATGAGCCGAAATGGCTTGGCATGGGACAACAGTGAATTGGCTCGGGCGTTTTGCTGGAAATTGATAACTTCTGAGTCATTGATCATTTAGAACAACTTGGTCGAGCCAGATTTCTTAAAAGATGATTTTGGTTCGAGGATTCTTGCATCGCCTTGATTCTGTGCACACATGGCCTGGGACTCTGCTGGGCGCGGCCTGGGCGCTTCTTCCGCGGACGTCTCCTTCCATTATGCTCCGCGGACGTCTCAAGAATTGCTTCTAAATATTCAGACGTCCGCGCCTTATATTCTCCAGCCCTCCGCGGTTTGCACTGAGGAAAATACCACGGCGCGGACTTCATTTCTTTCCGCGCCAAACATCTTCAAAAGGCTCCTTTTAGTCGGTATTCCTCTTAAGATTCCGAAATTGCCTGAAATGCAAAACTACATTAACAAGCACATGTTTGTATGTCCAAAGGTCGAATTTGGTGGGAATTGTTGACTCGATGAGTCGTATAAATACGTCTCATCAGTAGTACTAGGATGGGTGACCTCCTGGGAAGTCCTCGTGTTGCACCCCTTTTTGCGCCATTTCTGATGTAGGACATATCGCGGTGCAGATTGAAGAGCTAATATCGCGCAAGAAGGGCAAAATTGGCAACATCGGTATTTGGCGTTCAGCGTCCAGAAATTCACCATAATACGTTATTTCGAGTGGAAACGGGCCACCGAACGCAACTCACCGCTTGTGCCGTGATGTATGGCCTTTTTAATCCTTCCGGGCTCGTTTGGCTGGCCAAATCAGCATATTTATCTTTTAGCGGCTGATAATTATCTTTTTAGTTTTCCTTTCCTAATTAGGTTTAGTTTTCCTTTCTTAATTAGGTTTTATATTTTCCGATTTAACCGCACCTTAGGGGTTCAGTTATGTGTCTTATTTCGTATCAATAAACCTTCAGTTTTTCGTTCTTGGTGGATTCCAAGCCTTTTGCGAATTCATTGCTGGTGAATTCATCTATCCTATTTGTCACGCTGCGTCAATTTCTTTTCGATCAAGTCCTTATAAACACGATTTTGTTTTATCCGCTTATTCTTTGGCCTTTGTTACTTCGTTTCGAGGCCAAAGCCAAACGTCCACCGTTCTATTTTATCTTTTTTTATTTATTAATATACTTTTATAATTATCGATCGTTTATATATATAAATACATATATAACACCGACTAATCCCCGAGAAGCATCATGTTATGTTCTGCGCATTATAGGAAGGGTGCGATCATACAAGCACTAATGCACCGGATCCCATCAGAACTCCGCAGTTAAGCGTGCTTAGGCGAGAGTAGTACTAGGATGGGTGACCTCCTGAGAAGTCCTCATGTTGCACCCCTTTTTCCGCCATTTCTGACGCAGGACAGATCGCGGTGCAGATTGAAGAGCTAATGTCGCGCAAGAAGGGAAAAATTGGCTTCAACGGTATTTGGCGTTCAGCGTCCAGAAATTCAACATAATACGTTATTTCGAGTGGAAACGGGCCACCGAACGCAACTCACTGCTTGCGCCGTGATGTATGGCCTTTTCAATCCTTCCGGGCTCGTTTGGCTGGCCAAATCAGCATATTTATCTTTTAGCGGCTGGTAATTATCTTTTTAGTTTTCCTTTCCTAATTAGGTTAAGTTTTCCTTTCTTAATTAGGTTTTATGTTTTCCGATTTAACCGCACCTTAGGGGTTCAGTTATGTGTCTTATTTCGTATCAATAAACCTTCAGTTTTTCGTTCTTGGTGGATTCCATGTCTTTTGCGAATTCATTGCTGGTGAATTCATCTATCCTATTTGTCACACTGCGTCAATTTCTTTTCGATCAAGTCCTTATAAACACGATTTTGTTTTATCCGCTTATTGTTCGGCCTTTGTTACCTCGTTTCGAGGCGAAAGCCAAACGTCCACCGTTCTATTTTATCTTTTTTTATTTATTAATATACTTTTATAATTATCGATCGTTTATATATATATAAATACATATATAACACCGACTAATCCCCGAGAACCATCATGTTATGTTCTGCGCATTATATGACGTGTGCGATCATACCAGCACTAATGCACCGGATCCCATCAGAACTCTGCAGTTAAGCGTGCTTGGGCGAGAGTAGTACTAGGATGGGTGACCTCCTGGGAAGTCCTCGTGTTGCACCCCTTTTTGCGACATTTCTGATGCAGGACAGATCGCGGTGCAGATTGAAGAGCTAATGTCGCGCAAGAAGGTCAAAATTGGCATCATCGGTATTTGGCGTTCAGCGTCCAGAAATTCAGCATAATACGTTATTTTGAGTGGAAACGGGCCACCGAACGCAACTCACTGCTTGTGCCGTGATGTATGGCCTTTTCAATCCTTCCGGGCTCGTTTGGCAGGCCAATTCAGCATATTTATCTTTTAGCGGCTGATAATTATCTTTTTAGTTTTCCTTTCCTAATTAGGTTTAGTTTTCCTTTCTTAATTAGGTTTTATGTTTTCCGATTTAACCGCACCTTAGGGGTTCAGTTATGTGTCTTATTTCGCATCAATAAACCTTCAGTTTTTCGTTCTTGGTGGATTCCAAGTCTTTTGCGAATTCATTGCTGGTGAATTCATCTATCCTATTTGTCACACTGCGTCAATTTCTTTTCGATCAAGTCCTTATAAACACGATTTTGTTTTATCCGCTTATTGTTTGGCCTTTGTTACCTCGTTTCGAGGCGAAAGCCAAACGTCCACCGTTCTATTTTATCTTTTTTTATTTATTAATATACTTTTATAATTATCGATCGTTTATATATATATAAATACATATATAACACCGACTAATCCCCGAGAACCATCATGTTATGTTCTGCGCATTATATGACGTGTGCGATCATACCAGCACTAATGCACCGGATCCCATCAGAACTCTGCAGTTAAGCGTGCTTGGGCGAGAGTAGTACTAGGATGGGTGACCTCCTGGGAAGTCCTCGTGTTGCACCCCTTTTTGCGACATTTCTGATGCAGGACAGATCGCGGTGCAGATTGAAGAGCTAATGTCGCGCAAGAAGGTCAAAATTGGCATCATCGGTATTTGGCGTTCAGCGTCCAGAAATTCAGCATAATACGTTATTTCGAGTGGAAACGGACCACCGAACGCAACTCACTGCTTGTGCCGTGATGTATGGCCTTTTCAATCCTTCCGGGCTCGTTTGGCTGGCCAATTCAGCATATTTATCTTTTAGCGGCTGATAATTATCTTTTTAGTTTTCCTTTCCTAATTAGGTTTAGTTTTCCTTTCTTAATTAGGTTTTATGTTTTCCGGTTTAACCGCACCTTAGGGGTTCAGTTATGTGTCTTATTTCGTATCAATAAACCTTCAGTTTTTCGTTCTTGGTGGATTCCAAGTCTTTTGCGAATTCATTGCTGGTGAATTCATCTATCCTATTTGTCACGCTGCGTCAATTTCTTTTCGATCAAGTCCTTATAAACACGATTTTGTTTTATTCGCTTATTGTTTGGCCTTTGTTACTTCGTTTCGAGCCGAAAGCCAAACGTCCACCGTTCTATTTTATCTTTTTTTATTTATTAATATACTTTTATAATTATCGATCGTTTATATATATATATAAATACATATATAACACCTACTAATCCCCGAGAAGCATCATGTTATGTTCTGCACATTATATGACGGGTGCGATCATACCAGCACTAATGCACCGGATCCCATCAGAATTCCACAGTTAAGCGTGCTTGGGCGAGAGTAGTACTAGGATGGGTGACCTCCTGGGAAATCCTCGTGTTGCACCCAATTTTGCGCCATTTCTTTTCCATCAAGTCCCTATAAACACGATTTTGTTTTATCCACTTATTGTTTGGCCTTTGTTACTTCGTTTCGTGGCGAAAGACAAACGTCCACTGTTCTATTTTATCTTTTTTTATTAATATACTTTTATAATTATCGATCATTTATATAATATATATATATATAACACCGACTAATCACCGAGAAGCATCATGTTACGTTCTGCGCATTGTATGACGGGTGCGATCATACCAGCACTAATGCACCGGATACCATCAGAACTTCGCAGTTAAGCGTGCTTGGGAGAGAGCAGTACTAGGATGAGTGACCTCCTAGGAAGTCCTCGTGTTGCACCCCTTTTTGCGCCATTTCTGATGCAGGACAGATCGCGGTGCAGATTGAAGAGCTAATGTCGCGCAAGAAGGGTAAAATTGGCAACATCGGTATTTAGCATTCAGCGTCCAGAAATTCACCATAATACGTTATTTCGAGTGGAAACGGGCCACCGAACGCAACTCACTGCTTGTGCCGTGATGTATGGCCTTTTTAATCGTTCCGAACTTGTTTGGCTGGCCAAATCAGCATATTTATCTTTTAGCGGCTGATAATTATCTTTTTAGTTTTCCTTTCCTAATTAGGTTTAGTTTTCCTTTCTTAATTAGGTTTTATGTTTTCCGATTTAACCGCACCTTAGGGGTTCAGTTATGTGTCTTATTTCGTATCAATAAACCTTCAGTTTTTCGTTCTTGGTGGATTCCAAGTCTTTTGCGAATTCATTGCTGGTGAATTCATCTATCCTATTTGTCACACTGCGTCAATTTCTTTTTGATCAAGTCCTTGTAAACACGATTTTGTTTTATCCGCATATTGTTTGGCCTTTGTTACTTCGTTTCGAAGCGAAAGCCAAACGTCCACCGTTCTATTTTATCTTTTTTTATTTATTAATATACTTTTATAATTATCGATTGTTTATATATATATATAAATACATATATAACACCGACTAATCCCCGAGAACCATCATGTTATGTTCTGCGCATTATATGACGTGTGTGATCATACCAGCACTAATGCAACGGATCCCATCAGAACTCCACAGTTAAGTGTGCTTGGGTGAGAGTAGTATTAGGATGGGTGACCTCCTTGGAAGTCCTCGTGTTGCACCCCTTTTTGCGCCATTTCTGATGCAGGACAGATCGCGGTGCAGATTGAAGAGCTAATGTCGCGCAAGAAGGGCAAAATTGGCATCATCGGTATTTGGCGTTTAGCGTCCAGAAATTCAGCATAATACGTTATTTCGAGTGGAAACGGGCCACCGAACGAAACTCACTGCTTGTGCCGTGATGTATGGCCTTTTCAATCCTTCCGGGCTCGTTTGGCTCGCCAAATCAGCATATTTATCTTTTAGCGGCTGATAATTATCTTTTTAGTTTTCCTTTCCTAATTAGGTTTAGTTTTCCTTTCTTAATTAGGTTTTATGTTTTCCGATTTAACCGCACCTTAGGGGTTCAGTTATGTGTCTTATTTCGTATCAATAAACCTTCAGTTTTTTGTTCTTAGTGGATTCCAAGTCTTTTGCGAATTCATTGCTGGTGAATTCATCTATCCTATTTGTCACGCTGCGTCAATTTCTTTTCGATCAAGTCCTTATAAACACGATTTTGTTTTATTCGCTTATTGTTTGGCCTATGTTACTTCGTTTCGAGGCGAAAGCCAAATGTCCACCGTTCTATTTTATCTTTTTTTATTTATTAATATACTTTTATAATTATCGATCGTTTTTATATATATATATATATAAATACATATATAACACCTACTAATCCCCGAGAAGCATCATGTTATGTTCTGCACATTATATGACGGGTGCGATCATACCAGCACTAATGCACCGGATCCCATCAGAACTCCGCAGTTAAGCGTACTTGGGCGAGAGTAGTACTAGGATGGGTGACCTCTTGGGAAATCCTCGTGTTGCACCCATTTTTGCGCCATTTCTTTTCGATCAAGTCCCTGTAAATATTATTTTGTTTTATCCACTTATTGTTTGGCCTTTGTTACTTCGTTTAGTGGCGAAAGACAAACGCCCACTGTTCTATTTTATTTTTTTTATTAATATACTTTTATAATTATCGGTCATTTATATAATATATATATATATATATATATAACACCGACTAATCACCGAGAAGCATCATGTTACGTTCTGCGCATTGTATGACGGTTGCGATCATACCCGCACTAATGCACCGGATACCATCAGAACTTCGCAGTTAAGCGTGCTTGGGCGAGAGTAGTACTAGGATGGGTGACCTCCTGGGGAAGTCCTCGTGTTGCACCCCTTTTTGCGCCATTTCTGATGCAGGACAGATCGCGGTGCAGATTAAAGAGCTAATGTCGCCCAAGAAGGGCAAAATCGGCAACATCGGTATTTGGCGTTCAGCGTCCAGAAATTCACCATAATACGTTATTTCGAGTGGAAACGGGCCACCGAACGCAACTCACGACTGAAGCCGTGATATATGCCCTTTTTAATCCCTATGGGCTCGTTTGGCTGTCCAAATCAGCATATTTATCTTTTAGCGACTGATAATTATCTTTTTAGTTTTCCTTTCCTAATTAGGTTTAGTTTTCCTTTCATAATTAGGTTTTATGTTTTCCGATTTAACCGCACCTTAGGCGTTCAGTTATGTGTCTTATTTCGTATCAATAAACCTTCAGTTTTTCATTCTTGGTGGGTTCCAAGTCTTTTGCGAATTCATTGCTGATGAATTCATCTATCCTATTTGTCACACTGCGTCAATTTCTTTTCGATCAAGTCCTTATAAACATGATTTTGTTTTATCCGCTTATTGTTTGGCCTTTGTTACTTCGTTTCGAGGCGAATGCCAAACGTCCACCGTTCTATTTTATCTTTTTTTATTTATTAATATACTTTTATAATTATCGGTCGTTTATATATATAAAAATACATATATAACACCGACTAATCCCCGAGAACCATCATGTTATGTTCTGCGCATTATATGACGTGTGTGATCATACAAGCACTAATGCACCGGATCCCATCAGAACTTCGAAGTTAAGCGTGCTTGGGAGTGAGTAGTACTATGATGGGTGACCTCCTGGGAAGTCCTCGTGTTGCACCCCTTTTTGCGACATTTCTGATGCAGGACAGATCGCGGTGCAGATTGAAGAGCTAATGTCGCGCAAGAAGGGCAAAATTGGGATCATCGGTATTTGGCATTCAGCGTCCAGAAATTCAGCATAATACGTTATTTCGAGTGGAAACGGGCAACCGAACGCAACTCACTGCTTGTGCCGTGATGTATGGCCTTTTCAATCCTTCCGGGCTCGTTTGGCTGGCCAATTCAGCATATTTATCTTTTAGCGGCTGATAATTATCTTTTTAGGTTTCCTTTCCTAATTGGGTTTAGTTTTCCTTTCTTAATTAGGTTTTATGTTTTCCGATTTAACCGCACCTTAGGGGTTCAGTTATGTGTCTTATTTCGTATCAATAAACCTTCAGTTTTTCGTTCTTGGTGGATTCCAAGTCTTTTGCGAATTCATTGCTGGTGAATTCATCTATCCTATTTGTCACGCTGCGTCAATTTCTTTTCGATCAAGTCCTTATAAACACGATTTTGTTTTATTCGCTTATTGTTTGGCCTTTGTTACTTCGTTTCGAGGTGAAAGCCAAACGTCCACCGTTCTATTTTATCTTTTTTTATTTATTAATATACTTTTATAATTATCGATCGTTTATATATATATATATATATAACACCTACTAATCCCCGAGAAGCATCATGTTATGTTCTGCACATTATATGATGGGTGCGATCATACCAGCACTAATGCATTGGATCCCATCAGAATTCCGCAGTTAAGCGTGCTTGGGCGAGAGTAGTAATAGGATGGGTGATGAGACGTATTTATACGACTCATCGAGTCAACAATTCCCACCAAATTCGACCTTTGGACATACAAACATGTGCTTGTTAATGTAGTTTTGCATTTCAGGCAATTTCGGAATCTTAAGAGGAATACCGGCTAAAAGGAGTCTTTTGAAGATGTTTGGCGCGGAAAGAAATGAAGTCCGCACCTTGGCATTTTCCTCAGTATAAACCGCGGAGGCATGGAGAATATAATGCGTGGACGCCTGAATAATTTCCACAATTGCAGGAGACGTCCGCGGCACAGAATCGAAGAAGACGTCCGTGGAAGCAGCGCCCAGGCCACGCCCAGCAGAGTCCAAGGCCATGTGTGCACAGAATCAAGGCGATGCGAGAATCCTCGGACCAAAATCATCTTCCAAGAAATCTGGCTCGACCAATTTGTTCTAAATGATCAATTACTCGGAAGTTATCAATTTTCAGCAAAACGCCCGAGCCAATTCACTGTTGCCCCATGCCTAGCCATTTCGGCTCATCCCGACAGGGCCCTGCGCACACAGATCATGCATTTTGAGGGCATCTTCGAGCACAACTCTTCAAATCGAAATTCTGGCTCGGCACATAGTCTTAGAATATTCCATATTAGTGGAAAAGCAAATAATCCCATCGTGTCAGAAAATGTCATCAAATGGAGCTCAAAGGAGCATGGGGGATTTATATTCTAAGGGTGCATCAAAAAGCTATCCTTTAGTGTCATATGAGAGCTGGAAAAGGCAGACAACACATGCCCAACCCATCCCCATTCGTGCATTAATCAAAGAAGAGCAAAGAAGCATGGGCAAAAGTGGCACAAGTGGGAGAAAACAATGGGGCAAAGGACACAAGGCATGGGCATCTAACTTAAAGAATGAGAGGAGCCTCTAGCTCATGGCTCTATAAATAGAGAGCCAAGACACACGAAATTGTATCCCATTTTTTGGAGTTGAGAGCTCCTCTCTCTTCTCCTCACTTGTTCTTGCTCTTGTAATCTCTTGTTCTTCATTTTGGCAATAGTAAGCATTTCCTTTCATTCCTTGTATTTACTTTCATGTATTTACTTTCCATGTATTGCTATTGTATTCATTTCATGAATACTACTAGCTAATCCCTTCACTATTCGGTTTAGGGGTTGATATATTGTGGCAAGGTTTTGAGACCCTTTACTTAATGCTATCTTGTGTTCTTGTGGTGTAAGTGCTTGGAATGGCCTTACTTCGGGTTACATCTTGGAATGGAGTAACCACACTCATGGACACAAGATTAGATCATTAGAGGTCGATGATGAACTAGCCACAATAATAATTGTCAACAACTTTGAGATTCTTGTACTTAATGCTTCTTTGTGTTCAACTTGTTCTATGTGTGACGCGCGTCGTTTGACGCATCAAACTTAATTATTTATGTCTCCTGCTATTAGCTAGTAAAGCGGCAAGCGGGGTCGAACCCAAGAGAGCTGGTGTGGTTCAGTTGTTCTGTAAACAAATAAATTGGGGGTTTGGTGTGAGCAATTGTTGTAAAACGCAAGGGAAATAAAACGAAAAGTATTCAATCAGAGAAAGCATTCGGTCTAGGGTTTTCTATTGTGACTCGTTCATCATTGATTTCTAATAATCTAATTTTGTGTTCCTAAGTGTGGTCACTCCGTTTCAGGTTATAACCTAAGGTAAGGCCGTTTCAAGCACTTACACCACAATCTACTCCGTTTCAGGTTATAGACTTCTAGTTTTAGCAAACCTAATACTCTGTTTCAGGTTATATCAGGTTAACGTGCGACTACTTGTCCTAACGTTTCAGTATCAAACAAGCAGCAAAAATAAGGACTGAATTGCTCGGCTAAGTTTTACCGTTTCAAGTCTCCACTTAGCTTCGCAATTCAAACCGAGATAAATAGCACAAAAACTAGTGGAACATAAAATAGCATTAAGCAAAGAATCTCAAAACTTCGTCACAATATATTGAACCCTAAACCGAATAACGAAATTAGCTACTCATAGTTATGACAAAATAACAGAAGTATTTTTGAGTGAAAGCGGTAGAAATTCTCTTCTTCGGTTGAAAACTTGATCTCCTCTCGAGCCGTCTTCTCCTCTGCGAATTATCTGTCTGGGAATAATGGCTGCTGAAACTGATGTCGAAAACCTAATTTATGAGAAAAGGTTTCTAATTTCGTTTTGGACCAGATTTCCAATTTCGATTTGCTGACGTCAGCCGCGGACTATGAAGAGATTAGAGCCGCGGATCATTAAGAGATTACCATCCGCGGAAGCCACCGATAAAATGGCCTGCGTCCGCGATCCGGTCTGAGATGCATTTCTTCTTTTCCTCGTCAGTCTTGACTTTGGCTCTCAATTCGACTCCATGAACTCCATGTGATGATTTTAGCACCGAAATGCCGTCTTTGAGCGCATTTTCCTTCCAGAGCTTCCGAAACACCTGAGATGCAAACAACACTGAAAAGTAAATGTTCGCATCAAAAAAGTATCGAAATAGACGTGATTAGTTGATTCGACGAGTCGTATAAATACGACTCATCAAACCACCCCACACTTAAACTTGTTCGTCCCGAACAAGAACTAAGTCATAGAAGGAATAAAAAAACATCACACTCGTTCTTCGATGTCTTGAATAAATGCACATGAATATGAGTTGCTAGTCTAGACTTGCTTTTCTACGCATAGCTCAATCATTACTCAAATCATCATGCTCAGTCATGGAATTAACTTGATACATGTTACCTCAGATCTGAAATCCAAATCAATTCGGATGTCTGGGAGATAGTCCTTTTTAAACCCATGAACTGCACTCTTGGTTCCGAACTCTCGCTATACGGTTACGCTTCATTGCTTCTTCTTGCACGTGATTGATTCGAGCTTCAAGGTGTTGAGTGTTTTTCGGCCAGCTATAGTGTCATCTGATTTGGGATTTCAATGATGCTTTCACATGAGAAACGTGTGGACTATCACAATGGTGGTGGATTTGTTGCCTTGAAGTGCGGATTGTGACTTGCTCGAACCGTGGTTCCTTCTCCTTTTGACACGAGTCAAGCCGAGGGTCGCTCGTCTATTTTCCCGGTTACTCGGATTAGAACCTTCCTGCTCTCACTCATCCTCGTCCTTTTGACGCGAGTCAAGCCAAGGGTCGCTTGACTATTTTCCCGGCTACTTGGACTAGAGTTTGGACGGTGTGATGTATTCCCGTCCCGACCAACCGCAAAAGTACCGCAGTGGCGGAGCAGACTCGTAACCATGTCGCCTCGAAGTGCTAGCCTCCACGAAATCCACATAACCATATAGTTCGAATCCGGTCCTTGAGCGCTTTGTCAAGTCTCTCTAGGACATTTCTATCAACTCCACATCCCTATTTATCTCAGCTAAGAAGACACGTAATGGGTTAAATTCACAAGTAAGAGCATAATTCGAATTTCACGAGAGAAATGCATTTAATCAGCTCATCTATTTCACATCAACATTCAATACTGCATATTCAAGAACGGAAGAGAGATTTCATGCTTTAAAATTTTTTTTTTAATGAAACGTGCTGACACAGTGCATATGCAAGGAAAATAAACGTGCTGACACGACTGCCTGACTCTCCCACCCCACACTTTTGAACCAAGCCATGTCCTCACGGTACGACTTTAGTTCAAAGACAAACAAACAAATGCAGACACAACAAAAAAAAAGGGAAAGAAAAGAAATAAAGAACAGCAGGACTCCCCTAGTCTGAGTCTGAAGATGGCGACTGTGGTCGAATCAAGTACGCTGGGGGAATGGGCTGATCCGGCGTCCATCCTGATGGGGCTGGGACTGGCTGAGCTCCCGGCATTACGTGGTGCAGCACTCTATAAATGTTGAACGTAATGTCCAACTGGTCCTGTGGCTGTGCGGGCTGTGGCTGAGGCTGCTCTTGAGTGCGGCGACGGCGAGGCTCGGACGGACCTGCCTCCTGTGCACGAGTGCGTCGCCTCTCAGCAGGTAACGGCTGAAGATACTCAGCCACTGCATGGTATGTCCAGGCAAACTGATCCGGGACGGTGGGTCTCTTCTTGATTGCCTTCATGGCGGAGAAGGCCCTCATAGTCAGAAACTCTGCAGGAATGATCTGGTGGTCTAGAGCAGGCTGCCCGTCAGACGGCGCAGCAAATATGTGATCAAACCACCACAGACGACCGGCCCAGCAGTCGGGCGATGCTCCCAGAAATAGCACATCAAGTGGCAGAAGTTGACACGCCTCCCAAGATCCATAGCACGGAGGCAGATCATGTCACTGTAGGTGAACTTGTCGATCCCATTTACCCGAGCAAATATCGTGTTTCCCAAAGTTTCTGAATGTAGAACATCACTGGGTCCTGACGGAAATTCACCCTCGTCTTGCTTGGTGTGAACGTGCCTCCACCGGGAATTCTGAGTCTGGCCCAGGCATCTACCAGAGCGAACTCATCACGAACCCACTCTCCTCCTTCTTGCCATCCAAACACCTCTCGAATCTGAGGAGGAGTGATGGTGTGCCACTCTCCTCGGTGCCTGTAGGTAATTTCCTTGTGATCGACGTAGCGAAAGGAGGCTAGAAATTCACATGTGTCCTCTACATCTGTCTCACTCTGGAGGGTCAGGAGTCCTGGCCAACCACTGACCGTTAGCAGCTCTCGAACTCGATCCTCGAATCCGGTAAGTCTTAGAAAGTCTGCATCCACGAACCTACTCGCTGCATGTTTGCGAGCCATCAATCCCGCGTACAGTTCCTCGAATGTAAGTGTTGGAGGCGCCATGACACTGCAAATAACAAACACGGAAACAATTAGATTATCAGTAGGAAATTCAGCCAAAATTGAACCGGTCAACGCTGGTCAACGAAAGCCGCGGGTCATGCACACTTTAATTGTGCCATCCGTGGATGCTAATATCCTCATCACCCGCGGATATAAAATTGGCATTACCCGTGATCTGGAAATTTCGCCGTCGATCGATTCCTTCGATAGGAACTCTTCAATTCTAAACCGAAATCGACAAGTAGCAACTTATACATCCTAGGACGATTCAAATACCGCAAATTGAGCGCCAATTGTTTATCGGACGAAGTACATTCACCTTAGCTTTAAAAACCCTAAAAATCCGACGAGAAAGCCCAGAAATACCTCAACTTCATCCGAATGTGGTGGCGGTACGGGCAGGGATGGGCTGAGAGAGGGTCCGGTGGCGTGGAGGGCGGCGGAATAGAGGCGGAAGGCTGCGGAGGTTGTCGGTTGTGGAGCGGCGGCTGAAGGATTGAGTTGGGAGAGGAAAGGAGGAGAGAAGCGTGTGAGATTTGGGTTTAGGGTTTCGAGTCAACAACACGCCGCGGGTCTCGACCATGTTAACCCCCGCGGTCAACTCATAAAGTGTACTTCGATCGCGGATTTAAAATTCAAATCGTCCGCGATCCGTTCTGATAAAGGCCAGCCTGTTTGGTCAATGCATGCCCCGCGGGTTCTGCCCATTTTATTGGCGCGGTCAAACCTTAATCTCCTCTTTGTCCGCGGCTTTTAATATATTCGTGACCCGCGATCCCCTCTGAGAAAAAACCTCTGCCTGCATAAAATAAATTTCTTTCCCACTAGACAATGTGTAAACACGACTAAAAACTCAAATAAAGTAGAAAGATGAAATAAGAACGAAAAACGAAAGAAAGTAAAAAAAATGCCGGGCTGCCTCCCTGCGAGCGCCTTTGTTTTACGTCGTTGGCTCGACGTTACCTCTCTTATGGTTCAGTGGGAGGTTCGGCCAGGTCGAACTGCTGAGTGGGCAGTTCGGCGTCGCCGTGATAGTGCTTCACCCGTTGTCCATTGACCTTAAAACGGTCGCCATTCTTCGGGTTCTCCAGCTCAAGTGCTCCATGGTTGAAAACCTTCGTAATTATGTGGGGACCTATCCATCTAGAACGCAATTTGCCAGGCATTAATCGTAAACGTGATGAAAATACTAGTACCTGCTGGCCGACCTCGAAAGTGCGTCGTAGAATGAACTTGTCATGGTACAGCTTAGTGCGCGCCTTGTAGTCTGATTGGCTCTCGTAAGCCTCCAGGCGCAGCTCCTCAAGCTCACTGAGCTGTAATTTCCTGTCCAATCCTGCAGCCTTCAAGTCCACGTTGCACGTCTTAAGCGCCCAGAAGGCCTTGTGCTCTAGCTCGACTGGAAGGTGGCATGCCTTTCCATACACTAACCGAAAAGGCGAGGTGCCAATCGGTGTCTTGTAGGCGGTCCTGTACGCCCACAGAGCATCATCTAGCCTCTGACTCCAGTCCTTCCTAGTTGGCTTCACCATCTTCTCGAGAATCCCCTTGATCTCTCGGTTAGAGATCTCTGCTTGTCCATTCGTCTGGGGGTGATAAGCTGTAGAGGTGCGGTGATGAACGTGGTAGTGCTTCAAAGTTGCTGCCATCATTCTGTTGCAGAAATGTGTCCCCTGATCACTGATTATGGCTTTAGGCACTCCGTATCTGCAAAATATATTAGTGCGAAGAAAGTCTACAACCGTTTTAGCATCGTCGCATCTAGTAGCCTTAGCCTCTACCCATTTAGACACATAATCTACTGCAACAAGAATATACAAATAGCCGAACGATGCAGGAAAAGGACCCATAAAATCAATCCCCCATATGTCAAAAACATCATTAACCAAAATAGGCACTTGGGGCATCTCGTTCCTAGCAGAAATATTGCCTACCCTCTGACATTTATCGCATTTCTTACAATGATCGTAGGCATCTCTAAACACATGTGGCCAGAAAAAACCACAATCTAAAATTTTTCTGCTAGTCCTCCTGGGGCCAAAATGACCACCACATGCATGCTCATGACAAAAACTAAGCACAGAAGCAATTTCATCATCAGGAATACACCGTCTAAGTATCTGGTCTACGCCAATTTTCCATAAATACGGGTCATCCCACATATAGTATTTAGAATCGTGCTTGAGTTTCAGACATTGAGCTTTCGAGTAAGAGGGTGGAAATGTACCTCCGACCAGGTAGTTCACGATGGGAATACCATGGTACTTTACCTGTAAGAGCATACAAGTGCTCGTCTGGGAAGGTCTCTGTGATGTGCCCCGCATCCTCTTCTCGTACTAATCGGCTCAAGTGGTCAGCTACAGTGTTCTCTACCCCCTTCTTGTCCTTGATTTCTAGGTCGAATTCCTGTAGCAGCAAAATCCATCTAATCAGCCGCGGCTTTGCCTCCTTTTTCGTCATCAGATACCTGATAGCTGCATGATCAGAAAAAACAACTACTTTAGTACCAAGCAGATAAGACCGAAATTTCTCCAAGGCGAACACTACTGCTAGTAATTCTTTCTCAGTGGTCGAGTAGTTTCGCTGAGCTGCATCCAGCGTTCTTGAAGCGTAGTAAATCACTACAGGCTTCTTATCCATCCTTTGGCCTAGTACAGCTCCCACAGCATAGTCGCTGGCATCGCACATAATCTCGAATGGCTGGTCCCAGACTGGTGCTCGAATGATAGGCGTGCTGGTAAGTGCCTGTTTCAGTTCGTCGAAGGCCTCCCTGCATGAATCTGTAAACTCAAAAGGTACATCTTTCTGCAAAAGGTTAGATAAAGGCTGAGCCTTCTTCGAAAAATCCTTAATAAATCGACGGTAAAAACCAGCATGCCCAAGAAAAGATTTTATATCACGCACCGTAGAAGGATAAGGCAGAGTAAGAATTAAGTCAATTTTGCTTTATCTACCTTAATACCCTCGTGCGAAACAATATGACCGAGGACCACACCATGAGTAACCATAAAATGACACTTCTCATAATTGAGCACTAAATTCATAGAAACGCAACGCTCTAGTACTCTACTCAAGTTATCCAAACATGCATCGAAAGTGTCACCATACACAGTGAAATCGTCCATAAACACCTCAATAAAAACACCTATCATGTCAGAAAAAATGCTAGTAACCACCCGCTGAAAAGTACCGGGTGCGTTACACAAGCCGAAAGACATACGTCGAAAAGCAAACGTACCGAATGGACATGTGAAGGTGGTCTTTTCCTGGTCCTCAGGTGCAATGGGAATTTGATTATAACTAGAAAATCCATCGAGAAAACAAAAATAAGGCTTACCTGCTAGCCTGTCAAGCATCTGGTCAATAAACGGAAGAGGAAAGTGATCCTTACGCGTCACGGCATTCAGCTTCCTGTAATCGATGCACATGCGCCATCCGTTCTTGACTCTCGTAGTCACCAACTCACCCGCAGCATTCCTCTCAACTGTGATTCCTGTCTTTTTCGGGACTACGTGCACTGGACTCACCCACTGACTGTCAGAAATCGGGTAAATCACGTCCGCATCCAGCAATTTCTGAATTTCTTTCTGCACTACCTCCATCATAATCGGGTTTAGCCTCCTCTGAGGCTCTCTGGAAGTCTTAGCTCCATCCTCCAGCAAGATACGGTGCATGCACACAGTTGGGCTGATTCCTCTGATATCGGCAAGCGTCCATCTAATAGCGAGCTTGTGGCTGCTTAGCACCTCGATCAATCGCCTCTCCTGGTCTGTTTCTAGCCCGTTTTTGATGATGACCGGCAGCGTGTTATTCTCCCCCAAAAATGCATATTTCAGGTGCTCAGGTAGAGGTTTCAGTTCCAGTTTCGGTGCCTGCACAGTAGAAGGCAAAAACACGTTAGACTTAAATAAACGAACCTCATTAACTTCATACCTGGGTGTGAGAGGTCCCGCGGTCTCCAGTTGAGATAGCACATCAAGAATCGTCTCAGCGAACTCGTAGGAGTCCTCATGTGAGTAAATTGCATTTTCTAGCGTGAGCTCGAGTGGATCTCCTCTCCTTTCCGGTCTCACCTCTTGGACTAGATCATCCAGTGTATCTAGCGCGTGTACCGATGCAAAATCTGGTGGGTGCTTCATGGCTTGAAATATGTCGAATCGAATCACTTCACCCTCCACCTCCATAGACAGTGTGCCACTGTCGCAGTCGATCTTCATCTTTGACGTCTTTAAGAATGGGCGACCTAATAAAATAGGAGCGTGATCCGTCGGGTCGCTGCTGTCCATCTTAAGCACGTAGAAATCAGCGGGGAACACCAGTTCCCCCACCTGCACAAGTACATCCTCAATTTTACCTTCCGGTTGCTTGCATGATCTGTCTGCTAGCTGTATGGTAAGACCTGCAGGTTCTAATGGACCAATACGAAGACAGGAATAGATAGAATATGGCAATACATTAATTGAAGCACCAAGATCGAGCATGCAATTCTCAATGCGAATATTACCAATAGTGCAAGGGATGGTGTAAGTACCAGGGTCACCGCATTTAGGAGGTACCTTTCGCTGAATAACGGCTGAGACGTTCTTACTCAGTAGTTTCTGGTCAATGCCAGTGGAACGTCTCCGGTTGATGCACAGCTCCTTTAAGAACTTCGCGTAGCGCGGAATTTGTTTGATCGCCTCGAGGAGTGGGATGTTGATTTCCACCTTGCTAAATAGTTCCCAAACTTCTCGATCAATCATATGTTTCTTTGAAGCTCTGACCTGCACAGGAAACGGAAGAGAACGATCAGTTTTGAAATTTTTGTCAGACCCGGTCGCGGGAGATGTACATTTTATTTCCATCCGCGGACCGTTAAACTCTTCTTGGTCCGCGCCTGTAACTTGGTCTTCATCCGCGGAAACCTGTTCCACCGCGGGCTCTTTGCATTTTATACCCGCGGGCGCTGAGCATTTTATCTGACCGCGGACGGCATTAAAATGCTCTTCGTCCGCGATCCGGTCTGAGGCGGACTCCTTTGTTGCGTCGTTCAAATCTCTCCCACTACGCAGTGTGACTGCATTCACGTTTCCTCGCGGGTTAGGTATGGTCTGTGACGGTAGCCTTCCCGGTTCATTCTTGAGCTCAGAAACTGTAGTGGCTAGCTGAGACATCTGCTTGGATAGCTCGGAGATTGCGCCATCTGTTTTGGCCTGATTCTGCTGTACCGTGGCGGCCAGTTGCTGGGTGCTAGCTGCCAGCTCCTTCACGACGTCCTCCAGAGATTTGCTGAAGCTCTGACTAGTAGGACCTGCCTGGTTGTAATTCTGCCCACGCTGCTGATACTGGCTCTGATTATTATAGTTGTTGTAGCCTCCCTGTTGCTGGCGGTTTGGTGGACGGTAGTAACTGGACTGCTGGGCTTGTTGAGGGGTTGTCTGCTGTACTGGTTCCCTCGGCGCATTGTTATCATTCCTCCAGCCTTGACCGTTGGCTCCTTGCCCGTACTGTCTGCTCGGTCCAGTCCGATTGCCATAGTTCTGGTAATCGCCCACTGCATTGACTTCACCCTGGTCATCCTCCACTAAAGTCAGGCACGCGTCCGTTTTGTGGTCTAGTGCTCCAGAAAACTCACATGGTTTGGCTTGAACCGGCTGCCTCCTGATGACCTGCTGCATCATCTCTTTGAGTTGTTTAATTTCCTCGGCCATAGTACTGGATGGGGGCTCGACTTGTGAGACGTTCCTGGTCCGACTGAACTCTTCTTTGTTGTTAGACTCATCTTGGAACCTTTCATTTTCAGCCACTTCCACTATCTTTCTTCGCACACCCGCTGGAGTAAGTCTCATGAGGTTTCCTCCTGCCGAGGCGTCCAGCAGTTTTCTATCCAGCTTCCTCAGTCCATTGAGCATATATTCTACGATTAGTTTCTCTGGGAGTCCGAGGTTGCAACAGCTTTGCTCCAGGGCGCTGAACTTTTCCACATACTCATACATCGTCTCATTCGGCCCTTGTCTGAGATCTTGCAATTGCTTGCGTACCTGTATTGCTCTACCCGCTGGGTAATACTTATCCAGGAACTTCTTCTGCATCTGTTCCCATGTCTGAATGCTACCTGAAGGCAGAGATAAAAACCAATCGTTAGCAGCATCTATAAGTGAGAAATAGAAGGCTTTTAATTTAAAGTCCTCCACTTCGACTCCATGTGGCTTGAGGTTCTGGCAGATTCCATGATAGCGCTGCAGGTGTGTAGTTGCGGACTCTCCTTGACGTCCCGAGAACTTGGGCAGGTTATGAATAACTGCCGTGTTGATGGCTATTTCCTCAAGTTCTGGTCCCTCTAAAATGCACCAAGGCTTATTCCGGAAGTGTGGAGCAGACAGCTCTCCCATGGTGGCCCCTTGAAGGTAGTCATCTTCCTCTCTGAAGACCGGCTGTTGTGGAGGCCGCAGAGGCCGTTGATACTGCTGCTGAGGTGGGTATTGTGGGTAAGGTTGAGGTGGGTATTGTGGATAAGGTTGAGGGGGGTATTGTGGATATTGTGGGTATGGTTGCTGTTGATATGGTTGTGGTGGATATGGGACAGCTCCGTGTGGTGCAACCGGGGGTCTTTGGTTTACTGGGGCAGCCCCCCTGTTGTCTCCATTCTGAATTATCTGATTTTGATTTTCATGCTGTGGAAGTAGTCCTCCCCTGTCCTGCATGCCTTGCTCGACTTCCTTGTTGTTTTCACCAACCTGGCTACCTGCATGAGACATGGTGAAACAAGTAGCAAGCACGAAAAATAACTAAATAAAAATGAACAGAAAATTAAAACAAAAAAAAACAGCTTCACCGAAGCGCAGCTCCCCGGCAACGGTGCCAAAATTTGACGCGCGTCGTTTGACGCGTCAAACTTAATTATTTTTGTCTCCTGCTATTAGCTTGTAAAGCGGCAAGCGGGGTCGAACCCAAGAGAGCTGGTGTGGTTCAGTTGTTCTGTAAACAAATAAATTGGGGGTTTGGTGTGAGCAATTGTTGTAAAACGCAAGGGAAATAAAACGAAAAGTATTCAATCAGAGAAAGCATTCGGTCTAAGGTTTTCTATTGTGACTCGTTCATCATTGATTTCTAATAATCTAATTTTGTGTTCCTAAGTGTGGTCACTCCGTTTCAGGTTATAACCTAAGGTAAGGCCGTTTCAAGCACTTACACCACAATCTACTCCGTTTCAGGTTATAGACTTCTAGTTTTAGCAAACCTAATACTCCGTTTCAGGTTATATCAGTTTAACGTGCGACTACTTGTCCTAACGTTTCAGTATCAAACAAGCAGCAAAAATAAGGACTGAATTGCTCGGCTAAGTTTTACCGTTTCAAGTCTCCACTTAGTTTCGCAATTCAAACCGAGATAAATAGCACAAAAACTAGTGGAACATAAAATAGCATTAAGCAAAGAATCTCAAAACTTCGTCACAATATATTGAACCCTAAACCGAATAATGAAATTAGCTACTCATAGTCATGACAAAATAACAAAAGTATTTTTGAGTGAAACCGGTAGAAATTCTCTTCTTCGGTTGAAAACTTGATCTCCTCTCGAGCCGTCTTCTCCTCTGCGAATTATCTGTCTGGGAATAATGGCTGCTGAAACTGATGTTGAAAACCTAATTTATGAGAAAAGGTTTCTAATTTCATTTTGGGCCAGATTTCCAATTTCGATTTGCTGACGTCAGCCGCGGACTATAAAGAGATTAGAGCCGCGGATCATTAAGAGATTACCATCCGCGGAAGCCACCGATAAAATGGCCTGCGTCGGCGATCCGGTCTGAGATGCATTTCTTCTTTTCCTCGTCAGTCTTGACTTTGGCTCTCGATTCGACTCCATGAACTCCATGTGATGATTTTAGCACCGAAATGCCATCTTTGAGCGCATTTTCCTTCCAGAGCTTCCGAAACACCTGAGATGCAAACAACACTGAAAAGTAAATGTTCGCATCAAAAAAGTATCGAAATAGACGGGATTAGTTGATTCGACGAGTCGTATAAATACGACTCATCAATGTGCCATTATTGATTGACAACGAGGCTAAGTGGATGCTTGGAATGGCAAAGCTTAGCCGAGTAGTTCAATCCAGATTAGACAACGAAACCAAGTGGATGTTTGGAATGACAAAGCTTGGTCTAGTAGTCCAGTCCTTTTATTAACCGTTTGGTTGTATCTGGAATGTGAGATCAAACGGTGCACTTAGGCTAATACATCTTGGAATGGAGTATTAGTCTTGCTAGAACAAGAGTTCTATGTCTTGAAAAGGACTAGACGGTGTGGCAAGTCGAGTGCTTGGAATGGCCTTGATACATCTTTGAACACATAAAATGATCATTAGAGGTCAATGATGAGTTGAGCCACAACAAAAGGCCCCTAGACCGAATACCATTCTCTTGATCACAATCCATTGTCTTTACTTTGCATTTACTTTTTGTACTCACCTTCAATTGTTCCCAAAACCCCCAATCATTTTACTTTCCTTGCAAGTCTTCAAAGAACAAAGTAGTAACCATCTAGCTCCCTTGGGTTCGACCCCTACTTGCTGCTCTACTATTCTATAGTGAGTTGAAGGTAGTGGATTATAAATTTAGTTTGATTTGCACACTACGACAAAGTGTTTATCAAAATGGCGCCGTTGCCGGGGAGCTACGCACGGTAAAATTTGTTCTTTCTTTTTGGTTTTTGCCTTTGTTCCCTTTAATTTCTGTTTCCTAGCATTTAAAGGATTCTGTCACCAAGACTTACGAGTCTAAGGAGATTGGGTTTTAAGTGAGACCATTTGTGACTCCTCCAATCTCCTGGGAATCCTTGATTTGCTAGCTAGTGCATTTTTTCTCTTGGTTTGCCATGGCCTCTTATTACAATAGAGAGCCTTGGAGCAAGGAGGAGTTTTTCCAACAAGAAATCCGTGAAAAGATCCACTACATTGTGCAATCCCGGGATGAAACATTGGATGAGTACTTATGGTACTTTGATTCCCTTGTGACAAGCTGCCCGCACCATGGATTCACGGACTACGATCTTATTCAAAGATTTCTTGGTGGAATGATGCCACATGAGTGGGATGGGCTAAATGAGGCGGCAGGAGGCTCGATCTATAAGTTGACCGTGAGTGCTATTTGGAACTTGATTTATGATTTTGCCGAGGACTCTCGGGTAAGGCAAGAGCAACGCAAGGCGCTTGAGCACATGATGAAAGTATTGGCCGCTAGCAATGAGCAAATCCAAGCAACGATCCAGCAGAATCTGGTCGAGACCGAGGGACGATTGGTCGAGATCCAAAAGCAAATGTCCGACTTGACCCATGCTGTGACCGAGTTGATAAGAGACCGGGAAGAAGATGAAGTACTTAATAATGGCGAGCTAGAAAAGAAGCATGAGCAAGAAAGGCCTATATTGGAGTACTCACTCACCATGAACCGAGAAGATCCAATCCTCATTGATGAGCCATCCGAGGCATGTCCTACCCTCCTAGCCGAAGAGTTCCAACTTGCCCCATCATTGTCTATGGAGATCACAACCACCGAAACTCATGTAATCAAAGATGATGTTCAAGGCGAGTTAGAGGTGAAATCAAACATGGGGACAAGCTTGATGTCACTTGTGAGTAATGGCAAGAGTATGATCTTCGAAAAATGCAAGGATGCCATCCGCTCATACATAAAAAAGCGACCGAGGCATGGACTGTTTGCATGGAAACCGGGATGGATAAACAAGAGGGCACGACTTGATAAATCAGTGGCTATGCTCAAAAGGTCCTCTCCCCCTCCTCGGAAAGATGTAAAGACAAGGCCCCCAGATTGGTTAAAGTTAGAACCAAGCCCACTGCAATACGAGAACCTTGGAAGGATTAAAAGGGCAGTTGGGAAGAGGTTTGACCTCACACGACCATGGGATCCTAACTTGTGATCCCTAATGAGGTACCGTCGAGCCAACGACGTTAAACAAAAGCGCTCGCGGGGAGGTAGCCCGGCATTTTACAGTATTATTCCTGCATTTCATTTTCTTGCATTTATACTAACCCTCACCTCTTTTATGATTGGAAAGAAATAAGGATGTTTTTGTAGGTCGGGTCCAAGTGCTACGCAATCTGCCGGTTCTGCTACGCATTTTAAGAGAACCGGGCGTGCCAAGGGAGAGCACCGAGCGCATCCGAGACCTTAGGCCCGAGGAACCCAGCGACGGTCCTGGACCGGGACGCACCCAAAGCCGAGGCTCACCTGAGAGACCGAGCACGACCTAGCCCCCCATGAGTTTCTGATGCTAGTCCACGCCTTGTCACTTCATGACATACAAGGGGAGTTCCGTTTCACTTTAGTACCTTGTTATTTCCATTGATTGCGTGCATATTGTCTTGATTGAGTTGTGCCGTGAGGCCACGGCTCATTTCAAAAGTGTGGGGTGGGGTGTTTAGTAGTTTGTTGTGTCATCACGTCTATTTTCTTGCACATGCATGAGTCAGCACGTTTCCCTTTGAAAATTTTAAAATTTTGGAATACAATGCGTAGTTTTGTGAATAAAATGCGTAGGAGAAGGGTGTGGAGCTTTCATGATGTGAAATAGATGGATCCTAGTACATGCATTACTCTTATGAAATTAAAATTGTGCGACTAACATGTGAATCTAACTATCTATGTGTCCTTATGAGTTGGGATAAATAGGGATGTGGAGTTGATAGAAATGTCCTAGTGAGACTTGACAAAAGCACTCAAGGATCCGAGATTCGAGTTACATGGTTATATGGACTTGTGGAGGCTGCACTTCGAGACTCGTGGTTGTAGTTGACTCCACCATTGTAGCGGATATGCAAGTGGTGGGACGGGAATCAAACCGTCCTATCTCTAGTCTTAGTAGTCGGGAAAATAGATGAGTGACCCTCATCTTGACTCGCACGAAATGACAAGGATGAGAAAGAGCGGGGAGGTATTTCCATATGCTTGAGGGCGATGATTGGACCTCCCAAGAAGGAATGGACAAGAAAATCACAAAGGGGGCAAAACTCAAAAGAAAGAAAAATTATCTCATGTGAAGTTCTAACCGAAGCCAAATGAAGGATCATCAAAGTCATACAAAGGCCAAAGGCCAAAGTTCACTACAAGTATGTCCAAGAAAAGTATCAAAAGGACTCAACCCTTGAGCTTGAATTCATCACGTGCTAGAAGAAGCAACAAGTATAACCATGTAACAAGAACCGGACTCAAGAGTGTATATCATGGGTCTAAAAAGGACTATCTCCCACTCATCCGAATTGGTTTGCATCTCAACTCAAAGGTACATGTATCAAGTTAATTCATTGTTTTAGCAAATGCCTTGAGTAGTGATTGAGAATGCATGAAAAGGGGAAGTCTAGACTAGCATTTATCTAGAGTGTCGAGAAGAACTTGTATGTTTGTTTTCCTCTTTTGACTAGCCTTGTTCGGGACGAACAAATATAAGTGTGGGGTGATTTGATTAGACGTATTTATACGACTCATCGAGTCAACAATTCCCACCAAATTTGACCTTTGGACATACAAACATGTGCTTGTTAATGTAGTTTTGCATTTCAGGCAATTTCGGAATCTTAAGAGGAATACCGGCTAAAAGGAGTCTTTTGAAGATGTTTGGCGCAGAAAGAAATGAAGTCCGCACCTTGGCATTTTCCTCAGTACAAACCGCGGAGGCATGGAGAATATAATGCGCGGACGCCTGAATAATTTCCACAATTGCAGGAGACGTCCGCGGCACAGAATCGAAGAAGACGTCCGTGGAAGCAGCGCCCAGGCCGCGCCCAGCAGAGTCCAAGGCCATGTGTGCACAGAATCAAGGCGATGCGAGAATCCTCGGACTAAAATCATCTTCCAAGAAATCTGGCTCAACCGAGTTGTTCTAAATGATCAATTACTCAGAAGTTATCAATTTCCAGCAAAACGCCCGAGCCAATTCACTGTTGCCCCATGCCTAGCCATTTCGGCTCATCCCGACAGGGCCCTGCGCACACAGATCATGCATTTTGAGGGCATCTTCGAGCACAACTCTTCAAATCGAAATTCTGGCTCGGCACATAGTCTTAGAATATTCCATATTAGTGGAAAAGCAAATAATCCCATCGTGTCAGAAAATGTCATCAAATGGAGCTCAAAGGAGCATGGGGGATTTATATTCTAAGGGTGCATCAAAAAGCTATCCTTTAGTGTCATATGAGAGCTGGAAAAGGCAGACAACACATGCCCAACCCATCCCCATTCGTGCATTAATCAAAGAAGAGCAAAGAAGCATGGGCAAAAGTGGCACAAGTGGGAGAAAACAATGGGGCAAAGGACACAAGGCATGGGCATCTAACTTAAAGAATGAGAGGAGCCTCTAGCTCATGGCTCTATAAATAGAGAGCCAAGACACACGAAATTGTATCCCATTTTTTGGAGTTGAGAGCTCCTCTCTCTTCTCCTCACTTGTTCTTGCTCTTGTAATCTCTTGTTCTTCATTTTGGCAATAGTAAGCATTTCCTTTCATTCCTTGTATTTACTTTCATGTATTGCTATTGTATTCATTTCATGAATACTAGTAGCTAATCCCTTCACTATTCGGTTTAGGGGTTGATATATTGTGGCAAGGTTTTGAGACCCTTTACTTAATGCTATCTTGTGTTCTTGTGGTGTAAGTGCTTGGAATGGCCTTACTCCGGGTTACATCTTGGAATGGAGTAACCACACTCATGGACACAAGATTAGATCATTAGAGGTCGATGATGAACTAGCCACAATAATAATTGTCAACAACTTTGAGATTCTTGTACTTAATGCTTCTTTGTGTTCAACTTGTTCTATGTGCCATTATTGATTGACAACGAGGCTAAGTGGATGCTTGGAATGACAAAGCTTAGCCGAGTAGTTCAATCCAGATTAGACAACGAAACCAAGTGGATGTTTGGAATGACAAAGCTTGGTCTAGTAGTCCAGTCCTTTTATTAACCGTTTGGTTGTATCTGGAATGTGAGATCAAACGGTGCACTTAGGCTAATACATCTTGGAATGGAGTATTAGTCTTGCTAGAACAAGAGTTCTATGTCTTGAAAAGGACTAGACGGTGTGGCAAGTCGAGTGCTTGGAATGGCCTTGATACATCTTTGAACACATAAAATGATCATTAGAGGTCAATGATGAGTTGAGCCACAACAAAAGGCCCCTAGACCGAATACCATTCTCTTGATCACAATCCATTGTCTTTACTTTGCATTTACTTTTTGTACTCACCTTCAATTGTTCCCAAAACCCCCAATTATTTTACTTTCCTTGCAAGTCTTCAAAGAACAAAGTAGTAACCATCTAGCTCCCTTGGGTTCGACCCCTACTTGCCGCTCTACTATTCTATAGTGAGTTGAAGGTAGTGGATTATAAATTTAGTTTGATTTGCACACTACGACAAAGTGTTTATCAATGGGTGACCTCCTGGGAAATCCTCGTGTTGCACCCATTTTTGCGCCATTTCTTTTCGATCAACTCCCTATAAACACGATTTTGTTTTATCCAATTATTGTTTGGCCTTTGTTACTTTGTTTCGTGGCGAAAGACAAACGTTCACTGTTCTATTTTATCTTTTTTATTAATATACTTTTATAATTATCGATCATTTATATAATAAATATATATATATATAACACCGACTAATCACCGAGAAGCATCATGTTACGTTCTGCGCATTGTATGATGGGTGCGATCATACCAGCACTAATGCACCGGATACCATCAGAACTTTGCAGTTAAGCGTGCTTGGGCGAGAGTAGTACTAGGATGGGTGACCTCCTGGGAAGTCCTCGTGTTGCACCCCTTTTTGCGCCATTTCCGATGCAGGACAGATCGCGGTGCAGATTGAAGAGCTAATGTCGCGCAAGAAGGGCAAAATCGGCAACATCGGTATTTGGCGTTCAGTGTCCAGAAATTCACCATAATACGTTATTTCGAGTGGAAACGGGCCACCGAACGCAACTCACTGCTTGTGCCATGATGTATGGCCTTTTTAATCCTTCCGGGCTCGTTTGGCTGGCCAAATCAGCATATATATCTTTTAGCGGCTGATAATTATCTTTTTAGTTTTCCTTTCCTAATTAGGTTTAGTTTTCCTTTCTTAATTAGGTTTTATGTTTTCCGATTTAACCGCACCTTAGGGGTTCAGTTATGTGTCTTATTTCGTATCAATAAACCTTCAGATTTTCGTTCTTGGTGGATTCCAAATCTTTTGCGAATTCATTGCTGGTGAATTCATCTATCCTATTTGTCACACTGCGTCAATTTCTTTTCGATCAAGTCCATATAAACACGATTTTGTTTTATTCGCTTATTGTTTGGCCTTTGTTACTTCGTTTCGAGGCGAAAGCCAAACGTCCACCGTTCTATTTTATCTTTTTTTATTTATTAATATACTATTATAATTATCGATCGTTTATATATATATATATATAAATACATATATAACACCTACTAATCCCCGAGAAGCATCATGTTATGTTCTGCACATTATATGACGGGTGCGATTATACCAGCACTAATGCACCGGATCCCATCAGAATTCCGCAGTTAAGCGTGCTTGGGCGAGAGTAGTACTAGGATGGGTGACCTCCTGGGAAATCCTCGTGTTGCACCCATTTTTGCGCCATTTCTTTTCGATCAAGTCCCTATAAACACGATTTTGTTTTATCCACTTATTGTTTGGCCTTTGTTACTTCGTTTCGTGGCGAAAGACAAACGTCCACTGTTCTATTTTATCTTTTTTTATTAATATACTTTTATAATTATCGATCATTTATATAATATATATATATAACACCGACTAATCACCGAGAAGCATCATGTTACGTTCTGTGCATTGTATGACGGGTGCGATCATACCAACACTAATGCACCGGATACCATCAGAACTTCGCAGTTAAGCGTGCTTAGGCGAGAGTAGTACTAGGATGAGTGACCTCCTGGGAAGTCCTCGTGTTGCACCCCTTTTTGCGCCATTTCTTATGCAGGACAGATCGCGGTGCAGATTGAAGAGCTAATGTCGCGCTAGAAGGGCAAAATTGGCAACATCGGTATTTGGCGTTCAGCGTCCAGAAATTCACCATAATACGTTATTTCGAGTGGAAACGGGCCACCGAACGCAACTCACTGCTTGTGCCGTGATGTATGGCCTTTTTAATCCTTTCGGGCTCGTTTGGCTGGCCAAATCAGCATATTTATCTTTTAGCGGCTGATAATTATCTTTTTAGTTTTCCTTTCCTAATTAGGTTTAGTTTTCCTTTCTTAATTAGGTTTTATGTTTTCCGATTTAACCGCACCTTAGGGGTTATGTTATGTGTCTTATTTCGTATCAATAAACCTTCAGTTTTTCGTTCTTGGTGGATTCCAAGTCTTTTGCGAATTCATTGCTGGTGAATTCATCTTACCTATTTGTCACACTGCGTCAATTTCTTTTTGATCAAGTCCTTATAAACATGATTTTGTTTTATCCGCTTATTGTTTGGCCTTTGTTACTTCATTTCGAGGCGAAAGTCAAACGACCACCGTTCTATTTTATCTTTTTTTTATTTATTAATATACTTTTATAATTATCGATCGTTTTTATATATATATAAATACATATATAACACCGACTAATCCCCGAGAACCATCATGTTATGTTCTGCGCATTATATGACGTGTGTGATCATACCAGCACTAATGCACCGGATCCCATCAGAACTCCGCAGTTAAGCGTGCTTGGGTGAGAGTAGTACTAGGATAGGTGACCTCCTGGGAAGTCCTCGTGTTGCATCCCTTTTTGCGACATTTCTGATGCAGGAAAGATCGCGGTGCAGATTGAAGAGCTAATGTCGCGCAAGAAGGGCAAAATTGGCATCATCGGTATTTGGCGTTCAGCGTCCAGAAATTCAGCATAATACGTTATTTCGAGTGGAAACGGGCCACCGAACGCAACTCACTGCTTGTGCCGTGATGTATGGCCTTTTCAATCCTTCCGGGCTCGTTTGGCTGGCCAAATCAGCATATTTATCTTTTAGCGGCTGATAATTATCTTTTTAGTTTTCCTTTCCTAATTAGGTTTAGTTTTCCTTTCTTAATTAGGTTTTATGTTTTCCGATTTAACCGCACCTAAGGGGTTCAGTTATGTGTCTTATTTCGTATCAATAAACCTTCAGTTTTTCGTTCTTGGTGGATTCCAAGTCTTTTGTGAATTCATTGCTGGTGAATTCATCTATCCTATTTGTCACGCTGCGTCAATTTCTTTTCGATCAAGTCCTTATAAACACGATTTTGTTTTATTCGCTTATTGTTTGGCCTTTGTTACTTTGTTTCGAGGCGAAAGCCAAACGTCCACCGTTCTATTTTATCTTTTTTTATTTATTAATATACTTTTATAATTATCGATCGTTTATATATATATATATATATATATAAATATATATACATATATAACAGCTACTAATCCCCGAGAAGCATCATGTTATGTTCTGCACATTATATGACGGGTGCGATCATACCAGCACTAATGCACCGGATCCAATCAGAATTTCGCAGTTAAGCGTGCTTGGGCGAGAGTAGTACTAGGATGGGTGACCACCTGGGAAATCCTCGTGTTGCACCCATTTATGCACCATTTCTTTTCGATCAAGTCCCTATAAACACGATTTTGTTTTATCCACTTATTGTTTGGCCTTTGTTACTTCGTTTCGTGGCGAAAGACAAACGTCCACTGTTCTATTTTATCTTTTTTTATTAATATACTTTTATAATTATCGATCATTTATATAATATATATATATATATATATAACACCGACTAATCACCGAGAAGCATCATGTTACGTTCTGCGCATTGTATGACGGGTGCGATCATACCAGCACTAATGCACCGGATACCATCTGAACTTCGCAGTTAAGCGTGCTTGGGCGAGAGTAGTACTAGGATGAGTGACCTCCTAGGAAGTCCTCGTGTTGCACCCCTTTTTGCGCCATTTCTGATGCAGGACAGATCGCGGTGCAGATTGAAGAGCTAATGTCGCGCAAGAAGGGCAAAATCGGCAACATCGGTATTTGGCGTTCAGCGTCCAGAAATTCAGCATAATACGTTATTTCGAGTGGAAACGGGCCACCGAACGCAACTCACTGCTAGAGCCGTGATGTATGGCCTTTTTAATCCTTCCGGGCTCGTTTGGCTGGCCAAATCAGCATATTTTATCTTTTAGCGGCTGATAATTATCTTTTTTGTTTTCCTTTCCTAATTAAGTTTAGTTTTCCTTTCTTAATTAGGTTTTATGTTTTCCGATTTAACCGCACCTTAGGGGTTCAGTTACGTGTCTTATTTCGTATCAATAAACCTTCAATTTTTCGTTCTTGGTTGATTCCAAGTCTTTTGCGAATTCATTGCTGGTGAATTCATCTATCCTATTTGTCACACTGCGTCAATTTCTTTTCGATCAAGTCCTTATAAACACGATTTTGTTTTATCCGCTTATTGTTTGGCCTTTGTTACTTCGTTTCGAGGCGAAAGCCAAACGTCCACCGTTCTATTTTATCTTTTTTTATTTATTAATATACTTTTATAATTATCGATCGTTTATATATATATAAATATATATATAACACCGACTAATCACCGAGAAGCATCATGTTACGTTCTGCGCATTGTATGACGGGTGCGATCATACCAGCACTAATACACCGGATCCCATCAGAACTTCGCAGTTAAGCATGCTTTGGCGAGAGTAGTACTAGGATGGGTGACCTCCTGAGAAGTCCTCGTGTTGCACCACTTTTTGCGCCATTTCTGATGCAGGACAGATCGCGGTGCAGATTGAAGAGCTAATGTCGCGCAAGAAGGGCAAAATTGGCAACATCGGTATTTGGCGTTCAGCGTCCAGAAATTCACCATAATACGTTATTTCGAGTGGAAACGGGCCACCGAACGCAACTCGCTGCTTGTGCCGTGATGTATGGCTTTTTTAATCCTTCCGTGCCCGTTTGGCTGGCCAAATCAGCATATTTATCTTTTAGCGGCTGATAATTATCTTTTTAGTTTTCCTTTCCTAATTAAGTTTAGTTTTCTTTTCTTAATTAGGTTTTATGTTTTCCGATTTAACCGCACATTAGGGGTTCAGTTATGTGTCTTATTTCGTATCAATAAACCTTCAGGTTTTCGTTCTTGGTGGATTCCAAGTCTTTTGCGAATTCATTGCTGGTGAATTCATCTATCCTATTTGTCACGCTGCGTCAATTTCTTTTCGATGAAGTACTTATAAACACGATTTTGTTTGATTTGCTTATTGTTTGGCCTTTGTTACTTCGTTTCGAGGCGAAAGCCAAACGTCCACTGTTCAATTTTATCTTTTTTTATTTATTAATATACTTTTATAATTATCGATCGTTTATATATATATATATATATATATATATAAATACATATATAACACCTACTAATCCCCGAGAAGAATCATGTTATGTTCTGCACATTATATGACGGGTGCGATCATACCAGCACTAATGCACCGGATCCCATCAGAACTTCACAGTTAAGCGTGCTTGTGTGAGAGTAGTACTAGGATGGGTGACCTCCTGGGAAATCCTTGTGTTGCACCCATTTTTGCGCCATTTCTTTTCGATCAAGTCCCTATAAACGCGATTTTGTTTTATCCACTCATTGTTTGGCCTTTGTTACTTCGTTTCGTGGCGAAAGACAAACGTCCACTGTTCTATTTTATCTTTTTTTATTAATATACTTTTATAATTATCGATCATTTATATAATATATATATATATAACACCGACTAATCACCGAGAAGCATCATGTTACGTTCTGCGCATTGTATGACGGGTGCGATCATACCAGCACTAATGCACCGGATACCATCAGAACTTCACAGTTAAGCGTGCTTGGGCGAGAGTAGTACTAGGATGAGTGACCTCCTAGGAAGTCCTCGTGTTACACCCCTTTTTGCGCCATTTCTGATGCAGGACAGATCGCGGTGCAGATTGAAGAGCAAATGTCGCGCAAGAAGGGCAAAATCGGCAACATCGGTATTTGGCGTTCAGCGTCTAGAAATTCACCATAATACGTTATTTCGAGTGGAAACGGGCCACCGAACGCAACTCACGTCTTGGGCCGTGATGTATGGCCTTTTTAATCCTTCCGGGCTCGTTTGGCTGGCCAAATCAGCATATTTATCTTTTAGCGGCTGATAATTATCTTTTTAGTTTTCCTTTCCTAATTAGGTTTTATGTTTTCCGATTTAACCGCACCTTAGGGGTTCAGTTATGTGTCTTATTTCGTATCAATAAACCTTCAGTTTTTCGTTCTTGGTGGATTCCAAGTCTTTTGCGAATTCATTGCTGGTGAATTCATCTATCCTATTTGTCACACTGTGTCAATTTCTTTTCGATCAAGTCCTTGTAAACACGATTTTGTTTTATCCGCTTATTGTTTGGCCTTTTTTACTTCGTTTCGAGGCGAAAGCCAAACGTCCACCGTTCTATTTTATCTTTATTTATTTATTAAGATACTTTTATAATTATCGATCGTTTATATATATATATATAGGGGCGCGCTCAAATGAGAACTCTTCTTAGGCTAAGAATATGAGAATTATTTTGCACCTTTTGATCAAATGATCTAAGGGTGTAGATTGATTCTGCACTTTTGTCTTTTAGGTAAAAGACAAAAGTGCAAAATAGTAAAAGCAGAAAGTGCATAGTAAAAAGCAGAAAGTGCATAGTAGATGACGTGGTGCATTTTGGACCACTCATTTCAGCAAAATGAGTGGCTGAGAATGATTCTCATGTTCTTAGCCTGAGAGGGTGTTCTCATTTGAGCGCATCTATATATATATATACATATATAAAACCGACTAATCTTCGAGAAGCATCATGTTATGTTCTGCGCATTATATGACGGGTGCGATCATACCAGCACTAATGCACCGGATCCCATTAGAACTCCACAGTTAAGCGTGCTTACGCGAGAGCCATATCTTCTCGATCAAGTCCCTCTAAACACGATTTTGTTTTATCCACTTATTGTTTGGCCTTTGTTACTTCGTTTCGAGGCGAAAGACAAACGTCCACTGTTCTATTTTATCTTTTTTATTAATATACTTTTATAATTATCAATCGTTTATATAATATATATATATAACACCGACTAATCACCGAGAAGCATCATGTTACGTTCTGCGCATTGTATGACGGGTGCGATCATAGCAGCACTAATACACCGGATCCCATCAGAACTTCGCAGTTAAGCATGCTTTGGCGAGAGTAGTACTAGGATGGGTGACCTCCTGAGAAGTCCTCGTGTTGCACCACTTTTTGCGCCATTTCTGATGCAGGACAGATCGCGGTGCAGATTGAAGAGCTAATGTCGCGCAAGAAGGGCAAAATTGGCAACATCGGTATTTGGCGTTCAGCGTCCAGAAATTCACCATAATACGTTATTTCGAGTGGAAACGGGCCACCGAACGCAACTCGCTGATTGTGCCGTGTTGTATGGCTTTTTTAATCCTTCCGGGCCCGTTTGGCTGGCCAAATCAGCATATTTATCTTTTAGCGGCTGATAATTATCTTTTTAGTTTTCCTTTCCTAATTAAGTTTTGTTTTCTTTTCTTAATTATGTTTTATGTTTTCCGATTTAACCGCACCTTAGGGGTTCAGTTATGTGTCTTATTTTGTATCTATAAACCTTCAGTTTTTCGTTCTTGGTGGATTCCAAGTCTTTTGCGAATTCATCTATCCTATTTGTCACGCTGCGTCAATTTCTTTTCGATCAAGTCCTTATAAACACGATTTTGTTTTATCTGCTTATTGTTTGGCCTTTGTTACTTCGTTTCGAGGCGAAAGCCAAACGTCCACCATTCTATTTTATCTTTTTTTATTTATTAATATACTTTTATAATTATCGATCGTTTATATATATATATATAAATACATATATAACACCGACTAATCCCCGAGAAGCATCATGTTATGTTCTGCGCATTATATGACTGGTGCGATCATACCAGCACTAATGCACCGGATCCCATCAGAACTCCACAGTTAAGCGTGCTTGGGCGAGAGTAGTACTAGGATGGGTGACCTCTTGGGAAGTCCTTGTGTTGCACCCATTTTTGCGCCATTTTTTTCCGATCAAGTCCCTATAAACACGATTTTGTTTTATCCGCTAATTGTTTGCCCTTAGTTACTTCATTTCGAGGCGAAAGACAAACGTCCACTGTTCTATTTTATCTTTTTTTATTAAAATACTTTTATAATTATCGATCGTTTATATAATATATATATATAACACCGACTAATCACCGAGAAGCATCATGTTACGTTCTGCGCATTGTATGACGGGTGCGATCATACCAGCACTAATGCACCGGATTCAATCAGAACTCCGCAGTTAAGCGTGCTTGGGCGTGAGTAGTACTAGGATGGGTGACCTCCTAGGAAGTCCCCTTTTTGCGCCATTTCTGATGCAGGACAGATCGCGGTGCAGATTGAAGAGCTAATGTCGCGCAAGAAGGGCAAAATCGGCAACATCGGTATTTGGCGTTCAGCGTCCAGAAATTTACTATAATCCGTTATTTCGAGTGGAAACGGGCCACCGAACGCAACTCACTGCTTGTGTTGTGATGTATGGCCATTTTAATCCTTCTGGGCTCGTTTGGCTGGCCAAATCAGCATATTTATCTTTTAGCGGCTGATAATTATCTTTTTAGTTTTCCTTTCCTAATTAGGCTTAGTTTTCCTTTCTTAATTAGGTTTTATGTTTTCCGATTTAACTGCACCTTAGGGGTTCAGTTATGTGTCTTATTTCGTATCAATAATCCTTCAGTTTTTCGTTCTTGGTGGATTCCAAGTCTTTTGCGAATTCATTGCTGGTGAATTCATCTATCCTATTTGTCACGCTGCGTCAATTTCTTTTCGATCAAGTCCTTATAACCATGATTTTGTTTTATGCGCTTATTGTTTGGGCTTTGTTACTCAAGCATCATGTTATGTTCTGCGCATTGTATGACGGCTGCGATCATACCAGCACTAATGCACCGGATCCCATCTGAACTCCGTAGTTAAGCGTGCTTGGGCGAGAGTAGTACTAGGATGGGTGACCTCCCGGGAAGTCCTCGTCTTGCACCCCTTTTTGTGCCATTTCTGATGCAGGACAGATTGAAGAGCTAATGTCGCGCAAGAAGGGCAAAATCGACAACATCGGTATTTGGCGTTCAGCGTCCCGAAATTCACCATAATACGTTATTTTGAGTGGAAACGGGCCACGAACGCAACTTACTGCTTGCGCCGTGATGTATGGGCTTTTTAATCCTTCCGGGCTCATTTGGCAGGCCAAATCAGCATATTTATCTTTTAGCAGCTGATTATTATCTTTTAATTTTCCTTTCCTAATTAGGTTTAGTTTTCCTTTCTTAATTAGGTTTTATGTTTTCCTATTTAAACGTACTTTAGGGTTTCAGTTATGTGTCTTACTTCGTATCAATAAACCTTCAGTTTTTCGTTCTTGGTGGATTCCAAGTCTTTTGTGAATTTATTGCTGGTGAATTCATCTATCCTATTTGTCATGCTACGTCAATTTCTTTTCGATCAAGTCCTTATAAACATGATTTTGTTTTATCCGCTTATTGTTTGGCCTTTGTTACTTCGTTTCGAGGCGAAAGACAAACGTCCACTGTTCTATTTTATCTTTTTTATATATATTAATCTACTTTTATAATTATCGACTGTTTATATATTGAAAAAAATATATATATAACACCGACTAATCCCCGAGAAGCATCATGTTATGTTCTGCGCATTATATGACGGGTGCGATCATACCAGCACTAATGCACCGGATTCCATCATAACTTCGCAGTTAAGCGTGCTTGGTGTGAGTAGTACTAGGATGGGTGACCTCCCGGGCAGTCTTCATGTTGCACCCCTTTTTGCGCCATTTCTTTTTGATCAAGTCCCTATAAACACGATTTTGTTTTATCCACTTATTGTTTGGCCTTTGTTACTTCGTTTCGAGGCAAAAGACAAACGTCCACTATTCTATTTTATCTTTTTTTATTAATATACTTTTATAATTATCAATCATTTATATAAAATATATTATATATATAAATATATAACACCGACTAATCCCCGAGAAGCAACATGTTATGTTCTGCGCATTGTATGACGGGTGCGATCATACCAGCACTGATGCACCGGATCCCATCAGAACTGCGTAGTTCAGCGTGCTTGGGCGAGAGTAGTAGTAGGATGGGTGACCTCTTGGGAAGTCCTCATTTTGCACCCCTTTTTGCGCCATTTCTGATGCAGTGCAGATTGAAGTGCTAATGTCGCGCAAGAAGGGCAAAATTGGCAACATCGGTATTTGGCGTTCAGCGTCCAGAAATTCACCATAATACGTTATTTCGAGTGGAAACATGCCAACGAACGCAACTCATCGCTTGCGCCGTGATGTATGGGCTTTTTAATCCTTCTAGGCTCGTTTGGCAGGCCAAATCAGCATATTTATCTTTTAGCGGCTGATAATTATCTTTTTAGTTTTCCTTTCCTAATTCGGTTTAGTTTTCCTTTCTAAATTAGGTTTTATGTTTTCCGATTTAACCGCACCTTAGGGGTTTCAGTTATGTGTCTTATTTAGTAACAATAAACCTTCAGATTTTTGTTCTTGGTGGATTCCAAGTCTTTTGCGAATTCATTGCTTGTGAACAGTGTTATTAAAACCGGACCGGACCGGCTGGTTCGACCGGTTAGACCGGGAACCGGTCACCACACCGGTCCGGTTCTTCAATCGGATCGGAAATGTCATTAACCCGGCCAATAACCGGTTGAACTGCCAGTTTCCGATTGAACCGTGACCCGGCCGGGTCAACCGGGTTGATGTTAAATTCTCAAAACACTGCCGTTTGATTTTATAAAAAAAACTTGAATTAAATTTGCTTTTTTCACGAGACAGAAGTACATAAATGTGAAATGAGAAACACATTGTCGCCCTCGCCCTAACCCGATCGAAAACTTGAATTCCAATTTCACGAAACACAATCGGCGAGCGGCGAGGTCTGGCCACTGGCGAAGTTTTTTCCTGATCCCGATCTCTTCTCTGGCAAAGTTTCGATCTCTGTCTTCTGCTCAAGTTCTGATCTCGTCTCGAAGGTCTGGCGCACTTCAGCTCTTGTTGAACTTATCAGCCTGACAGAACCGCTCGTCGTCAAAGCGATTGTGCAAATAAATTTATAGTCCACTACTTGCAACTATACTACTGGGTAGTACTTGGTAAGTAGGGGTCGAACCCAAGGGAACTAGGGGAATAATTGTTCTTCGGGGGGAATTACGCAGCGTGGGAACGTGTTTAAGGTCGGTTGGTTGGTTTTAAAGCTACCAGCTATTTTGATTGATTGATTGGTTGGTTGGTTGATTTTAATACTGGAAAGTAAATTACTATTTTAATGATTAAGAGAAATGTTCGGTTTCAGGGGACTTGTATTATATCCTGTTTATCATTGACCATTAGTGAATCATCTAAGTATTCAAACGGTGAATCGAGGCTAGTTACAGCTCAAGACTTGCAACACCGGTTTAAAGCAACTCCTGTTCTATTTCAGTCTAGCGCCAATACCCTAAGGTATGCTAGCCTGGGTGCATCCACCTGATCTCACAGTTACGCTCGACCAGATGGGATTAAGGATGAGTCGAACTCCTCAGATAGCTTTGCTTGTTACAGCTTCCACTACCTGAGTATGATCACGAATTCCCACAGAAGAGCTTTGCTTGTTACAGCATCCACTCAACCTTGGAAACTCTGACTATATATGGCACATAGAACAAGTTTTGAATACTAAGACTAAACACTAAGTTAATAGTCTTAAAACATTTATAATACAAGTGCGCCCCTTAGACCGAACTACTAGTTTAGCTACTATTCATCGCGCTAAACATTATACTAAGGAAATTAAAGACAACAGTTAAATAAATAAATACTAAGAGAAACTTACAACCGTTGAAGCGCCAAGGGAGCTTTCCTTTATTTCCAAAGCAAAATTACAACATTACAATTATTACAACTTCTGGAGAGAGAAGTGAAATTGGGATTTTTTGGTGTGTAAAATGAGGAGGAGGAGCTCTCCTTATATAGCCATGGGAGGAGGAGGAGATGGCTACAAGTGTTGCATTTTGATTGGAGGAAGAAATCAAGGGAGGAGATGGCCACATGTGGAGGAAGAAGAGTGGTGGAGGAGGAGGAAGGTGGTGGTGACATGTGGAGGAGGGGCAAAAGCCGCCGGTCACCACCACCCCAAGCCGCCGGTAGGCGGTGGCCAAGGAGGAGGAGCTCCTCCCTTGGTCACCACTTCTTCAAGTGGCCGGTCATCCTTGTCCAATGTGAGATTTGTACAGTTTTGTGCAGTCTTTTCACAAAACTGTCAATGTGTTTCTTCTCCGGGCTGTCTTGACTCCACTCTTGATTACTCTGATTAATTTGTTCTGGTCAATTCAACGTCAGGATCCTTGATATTTCTTCAGTCGGCATATGATCTTGACCTTGGATTGACTCTTGTTATCTTTTCAGCTTAAAATCCTCTCCTTAGCGTGTTTTCACTTCAGTCTCTAAAATGCCCTGTGAAAATATATCGGGACTAACACGTAGACGTTAGATAGACAAACAGTCTAATTAAGGGGGTTTTACTGTGTTTCTGACTCGTATAACTTTGGTCCATCAGATTACCCCCCACTTTTAGTTGTTCGTGCCGAACAATGCTATTAAAGGGCGTACGTTCTAATTTTGGCTTTGGAATATGAAAATTAGACTGTGGTACTCGATCTATCCTAATTCATGCATTGCTTACTTATTACCAAATTAAACTGCGTAAATAAATAGAAGAAACTTAATACTTGTACCTCCGTGCTGAGATGCCAATTATATTGGATGTCTCGGGAGATAGCCCTGTTGAGGCTTCTGGACTACAATCTCGGGACCGTCTCGTACTATATGGTTTTCTGGTAGCTTTCTCTAGCACGTGATTTGGTTCGGGTTTCAATGATTTGAGCCTTTTTGATTTCTTTCTTTGGCGAGGGACTGCTTTTTTGTTGCAGTGAATCGGCCTTTGGCCTTTGATTTGACTTTTTTGAGTGCTTCACTTTTGCTCGGTTAAAACCTTCACAATTTTGGGCCTTTGGCCTCTTTTGATTTGCTTCATTGAGCTTTTCGTCTTTTTGTGATTGCTAGTCCATTTTCTCGAGCCTTTTTGGGAGGTCCAATCATCGCCCGCAAGCCTATGGAAATACCTCCCCGCTCCTCTCGTCTTTGGAGTTTTGCGCGGGTCAAGATGAGGGTCGCCCATCTATTTTCTCGGCTATTTTGACTAGAGAGAGGACGGTCTGATTCCCGTCCTCGCCTTTGCATAGATGCTTCATGGCGGAGTTGACTTCAATTATTCACTGAAAACCCGAAGTGCAGCCTCCACTGACTTCGAAAACCATATAGTTTGATCTGATCCTTTGATTGCTTTCCAAGCCTCTCTAGGGCAGTTTATATCAACTCCACATCCCTAGTTATCTCAGCACAAAGGACAAATGGAAAGTTACATTCTAAGTTTTTAAACAGTTGAATTTTCATAAGGTTAATGCATGAATTACGATTTATCTTTTTTCACATTCTTAAGTTCATATTTTCAAAAAGGTACTTATTAAAAAAGAAAAACAGCTGCATGTTATTTATGTACATAGGTGGTTCTCACCCCCCACTTTTGAACGAAGGCGTGCCTTAGTTCAAAAGTCATGCAAGCTTAAAACTAAATACTGAATTTAAATGACAGAAATTAAAGTGCGGAAAAGTAAGATAGTGTCGGGTTACCTCCCGACCAGTGCACTTGTTTAACGTCGTTGGCTCGACGATACCTCGTTTGTGGTTCATTGGTTTGGGTCCCATGGGTGGCTGAGGTCAAACTTTGCCACCGCAAAGTTGACTTCGTCATGGTAGTGTTTGACTCGTTGCCCATTTACATTGAATTTGCTTCCATTCTCCATGCTTTCCAACTCAAGCATCCCATGGTTGTATACCTTGGTTATTGTGAAGGGGCCGGTCCATCTAGATTTAAGCTTCCCGGGCATTATCTTCAGTCGTGAGGAGAAGAGTAATACTAGTTGTCCTTCCTCGAATGAGCGCCGGAGGATGAATTTGTCATGATATAATTTTGTCCGTGCCTTGTAGTCTATTTGCTCTTCGTAGGCCTCAAGCCGCAACTCTTCAAGTTCGCATAGCTTAAGCTTCCTATCTAGTCCGGCAGCTTTTAAATCTGGATTGCATTGCTTGAGCGCCCAATATGCTTTATGCTCTATTTCTACCGGAAGATGGCATGCCTTCCCATAAACAAGCCGAAAGGGAGAGGTTCCAATTGGTGTCTTGTATGCCGTCCGGTAAGCCCAAAGGGCTTCGTCTAACCTCTGGCTCCAATCTTTCCTGCTTGGTTTCACCATTTTTTCTAAAATTCCTTTGATTTCGCGGTTGGAGATTTTTGTTTGACCATTGGATTGGGGGTGATATGCCGTGGACGTCAGATGGTGGACATGGTAGCGTTTTAAGGTAGCAGCCATCATGCGGTTGCAAAAATGAGTTCCTTGGTCGCTTATTATGGCCTTAGGTACCCCATACCTACAAAACAGGTTAGTGCGCAAAAATTCTATGACACTTTTTGCATCGTCGCACCTTGTGGCCTTAGCTTCTACCCATTTTGACACATAATCTACTGCAACTAGAATATAGGTATAACCGCATGAAACTGGAAATGGTCCCATAAAATCAAGACCCCAAACGTCGAAGACATCATTGACGAATATGGGGACTTGAGGCATTTCATTTCTAGCTGACACATTTCCTACTCTTTGACACTTATCGCATTTTTTACACTTTTCGTTGGCATCTTTAAATATACTTGGCCAGAAAAATCCGCTATCTAAGATTTTTCTAGCGGTTTTCCTAGGCCCGAAGTGTCCTCCACATGCAAACTCATGGCAAAAGTTAATAACAGAAGCTATTTCATTATCAGGGATGCATCTCCTAAGTATTTGATCTACTCCTATTTTCCATAAATAAGGATCATCCCATAAGTATTGTTTAGCATCTTGTTTAAGTTTCATGCATTGTGCTTTAGTAAAAGAAGGAGGAAATGTACCTCCTACAATGTAGTTGGCGATTGGGGCGTACCATGGCACCTTGGTTGAGATGGCGTATAGGTGCTCGTCAAGGAATGACTCGGTTATGTGCCCTTCTTCTTCCTCTTTGACAATCCTGCTTAGGTGGTTTGCCACAGTATTCTCGATCCCCTTTTTGTCCCTTATTTCCACATTGAATTCTTGCAGTAGTAATATCCACCGAATAAGCCTTGGTTTAGCCTCCTTCTTCTTCATCAGGTATCGGATGGCGGCATGGTCTGAATAAACTATTACTTTTGCTCCAAGTAAGTAGGGTCTGAATTTTTCTAGAGCAAATACTACTGCAAGAAGTTCCTTTTCAGTGGTGGAATAGTTCCGTTGGGCAGGATCTAGGGTTCGTGAGGCGTAATAGATCACTCCTGCTTTCTTTTCAATCTTTTGGCCGAGAACTGCCCCTACAGCGAAGTCGCTTGCGTCGCACATTATTTCGAATGGTAGTTCCCAATTTGGTGTTTGGATGATGGGTGTGCTGGTGAGGGCTTTCTTTAGATCATCAAAGGCCTTTTTGCATGCGTCGGTGAATTCGAACGGAACTTCTTTTTGTAGAAGACTGGACAGGGGTAATGCCTTTTTAGAGAAGTCCTTGATGAAGCGTCGGTAGAATCCCGCATGGCCAAGGAATGATTGGATGTCTCGGACCGTGGATGGGTATGGTAGAGTCGTGATCAGGTCGATCTTTGCTTCGTCCACTTCCATGCCTTTTTGTGAGACAACATGTCCTAAGACTATTCCGTGTGTTACCATGAAGTGGCATTTTTCATAATTGAGCACTAAGTTCATGGATACACATCGTTCCAAAACTGTGTTCAAATTGCTCAAGCATGCATCGAATGTGTCTCCGTGGATGGTGAAGTCGTCCATGAAGACTTCGATGAATTCCCTAATCATGTCTGAAAAGATACTGGTTACAACCCTTTGGAAAGTTCCAGGTGCATTACAGAGGCCGAATGACATTCTTCTGAAGGCAAATGTACCGAATGGGCAGGTGAATGTAGTCTTCTCTTGGTCCTCAGGTGCTATGGGGATCTGGTTGTATCCTGAGAACCCGTCCAGGAAGCAAAAATATGGTTTTCCTGCCAATCTGTCTAGCATTTGATCAATGAATGGGAGCGGGAAGTGATCCTTTCGAGTCACCGCGTTCAGCTTTCGATAATCAATGCACATGCGCCACCCATTCATTACCCGTGTTGTGACCATGTTTCCTTCAGCATCTTCCTCAACTGTGATTCCACTTTTCTTTGGTACTACGTGAACAGGACTCACCCATTGACTATCTGATATGGGATAGATAACGTCTGCATCTAGAAGCTTTTGTATTTCCTTTTGGACGATCTCCATCATGATTGGGTTCAGCCGTCGTTGGGGCTCTCTTGATGGCTTTACTCCATCCTCAAGTAGAATTCGGTGCATGCACACAGCCGGGCTGACTCTCCTTAAGTCGGCCAGAGTCCATCCAATAGCCAACTTGTGTTGCTTCAGGACTTTTATCAAACTTTGTTCCTGGCTTGTTTCCAAGCCACTCTTGATGATTACTGGGAGTGTGTCATTATCCCCCAGGAAGGCGTACTTCAGATGTCCAGGAAGGGGCTTTAATTCTATTTTGGGGGCTTGCACCACCGAGGGCAGAAAACTGTTCGATTTGAATAGTTTTACCTCGTTGACTTCAAATTCTGGTGTGAGAGGATCTGAGATCGTTAAGTGGGCCACTGTTTCGTGCAAGTCTTTGGTTAATTTGTATGGTCTTATGGCTCCATTGAGTACGGCTTCCAAGGGATCTGTTCTAAGTTCTGGTCGAATTTCTTGGACCAGGTCGTCCAAAGTATCGAGTGCGTGTATTTCCTCGAATTCCATAGGGTGCTTCATTGCTCGGAATATGTCAAAGCTGTAGACCTCTCCTTCTACTTCCATTGAAAGCATTCCACTTCCACAATCTATCTTCATTTTTGATGTTTTGAGGAATGGACGGCCGAGAAGAATAGGTGCATGATCAGTAGGTCCGCCATTTTCCATCTTTAAAACGTAGAAGTCTGCTGGAAATACTAACTTGCCTACTTGAACCAGGACGTCTTCTATTTTGCCCTCGGGTTGTTTGCAGGACCGATCCGCTAGTTGAATAGTGAGACCGGTAGGTTTGAGTGGTCCAATCTTAAGACATGAGTAGATAGAGAATGGGAGGACATTGATTGATGCTCCAAGGTCTAGCATGCAATTCTCGATCCTTATGTTACCAATTGTGCATGGAATGGTGTAAGTTCCTGGATCTCCACATTTGGGGGGAACTTTTCGTTGTATGACGGCCGACACATTTTTACTCATCAGTTCTTGATCGTTTCCAGCATTCCTTCTCCGGTTGGTGCATAGTTCCTTTAAAAACTTGGCATACCGAGGAATTTGTTTGATGGCTTCTAAAAGAGGAATGTTGATTTCGACCTTGCTGAACAACTCAAGTACTTCCTTATCCATGACATGTTGTTTTTGCACGTGACCCGGTACTGGAAATGGAAGTGTCGTTCTTATTTTAGGGGTTTCGATTCTGGGTACCGGGTTAGGCCTATGTTCTTCAGACGTATTTTCTTCTTCTTCGGTAACTTCCCGTTCTTCCTCAAGTATGTCGTCATCTTTATTGGTCTCTTCTTCATCTAGAACTTCGAGAGGCTCGGGCCTTATTTGCTCTTTTCCGGGTAACCTTGGGTCTCTGTCTTTCATTTGCTCCACAGGTTTGCCGACAAGCGTTTTTCCACTCCTCAGAGTAACTGTATTCATGTTTTCCTGTGAGCCTTGAATAGTTTGAGACAGGAGTTTGCCGGGTTCACTAGAGAGTGCGGATACTGATGCAGCGAGTTGGGAGATATGCTCCTTCAAATCTGATAACTCTTTTTTTGTTTCGGTTTGATTTTTATGCATAGTAGTATTCAACTGCTACACAATACTAGTTAATTGCAACATCATGTCTTCTAGTGATTCGTTTGGCTCTCGAGAATTGTTCGAGCTTGCATGGTACAGGTTTGGCTCCTCCTGTTGGTATTGACCTGGTGGTTGAGCATTCTGGTTATACTGCCGGTGGGGGGGTTGGTAGTATGACTGAGCTAGTTGAGGGACAGCTGGTTGTGTTTCCGTCTGAAGATAGCTGTTGTTGTTACGCCAACCTGGGTTGGACGTTTGACCGTACTATCTATTTTGTCCAGTTTTGACGTTGTTGTATCCTTGATATCCTCCCACTGCATTCACATCAGCCGGTTCTTCTTCTATCAATGTTGGGCATGCGTCCGTTTTGTGGTCCGTAGAACCACAAAACTCGCAAGGTTTTACCGTAACTGGCTGTCTACGTATGATCTTAATCATCATCTCCTTTAACTGTTTCATCTCTTCAGTTATGGAGTTTACTGATGCCTCAGTTTGTGCTACCCTTTTTGATCGAGAGAATTCATCTTGGCGAGTGGTCTCTTCTCTAAATCGAGCATTTTCAGCAACGTTGGCGATGAGATTTCGGATGCCACTTAATGACAGATTCATCATGGACCCTCCTGCTGAGGCATCCAAGAGCATTTTGTCTAGTGGTCTTAATCCATCAATGAGGTACTCGATGACGAGTTTCTCGGGTAGTCCAAGGGTACAGCAGCTCTTTTCTAGGTGATTGAACTTTTCCAGGTAATCGTACATGGTTTCATTGGGACCTTGTTTGATTTCCTGTAGTTGCTTCCTTACTTGTATTGCTCTTCCAGCCGGATAGTATTTATCTAAGAATTTCTTCTGCATCTGAACTCATGTTCTAATGCTTCCGGAAGGCAATGAAAGGAACCAGTCACTTGCCGAGTCAGTGAGGGAAAAATAGAACGCTTTTAACTTGAAGTCGTCCATATTCACTCGGCTGGGCTTTAGATTCTGGCAAATGCCATGTAGGCGTTGGAGGTGAGTTGCGGCAGATTCTCCTTGAGATCCTGAGAATTTTGGCAGGCTGTGTGCCACTGATGCGTTGATGGTTATATTTTCTAATTCAGGGCTCTCATAGATACACCACGGCTGTGTCTCGAAATTAGGGGCATTTAAATCGCCCATCGTCGGTTCACGGTAGTAGTTATCTCCGTAGTAGTCATCGAACGCGGGTTCTCTTCTTGGCATGTATCGAGGTTGAGGTTGTGGTCGTGGGGGATGGATAGGAGGTTGTACTGGACCAGCTGCATTTCGGTCCTCGGGTAATTCTTGGTTTCTTCTGACTGCTTCCCTATCACGAGCTCTTCTATTTCTGATGAGTTGTTCCAGATCGTCGACGAATGGAAACTGTACCTCATCATTCTGATCGTACAGGTTTATTTCTTCGTCATCCTGGAAGTCATGGTGACTTTCTTCGCGAGACATGGTTGTTTTGAAGCGCGTAACGGTTCAAAGAACAGTTATCCGATGACTAGTTCCCCGGCAACGGCGCCAATTTGACAGAACCGCTCGTCGTCAAAGCGATTGTGCAAATAAATTTATAGTCCACTACTTGCAACTATACTACTGGGTAGTACTTGGTAAGTAGGGGTCGAACCCAAGGGAACTAGGGGAATAATTGTTCTTCGAGGGGAATTACGCAGCGTGGGAACGTGTTTAAGGTCGGTTGGTTGGTTTTAAAGCTACCAGCTATTTTGATTGATTGATTGGTTGGTTGGTTGATTTTAATATTGGAAAGTAAATTACTATTTTAATGATTAAGAGAAATGTTCGGTTTCAGGGGACTTGTATTATATCCTGTTTATCATTGACCATTAGTGAATCATCTAAGTATTCAAACGGTGAATCGAGGCTAGTTACAGCTCAAGACTTGCAACACCGGTTTAAAGCAACTCCTGTTCTATTTCAGTCTAGCGCCAATACCCTAAGGTATGCTAGCCTGGGTGCATCCACCTGATCTCACAGTTACGCTCGACCAGATGGGATTAAGGATGAGTCGAACTCCTTAGATAGCTTTGCTTGTTACAGCTTCCACTACCTGAGTATGATCACGAATTCCCACAGAAGAGCTTTGCTTGTTACAGCATCCACTCAACCTTGGAAACTCTGACTATATATGGCACATAGAACAAGTTTTGAATACTAAGACTAAACACTAAGTTAATAGTCTTAAAACATTTATAATACAAGTGCGCCCCTTAGACCGAACTACTAGTTTAGCTACTATTCATCGCGCTAAACATTATACTAAGGAAATTAAAGACAACAGTTAAATAAATAAATACTAAGAGAAACTTACAACCGTTGAAGCGCCAAGGGAGCTTTCCTTTATTTCCAAAGCAAAATTACAACATTACAATTATTACAACTTCTGGAGAGAGAAGTGAAATTGGGATTTTTTTGGTGTGTAAAATGAGGAGGAGGAGCTCTCCTTATATAGCCATGGGAGGAGGAGGAGATGGCTACAAGTGTTGCATTTTGATTGGAGGAAGAAATCAAGGGAGGAGATGGCCACATGTGGAGGAAGAAGAGTGGTGGAGGAGGAGGAAGGTGGTGGTGACATGTGGAGGAGGGGCAAAAGCCGCCGGTCACCACCACCCCAAGCCGCCGGTAGGCGGTGGCCAAGGAGGAGGAGCTCCTCCCTTGGTCACCACTTCTTCAAGTGGCCGGTCATCCTTGTCCAATGTGAGATTTGTACAGTTTTGTGCAGTCTTTTCACAAAACTGTCAATGTGTTTCTTCTCCGGGCTGTCTTGACTCCACTCCTGATTCCTCTGATTAATTTGTTCTGGTCAATTCAACGTCAGGATCCTTGATATTTCTTCAGTCGGCATATGATCTTGACCTTGGATTGACTCTTGTTATCTTTTCAGCTTAAAATCCTCTCCTTAGCGTGTTTTCACTTCAGTCTCTAAAATGCCCTGTGAAAATATATCGGGACTAACACGTAGACGTTAGATAGACAAACAGTCTAATTAAGGGGGTTTTACTATGTTTCTGACTCGTATAACTTTGGTCCATCACAGCCATATCAGGTACTTTGCTTTCCCAAATCTTCACATATTGTTTTTGAGTTTTCGAATTCCATCTTAAGGGTCTGACTCTTAGCAGTCGCACTGATTTCTCTGTTGAAATCGTCGTAAACTTGCAGTCGCAATGAGTTTTCGCATTCCATCTTAGATTGGGGAAGGTTCTTGGTCGGATCGGAAGGTAATAAATTGATTTTGGTATGGTTCAATTTGTATTGTAAATTCAGTCAGATTTATATTTGTGTTTTGCATAGAATTCAATCGTTATTGAGAACCGGTTGTTGTTAGTTGGGGATGAAGGTTTGTGTTTTTAGCTGAATTTGATTGATCATGTTGAAATGATGGTTACACTTAGGCACTTTGACATTGTACTGAGCTTGTTAGAATGAGATCCTTTATGTAAATTTGAATGTGAAATTGTGAGCAGGGTTTTTTTTTTTACTAGTCATATTGATGGTATCTTTCTTATTGTTGTCTAAAGAAGTTCCAAGATGATGAACTGAGCGTGTTTCATTTTTGCCAGTCATATTTGTTATGCAAGCTCCAATTCAGATGTGATGAACTGGAGATGGGTGGAAAAGTGCCAAGATTTCTGGACAAGTTTCCTTATTGGTGTGTCACCCATATTCTTAGAGATGAGAAACCCAGATGCGGACTTATTAGCAAGAAAAGCTACGCCGGAAAGATGGAGCTGGGTGTCTAATGATGGTTGCCGTGCTACATTTGAATTCTAAATTTGTTACATTTGAATTCTAATTTTGTTAGATTTGAATTGTAATTTTGTTATGGTTATAGTATTGTATAGGGTAAATTTTATTAGGTTACAAACAGGTAAATAAATATGTATATATATATATATTATTTTATTATTTTTAATTCATGCGGGTCAAACCAGTTCGACCCGGTTGAACCACTGACCCATCGACCCGGTGACTTGACCGGTTCGATGACCGGTCCGGTTTTAATAACACTGCTTGTGAATTCATCTATCCTATTTGTCACGCTGCGTCAATTTCTTTTCGATCAAGTCCTTATAAACACGATTTTGTTTTATCCGCTTATTGTTTGGCCTTTGTTACTTCGTTTCGAGGCGAAAGACAAACGTCCACTGTTATATTTTATCTTTTTTTATTTATTAATATACTTTTATAATTATCGATCGTTTATATATATATATATAAATACATATATAACTCCCGACTAATCCCCGAGAAGCATCATGTTATGTTCTGCGCATTGTATGACGGGTGCGATCATACCAGCACTAATGCACCGGATCTCATCAGAACTCTGCAGTTAAGCGAGCTTGGGCGAGAGTAGTACTAGGATGGGTGACCTCTTGGGAAGTCCTCGTGTTGCACCCTTTTTGCGCCATTTCTTTCCGATCAAGTTTCTATTAACACGATTTTGTTTTATCCACTTATTGTTTCACCTTTGTTACTTCGTTTCGAGGTGAAAGACAAACGTCCACTATTCTATATTATCTTTTTTTATTAATATACTATTACATTTATCGCTCGTTTATATAATATATATATATATATATATATTTATAACACCGACTAATCCCCGAGAAGCATCATGTTATGTTCTGCGCATTATATGATGTGTGCGATCATACCAGCACTAATGCACCGGATCCCATCAGAACTCCGCAGTTAAGCGTGCTTAGGCGAGAGCAGTACTAGGATGGGTGACCTCCTGGGAAGTCCTTGTGTTGCACCCCTTATTGCGCCATATCTTCTCGATCAAGTCCCTATAAACACGATTTTGTTTTATCCACTTATTGTTTGGCCTTTGTTACTTCGTTTCGAGGCGAAAGACAAACGTCCACTGTTCTATTTTATCTTTTTTTATTAATATACTTTTATAAGTATCGATCGTTTATATAATATATATATTTATAACACCGACTAATCATTGAGAAGCATCATGTTACGTCCTGCGCATTGTATGACTGGTGCGATCATACCAGCATCATGTTACGTTCAGCGTGACAAATAAGTTTTATGTTTTTATATTTAAACGCACCTTAAGGTTTCAGTTATGTGTCTTATTTCGTATCATTAAACCTTCAGTTTTTCATTCTTGGTGCATTCCAAGTCTTTTGCGAATTCATTGCTAATGAATTCATCTATCCTATTTGTCACGCTGCGTCAATTTCTTTTCGTTCAAGTCCTTATAAACATGATTTTGTTTTATCCTCTTATTGTTTGGCCTTTGTTACTTCGTTTCGAGGCAAAAGACAAACGTCCACTGTTCTATTTTATCTTTTTTATTAATATACTTTTATAATTATCAATCGTTTATATAAAAAATATATATAACACCAACTAATCCCCGAGAAACATCATGTTATGTTCTGCACATTGTATGACGGGTCCGATCATACCAGCACTAATGCACCGGATCCCATCAAAACTCCACAGTTAAGCGTGCTTGGGCGAGAGTAGTACTAGGATGGGTGACCTCCTAGGAAGTCTTCGTGTTGCACCCTTTTTTGAGCCATTTCTGATGCAGGACAGATCGCGGTGTAGATTGAAGAGCTAATGTCGCGCAAGAAGGGCAAAATCAGCAACATCGGTTTTTGACGTTCAACGTCCAAAAATTCACCATAATACGTTATTTTGAGTGGAAACGGGCCAACGAACGCAACTCATCGCTTGTGCCGTGATGTATGGGCTTTTTAATCCTTCCGGGCTCGTTTGGCAGGCCAAATCAGCATATTTATCTTTTAGCGGCTGATAATTATCTTTTTAGTTTTCCTTTCCTAATTAGGTTTAGTTTTCCTTTCTCAATTAGGTTTTATGTTTTCCTATTTAAACGCACCTTAGGTTTCAATTATGTGTCTTATTTCGTAACAACCTTTAGTTTTTTGTTTCTGGTGGATTCCAAGTCTTTTGCGAATTCATTGCTGGTGAATTCATCTATCCTAATTGTCACGACGCGTCAATTTCTTTTCGATCAAGTCCTTAGAAACACGATTTGGTTTTATCCGCTTATTGTTTGGCCTTTCTTACTTCGTTTCGAGGCGAAAGACTAACGTCCACTGTTCTATTTTATCTTTTTTTATTAATATACTTTCATAATTATCGATCGTTTATATAAAAAAATATATAACACCGACTAATCCCGATAAGCATCATGTTATGTTCTGCGCATTATATGACGGGTGCGATCATTCCACCACTAATGCACCGGATCCCATCAGAACTCCGCTGTTAAGCGTGCTTGGGCAAGAGTAGTACTAGGATGGGTGACCTCCTGGGAAGTCCTCGTGTTGCACCCCTTTTTGCGCCATTTCTTTTCGATCAAGTCCCCATAAACACGATTTTGTTTTATTCACTTATTGTTTGGCCTTTGTTACTTCGTTTCGAGGCGAAAGACAAACGTCCACTGTTCTATTTTATCTTTTTTATTAATATACTTGTATAATTATCGATCGTTTATATAAAAATATATATATATATATTTATAACACCGACTAATCCCCGAGAAGCATCATGTTATATTCTGCGCATTATATGACGGGTGCAATCATACCAGCACTAATGCACCGGATCCCATCAGAATTCCACAGTTAAGCGTGCTTGGGCGAGAGTAGTACTAGTATGGGTGACCTCTGCAGGACCCCTCTCAAATTTCCCAAAAAAAACTTGCATATAAAATTTTATATATTTTCTTAAAAATTTTAATCAAACATCTATATTTGGACACTATTTTAGTAAGTTTAACCTCTGAATTTCATCTTGGAGTAAACATTAAAGTTATAGAACAGTCAATTATCTTTCTACCCATATAAAGAACATCTTAAACGGACACCGTATGACGCCTCTATGAGCTTTCACAGGTTGGCTCGGACCCCCTCGATTTCGGCTAATTTCAATCAATCATCTATCTTTGGTGACTAATTTTATCAGCTTAACCACCAAATTTCATCTTTAAGTAAACATGAAAGTTGTAGATCATTCAATTAGATTTCTATACATATATGAATCATCTTCAACGGACACCGGATGACGCCTCTATGAGCTTTAAAAGATTGGCTCAGACCCCCTCAATTTCGGCAAATTTCAATTAATCATCTATCTTTGGTCGTTGTTTTTATCGGCTTAACCTCCGAATTCCATCTTGTGTTAAACATGAAAGTTAAAGAACATTCAATTAGCTTTCGATCCATATGTTGATCATCTTCAAAGGACATCGGATGACACCTTTATGAGCTTCAGAAGGTTGGCTGATCATTAGCGGACCTTGTGGTTATTGTTGTTCGAAAAAAAAATCGCCGGATCATTAGCGGACCTTTTTTTGTTGCCTGATCCGACTTATATCCTTTTTGTTCGAAATAAAATTTTGGGACCCCCCCTCAGACGAAGCTCTGGATCCGCCACTGTCCGAAGTTCTAGCAAGACATCTCAATCGGATCCGAAATCATTTGGTACATTTTTCCACTTCTGAAGCACAGGCCAGGTTCAGTACCTTTACCTCGTATGAATTCGCACATCTACCTCAGATCATCATCGATACATTCTTCGACCTTTTGAGTTCATGCCACCTTGACCTTGAACACATTTACTGTTTGTAAGACTTGACACGTCCATCTTGACGATCTGAGAAAACATCCACACATAAAATAGAATGAGAAAGAGGAAAATGAAAATGAAAAAAATTCTCATAAAATAATGAGAATAGTGTCATAGGTGAGACTCCTCGACCTTGTGAAAACAAGATTGAAATTCTTCAACTACACCTTTATTGGCACCCCTCAAAACACTCTCTCTCTCGAAAAACTCGAAACTCCTCGTCCTCACTCGAAGCTACTTTTTTTTTGTCCGTCTGGCCGCCCGCTCCCGTCCTCTCTCCCGGTTGTGCCTTATCCGACTCAACGACTACTGTCGCCCTGTGTGTCTAATGTCGTCTGGTGCTGGTCGGTCGCAGCTGGTTCAATCGGGGGTTGAGAGGGGTGGCGGCTCGGACTGTTTCTTCCTTTTGTTGTTTGGCGCTTCACCGGTGTTGCTGTTGGTTGAGATTGAGGTGGCTGTCTCCTACTAGGTCGTCGTCCTTCCTCGGTCGGTGCTTCGATCAGTCGCTGTTTGGGCGAATCTGGGGCGGCGATGGGCTGCGTTGGACTGAGCTGTGCTTGGTCGTGGTGGAGCCAGTTGCTGTGCCGGATGTGGTTAGGCTGAGGCTTTTGGTGCTGGTGTAGATGATGACCAGATTTCCGCCACCGGTGTGTCTTTTAGTGACCGGTTTAGACCGGGTTTGGGTTTTTAATTATGTAGGTTAGTTAGATTAGCTTAGTTCAATAAGTGACTATTCTCAGCCGGATTTCGGACTGAATTTGTAATTCTCAGTCGCCTGCGGACTGAGTGACAGTCGCAGTAGTTGTCTTAGTTGCCCGATTTCCCCAGCTTCTGGCCAGGGGATTTAGAGCCTGCTGAAAAGGATGCTAGTTCATGCTCTTGGGCATGGATTCACACTCTTTGATAGTTTTTCATGACGAGGATGGGTGACCCCTGTAGGCCTGGACTTCAATTGGAAGATATGTACCGAGTTGAATCATTGATGAGTCAGTGTCCAACCTTTGTACAACTTGTACCCATCAAAAAAGAAAAAAAGACGCACTCTAAATGTCACTCACACCCACTTGTTTATATTCTCACTTACATTCTATTCAAATCATGAAAAAGAAAAGAAAAAAAGGAGAATTAATCATTCGTGTCCACATGATGAAGGGTGTATCGATTTCATTCAATGGTTCAAAGAAACTTCATCTCCAGGTGACGTCATACCAACCATGAATGCAAGAGCTATGGAGCTGCACTAGCTCTGTTTGCAGTGACTGCACGATGAGTCTCTTACAAGGGGCGGGTAGCCCTACAAAACAAGAGCTCACTCCTGTTGATTCCAGTTCACTTTCCAACGTTCGAATAAAATCCCAAAAGTTCTGCCTCGAGTGCCCACTGTACAAAGAGTGTTACTAGGGAGTATATAGATTCCTCAGATGTTGTTAAGTATCGTGTCATTGTTTTGCTCTTCTGTTTCTAAACGATTGCGCTTACACCAGCATAGGTACAAAGGAATTGGCCCATTTTCTTCCATGACCCAGTGATGCTCCGCAACAGCATGTAGTGTCAGCCTCTGGTTTGGGTCTGCATCCAACGGAATCTAAATCACCCACCATACTTGCAATATGGTTCTGTAAAATACGCAGTTTGCTCAACTGTAAACTAACCTTTGCAAAGGAGTCCTTCAATCAAAAATTTCAAATGGGGATTTAGGCTACCGGGGAGCGATAGAGGGCTGTTGACAATCTGAGATAACTAATCACAATAAGCACAATACAAATAACAATAGTACAACACAAGTAAGCATACATGAGAATAAAAGGAGCATGGGTCTCCAGACAACGGTAATTCTGAGCGAAATTCAATTTTGAACAACCTTATCGTATGTATCTTGCAAACTGTCCCCGAGGAATGGATATTGTCCCAAAACCATGTAGTACAAGGTTACTCCAACTGCCCATGTGTCAGCTGTTTTTCCGTGATATGTCAGACCTGTGTTATATCAAAGAAATGAAAGAACTTCAGAATTAATCCTCAGAAGGGAAGTGAAGAATACACGACGTAGAAGGCAGGCTCGAACCTAGACAACACTCAGGAGCAGTGAAAACAGGAGTGCCTGGAGAACGGCGGAGTTCATCATTTTCATCCTGCAGAAATAAAATGCATTTGTTAAAAAGTGCATGAAGACTGCATCAGACAAACATCTTGAAGACAAACAAAATGATGTGGCACACAAAACAAGTGGATACATGTCTATTGTAAAATGCATAGAATCCAAAGTGAAACAAAAGATGCGATGCAACTACTAATCACATAAACGTCCGAACAAACTAAAAGAATCAACTGATTGCGTACCTCAAACACCTGGCTGACACTGAAATCCCCGATCTTGACAGTGCCCGATGAAGTTACCAAAAGATTATCAGGTTTGATGTCTCCATGAACAATATGCTGAAAGTCAGAAATAATACGAGGTAAATACAAGTACAAGAGGTAGCAGTGTAGCACATGATCGTAGAGCTATTAGTAGGTAACAGTTAACACCGTACATGAGCATGAAGGTACATCAACCCAGAGACAATGTCCCGCAAATACTTTCTTGCTGTGTTTTCTTCCAACCCTCCAGGTGAACCAAAGTGTTCGAAAACCAATTTGCTTTCTACATACTCAAGAACTGCTTGAAAAAAAGGTCACATATCAAATAATCTTCGCATTATGGAATCTTGCAGTGTTAGTATTAACACGCGTCAAAGGAGCAACTAGAACCAGTAGCATTACCCATGTAAAACTGATCTGTGTTAGGATCATCGATAACCTCAACAAGGTTAACTATGTTTGGGTGCTTCAGAACTTTCATGATAAGAACCTTCACAGAAAAAAGGAAAAATATAAGATCCGAAAAGACAAGTGATAAGTCCAATGGACAAGAGGATCTACATGCACATCGTCAATTACATCGGTACAACATGTAACTAGCACCCTCAAACTCTTACTTGCGATAGATAGCACAGATCTACGACGCAGTGATCTCTGGGTTATATAAAAGATCTAAAAATAAGTAACATCATGTCAAACTTACTTCTCGTAAGACATCAGTCATAGCAGTCTCTGATGGTCCGACACGTTGTTTCAGTAGATGTGACTTGTGAAAGGCCTACGTTAACGCGTTAGAAAAAAACAGGACTTTTGAGAAGAATAAGGAATGACATCATTATCAAGTTTTACCTTGATAGCATAATGCCTCCCGTCTATGCTGCTTCGATATAGAACCTGTACGTGAAATATGTGAAACTAAATAGACAGTCCAAAGGCCATGTAAAACAAGGGGATACGGATTATATACTTACAACTTTCCCGTAACTACCAGAACCAATCTTATATTCACGGATATACTCATTGACCATCTTATTGCCATTCTCATCCTGGACGTTCATGCGAGCAAAGAGATAAATATGCATACAATGTGCATTAATGTAAAGCGAAGAAATAATTACCAGATACATTCCAAATCTAACTTGAGGAGAACACGAGCTAGAACACCAAGCATAAGATGAATTTATTATACAAAGGAAAATTATCTGGCAAAGCTACAAGCCAAAGGATTACCTCTGATCTAACTACTTTGACAGTCTCCTTGACTGGAACTTCCCTGCAGATTAATCCGTTCTGAATTCTATTTCGGATAATTTCTTCAGAACGTTTGGCATTACTTTGCAACTCATTATCTTCATGTGCAGTGTTGGTAGCTTCTCCATTATACGAACGATTGTCCCCATCGTCGCCGTCTTCCTCCTCGTCGTCCTCTTCTTCCTCTTCCTCATCTCCAATTTCATCCAATAAAATCTCCTGAGAAAAGTGCCTATTTGGATTCGGTCTCACTGCCCTACTAGGTTTATTTGTAAAACCGAAACAGCCAAAGCAATCCATTGCCGTCACTCTTGAGAGTATATAACCTTTGTTAAACATGGGCAAATTGAACGCCGAATCACAGACTATCTGCACAAGGTTATTAATGGTAGCAGATTATCTAAGCTACGAAAAAAAAAAGTTTCTCAAAATTAACACAAACCCTACCATGTCTGACCATTATTACGTCATCTACATAGTTGCCCCTACAAATGTTAAATCAATGGCGTTGAGTTGTAGAACCTTCTACCGAGTAATGGAATAGCGTATGCATAAGCCAATAGGCAAACCAAACATGTTCCAGAAGCATATTAACTATCCTTAAGCTTGTGCAATTGTGTTTGTACACATAGATTTGGTAACAAGGTACTTCAAGTCCCAATCATAGTCTGGAATATGCACATATACAAACAGCCGCCATTTACAGAAGAGGTGAACCAAAGTCTCAATAGACCATACCTCAAGGACAAAAGCGAAGATTCAACTTCAAGCAAACAAATACCTCCTACGGCATTTAAAGGCATGCAGAAAGAATGAAAAAAGTTATACCAATCCAAATCCAAGTCATGGTTCAATTAATAGAAGAGGGAGATGCTTATACAAACCTAGAGCAAAATCAGAACAGTGGCATGCTAGGCGTAGCTTTCTTACTCCAGAGGATGCCATTCTGAGAAGTGAAAGAAGCAAGTTAAGATGTTGATCCCCTTTTCAGTCAAGGTCAGCATCTCAGAAGCTCCACCTCCTGACAAGTGCCTGGGGCAGCTTTAAAGGGGCAACCAAACCACCGCAAACAACCTACTTTTGACCTTTTTGAATAAAGAAATGAAAAATTAGAATTCAGCTCCACACTCAAAAACAATGCACAACCATAAAACAACAAAATTACCAGCGCAGATTGCTCTAAACTTGAAATGAGATGAAATCAATAATAATAAAAATTAATTCTATAAAATGCTGAAACATTTAGTAATTAGAGGGTGTCAATTGAGCAGCAACAAAATGAGAAGAAAAAAAACTAATCTTGTGTCAATTACAAAAGTATGGCGACACAACCAATACAGAAAAGAAATGACCAAAATAGACAGAAAAACTCTCCAAATGTTTGAAACTCTACCTACCGTTCCGTTGGGCCGGAAAGGAACACGCGTCCGCAACCGCAGGGGAATCACGTGGGAGATGCAGAAAATAGCGTAGATGATGATTGAGAGAGGAATCACGAGAGATGAGAGGGGAAAGGAGGAAGCGGGAAATGACGATGATGTTGGGAAAGAGCTTTGGGGGCGACGATGAATGACGATTGCAGAAAACCAAAGAGAGAGACAACAATGCGTGTCCGAATCCTAAGCAGCACTGGATAGAGAGGGGAGCGTGAAAAATCTGCACATCGATTGTTTTTTTATATTATTTCATTCGTCAATTTTATCATATATTAGGATTTGGATCAACGGTGCGATTCAGATACAAATCGTTTTATAAATAAAAGTTATAAATCGATTTTTAAGTTGACACGTGTCTTTTTTAGTCAAAATCCCGATAAAAATACAGAGGAGTATTATAGTCCTTCCACAGAAAAGGGTTTAAATCTAATAATGTTATTTTCAATTTAGTCCACGAGTTGTTAATGATCAGACTTAAACTTCGAAATGATCAGACTTAAGCAACATCAATGACCAGACTTAAACTATTACTGTAGCAATGATCAGACTTAAGCTTGAAAATGAGCAGACTTAAAAACAGCAATAATCAGACTTAAACTCTTACTGTAGCAATGATCAGACTTAAAAACAGCAAATAATCAGACTTAAACTCTTATTGTAGCAATGATCAGACTTAAGCTTGAAAATGATCAGACTTAAAAACAGCAAATATCATACTTAAACTATTACTGTAGAAATGATAACACTTAAAATAGATAATGATCAGACTTAAAGAGAGAATGATCAGACTTAAAAATTATTAATGATCAGACTTAAAATTGAGAATGATCAGACTTAAAGAGAGAATGATCAGACATAAAAATTGGTAATAATCAGACTTAAAAATTGAGAATGATCAAACTTAAAAATTGGTAATTATCAGACTCAAAATTAAGAATGATCAGACTTAAAGAGAGAATGATCAGACTTAAAGAGAGAATGATCAGACTTAAAACTGGTAACTTAAAAATTGAGAATGATCAGACTTAAAGAGAGAATGATCAGACTTAAAAATTAGTAATTATCAGACTTAAAATTAAGAATGATCAGACTTAAAGAGAGAATGATCAGACTACAAATTGAGAATGATCAGAAAGAGAGAATGATCAGACTTAAAATTGGTAACTAAAAGACTACAAATTGAGAATGATCAGATTTAAAGAGAGAATGACCATACTTAAAATTTTAAGTCTGATCATCATTTATTTTAAGTATGATCATCATCTATTTTAAGTTTGATCATCATCAATTTTAAGTCTGATCATCATCAATTTTAAGTCTGATCATCATCAATTTTAAGTCTGATCATCATCAATTTTAAGTCTGATCATCATCTATTTTTAGTCTGATCATAATCTATTTTAAGTCTGATCATCATCAATTTTAAGTCTGATCATCAACTATTTTTAGTCTAATCATCATCTATTTTAAGTCTGATCATCATCTATTTTAAGTCTGATCATCATCAATTTTAAGTCTGATCATCATCTATTTTAAGTCTGATCATCATCTATTTTAAGTCTGATCATCATCTATTTTAAGTCTGATCATCATCTATTTTAAGTAAATTTTACTGTAACAAAAGTCAAATTTTATTCAAAATGATCAGACTTAACGCATGCTGATCAGACTTAAAAAAACATAAAAGATATTAGGGGTATAATCGTCCAAAAATTGCTACAGTAATGATCAGACTTAAAAAACAATGATCAGACTAAACAAGTAATGACCATACTTAAAAAAACAATCATCAGACTTAAAAAAAACAATGATCAGACTTAAAAAAAATAATGATGAGACTTAAACCAGTAACGATCAGACTTAAAAAACAATGATCAGACTTAAAACATTAATGACCAGACTTAAAAAAACAATGATCAGACTTAAACCAGTAATGACAAGCTTAAAAAGAACAATGATCAGAATTAAAAAAACAATGATCAGACTTAAAAAAATAATGATGAGACTTAAACTAGTAACGATCAGACTTAAAAAACAATGATCAGACTTAAACCATTAATGACCATACTTAAAAAACAATGATCAGACTTAAAAAAACAATGAACAGACTTAAAAAAAATAATGGTTAGACTTAAACCATTAGTGATCAGACTTAAACCAGTAATGATCAGACTTAAAGATGGTAATGATCATAATTAAAGATGGTAATGATCAGACTTAAAATTGGTAATGATCAGACTTAAAGATGGTAATGATCAGACTTAAAGATGGTAATGATGATCATGTGTTAAGTCTGATCATTTTGGTAAAATTTTAAAATTTGCTGCAGTACGATTCTAAACTTTGATATTTATGCGCCTGTGTCAGAATTTGATGAAGCCTAGTGTTTTTTGGGTGGAAACGACGTTCTGAGCAAGACTCACAGCTATGCAGTGATCTCGGGGTTTTTAAGGCAAATTCGATCATCTGGAGGGTCAAATTTGCATTTTAATCCTCTTTAGTTTTAAGTCTGATCATTGCTTTGTAAGTCTGATCGTTACTTATTTTAAGTCTGATCATTGCTGTTTTTAAGTCTGATAATTACTATTTTAAGTCTGATCATTCTCAATTTGTAGTCTTTTAGTTACCAATGTTAAGTCTGATCATTCTCTCTATAAGTCTGATCATTATCGATTTGTAGTCTTTTAGTTACCAATAATATTAAGTCTGATCATTCTCTCTGCAAGTTTGATCATTATCGATTTGTAGTCTTTTAGTTACTAATTTTTAAGTCTGATCATTAAGTCTTTTAAGTCTGATCATTAAGTCTGATCATTAAGTCTTTTAAGTCTGGTCATTAAGTTTTTTAAGTCTGATAATTAAGTCTTTTAAGTCTGATCATTAAGTCTTTTAAGTCTGGTCATTAAGTTTTTTAAGTTTGATAATTAAGTCTTTTAAGTCTGATCATTAAGTCTTTTAAGTCTGATCATTAAGTCTTTTAAGTCTGATCATTAAGTCTTTTAAGTCTTATCATTAAGTCTCTTAAGTCTGTTTATTATCTATTTTAAGTCTGATCATTAAGTCTTTTAAGTCTGATCATTAGCTATTTTAAGTCTGATCATTGTCTATTTTTAAGTCTGATTATTAAGTCTTTTAAGACTGATCATTATCTATTTCAAGTCTTATCATTGCTGCTTTTTAAGTCTGATCATTATCTATTTTAAGTCTGATCATTAATTCTTTTAAGTCCGGTCATTGAGTTTTTTAAGTCTTTTAAGTCTGATCATTAAGTCTTTTAACTCTGGTCAATAAGTTTTTTAAGTCTGGTAATTAAGTCTTTTAAGTCTGATTATTAAGTCTTTTAAGTCTGATCATTAAGTCTTTTAAGTATGTTTATTATCTATTTTAAGTCTGATCATTAAGTCTTTAAGTCTGATCATTAGCTATTTTATGTCTGATCATTGTCTATTTTTAAGTCTGATTATTAAGTCTTTTAAGTCTGATCATTATCTATTTTAAGTCTGATCATTAAGTCTTTTAAGTCTTATCATTGCTGCTTTTTAAGTCTGATCATTATGTATTTTAAGTCTGATCATTAAGTCTTTTAAGTCTGGTCATTGAGTTTTTTTAAGTCCGATTATTAAGTCTTTTACGTTTGATCATTATCTATTTTAAGTCTGATCATTAAGTCTTTTAAGTCTTATCATTGCTGCTTTTAAAGTCTGATCATTATCTATTTTAAGTCTGATCATTAAGTCTTTTAAGTCTGGTCATTGAGTTTTTTAAGTCTGATAATTAAGTCTTTTAAGTCTGATCATTAAGTCTTTTAAGTCTGGTCATTAAGTTTTTTAAGTCTGATAATTAAGTCTTTTAAGTCTGATCATTACGTCTTTTAAGTCTGATCATTAAGTCTTTTAAGTCTTATCATTGCTGCTTTTTAAGTCTGATCATTATCTATTTTAAGTTTGATCATTAAGTCGTTTAAGTCTGATCATTGTCTATTTTTAAGTCTGATCATTAAGTATTTTAAATCTTATCATTGCTGCTTTTTAAGTCTGATCATTTTCATTTTAAGTCTGATCATTAAGTCTTTTAAGTCTGATCATTGTCTATTTTTAAGTCTGATCATTAACAATTTTTAAGTCTTATTATTGCTGCTTTTTAAGTCTTATCATTTCCATTGTTAAGTCTGATCATTGTCTATTTTTAAGTCTTATCATTAACAACTCTTGGACTAAATTGAAAATAACATTATTAGGTTTATACCCCTCCGTGTGGAATGACTATAATACCCCTCCGTGTGTTGTTCGAGATTTCGACTAAAATGGGACACGTGTCAGCTTAAAATTAGGTTTGTAGTTTTTATATATAATTTGGTTTGTACCCAAACCGCACCCCATATATTAAATACTAGTTTTCATTCCCTATCAATTTTTTTACTCTCTCCATATTCTTTATAATATCGGAAAAGAGAACAAGCTACGGTGCAAATAATATATTTTATAAAGAATACAACTCAACGATAGTTTTTCATTAGATCATTTGGACGGATGAGTTTAAATCTTGTCGTATGAATGATTTTTCGGCGACGAATTATAAGTCACTTTTGACGTATTTTTCATTTTGCACCAAAAATATAGTTTGCACCTGATCTTTAGGGTTAAGTTCTGATCAGAACTTATAGATTTTGTCAGACCTTGGAACTTATTAGTTTCGTTGATCTGATAATCTAAACGGTTTAGATTAATCAAGATTTTCACGAAATAGTTATTGATTTAATCAAGTTAATGACTCATATGAGTATAATTGTAATAACAAATATATTTTAATCAAATAAATTCACGAATATCGCGCATGATATATCTCACGATTCAAGTCCTAAGTTTTTGAAATTGAAATCACATTCTCTTTAACGAAATCATGAACATATCTCAGCCCTAGAATTAATTTTTGACATCATTATTTTTTCTATTTTCATATTTATCAAAATTACGAATGTAGAAAACAAAACCACGAATATCATCACTTTATCCACGAACATTGTTATATTATGAACAAAAATACGAGCATTTTTGTCTGCGCATATATCTAGCAAAAACACAAATGTTGAAAACAAAAACACGAACCTCATGAACAAACTAACAAATAGATCAAAACAGTGGTGCTCAAAATCACGAACATCATGACTTTATCCATGAATATTGTTTAATCATGAACAAAAATACAATTCATGTTCGATGAAAATAATGGCAACACCATCTCTGAAATGTGCAGAGGCCTTGTTTTTTCTATGTATTATGCTCTAAGCAAACAATAAAGAGAAAACAAAACCGCAAGACGATGACAATGATCTCAAAAAATACGAAAGTAAAATCATGAGATTTTGTGGATTCAGATCGTGTAATTAGATTTTGTAATTGACTAATATGCCCTCAGTTAAGATTTACTTTAATTAAATTATTGCTTTACTTGCTAAAGTTAAGGACGTCGATGATTCAATCATACAGATAGAAGTTCTAAGTTCTGACCAAATTTCTATAGGTTCTGATATATTGGAAAGTACATATATATATATGTACTACAAAATCTGTAAATTAGGTTTACTTTTTTTAATAATATAAAAATATAAAGAAAAGTACAAATTCATGCCTATTTCCAAATTACTAATCAAGCTATTAAGATTTCCATTCACGGACAAAATAAATTGACATTTTCGGGACATTGACAGCTGACTCGTAGTGTAGAGACTAAATTGAAGTTTTAGTATTTGCATTTTGACATAGTAAATTGATATTTTTCCGTGTCAAATCAAAATTTCTGAAAATGCCGATTTTGACGCGAAAGCTGTCTTTGATCCTTCTTTATCCATCCGGTGATATGATCTCCGACGGCCCTTCGATCGTCTTAATACATTTCACATGGTATCAGAGCAGTATTGCGACACTGGATTGTAAGTTTTTTTTATTTTCGTGTGAATTTGATTCGTTTGGTTTGATCAATTAAAATTAGGATTTTGCATATGAAGAGTTTTTCCGAATCGACTTCTTTTGTGATTTTTGGTCGTCTCAATGTTACCAATGATGTCTATTATGTTAACAACAATATAACATACAAATTTATAGTTGGCAAGATTCTTATCGGAAGATAAAATTTCGTAAAATGAGAAGAGTTTATAAGGATCACTTTGTCTGCAAGCCTCAAGCTCGACTTTGTTGAAGGCTAGCCTCAATACCAGATGATCCTCAATTTTGAGCAAGATGGCAGCGCTACAGTGACTTGATCATATAATTGTTGTTATCCTCAGCTTCTTAGAATGAAACGAGACAACTGTGTAAGTCACAATATTTTGTATTAAATACAAAATAATGTTTTACAAATGATTTATGCTTGAGAGCAGAAGTTGTGTTCGTAATCTCAAGTGCTCCTCTGATTCTACTGTATTGCTTGCTTCGGTCTACTCAGCTTGATGTGTGTGGATGAAGGCGTAGTGCAACCTATCTTGCGTAGCGAGGGTCTTGATGACTTGATCTCACGTGCGCAGATGAAGGCTGACAGAACCGCTCGTCGTCAAAGCGATTGTGCAAATAAATTTATAGTCCACTACTTGCAACTATACTACTGGGTAGTACTTGGTAAGTAGGGGTCGAACCCAAGGGAACTAGGGGAATAATTGTTCTTCGGGGGGAATTACGCAGCGTGGGAACGTGTTTAAGGTCGGTTGGTTGGTTTTAAAGCAACCAGCTATTTTGATTGATTGATTGGTTGGTTGGTTGATTTTAATACTGGAAAGTAAATTACTATTTTAATGATTAAGAGAAATGTTCGGTTTCAGGGGACTTGTATTATATCTTGTTTATCATTGACCATTAGTGAATCATCTAAGTATTCAAACGGTGAATCGAGGCTAGTTACAGCACAAGACTTGCAACACCGGTTTAAAGCAACTCCTGTTCTATTTCAGTCTAGCGCCAATACCCTAAGGTATGCTAGCCTGTGTACATCCACCTGATCTCACAGTTACGCTCGACCAGATGGGATTTAGGATGAGTCGAACTCCTCAGATAGCTTTGCTTGTTACAGCTTCCACTACCTGAGTATGATCACGAATTCCCACAGAAGAGCTTTGCTTGTTACAGCATCCACTCAACCTTGGAAACTCTGACTATATATGGTACATAGAACAAGTTTTGAATACTAAGACTAAACACTAAGTTAGTAGTCTTAAAACATTTATAATACAAGTGCGCCCCTTAGACCGAACTATTAGTTTAGCTACTATTCATCGCGCTAAACATTATACTAAGGAAATTAAAGACAACAGTTAAATAAATTAATACTAAGAGAAACTTACAACCGTTGAAGCGCCAAGGGAGCTTTCCTTTATTTCCAAAGCAAGATTACAACTTACAAGTATTACAACTTCTAGAGAGAGAAGTGAAATTTGGAATTGGTGTGTGAAATGAGGAGGAGGAGCTCCTCCTTTTATAGCCCAAAGGGGAGGAGATGGGTGGTGGAGATGGATGCACATGTCTTTTGATCCAAGGGAGGAGAAGAGGAGGAAGGAGGAGGAGACAAGTGGCGCAAGGAGGAGGAGCCGGCGGCTTTTGGTGGAGGAGGTTGGCGCCGCCGGTTGCTGGTCATCCAAGGGGGAGGAGCTCCTCCCTTGGCCACCTCCTTGAGTGATGGCCGGTCATCCTTGCCCAATGTGTGATTTTGTACAGTTTTGTGCAGTCTTTTCACAAAACTGTCAATGTGTTCCTTCCCCGGTCTGTCTTGACTCCACTCCTGATTCTTCTGATTAATTTATTCTGGTCAATTCAACGTCAGGATCCTTGATATTTCTTCAGTCGGCATATGATCTTGACCTTGGATTGACTCTTGTTATCTTTTCAGCTTAAAATCCTCTCCTTAGCATGTTTTCACTTCAGTCTCTAAAATGCCCTGTGGAAATATATCGGGACTAACACGTAGACGTTAGATAGACAAACAGTCTAATTAAGGGGGTTTTACTGTGTTTCTGACTCGTATAACTTTGGTCCATCAGATTACCCCCCACTTTTAGTTGTTCGTCCCGAACAATGCTATTAAAGGGCGTAAGTTCTAATTTTGGCTTTGGAATATGAAAATTAGACTGTGGTACTCGATCTATCCTAATTCATGGATTGCTTACTTATTACCAAATTAAACTGCGTAAATAAATAGAAGAAACTTAATACTTGTACCTCCGTGCTGAGATGCAAATTATATTGGATGTCTCGGGAGATAGCCCTTTTTAGGTTCCTGGACTGCAACCTCGGGATCGTCTCTTACTATATGGTTTTCTGGTAGCTTTCTCTAGCACGTGATTCGATTCGGGTTTCAGTGAGTTGAGCCTTTTTGATTTTCTTTTTTGGCGAGGGACTGCTTTTTTGTTGTTGTAGTGAATCGGCCTTTGGCCTTTGATTTGACTTTTTTGAGTGCTTCACTTTTGCTCGGTTAAAACCTTCACAATTTTGGGCCTTTGGCCTCTTTTGATTTGCTTCATTGAGCTTTTCGTCTTTTTGTGATTGCTAGTCCATTTTCTCGAGCCTTTTTTGGGAGGTTCAATCATCGCCTGCAAGCCTATGGAAATACCTCCCCGCTCCTCTCGTCTTTGTCGTTTTGCGCGGGTCAAGATGAGGGTCGCTCATCTATTATCTCGGCTATTTTGACTAGAGAGAGGACGGTCTGATTCCCGTCCTCGCCTTTGCATAGATGCTTCATGGCGGAGTTGACTTCAATTATTCACTGAAAACCCGAAGTGCAGCCTCCACTGACTTCGAAAACCATATAGTTTGATCTGATCCTTTGATTGCTTCCCAAGTCCTTCTAGGGCGGTTTATGTCAACTCCACATCCCTAGTTATCTCAGCACAAAGGACAAATGGAAAGTTACATTCTAAGTTTTTAAACAGTTGAATTTTCACAAGGTTAATGCATGAATTATGATTTATCTTTTTCACGTTCTTAAGTTCATATTTTCAAAAAGGTACTTATTAAAAAAGAAAAAACAGCTGCATGTTATTTATGTACACAGGTGGTTCTCACCCCCCACTTTTGAACGAAGGCGTGCCTTAGTTCAAAAGTCATGCAAGCTTAAAACTAAATACTGAATTTAAATGACAGAAATTAAAGTGCGGAAAAGTAAGATAGTGTCGGGTTACCTCCCGACCAGTGCACTTGTTTAACGTCATTGGCTCGACGATACCTCGTTTGTGGTTCATTGGTTTGGGTCCCATGGGTGGCTGAGGTCAAACTTTGCCACCGTTCCAGTGTTGCTTCTTCCTGACTTCTTGCTGGAGTAAGAGCTCCATGGTTTTGGTGTTTTCTCTTTCCATTGTTTCTGAGAAGGCGGGAGACCTTTGACCATAGCTACTGGTCTTGATACTTTTTTGGTCCCTAATGACAGGTCAGAAAACTATGCACAGTGATCTGAGATAGGTGTTATGTCTGGCGGTTTCTTCATGTCCGGGCGGCTCTTATTAATGTAGAAATGTGCAATTTTGCCGCCGAACTTAAGTGATAATGACCCCTTGCCCACATCGATTCTTGCTTTAGTGGCGTAGAGGAACGGTCGTCCCAATATTATTGTCGGAGGATCGTCTTCGCTGGTTTCTTCTGTTGGTATTACATAGAAGTCTGCAGCAACGACGAGTTCTCCCACATGGAGTATTACATCTTCCAGTTCTCCAACCATGCATGACTTATCTCCTAGCTCGATATTTGACCGGGGAGGTTTCAACGGACCCAGTCCTAGTAAGTAATACAAGGAGGAAGGCATGGCGTTGACAGCAGCCCCAAGATCGACTAAGCATTTGTGGATCTGGGTTTCACCAATACAGCAAGTGATTGTAAAGGCTCCTGGGTCTTTATCTCTTTCCGGTTGTGACTCATGGTCTGAAACGAGGGCTCTTTCTATTCGTTGATCAGTCTGCCTATTCCTTAGCCTTAAATTGTTGTCGTCGTCCCATCCTGATGCTGGTACGTCGGTGTGTATATTAGGCGGTGGTGTTATGCAGACGGTGAATGCATATCGTCCATTGTCGGCATGTGTAACCCATGTTTTGCCATTATTGGGGCGATCTTCCTCTTGATTCCAATCAGGCCGACGTCTGCGGTTGAAGTGATTGTTCGAGAGTTTGTAAGTTGGGGATCGTGCTACCTCTCCTAGTGTACCCTTCATGCTTGACCTCTTTATCATGCTTATATTTGCCTTTGGATTTTGAACGGTCTGTGAAGGAAGTCTGCCAGGTTCAGTAGTGAGTGTAGACATGGCGGTGGCGAGCTGGGACATTTGTTTGGTCAATTCTGAGATTGCCCCGTCAGTTTTTGCCTGGTACTGGTGTAGCGAAGTTCCCAACTGATTAATGTTTCCCGTAAGCTCCTTCATCGTGTCGTTGAGCGACTTGCTTGGCTCCTGCTGATTGCTCGGTCTGGCTTGGTACTGATTTGGCCCTTTTTGGTGATATTGGCCTGCTGAAGGAGTGTTCTGGTGATGTTGTCGGTGGGGTGGTTGGTAGTATGACTGCGCTAGTTGAGGGACAGCTGGTTGTGTCTCTGTCTGAAGATAGCTGTTGTTGTTACGCCAGACTGGGTTGGACGTTTGACCGTACTATCTATTTTGTCCAGTTCTGACGTTGTTGTATCCTTGATATCCTCCCACTGCATTCACATCAGCCGGTTCTTCTTCTATCAATGTTGGGCATGCGTCCGTTTTGTGGTCCGTAGAACCACAGAACTCGCAAGGTTTTACCGTAACTGGCTGTCTACGTATGATCTCAATCATCATCTCCTTTAACTGTTTCATCTCTTCAGTTATGGAGTTTACTGATGCTTCAGTTTGTGCTACCCTTTTTGATCGAGAGAATTCATCTTGGCGAGTGGTCTCTTCTCTAAATCGAGCATTTTCAGCAACGTTGGCGATGAGATTTCTGATGCCACTTAATGACAGATTCATCATGGACCCTCCTGCTGAGGCATCCAAGAGCATTTTGTCTAGTGGTCTTAATCCATCAATGAGGTACTCGATGACAAGTTTCTCGGGCAGTCCAAGGGTACAGCAGCTCCTTTCTAGGTGATTGAACTTTTCCAGGTAATCGTACATGGTTTCATTGGGACCTTGTTTGATTTCCTGTAGTTGCTTCCTTACTTGAATTGCTCTTCCAGCCGGATAGTATTTATCTAAGAATTTCTTCTGCATCTGAACCCATGTTCTAATGCTTCCGGAAGGCAATGAAAGGAACCAGTCACTTGCCGAGTCAGTGAGGGAAAAATAGAACGCTTTTAACTTGAAGTCGTCCATATTCACTCGGTTGGGCTTTAGATTCTGGCAAATGCCATGTAGGCGTTGGAGGTGAGTTGCGGCAGATTCTCCTTGAGATCCTGAGAATTTTGGCAGGCTGTGTGCCACTGATGCGTTGATGGTTATATTTTCTAATTGAGGGCTCTCATAGATACACCACGGCTGTGTCTCGAAATTAGGGGCATTTAACTCGCCCATCGTCGGTTCACGGTAGTAATTATCTCCGTAGTAGTCATCAAACGCGGGTTCTCTTCTTGGCATGTATCGAGGTTGAGGTTGTGGTCGTGGGGGATGGATAGGAGGTTGTACTGGACCAGCTGCATTTTGGTCCTTGGGTAATTCTTGGTTTCTTCTGACTGCTTCCCTATCACGAGCTCTCCTGTTTCTGATGAGTTGTTCTGGATCGTCGACGAATGGAAACGGTACCTCATCATTCTGATCGTACAGGTTTATTTCTTCGTCATCCTGGAAGTCATTGTGACTTTCTTCGCGAGACATGGTTGTTTTGAAGCGCGTAACGGTTCAAAGAACAGTTATCCGATGACTAGTTCCCCGGCAACGGCGCCAATTTGACAGAACCGCTCGTCGTCAAAGCGATTGTGCAAATAAATTTATAGTCCACTACTTGCAACTATACTACTGGGTAGTACTTGGTAAGTAGGGGTCGAACCCAAGGGAACTAGGGGAATAATTGTTCTTCGGGGGGAATTACGCAGCGTGGGAACGTGTTTAAGGTCGGTTGGTTGGTTTTAAAGCTACCAGTTATTTTGATTGATTGATTGGTTGGTTGGTTGATTTTAATACTGGAAAGTAAATTACTATTTTAATGATTAAGAGAAATGTTCGGTTTCAGGGGACTTGTATTATATCTTGTTTATCATTGACCATTAGTTAATCATCTAAGTATTCAAACAGTGAATCGAGGCTAGTTACAGCACAAGACTTGCAACACCGGTTTAAAGCAACTCCTGTTCTATTTCAGTCTAGCGCCAATACCCTAAGGTATGCTAGCCTGTGTACATCCACCTGATCTCACAGTTACGCTCGACCAGATGGGATTTAGGATGAGTCGAACTCCTCAGATAGCTTTGCTTGTTACAGCTTCCACTACCTGAGTATGATCACGAATTCCCACAGAAGAGCTTTGCTTGTTACAGCATCCACTCAACCTTGGAAACTCTGACTATATATGGTACATAGAACAAGTTTTGAATACTAAGACTAAACACTAAGTTAATAGTCTTAAAACATTTATAATACAAGTGCGCCCCTTAGACCGAACTATTAGTTTAGCTACTATTCATCGCGCTAAACATTATACTAAGGAAATTAAAGACAATAGTTAAATAAATTAATACTAAGAGAAACTTACAACCGTTGAAGCGCCAAGGGAGCTTTCCTTTATTTCCAAAGCAAGATTACAACTTACAAGTATTACAACTTCTAGAGAGAGAAGTGAAATTTGGAATTGGTGTGTGAAATGAGGAGGAGGAGCTCCTCCTTTTATAGCCCAAAGGGGAGGAGATGGGTGGTGGAGATGGATGCACATGTCTTTTGATCCAAGGGAGGAGAAGAGGAGGAAGGAGGAGGAGACAAGTGGCGCAAGGAGGAGGAGCCGGCGGCTTTTGGTGGAGGAGGTTGGCGCCGCCGGTTGCCGGTCATCCAAGGGGGAGGAGCTCCTCCCTTGGCCACCTCCTTGAGTGGTGGCCGGTCATCCTTGCCCAATGTGTGATTTTGTACAGTTTTGTGCAGTCTTTTCACAAAACTGTCAATGTGTTCCTTCCCCGGTCTGTCTTGACTCCACTCCTGATTCTTCTGATTAATTTATTCTGGTCAATTCAACGTCAGGATCCTTGATATTTCTTCAGTCGGCATATGATCTTGACCTTGGATTGACTCTTGTTATCTTTTCAGCTTAAAATCCTCTCCTTAGCATGTTTTCACTTCAGTCTCTAAAATGCCCTCTGGAAATATATCGGGACTAACCCGTAGACGTTAGATAGACAAACAGTCTAATTAATGGGGTTTTACTATGTTTCTGACTCGTATAACTTTGGTCCATCAAAGGCGTAGTGCAACGTATCTTGCGTAGCGAGGGTCTTGATGACTTGATCTCACGTGCGCAGCGAAGTAAGGGTCGCGGGGACTTAGTCTCACGTGCCTGCGTTGCGGTTGGATACTCTAGCAGACGATGATGGGATGCTTGGGCAGGCAGCACGTACTTGTCGGTTGCTGGCGGCTGACGCTTCCTTTGAGAGCACTCTTCTCTCTGCTTTCTTCTCAAATTTCAGAGTCTCCTTCTTTGAAGTGCTCTATTTATAGAGTTCACTAGTGGGCTTGAGATTGGACCCGTGCTTTGGGCTGAGTCTAGCTCATGGACCGGGCTTGTAGCTTTGAGCCAAATATCCCTTGTGGGCTAGCCCATTTATACTTTAAATACTCTTGATTTGTGATGGACCATAATTATACGAATCAAAAACACAGTTAAACCCACTAAATTAGACCTTTTGTCTATTTAACTTTTGCTTGTTAGTTCCGATATATTTCTACAGGGTATTTTGGACTCTAGAGAGAATACACGCCAAGGAGAGGATTTTACGCTAAAAAGATGTTACGAGTCAGTCCAAGGTCACGATCAGACGCTGAATGCAGAAATCTCAAGATCCTGACATGGAATCACTCAAAACAAATCCAACCGAGGAACAACCAAAATCAGACCGGAGCGAAATTGGACTGATAGTTTTGTGAAAACGTCACAAAATCTCACAAAACTCATCCTTTTTCCCCATGTGACCGGTGGCATTTGGAGGAAGTGACCAAAGGAGGAAGCTCCCCTCCTCCCATGACCTCCAACCGACGGCTCTTCTCCTCTCCTCCCATGGCAATCGGTGGCTTTGAGCTCTCCATGGAGAGCTTGCCATGTGTTGGCTTCTCCACCACATCTTCATCTCCTCCTCCTCCTCCCTTGGATCAAAATCATCTCCACCCTCCATTTCCTCCTCCTTAGCCTATAAATACCACTCTTCACTTCATTTGTAAATCATCCACAAACACATCATACACTTCTCTCTCTAGAAAGTTTGGTACTTTGTAAGTTTGGTTTTTGAAATAATACTCCTGTTGGTTCTTGAGTATTTTCCCTTTACTTACTGTCTTTCAAAAACCCCCGAGTATTTAGCTATGATATCCTCTTCCATGGATAATCGTAGCTAAACTCTTTATTCGGTTGAAGGGGCGTACTTGTATTATAAAATGTTTTAGACTATTTTAGTGTTTTTTCTCTGTATTCAAAACTTGTTCTATGTGCCATATATTAGATCAGAATTTCCAAGGTTGAGTGGATGCTTGAAATGGCAAAGCTCTTCCGTGGAAGTTCGTGAACATACTCGGGTAATGGATGCTTGAAATGGCAAAGCTTATCTGAGGAGTTCGATCTCTCTCAAACACCATTTGGATAAATCGGAAAAGACAATCCAAATGGATGCACATAGGCTAGTATACCTTGAAATGGGGTGCTAGTCTGAGTAGAACAAGGGCTTTACGTTTTTTGCAAAAGATTAGACAGTGTTGCAAGTCGAGTGCTTGAAATGGCCTTGATTCACTTTCGAACACTTTTGCAAAAGACTAGACAGTGTGGCAAATCGAGCGCTTGAAATGGCCTTGATGCACGTTTGAATACTTAGAAGGATTACTAAAATGATAAAACAGGCTATGATGCAATGCCCCTGAAACCGAATGCTTCCCTTGAATTACAAAACCCCCTTGTATTTACTTTTCTAGTATAACTGCCTTAATCAACTGCACTCACCTTCCGGAGGACTCGCAAATCACGCATCACCCACTGTAAGTCTTTCTTTTTACTTTTCAGTATTTATTTTTCTGTAATTTACTTTTCCGCACTCAAAACTAAAAACAACCAAAAAAGTCACTTAGTCATGACCGCTAAAATTTCAATCAACCTTAAAACACGCTCCCTCGCTGTACAAATCCCTTAAAGAACAACGTATCCCCCCTAATTCCCTTGGGTTCGACCCCTACTTACCACTTGCTACCCAGTAGTAAAGTTGCGAGTAGCGGACTTATAAATTTATTCTTGACGTTTGCACACGACGACTGTGCGTCCGTCAAAATTGGAGCCGTTGCCGGGGAATTAGCCGTTGGATAAGTTCTTTGAATCAATAAGCGCTTCAAAACAACCATGTCTCGCGAAGGAAGCCACCACGACTATCAGGATGATGACGAGATAAACCTGTACGATCGAAATGATGAGGTGCCACTTCCATTTGTGGACGATCCGGAACAACTCATCAGAAATAGAAGAGCTCGTGATAGGGAGGCAATCAGAAGAAACCAAGAACCACCCGAGGACCGAAATGCAGCTGGTCCAGTACAACCCCCTAGATATCTACCACCCCCTCAACCTCGACAAGTGCCGAGACGAGAACCCATTTTCGATAACTACTACGGGGATAACAACAATTACCGCGAACCTACTATGGGAGAACTCTCAACACCGTATTTCAGAAACTAGCCATGGTGCATTCACGAAGACCCTGAACTGGAAAATGTCATCATCAACACTTCAGTGGTCCACAACTTACCGAAATTCTCAGGAACACGTGGAGAATCAGCAATGACTCATCTCCAGCGCTTACATGGTATTTGCCAGAACTTAAAACCAAATGGCGTAAACGTAGACGACTTCAAGTTGAAGGCGTTCTATTTTTCCCTTATCGACGCGGCAAACGACTGGTTCCTTTCATTGCCTTCCGATAGCATCAGAACATGGGCTCATATGCAAAAGAAATTCCTGGACAAATATTACCCGGCAGGATGGGCGATGCAAGTACGGAGGCAACTACAAGACATCAAGCAAGGACCCAACGAAACCATGTACGATTACCTGGAAAAGTTCAACCGCCTGGAGAGAAGATGCTGTACCCTTGGACTGCCTGAGAAACTCGCAGTCGAGTATCTCATTGATGGATTAAGACCCTTAGACAAAATGCTTATGGATGCCTCTGCTGGAGGATCCATGATGAATCTGTCATTAAGTGGCATAAGGAATCTCATCACCGACGTTGCTGAAAACGCCCAATTTAGAGAAGAGACGACTCGTCAGGAAGAATTTTCCCGAACAAGGAATGTGGCAAAAGCTGAAACACCAATGAACTCCATGCCAGAAGAGATGAAACAATTGAAGGAAATGATGATTCAGTTCCTACGAAGACAACTAGTTCCAGTTAAGCCTTGCGAATTTTGTGGCTCTACAGACCACAAAACTGACGCATGTCCGACATTAATAGAAGAGGAACCGGCAGAAGTGAATGCAGTGGGAGGATACCAAGGATACAACAACAAGAACAACGACGACAGAGCCAGAGAAAACCGACAGTATGGTCAAGCAACCAACCCGAACTGGCGTAACAATAACTATCTTCAAAAGGAAGCACAACCAGCTGTCCCTCAACTAGCTCAGTCATACTACCAACCCCCCCACTGACAGTATAACCAGAACGCTCCATCGGCCGGACAATATCAGCAAAGAGGAACAAATCAGTACCAAACCGGCCCACATATTCAGCAAGAACCAACCAAGTCGCTCGATGACACGATGAAGGAGCTCGCAGGAAGCATAAATCAATTGGGTACTTCGTTACACCAATACCAGGCGAAAATTGACGGGGCAATTTCAGAATTGACCAAACAAATGTCCCAACTCGCCACTACAATGTCAACACTCACTAATGAGCCTGGCAAACTTCCTTCACAAACCATCCAAAACCCAAAGGCGAATCTTAGCATGATAAAAAGGTCAAACAAAAAGGCGACACTGGGAGAAGTTGCACGATCCCCAACTTACAAACTTACGAACAAGCACTTCGCCCGGAGGCGTCGACCTGATTGGAATCAAGAGGAAGACCGACCCAATGATGGTAAAACATGGGTTACACATGTTGACAATGGACGGTACGCATTCACCGTTTGTATAACACCACCACCGATCATACATTGACATACCAGCATCTGGATGAGATGACAGTAAAAATTTAAGGTGGGACTCCCCAACTAATATTTATGCTTCGAAGCAAAATATTAAGGGATCCCATTATACAAATCCTAAGCCAAGGAACGGGCAGAATGGCCCGATAATAGAAAGAGCCCTCACTTCAGATCACGAGCCACAATCGGAAAGAGATAAAGACCCAGGGGCCTTCACAGTCACCTGCGGTATTGGTGAAGCACAGATTCATAAGTGCTTAGTCGATCTTGGAGCTGCTGTCAACGCCATGCCCTCCTCCTTATATTACTTATTAGGACTTGCTCCATTAAAACCACCTAGGTCAAATATCGAGCTAGGAGATAAATCGTGCATCCGTCCGGTTGGAGTGCTAGAAGATGTAATACTCCGTGTGGGAGAGCTCGTCATTGCTGCAGACTTTTATGTAATACAAACGGGAGAGACCAGCGAAGACGACCCTCCAACAATAATATTGGGACGACCATTCCTCTACGCTACTAAAGCAAGGATCGATGTGGGAAAGGGCTCATTATCGCTTAAGTTCGGCGGCAAAATTGCAAATTTCTCCATTGATAATAGCCACACGGATACAAAGAAACCGCCAAACATTATACCTATCTCAGATCACGGTACACAGATTTCTGACCTGCCGAAGGAGACCGAAAGAGTAACAAGACCAGCAGTTATGGTCAAAGGTCCCCCGCCTTCTCAGAAACAATGGAAAGAAAAAACACCAAAACCATGGAGTTCCAACCCAAGCAAGAAATCAGGAAGAGTCAAGGCAAGAAGCAACACAGGAACAGTGGCGAAATACGACCTGAGCCACCCATGGGATCCAAACCAGTGATCCAGGAATGAGGTACTATCGAGCCAACGACGTTAAACAAAGGCACTGGTCGGGAGGTAACCCGACACCTATCTTACTTTCTGTCTTTTATTTTTCTGTCATTTAGTTTTTTCCAATAAGTCGCTCTCACCCACTTGGTGCATAGAATGAAATGACTATTTAGGAATCGGTTTTAGGTGCAACATCAAGCCAGCCAGGCCTACGTCAAGAGTTCAAGGCCCCAGCCGAACTCCCTCGATTATCCAGCCTCGAGCCATGTCATTCGACACAATAAAGGGAGTTCTGTTCTTCCCTTTTCCTTAATGTCATTCCCTTCTTGTATAATATCTGCTTGCATGGCTTTTGAACTAAGTTGTGCTGAAAGGCACACCTTCGTTCAAAAGTGTGGGGTGAGAACCACCTGTGTACATAAACATGTTTTCTTTTTTCTTAAATATTATCTTTTTGAAAATATGAACTTAAGAATGTGAAAAAGATAGATCATAATTCATGCATTAACCTTGTGAAAATTCAACTGTTTAAAAACTTAGAATGTAACTTCTCATTTGTCCCTTTGTGCTGAGATAAACTAGGGATGTGGAGTTCACATAAACTGCCCTAGAGAGGCTTGGCAGACACTCGAAGGATCGAATCAAACTATATGGTTTTCGAAGTCAGTGGAGGCTGCACTTCGGGTTTCAGTGAAGATTGAAGTCATCTCCGCCATGCAGTGTTTATGCAAAAAGAAAAAAAGGCGAGGACAGGAATCAGACCGTCCTCTCTCTAGTCAAAGTAGCCGAGAAAATAGATGAGCGACCCTCATCTTGACCCGCGCGAAACGGCAAGGATGAGAGGAGCGGGGAGGTATTTCCATAGGCTTGCGGGCGATGATTGGACCTCCCAAAAAAGGCTTGAGAAAATGGACTAGCAAGTCACAAAGACGCAAAAAGCTCAAAGAAGCAAATCAAGAGGCCAAAGGCCCAAAATTGTGAAGGTTTTAACCGAACAAAAAGTGAAGTACTCAAAGAGTCAAAACAAAGGCCAAAGGCCGATTCACTACAAAAAGCTGTCCCTCGCCAAAAGAAGATCAAAGACCAAACCATTGAAACCTGAACCGAATCACGTGCTAGAGAAAGCTACAAGGAAACCATATAGTGCGAGACGATCCCGAGAATGCAGTCCAGGAGCCTAAAAAGGGCTATCTCCCGAAACATCCAGAATAATTTGCATCTCAGCACGGAGGTACAAGTATCAAGTTTCTTCTATTTATTTACACAGTTCAATTTGGTAATAAGTAAGCAATGCATGAATTAGGATAAATCGAGTCCCACAGTCTAACTTTCATATTTTAAAACCAAACTTAATGTGCCGCCCTTTAATAGCATTGTTCGGGACGAACAACTAAAAGTGTGGGGTGATCTGATGGACCATAATTATACGAATCAAAAACACAGTTAAACCCACTAAATTAGACCTTTTGTCTATTTAACTTTTGCTTGTTAGTTCCGATATATTTCTACATGGTATTTTGGACTCTAGAGAGAATACACGCTAAGGAGAGGATTTTACGCTAAAAAGATGTTACGAGTCACCAAGGTCACGATCAGACACTGAATGCAGAAATCTCAAGATCCTGACATGGAATCACTGACAGATGCTTGTTGTCACAGCAAATGTGCAAATAAATTTATAGTTCGCTACTCGCGACTAGACTACTGGGTAGCAAGTGGTAAGTAGGGGTCGAACCCAAAGGAGTCAGTGTGGATTAGTTGTTTTTATGGGATTGTCACAAAAGTAAATACAGTTGGGGGTTGGGTTTGAGTGTTTTGGGAACTGAAAGTAAATTACAATAATTGATAATGGACGGTGAGGAAAGTATTCGGTTTTAGGGGCCTTGTATTATAATTGTTTATCATCGACCGCTAATGATCATACCAAGTGTTCAAAGATGAATTGAAACTATTTCTAGCGCAAGACATGATCATGCTAAGTATTCAAAGATGAATCGAGGCCCTTTCGTAGCGCAAGACTTGCAACATCATTTAAAACACTTGTTCTAAGCAAAACTAATTCCTCCTTTCGAAGTATCTTAGCTGTAAGTGCATCCACTTGATCTCCCAGTTACGTTATTGACCAAGTGGTGTTTTAGATAAGTCGAACTCCTCGATAAGTTTTGCTTGTTACAGCTTCCACTTACCGAGTATGTTCACGAATTCCCACGGAAGAGCTTTTTGCTTGTCAGGCACTCAACCTTGGAAACTCTGACTATATATGGCACATAGAACAAGTTTTGAATACAAAGGTGTACTAAGAGTAAGATCTAAAACATTTATAATACAAGTGCGCCCCTTCTACCGAATAACTAATTTAGCTACTATTCATCGCGCTAAACATTATAACTACGGAAATAAAAATAGTTGATTAAATACTAAGAATTACTTACAACCGTTGAAGCGCCAAGGGAGCTATCCTTTATTTCCAAAGCGAAGAACAATTTTATTGAAAATGAAGAGAGGAGGGTTAAGCCCTCTCTCTCTCTAAAGTGTATACAAGTATGGGATGGGATGATTCAAATGAGGAGGAGAAGCCTCATATTTATAGCCTAAGGAGGAGGAAATGGAGGGATGAGATGAAGGCATGTGGTGTTGCATCCAAGGGTGGAGGAGGAGGTTTTGAAGATGTGGAGGAGGAGCCACCACTTGTCACCACCTTGTGGTGGCTCAAAAGCCGCCGGCTGCTGTGAGGTGGAGGGAGGAGAGTGGAGGAGCCACCCATGTGAGGAGGAGCATCCCTTCTAGAAGCTTGTGACCTTTTCACAAAAGCCATCGGTTTGACCGGAGCTTCTTGGATTTTGGAGAGTGTGTTCTAAATGAAAATGTCATTCTAAGATGATCTCAAGAAGAAACCTAAGCCAAATTCTGCCCCGAACATGGTCGAAATGCCAAATCGGATGAAATTGCCCTTGTTTGGCCTTTACCGAGCTCGGTGCTTTTTCCTTGCATTCTTGTCCATTTGCCGACGGTTCTAGAATATTTGAGTGATTCCAAGTCGGTTCCATGAAGGATGTTAAGGCTGATTTTGAGAGTAGCATGGTCGTGACCTGGAATGACTCGTTCTTCATTTTCCGCTTAAAAACTCCTCCTTAGCGTGTTTTCTCTCTAAGTGCCAAAATACCCTGTAGAAATATATCGGGACTAACAAGCAGAAGTTAAATAGACAAACAGTCTAATTTGGTGGGTTTAACTGTGTTTTTGATTCGTATAATTATGGTCCATCAATCACTCAAAACAAATCCAACCGAGGAACAACCAAAATCAGACCGGAGCGAAATTGGACTGATAGTTTTGTGAAAACGTCACAAAACCTCACAAAACTCATCCTTTTCCCCATGTGACCGGTGGCTTTTGGAGGAGGTGACCAAAGGAGGAAGCTCCCCTCCTCCCATGACCTCCAACCGGCGGCTCTTCCCCTCTCCTCCCATGGCAACCGGCGGCTTTGAGCTCTCCATGGAGAGCTTGCCATGTGTTGGCTTCTCCACCACATCTTCATCTCCTCCTCCTCCTCCCTTGGATCAAAATTATCTCCACCCTCCATTTCCTCCTCCTTAGCCTATAAATACCACTCTTCACTTCATTTGTAAATCATCCACAAAAACATCATACACTTCTCTCTCTAGAAAGTTTGGTACTTTGTAAGTTTGGTTTTTGAAATAATACTCCTGTTGGTTCTTGAGTATTATAACAGTTTGAAATAATACTCCTGTTGGTTCTTGAGTATTATAACAGTTTTAGAGAATACTCCTGTTGGTTCTTGAGTATTCAAGTAGGATTTGGGAATATTCATGTTGGTTCTTGAGTATTCCCCTTTACTTACTGTCTTTCAAAAACCCCCGAGTATTTAGCTATGATATCCTCTTCCATGGATAATCGTAGCTAAACTCTTTATTCGGTTGAAGGGGCGTACTTGTATTATAAAATGTTTTAGACTATTTTAGTGTTTTTTCTCTGTATTCAAAACTTGTTCTATGTGCCGTATATTAGATCAGAATTTCCAAGGTTGAGTGGATGCTTGAAATGGCAAAGCTCTTCCGTGGAAGTTTGTGAACATACTCGGGTAAGTGGATGCTTGAAATGGCATAGCTTATCTGAGGAGTTCGATCTCTCTCAAACACCATTTGGATAAATCGGAAAAGACAATCCAATTGGATGCACATAGGCTAGTATACCTTGAAATGGGGTGCTAGTCTGAGTAGAACAAGGGCTTTATGTTTTTTGCAAAAGATTAGACAGTGTTGCAAGTCGAGTGCTTGAAATGGCCTTGATTCACTTTCGAACACTTTTGCAAAAGACTAGACAGTGTGGCAAATCGAGCGCTTGAAATGGCATTGATGCACGTTTGAATACTTAGAAGGATTACTAAAATGATAAAATAGGCTATGATGCAATGCCCCCGAAACCGAATGCTTCCCTTGAATTACAAAACCTCCTTGTATTTACTTTTCTAGTATAACTGCCTTAATCAACTGCACTCACCTTCCGGAGGACTCGCAAATCACGCATCACCCACTGTAAGTCTTTCTTTTTACTTTTCAGCATTTATTTTTCTGTAATTTACTTTTCCGCACTCAAAACCAAAAACAACCAAAAAAGTCACTTAGTCATAACCGCTAAAATCTCAATCAACCTTAAAACACGCTCCCTCGCTGTACAAATCCCTTAAAGAACAACGTATCCCCCTAATTCCCTTGGGTTCGACCCTTACTTACCACTTGCTACCCAGTAGTAAAGTTGCGAGTAGCGGACTTATAAATTTATTCTTGACGTTTGCACACGACTACTGTGCGTCCGTCAATTTGGTCCTTAAACTTTTAGTGCCTACAAATTGCCCCCTCATGATCATGTTGTGCGACACAATTTGAGTGTCTCAGCGCGACGTGATCTTGAGTGATTGACTTGAGAGTCTTGTGGATGTCGAACTTGTCGTAAGAGCTTCCACGTAATTTTTTTTGAGTCACCATGTCGTTCTCCAACTTGACGGTTGACTTGAGATTTTTGTGAATGTCGAACTTGTCGTAAGAGCTTCCACGTAGTTGTTTTCTTGAGCCACCATGTTGTTCTCCAACTTGACGGTTGACTTGAGATTTTTTTTTGTGAATGTCGAACTTGTCGTAAGAGGTTCCACATAAATTTTTTTTTCGTGTTTGTCATATTTGATCTTCTCCAAAGTTGCATAACCAGGATAAGGATAATACTGAGCGTTCGAAAATCACTAGTGTGGGTGATCCATCTAGAAGAAGCCCAAGCATTGGTGGCTGTTGCCGCCAAAACATGTCAGAGCCGTGAATAGTAATTCAGGGATGAACAGTAATTTTCGGGATGAACAGTACTTCGGCCGTGAATAGTAATTCCAAGATGAACAGTATTTTTGGGATGAACAGTACTTCGTGCGTGGCGGTTCTGGAATCTTCTAGAATGACTTGCCAACTAAGTTAGCTTGAAGATAAAGCAGAGTCGGTTAGATGAGATTAGGAAATCTTTCCTAAATCTACTTTGTTTGATAATCTTTAGGAATTGGCCAACCCTAATCCTCTCTATAAATAGAGCCTCAAGTCAAGAGTTCAAGCCATCCCAAAATCGAGAGCCTCACTCCTTTGATCATCTTCCTGTATTAGTTCCTTGCCCACCTTTGTTTTACTTTGCTCGCAATCTTTCTTTTTCATCTCCTCCTGAAGTTTCAGTACCTGATTTCTTCATCAACTAAGATTTCAGACAAAGATTACTAAATAAATAATCTCATATAGCTAGCTAGCTAGCTAGCGTCTTCATCTCAGAGTGCGTTTCCAAAAGTAAACTCAAGATTAGGTTTTGTCATGCTTCTTCCTACGATGATCTCTCGATAAGATGATTGGTCATAAATTCCGAGCATCTCGAATCATTGGTATCCTGCAGAAGAGAAGGCATCATGGCTCCATCAAAAGAATCCTTTGGTGGTTTGCCATGCAGTCGGGCATCTTGACTTCAAAAATAATGTTTTTTTTCTTGTTCATGACTAGGTCCCCTTCTATCCACAGTTGCCGATTTTACTACTCTGACGTTGATGCGCTGTTGTTGACGGTACTTTGGCTCGTCGTTGAGAGACTAAACCGCTATCCTTCTTTGCGTAAGACTGCTATCCATCGGGGGTAGTTTCACACTTTGAGTGTATTGTGTCAAGAAAATAAGCTTTTGAGGATTCTGTCACCAAGACTTACGAGTCTAAGGGGATTGGTTTTTAAGTGAGACCGTTTGTGACTCCACCAATCTCTTGGGAATTCTTTATTTGTCTTAATTTCTTTGACATAGTCATTTCATTTTGTGACGAACTCACGTTGCGATATAAGTCTCTTTCAAAAGAAGGCAAGCGCAATGGTGCTCTTCTTGGACTCAGAGGAGAACGGTCAGCCATTTCTGAACATCGCGCAATGGTGATTTTGGAAGTCTCAGTTATGGGCACTGGGCTGGTCACTGGTACCGGGCTTGGCCTGCGTTCCTCAGGCGCGTTTTCTTCTTCCTCTGGTGCGTCCTTGCTTTCCTCGGGCAACTCCGTGTTTTCATCTTCCTCTTGCTCTATGGGTTGTATGACAAGCTTTTTCCCACTCCTAAGAGTCACGGCATTTACGTTTCCCCTTAAGTTCTGGATGGTTTGTGAAGGGAGTCGACCAGGATCATTAGTGAGTGCGGATATTGAGGTGGCGAGCTGGGACATGTGCTTGGTCAAGTCTGCAATTGCTCCATCAGTTTTTGCCATGTTTCGATGTACTGTGCTAGCCAACTCTTTTACAACATCCTCGATTTGTTTGCTCAAACCGTGGTGGCTCGGACCGGCTTGGTACTGGTTTGGCCCTTCATGATTGTTTGGGCCTGCCTGATACTGATTCGGTCCCCTTTGTTGATACTGGCCTGCTGGTGGGATGTTTTGGTTGTACTGCCGGTGGGGCGGTTGGTAAAATGACTGCGCTGGTTGAGGTGCGGCTTGTTGTGTCATCCTTGGAGGGTGGTTCTCGTTTTTCCAGCTCGGGTTGGTTGCTTGACCATACTGTCGGCTTGGACCGGCGTGGTTGTTGTTGTTATTGTACCCTTGATATCCTTCTACTGCATTGGCCTCCACCGAGTCCTCTTTGATCAAAGTTGGGCATGCATCAGTTTTGTGGTTCGTAGAGCCACAAAACTCGCAGGGTCTTACTTGAACTGTCTGTTTTTGTAGGATTTGCATCATCATTTCTTTCATCTGTTCCAATTTCTCGGTCATTGAGTTTACCGGTGTCTCGACCTTTGCCACGTTCTTGGTTTGGGTAAACTCATCCTGCCGAGTGGTCTCCTCTCTGAACCGGGCATTTTCAGCAAATTTCGTGACTAGTCGCCTTATGCCGCTTAATGGTAGGCTCGCCAATGACCCTCCAGCCGAGGCATCCAGAAGCATTTTATCCAAGTGGTTCAATCCGTCAAGCATGTACTCGATGATGAGTTTTTCGGGTAATCCAAGATTGCAGCAGCTTTGCTCTAATCGGTTGAATTTCTCGAGGTAGTCGAACATCGACTCGTTGGGCCCTTGCTTAATGTCCTGCAGCTGCCTCCTTACTTGCATCGCTTTTCCTGCTGGGTAGTATTTGTCTATAAATTTCCTTTGCATCTGAACCCATGTTCTGATGCTTCCCGAAGGCAATGAAAGGAACCAGTCGTTTGCCGAGTCAATGAGGGAAAAATAGAACGCCTTCAACTTGAAGTCGTCTATATTCACTCGATTGGGCTTTAGATTTTGGCAAATGCCATGTAAGCGTTGGAGATGAGTTGTTGCAGATTCTCCATGAGCTCCTGAGAATTTTGGAAAAGTGTGGACCACGGACATGTCGACGGCAATGTTTTCTAGTTCAGGGCCTTCGTATATGCACCACGGCTGATTTCTAAAATCTGGGGCATTGAGTTCGTCCAGAGTAGGCTCGCGGTAGTTGTTATCCCCATAGTAATCATCGAAGATGGGTTCTCGTCTTGGCTCTTGTTGATATTGCGGGGGTGGGGGATATCTAGGGGGCTGTACTGGACCAGCTCCATTTCGGTCCTCAGGTGGTCCTTGGTTTCTTCGGATGGCCTCCCTATTACGAGCTCTATGGTTTCGCATGAGTTGTTCCGGATTGTCAACAAATTGAGGTGGCGCTTCATTATTTCGATCGAACAGATTCATCTCGTCATCATCAGGGTAGTCATGGTGGCTTTCTTCACGAGACATGGTTGCGTAGAAATGATTTCGAGAATCGAGAGAGAGAAAGAAAAGAAAAGAACAACTAATCGGAAGCTAATTCCCCGGTAACGGCGCCAATTTGAAAGATGCTTGTCGTCAGAGCAAATGTACAAATAAATTTATAAGTCCGCTACTCGCGACTTCACTACTGGGTAGCAAGTGGTAAGTAGGGGTCGAACCCAAGAGAGTCAGTGTAGATTAGTTGTTCTTTAATGAAGCTTACACATAAATTAAAGTGCGATTGGGGTTGGGTTTGAGTGTGCTTTGAAAACTAAAAGTGAAGGAACAGTGATATTACAATTAAAAGAAAGATTCGGTTTTAGGGGCCTTGTATCATCTTCTGTTTATCATTGACCTCTAATGATCATACTAAGTGTTCAAAAGTGAATCAAGGCTATTCCTAGCACATGACTTGCCACAGCGTCTAGTCTTTTGCAAGACAAAGAACTCTTGTTCTAGTATGTGCATCCATTTGATCATCATTCCTGATAAACCAAATGGTGTTTTAAAGAGGTTGACTTCCACAGATAAGCTGTGCTCTTCCGAGCCTCCACTTATCCACGGAAGATCACGAACCCATGGCAGAGCTTTGCTCTTCCGAGCATCCACTCAACCAATGGAATTCTGACCTAATATATGGCACCTAGAATAAGTTGAACACAAAGAGGCACTAAGAAAAGGGTCTAAAACATTGTATGATACAAGTACACCCCTTCAACCGAATGAAGGGTTTAGCTACGACAATTCATGGAACAGGACATTATATCTAAGTGCGTTGAAAACTAAAGGTTTTTGAAAGACAATAAAGTAAAGTTTTCGAAAGTAAAGACAGGAAAGTAAAGTTGCTGAATTGAAAAGACAGTAAAGTAAAGTTTCGAAAGTAAAGACAGGAAAGTAAAGTACTTTGAAAGACAGTAAAGCAAAAAAGAGAGGACTTACAAAAACCGTTGAATATGCTAAAGCTTCGATTCCAAAGTAAAGTGCTTACATGATTGTGCTCTTAATCTAGAGAGATAAGTGATTTGTGATTTTGGAATTTGTAGAGAGAGAAGCTCTCCACATTTTGGGATGTTTTTTGATTGTTGGATGTTACAAATGAGGAGGGGATGAGCTCCTTTTATAGCCAAATGAAGATGGAATGGATGGATGAGATGATTTGCATCCAAGGGTGGAGGAGGAGGAGATGAAGATGTGGAGGAGAAGAGCTCCACATGGCAAGCTCTTATGGAGCTCCATTAGCCTCCGGTTGCAAGTGAGAAAGGGAGGAGGGGAGGTGACTTTGGTCACCTCCTCCCATAGCCACCGGTCATCCAAGGGGGAGAAGGGGAGGAAGCCACCCATGAGTCACCACTTCTTCAAAAGCCGCCGGTCATCTAGTGAAAATGGATGAGTTTTGTGAGTTTTGTGCCGTTTTTACAAAACTATCAGTCCAATTTTGCTCCGGTCTGACTTTGGTTGTTCCTCGGTTGGATTTGATTTGAGTGATTCCACATCAGGATCTTGAGATTTCTGCATTCAGCGTCTGATCTTGACCTTGGAATGACTCGTAATATCTTTTCAGCGTAAAATCCTCTCCTTAGCGTGTTTTCTCTCTAGAGTCCAAAATACCCTGTAGAAATATATTGGAACTAACAAGCAAAAGTTAAATAGACCAACAGTCTAATTTAGTGGGGTTTAATGTGTTTTTGATTCGTATAATTATGGTCCATCAGATATCAAAACCGGACCGGACCTAGTCAACCTTACGGACAAGGACCGGCCGGGCAGACTTGGCGTCACGACATTCCAAGGGACTTGGCTCCTCAATCTCACCAACAAGCCGCTCCTCAAGCCACCCAACAATTCTATAGGCCTCCCCAAAGACAATATCAGCAGAATGTACCAGGATCCTATCAAAGGGGACCAAGCCAAAATCAGTCGGGACCAAGCCCGGTAGGACCAAACCGGTCCTTAGAGGACATGATGAAGGAGTTGGCCGCTAGAAATGTGAAAATGAATGCTACAATACAGCAAAACCAGGCCGAAACAAGGGGAGCAATAGCCGAAATCAACAAACAGTTGTCCCAACTTGCTACCACTGTATCCGAGCTCACAAAAGAGTCCGGTCGGCTTCCCTCACAAACCGTTCAAAATCCAAAAGGAAATGTTAGCATGATGGAGGTGATTATGATTGATGATGACAAGCTAGATAGATCGGAGGAGTTGCCCAAGCAGAATGGACCCATGATAGAGTGTTCCCTCACTACGAGCCACAAGTCACCACCGGGAAAGGGTAGAGACCCAGGGGCTTTCACGGTCACATGCAGTATAGGTGAGGCTCAAGTTCCTCATTGCTTGATCGATCTTGGCGCTGCCATCAACGCCATGCCCTACTCCTTATACCACTCGTTGGGACTTGGTCCGTTGAGCCCGCCTAAAATGTTGATTGAGTTGGGGGACAAGTCATGTATTCGACCGGTTGGACTACTCGAGGACCTAACACTCCAAGTGGGAGACCTTGCTATACCTGCAGATTTTTACGTCTTAGAGATGGGCAATGCTAGAGACGATGAGCCTCTTACACTTATATTGGGACGGCCATTCCTCTACGCCACCAAGGCTAGGATTGACATGGGCATGGGTTTATTGTCACTTTCATTCGGCGGCATAATTTCAGATTTCTACATCTATGATAATGATGACCGCCCGGGCACAAAGATGCCACCAGACATCGTGAACACCTCGGATCTCGGTGCCCTAGTCCCTGACCTACCGAGAGAGACCGTGTGCACGACTAGGGCAACAGCTATGGTTAAGACTTCCTCACCGACATGGAGGAATGTGAAGGCAAAACCGCCCAACTATTGGATACCTGATTCGAGCACTTCACTCCACGGGGACTTGGGGCGGATCAAGGAAAGAGCTTAGGTGAAATTTGACCTCACTCACCCATGGGACCCCAACGAACCTCCTTGAAGGAGGTACCGTCGAGCCAACGACGTTAAACAAAGGCGCTCGCCGGGAGGCAGCCCAGCATTTTTCAGTATTTCCTGCATTTTTACTTTCTTGCATAATTCTCACCCCATTTTATTTGGAAAGGAAAAGGTATGTGTTTTGTAGGTCGGGTACACGGGTGTTACTCATTTTGCCGGTTCTGCTATGCATTTTAAGCAGAATCGGGCGAGACTGAAGGAGGACCGAGGTGCGTCCGAGACCTAGGCCCGACTGTCCGAGTCTGCTCCGCATGTTACCGGTTCTGCTATGCATTTTAAGCAGAACCGGGCGCACCCAAGAGAGACCAAGAGCGTCCGAGAGAGAGACCGAGCCCGACCTAGCTCCCCATGAGTTTCAGCCGAGTGATGCAAGTCCAAGCCTTGTCATTTCATGACATGCAAGGACATCATACGGGGAGTTCCGTTTTACTTTAGTACCTTGTTCCTTTTTCTTGATATTGTGCATATTGTCTTGATATTGAGTTGTGCCGTGAGGACACGGCTCGTTTCAAAAGTGTGGGGTGGGTTGGTTAGTCGTTTCTTGTGTCTCACGTCTATTTTCTTGCACATGCATGAGTCAGCACGTTTCCCTTTGAAAATTTTAAATTTTTTGAATAAAATGCGTAGTTTTGTGAATAAAATGCGTAGGAGAGAGGTGTTGAGCTTTCATGATGTGAAATAGATGGATCCTAGTACATGCATTACTCTTATGAAATTAAAATTGTGCGACTAACATGTGAATCTAACTATCTATGTGTTCTTATGAGTTGGGATAAATAGGGATGTGGAGTTGATAGAAATGTCCTAGTGAGGCTTGACGAAAGCACTCAAGGATCCCGGCTTCAAGTTACATGGTTATACGAACTTGTGGAGGCTGCATTTCGAGACTTGTGGTATAAGAGTGACTCCACCATTGCAGCGTTTATGCAAGTGGTGGGACGGGAATCAAACCGTCCTATCTCTAGTCCTAGTAGCCGGGAAAAGAGGTGAGTGACCCTCATCTTGACTCGCGCGAAATGACAAGGATGAGAAAGAGCGGGGAGGTATTTCCATATGCTTGAGGGCAATGATTGGACCTCCCAAGAAGGAATGGACAAAGAAACTCACAAAAAGGAGCAAAGCTCAAAGAAAAATCAACTCATGTGAAGGTTTACCCAAAACAAAGTGAAAGATCATCAAAGTCATACCAAGGCCGAAGGCCAAGTTCACTACAAGTATGTCCAAGCAAGTACCAAAGACTCATCCCTTGAGCTCGAACATATCATGTGCTAGAAGAAGAAACAAGTATAACCAGGTAGCAAGAACCGGACCCAAGAGTGTAGATCATGGGTCTAAAAAGGACTATCTCCCACTCATCCGAATTGGGTTGCATCTTGGCTCAAAGGTACATGTATCAAGTTAATTCCATGTTTTAGCAAAATGCCTTGAGTAGTGATTGAGAATGCATGGAAAGGGGAAATCTAGACTAGCATTTATCTATGGTGCCGAGAAGGAGTTGTGATGTTCGTGCTTATTTTTCCTCTTATGACTTAAGGCCTTGTTCGGGACGAACAAGTTCAATTGTGGAGTGGTTTGATGAGACGTATTTATACGACTCATCGAGTCAACAAAACCCACCATTTACGACATTTGATCATAAGAACGTTTACTTGTTAATGTCGTTTTGCATTTCAGGGCCTTTTGGAGTCTAAAGAAGAATCGGGCTTAAAAGATGCCATTTAAGGCCAAAATCACCACAAGGCATTATTGGCCCACACGTGAGCCCAAGCCAAACATAGTCCACTTGCAAAATCTTGATGATTCTAGAAGCATCTCATCATTGGCTCATGCCAATCCATTTTGACTACTTCCAGAGCAAGAGTGCCTTGATGATTCTAGAAGCATCTCATCATTGGCTCATGCCAATCCACTTGTGCCACTCCAAACATGGGGTCCAGGACAAGAGAAACCCTAGCTCATGCTTATAAATACAACCTATTGGAGCAAGGAAAAGAGAATTCGAAAATCTAGCTAAAATCCCTTGGTTGTACCTCTTGTTATTTTGCAATAGAAAGTCTCAACATCTCTCTACTCCTTCTTCTTGTGTTACGCACTTTACCTTTCATACTACGCATTTTAGGTTGAGCCTAAATTCCGATTGTGATTCCTTAGCTCTTGTGTTCTTACCATGAACATGAGTGGCTAAAACCTTCACAATTCGGTTTGGGGTTCCCTAATGTTGTAGCAAGGCTTTGAGACCTTGATCTTAATGCTATCTTGTACCCATTTGCTAGTTGTGCCAATAGTTTGGGGAATGAATACCTAGGCTAAACTAAAGCTTGGAATGGCAAGGTTTAGCCGTGTGGTTTCTTCACCACTATTGTGCTTGTTTTCATTGGAATGTGAAGCAAGCTTTTGCACCTAGTCTAGTACACCTTGGAAGAGGGTAATAGTCTTATTTACATTAGTGATCTATTCTTGGAATGGAATAGGTCATGGAGTAAGAATTTGGAACAATCCTTACTTGGGTCATTCTTGGAATGGAAAGGCCACACTTATGGGCGCAAGGATAGATCATTAGAGGTCAATGATGATTTGAGCTACAACAAAAGGCCCCTAGACCGAATTATATTCTCTTGATCACAATCCATTGCTATTTACTTTTTGCACTTGCACTTACATTCAAAAACCATTTCAAAACACCCCAAACTTGTCTTGCTTTTCTTTGCTTTTACTTGCACAAAGAACAACGAGTAGTTGAACTATTTCCCTTGGGTTCGACCCCTACTTACCGCTCTACTAATCTCATAGTGAGCCTAAGGTAGTGGACACTTATAAATCTTTAGATTTGATAGGGCTCTTCGACACCTATCAGCTGCCCTAGTAGGACGTGTATAGTCTCGTGAAGGTTTTCAGGTATGGGACTACCTACAAATCCCATGTACAACTAACTAACGTGTATGCATGAAATGATGCTCAACGAGTCACAGTAAAGTCATGTCATACCTCAGATTCATCGTGTTACCTCAACTTCAAGTCAAACATCTTCATCAAAGTTGTCAGAAAATCATATATTAAACGAGTATGCATTCAAACGGTTAGTACGCACGACTAGCAATCGACTAATCACATGTTCTAAATAGTTCTATAGCAACATATAAAGAACATGAATAGTGATGGACCACAATTATACGAATCAAAAACACAGATAAACCCCCCAAGTTAGACTGTTTGTCTGTCTAACATCCACTTGTTAGTCCCGATATATTTCCACAGGGCATTTTAGAGATTAAAGTGAAAACACGTTAAGGAGAGGCTTTTAGCACAGAAAAGATATAAGGAGTCGATTCAAGGTCAAGATCATATGCCGACTGAAGAAATATCAAGGATCCTGACGATGAATCACTCATCACAAATTGTGCAGAGATGGAATCAAGTCAACCCAGTGCCAAATTACACTGACAGTTTTGTGAAAAGACAGTGCAAAACTGTACAAAACTCACATATGGGCAAGATGACTTGTGACTTGGAGAAGAGGTGGCCAAAGAGGAAAACCACCCCAAAACCACCACCCACCACCGGCGGCTCCTCCCTCCTCCTCCATGGATGACCGGCTCTCCTCCGCCCAATGAGCCGCCGCCATGTGGTGGCTCCTCCACCACATGTTCCTCCTCTCTCCTCCTTGGATGACTTGATGACTTGTTTGGAAGGTGGCTTCCACCACCATTTGCTCCTCCACCACAACCACCCACCGGCGGCTGAGCTCCACCACTCCACCACCGCCAAGTGGCGGCGCCTCCTTGGCTCCTCCATGCCTCATTCTCCACCCTTGGATCAAATCAATCCTAGCCCTCCATTTCCTCCCATTTCTCCTATAAAAGGAGGCTCACCCCTCCTCATTTTATCATCCAAAAAACCATTCCATACACAATCACTTATCTCTCTACATTTTGTAATATTTTGTAAGTTGGTTTGGATCATTAAAGTTACGATATTTGGCTAGGCGCCCTCCTCCATGGACAGGCGAGGCTAAACTCCTCATTCGGCGGAAGGTATAATCTTGTATTATTTAATGTTTAATTAGCTTAGTTTATTTTCTTAGTATTCAATACTTGTTCTATGTGCCATATAAAAGTCAGAATGTCTCTAAGGTAGAATGAACGATTTTGGGAATGTGACCATTAGGGGTCCAACTTCGTAAGCTCTTCCTTAAGATATTCGTGATCACACCCGGATAGGGGAGGTCGTAACAGACAAAGCTATCTGAAAGAGGTCGACTATATTTAAAAAACCATTATGGGAAACCGTAACAGGAGAGCAGGTGGATGCACATAGACTAGCGTACCTAACTGGTACTGGCGCTAGTCTAAATAGAACAAGTGTGATTTAGCCGATGTTGCAAGTCTTGAGCTATCGCTAGCCTCGATTCATCGTTTGAATACTTAGAAGATTTACTAAACTAATAAACATGTGATAATACAAGAATACCTGAAACCGAATACGCTCTTTCAATTGCAAACACCCCATGTATTTAATTTCCTAGTATAACTGCTCAATCAAACACAACCACCAACCACTCACATACCGGAGGAATCAACAATCACGCATCACCCACTGTAAGTCTTCTAACCCTCAACTCCTTTATTTTCTGTATTTAATTTCAGTATTTATTTTCTGTATTTACTTTCCGCACAAAAAACCCAAAAAACCCAAAAACAGTAGTTTAGTAATTAGCAGTAAGTCCACACTCGACCTAAAATCACGCACCGTGTAAGCCGTAACGAACAATCTATCCCCCTAATTCCCTTGGGTTCGACCCCTACTTACCCTTACTACCCAGTAGTTAAGTCGCGAGTAGTGGACATTATAAATTTATTTGTACGAGACGCATTGCACCCTAACGACAGTGCAACCGACGCTCCCGTCAAATTGGCGCCGTTGCCGGGGAATTAGCCATCGGATAGTTGTTCTTCACCTCACATGACCTCATAACTCAACCACCCTCGTATGCATGGACAACACGGCACCTTCCACTGTTCAAAGGAACGGATGCAGAAGATCCAGTACTACACTGTCGAAGCTTTCACTACGTTTGCTGCCACATAAAACCTGAGAATGAAACGTTAGAGGAATTTAAGCTTAAATTCTTTAAATTCTCTCTAACGGATTTCGCAACAATTTGGTATTACACATCACCCGCTAGTAGTGCAACACGTTTTGTGGACATCTGCGCACCATTCCTAAGAGAATTCTCCCCACCATCCTTACGCCAAGAAACCCGCGAGAAAATCCTGAACCTTCAACAATCCCGGGATGAGACCTTGGACGAATACTACATGAACTACGATGCCATCGTCTCAAGCTGCCCGCACCATGGATTCTCAAAGAAAGTTCTTCTCCAAAAATTTCTTCATGGGATGAGATCCGAAGAGCTGGGAAGAGTAAACGAAGCAATGAGAAGATCAGCCGAGAACTTCACCATTGCGAGCATGTGGAACCTTATAATTGGCCTGGCTGCAGTCACAGAACGAACATCCCAAACTGACGAAGAAATGCAAACAGAAGAAGCTGACCCTGAGGCTGATCACGAAGAAACTACCGAGCCGTCAGAAGTAACTCCTGAACCATCTGAAGAGTCAGACATAGAAAATATCGGGAGTAACAATGAGGTGTCAGCAATAGAAAAAGTCCAGAATACCGCTAACATGCTGCCAGAACCATACCCAGCTAGCATCACAAACAAACACGACGAGGCAGAATCGAGCCTTAAGATGCAAGCTTCCCGACTTTTCCCCTCGATCAATAGGCAAATCGCTGAAAACCATGTGATCAAAGAAGAGGCAGAAAAGAGGATGGGAAAAGGGCCTATGCAGAATAATTCTCCAATAGAGCATTGTTACGCCATAACCGGACAAGCCAGCCCTGAACACCAGAAAACCCGGTTCAAGAAGTTGGTAGTAAAAGGTCCCTCACCTTCCCTGAGACGTTGGAAGAAGGCACCACCAGTACAAGGGGAACGGGACCCCAACCAGTCATCTGCTCAAAAATCAGGAAGACTCACCGCAAGAATCAAGGTCGGTGGAATCAAGAAATTCGACCTAAGCCACCCATGGGATCCCAACCAATGATCCAGAACAAGGTACTGTCGAGCCAACGACGTTAAACAAGTGCACTAGTCGGGAGGTAACCCGACACTATCTTACTTTCTGTCATTTTAATTTTCAATAAGCGCTCTCACCCATCTTTTTGTCCAGAAGAAATGTCTTACATGTAGGAATTAAGTTTCGGAGCAAGGATCAGATCAGCCAGGCAGCTTCCGTGAATTTACCGGGCCTGCGCTGAGAGTTTAAGGCCCCAGCCGAACTCCCTCGATTATCCAGCCTCATGCCATGTCGTTCACTCGACACCTTAAAGGGAGTTCTGCTCTTCTTTTTTCCTAAAGTCATTTCCTTCTCCTATATATATTTGCATGACTTTTGAACTAAGGCTTGCCTTCGTTCAAAAGTGGGGGGTGAGAACCAATGCATGTTTTTTCTTTTCTTTTTTTTTAAAAAAGTATCTTTTTGAAAGTATGAACTTAAGAATGTGAAAAAGATAGATCATGATTCATGCATCAACCTTATGAAAAGGCAAACTGTTTAAAAACTTAGAATGTAACTTTTCATTTGTCCCTTTGTGTTGAGATAACCTAGGGATGTGGAGTTGATAGAAATTGCCCTAGAGAGGCTTGGCAAGCACTTAAAGGATCAAATCAAACTATATGGTTTTCGAAGTCAGTGGAGGCTGCACTTCGGATTTTCAGTGAACAATTGAGTCAAACTCCGCCAGGAAGCATCTATGCAAAGGCGAGGACGGGAATCAGACCGTCCTCTCTCTAGTCAAAATAGCCGAGAAAATAAATGAGCGACCCTCATCTTGACCCGCGCGAAACGACGAAGACGAGAGGAGAGGGGAGGTATTTCCATAGGCTTGCGGGCGATGATTGGACCTCCCAAGAAGGCTGACAAAATGGACTAGCAAGTCACAAAGGAGCAAAAAACTCAAAGAAGAAAATCAAAAGAGGCCTAAGGCCCAAAAAATTGTGAAGGTTTTAACCGAGCAAAAGTGAAGCACTCAAAAAGACAGAGGCAGAATCACTACAAAAAAAAGCTAGTCCCTCGCCAAAGTAGAAAAAAGAAAATCAAAAAGGCTCAACTCACTGAAACCCGAATCGAATCACGTGCTAGAGAAAGCTACAAGAAAACCATATAGTGCGAGACGGTCCCGAGGGTGTAGTCCAAGAGCCTAAAAAGGGCTATCTCCCGAAACATCCGGAATAATTCGCATCTCGGCACGAAGGTACACGTATCAAGTTACTTCTAATTATTTTTACAGTTTAAATTGGCTATAAGTAGTAATGCATGAATTAGGAGAAATCGAGTACCGCAAATTTAATTTCATACTTCAAACCAACTTACATAGTGACGCCCATATAAAGCATTGTTCGGGACGAACAACTAAAAGTGGGGGGTGATTTGATGGACCACAATTATACGAATCAAAAACACAGATAAACCCCCCAAGTTAGACTGTTTGTCTGTCTAACATCCACTTGTTAGTCCCGATATATTTCCACAGGGCATTTTAGAGATTAAAGTGAAAACACGTTAAGGAGAGGCTTTTAGCACAGAAAAGATATAAGGAGTCGATTCAAGGTCAAGATCATATGCCGACTGAAGAAATATCAAGGATCCTGACGATGAATCACTCATCACAAATTGTGCAGAGATGGAATCAAGTCAACCCAGTGCCAAATTACACTGACAGTTTTGTGAAAAGACAGTGCAAAACTGTACAAAACTCACATATGGGCAAGATGACTTGTGACTTGGAGAAGAGGTGGCCAAAGAGGAAAACCACCCCAAAACCACCACCCACCACCGGCGGCTCCTCCCTCCTCCTCCATGGATGACCGGCTCTCCTCCGCCCAATGAGCCGCCGCCATGTGGTGGCTCCTCCACCACATGTTCCTCCTCTCTCCTCCTTGGATGACTTGATGACTTGCTTGGAAGGTGGCTTCCACCACCATTTGCTCCTCCACCACAACCACCCACCGGCGGCTGAGCTCCACCACTCCACCACCGCCAAGTGGCGGCGCCTCCTTGGCTCCTCCATGCCTCATTCTCCACCCTTGGATCAAATCAATCCTAGCCCTCCATTTCCTCCCATTTCTCCTATAAAAGGAGGCTCACCCCTCCTCATTTTATCATCCAAAAAACCATTCCATACACAATCACTTATCTCTCTACATTTTGTAATATTTTGTAAGTTGGTTTGGATCAATAAAGTTACGATATTTGGCTAGGCGCCCTCCTCCATGGACAGGCGAGGCTAAACTCCTCATTCGGCGGAAGGTATAATCTTGTATTATTTAATGTTTAATTAGCTTAGTTTATTTTCTTAGTATTCAATACTTGTTCTATGTGCCATATAAAAGTCAGAATGTCTCTAAGGTAGAATGAACGATTTTGGGAATGTGACCATTAGGGGTCCAACTTCGTAAGCTCTTCCTTAAGATATTCGTGATCACACCCGGATAGGGGAGGTCGTAACAGACAAAGCTATCTGAAAGAGGTCGACTATATTTAAAAAACCATTATGGGAAACCGTAACAGGAGAGCAGGTGGATGCACATAGACTAGCGTACCTAACTGGTACTGGCGCTAGTCTAAATAGAACAAGTGTGATTTAGCCGATGTTGCAAGTCTTGAGCTATCGCTAGCCTCGATTCATCGTTTGAATACTTAGAAGATTTACTAAACTAATAAACATGTGATAATACAAGAATACCTGAAGCCGAATACGCTCTTTCAATTGCAAACACCCCCTGTATTTAATTTGCTAGTATAACTGCTCAATCAAACACAACCACCAACCACTCACATACCGGAGGAATCAACAATCACGCATCACCCACTGTAAGTCTTCTAACCCTCAACTCCTTTATTTTCTGTATTTAATTTCAGTATTTATTTTCTGTATTTACTTTCCGCACAAAAAACCCAAAAAACCCAAAAACAGTAGTTTAGTAATTAGCAGTAAGTCCACACTCGACCTAAAATCACGCACCGTGTAAGCCGTAACGAACAATCTATCCCCCTAATTCCCTTGTGTTTGACCCCTACTTACCCTTACTACCCAGTAGTTAAGTCGCGAGTAGTGGATATTATAAATTTATTTGTACGAGACGCATTGCACCCTAACGACAGTGCAACCGACGCTCCCGTCAAATAGTTACACAAAACATGTTTGCCATTTGATGGACCAAAATTATACGAATCATAAACACAGTATAACCCCCTTATTTAGACATTTTGTCTATTTAACTTTTGCTTGTTAGTTCAGATATATTTTTGCAGGGTAATTCAGAGCTTAGAGAGAATACACATTAAAGAGGAGCTTTTAGAGCAGAAAAGATGTTACGAGTCAATCCAAGGTCAAGATCATTTGCCGACTGAAGAAATATCAAGGATCCTGACGTTGAATCACTCATAACAAATTAATCAGAAGAATCAGGAGAGGAATCAAGACAGCCCGGGGAAGAAACACATTGACAGTTTTGTGAAAAGACTGCACAAAACTGTACAAAATTCACATTTGGGCAAGATGACCGGCCACTTGGGCAAGAGGTGGCCAAAGCCACCCCTCCTCCTCCCTCCACCACCGGCAACTGGCGGCTCCTCCACCCATGGTGACCGGCGGCTTTTTTCTCCTCCACATGTCTCCTCCTCCCATCTCCTCCTCTCCTTCCTCCATGTGTGGCCATCTCCTCCCTTCATTTTCTCCTCCAATCACCATGCAACACTTGCCTCCATCTCCTCCTCCTCCCATGGCTATATAAGGAGGAGCTCCTCCCCTCATTTTAATCATCCCTCACTTGTAAAAAAACACTTCTCTCTCTAAGTTATGTATTTGTAAAGTTTGGCTTTGGAAATAAAGGATAGCTCCCTTGGCGCTTCAACGGTTGTAAGTATTATTTCTAGTATTTATTCAACTGTTTATTTCCTTAGTTATAATGTTTAGCACGATGAATAGTAGCTAAACTAGTAGTTCGGTAGAAGGGGCGCACTTGTATTATAAAATGTTTTAAGACTATTAACTTAGCGTCTAGTCTTAGTATTCAAAACTTGTTCTATGTGCCATATATCAAGTCAGAGTTTCCAAGGTTGAGTGGAAGCTGTCACAAGCAAAGCTCTGCCGTGGAAATTCGTGATCATACTCGGTAAGTGGAAGCTGTCACAAGCAAAACTTATCGAGGAGTTTGACTTATCTAAAACACCACTTGGTCAATAACGTAACTGGGAGATCAAGTGGATGCACTTACAGCTAAGATACTTCGAAAAGAGGAATTAGTTTTGCTTAGAACAAGTGTTGCTTTAAACGAAGTTGCAAGTCTTGCGCTACGAAAGGGCCTCGATTCATCTTTGAATACTTAGATAATTCACTAAAGGTCAATGATAAACAGGATATAATACAAGGCCCCTGAAACCGAACATTTCTCTTTAATTATAAACTGTAATTTACTTTCCAGTATTAAAACCAACCAACCAATCAATCAACCAATCACTTAGCTGGTAGCTTTAAAACCAACCAACCGACCTAAAACACGCTCTCTCGCTGGACAACCCCCTCAAAGAACATCTATTCCCCTGATTCCCTTGGGTTCGACCCCTACTTACCACTTGCTACCCAGTAGTTAAGTCGCGAGTAGCGGACTTTATAAATTTATTCTTGACGTTTGCACATAACGACTGTGCATCCATCAAAATTGGCGCCGTTGCCGGGGAATCAGTCGTCGGATAGTTGTTCTTTCCCTCCCCTTTCTTTTTCTTTCTTTTCTCTATGTCATCACCCATTACGCATGCATGGACAACGCGATTTCTGCCCCTGTTCGGAGGAACTGAGGGAGAAGACCCTGTACAGCACTGCCAAAACTTCCACCACGTCTGCCATCACATCAAACCTGAGAACGAAGTATTAGAGGAATTTAAGCTGAAATGCTTTAAATTCTCTCTAACCGACTTCGCCACGATATGGTACTACACATCCACCGCTTGCAGTGCAGAACGTTTCGTAGACCTCTGTGTTCCGTTCCTGAAAGAATTCTCCCCACCATCTTTACGCCAAGAAACCCGTGAGAAGATCATGAGCCTTCATCAATCCCGGGATGAGACTTTGGACGAATACTACATGAACTACGATGCCATCGTCTCAAGCTGCCCGCACCATGGATTTACGAAGAAAGTTCTTCTCCAAAAATTTCTTCGTGGGATGAGGGCCGAAGAGCTGGGAAGAGTTAACGAAGCTATGAGAAGGTCTGCAACAAACTTCACCATTGCAGACATGTGGTGCCTTATAATCGGCCTGGCCGCTGCCACAAGATGACTACCCCAAACTGACGAGGAAATGCAGACAGAAGAAGCTGACCCTGAGGCTGATGAAGAAGAAACCACCGAACCGTCGGAAGAGACTCCTGAACCGTCTGAAGAATCAGACATGGAAAGCACCGGAAGCAACGAAGTAGGAGTCCAGAACACCACTGACGAGCTACCCAAGCCATACCCGACTATCATTACCCAGGCAGCTGAAACTATCTACGATCAGTTCTTCACGAACCAACATAACGAGGCAGAACCAAGCCTCATGAGGCCTTCCCGACTTTTCCCCTTAATTAATGAGCAAGTCGCTGCGAACTGTGCGATCAATGAAGAAGCTCAAAGGAGAATGGGAAAAGCACCTCTGCAGAATGACCCCTCGATGGAACATTGCTATGCCGCAACCGGACTAGGCAGTCCCAAATACAAAAACTTCGAAAGGCTGGTAGTGAAAGGTCCATCACCCCCTCCGGAGTATTGGAAGGAAAAGATCCCGAAACAAAGGAGTCCTGACCAGAACATAACATCCGGTAAGAAGTCAGGAAGAAGAAACACTGGAATGGTGGCGAAGTTCGACTTGAGCCACCCATGGGACCCAAACCAGTAATCCACAACGAGGAACTGTCGAGCCAACGACGTTAAACAAGTGCACTGGTCGGGAGGTAACCCGACACTATCTTACTTTTCCGCACTTTAATTTCTGTCATTTAAATTCAGTATTTAGTTTTAAGCTTGCATGACTTTTGAACTAAGGCATGCCTTCGTTCAAAAGTGGGGGGTGAGAACCACCTATGTACATAAATAACATGCTTGCTGTTTTTTCTTTTTTTTTGTAATAGTATCTTTATGAAAATATGAACTTAAGAATGTGAAAAAGATAAATCATAATTCATGCATTAACCTTGTGAAAATTCAACTGTTTAAAAACTTAGAATGTAACTTTCCATTTGTCCTTTGTGCTGAGATAACTAGGGATGTGGAGTTGACATAAACTGCCCTAGAGAGGCTTGGCAAGCAATCAAAGGATCAGATCAAACTATATGGTTTTCGAAGTCAGTGGAGGCTGCACTTCGGGTTTCAGTGAAAATTGAAGTCATCTCCGCCATGCAATACAAAAGGCGAGGACGGGAATCAGACCGTCCTATCTCCGGTCAAAGTAGCCGAGAAAATAGATGAGTGACCCTCATCTTGACCCGCGCGAAACGACAGTCAAAGTAGCCGAGAAAATAGATGAGCGACCCTCACCTTGACCCGCGCGAAAACGGAAAAAATGAGAGGAGCGGGGAGGTATTTCCATAGGCTTGCGGGCGATGATTTGACCTCCCAAAAAGGCTTGAGAAAATGGACTAGCAGTCACAAAAAGGCGAAAAGCTCAATGAAGCAAATCAAGAGGCCAAAGGCCCAAAATTGTGAAGGTTTTAACCGAACAAAAAGTGAAGAACTCAAAAAGTCAAAACAAAGGCCAAATGCCGATTCACTACAAAAGCAGTCCCTCGCCAAAAGAAAATCAAAGTACTCAAACCATTGAAACCCGAACCGAATCACGTGCTAGAGAAAGCTACCAGAAAACCATATACTGCGAGACGATCCCAAGATTGCAGTCCAGGAGCCTAAAAAGGGCTCTCCCGAGACATTTAATATAATTTGCATCTCAGCATGGAGGTACAAGTATTAAGTTTCTTCTATTTATTTACGCAGTTTAATTTGGTAATAAGTAAGCAATGCATGAATTAGGATAGATCGAGTACCACAGTCTAATTTTCATATTTCAAAGCCAACTTAGAGTACATCCCTTGAATAGCATTGTTCGGGACGAACAACTAAAAGTGTGGGGTGATCTGATGGACCAAAATTATACGAATCATAAACACAGTATAACCCCCTTATTTAGACATTTTGTCTATTTAACTTTTGCTTGTTAGTTCAGATATATTTTTGCAGGGTAATTCAGAGCTTAGAGAGAATACACATTAAAGAGGAGCTTTTAGAGTAGAAAAGATGTTACGAGTCAATCCAAGGTCAAGATCATATGCCGACTGAAGAAATATCAAGGATCCTGACGTTGAATCACTCATAACAAATTAATCAGAAGAATCAGGAGAGGAATCAAGACAACCCGGGGAAGAAACACATTGACAGTTTTGTGAAAAGACTACACAAAACTGTACAAAATTCACATTTGGGCAAGATGACCCGCCACTTGGGCAATAGGTGGCCAAAGCCACCCCTCCTCCTCCCTCCACCACCGGCAACCGGCGGCTCCTCCACCCATGGTGACCGGCGGCTTTTTGCTCCTCCACATGTCTCCTCCTCCTTGCTCCTCCTCTCCTTCCTCCATGTGTGGCCATCTCCTCCCTTCATTTTCTCCTCCAATCACCATGCAACACTTGCCTCCATCTCCTCCTCCTCCCATGGCTATATAAGGAGGAGCTCCTCCCCTCATTTTAATCATCCCTCACTTGTAAAAAAACACTTCTCTCTCTAAGTTATGTATTTGTAAAGTTTGGCTTTGGAAATAAAGGATAGCTCCCTTGGCGCTTCAACGGTTGTAAGTATTATTTCTAGTATTTATTCAACTGTTTATTTCCTTAGTTATAATGTTTAGCGCGATGAATAGTAGCTAAACTAGTAGTTCGGTAGAAGGGGCGCACTTGTATTATAAAATGTTTTAAGACTATTAACTTAGCGTCTAGTCTTAGTATTCAAAACTTGTTCTATGTGCCATATATCAAGTAAGAGTTTCCAAGGTTGAGTGGAAGCTGTCACAAGCAAAGCTCTGCCGTGGAAATTCGTGATCATACTCGGTAAGTGGAAGCTGTCACAAGCAAAACTTATCGAGGAGTTCGACTTATCTAAAACACCACTTGGTCAATAACGTAACTGGGAGATCAAGTGGATGCACTTACAGCTAAGATACTTCGAAAGGAGGAATTAGTTTTGCTTAGAACAAGTGTTGCTTTAAACGAAGTTGCAAGTCTTGCGCTACGAAAGGGCCTCGATTCATCTTTGAATACTTAGATAATTCACTAAAGGTCAATGATAAACAGGATATAATACAAGGCCCCCGAAACCGAACATTTCTCTTTAATTATAAACTGTAATTTACTTTCCAGTATTAAAACCAACCAACCAACCAATCAATCAACCAATCACTTAGCTGGTAGCTTTAAAACCAACCAACCGACCTAAAACACGCTCTCTCGCTGGACAACCCCCTCAAAGAACATCTATTCCCCTGATTCCCTTGGGTTCGACCCCTACTTACCACTTGCTACCTAGTAGTTAAGTCGCGAGTAGTGGACTTTATAAATTTATTCTTGACGTTTGCACATAACGACTGTGCATCCATCACCATTCACCTATGCTATCTAGGGATAGTCCACGTGCTCTTGGCGCAAAGCTCATTCTGAAGTTCCAAGGACTAGGCACTGACCCATAAGAGAAGAGGAGTCTGGCTTAAGAATTTTCTGAAAAATAGTACGAAAACCACATCAAAATTTTAGTGCAAGCACGAGGATCGTCCCTTAGTTTCTAATACATGAATTCTCAAGACAAGTCATGATTGCACGCAATGAAATGGTGGAAATACACTACATCAAGCAAAAAGGGGGCAGCAATACTTTTTTCATACACAAGGGGTGACTTTTCTCACTTTGCCCTTGTTATTATTTTTCTTTTTTTTCTGCAAAAACAACTATGCATAGGGTCAATTTTCACCCTCTTTGAAAATTCAGAACTTTGTTCTTGACTGGGGGCCTATTTTTCGCCCCTCTTTTGACTTCCTTTTTTTTCTTTCTAACTCCACACTTAAAACTTGACATAGTGTATAGGTAAAGGCGGGCGCATGCAAATCACAACAAGTATAGAGAAACACATACTAGTACTAAGGTCACCTAGAAAAAGAGATGCAATTTAAGTTTTTGACATTTTGAATCGGTGCCTACTCATATCAAGTCTCAATCATGCTTCGAGAAATACGTAAAACATGTGATAGGCAAAGGCTAGCAATGATACTGACTCGAGAGAATACACACACGAATAAAGCTACTTCAAGTCTTAGACTCCGAATCCAAAAGAATGACAATCAATCAAGGAGTATCGTAGAAAATGAGGATTTCAATCGCAGTACATAGACAATTGAGCATATGCAAGAGTGAATGTGTAACATGCGATGAATGTATATGTGACTATGTGCTACCCTCTCCACACTTAAAAATGAGCTTAGTCCCCAAGCAAAGAAATAAAAGATAAGAAAAGGCCCATAAGAACTTCCCTCGTGTGTGATAACTCGATATCCATGGAGATTAAACGATGCCCGGGGAGTGAAATGCGACTCGTGAGCTGGTAGATAAATAGATAAAAACATAGAGCTACACGAGTAATAGGTTAGCATAAAAAATCGTGAAGGGGCTAGTGCACTCCACACTTAGAACTTTGAAATGTCCACACATAATGTAAATGATAAATGCAACTAACTAGTACTTACAGTGCGGGTTACTCCCCAAAGAGGCCTAGTTTAATGTCTTGGCGAGACTCATCAAGGGAGATAGTGTCAATCCACCTTCAAATTTGACGCAGCGGGAAAATCAGGATAAACGAATTCACCAGCAATGAATTCGGGGATAGCTTGGAATCCACCAAGAAAGTTTTGGAATCCACCAAAAATGAAAAATCAAAGGTTTATTAATTGGAAAAATAAGATACATAACTAAAACCCTAAGGTGTGTTTAAATAGGAAAACGGAAATCTAAAAGATAATGATAGGCTGCCTAAAAAGATAATGCTGCCTAAAAGATAATGCTGGCTAAAAAAGATAATGCTGCCTAAAAACTAAAACAAAGAACTAAAGCTAAAATACTAATTCGGAGCCCTAAACGCTCCTACATCAGTCTCCTCCACTTCAAAAGAACTCGACCCCGAGTTCTCTTCTAGATGTATGACCTCATTCACCTTGAATGGACCATGCTTGTAAAGCTGTATCACATCATCACCGACTTTTAAAACCAAAGCACCATCCGTAGCCTCATTAAGCAAACCCAAAATACTATCTCCGTTCACATAATAAGCCACATTGCTCAACAGTCCCTATCTCAACCCCATAACCTCATACATTCCCTTGACCAAATAAGCACTCGACATCTTCCCATTCGCTTCAGTTATGGCCAGTTGGAAAAGTGGCACAGCTGAGCATGACATTGCAACCAACTTAAAGGGATTAACATATTTAGGCTCCAGCAAACCGGCCTGCACGACCAAATTGATATTTTGGTTGTGTGTGAGACAAATGCTTATGTTGTTCTTTTCAGTGACTTCCTTTAAAGTCCTCCTCATATGCCCCTTCATACGACCACTGTCAATATGCAGTCCACAAAACAAACCAACATCTCCCTATTTGTGCCATCCCAGATAACTCTTAAACTCCCACGAAGGTAACTGACAGAAAGGCTTGAAGGTTTTACCATAGTATTTGTCAACTTCACTCCTAAATTAATCAATTCCCCATGAATCAATCAGGTACTCCATTCTACTATATTTACGGTCATCTCTTTTTCAGTTTTCTCATTGAGTAACAACGATAGCTTTGGCATCATATGGTATATCTTCCGTCGATACGTGACCCAACGGCTCTACCAATCGAGGAAAGGTAGAATCTACCCTTTGTGTTCTTCCCATACCACCACCAATGTATAAGTTGAATTACAGGGGTTCTGATCCATCTTTATCAGTAACCTTAACAAGACATATGTCATCTGGAGGAATATCCAACGAGCTAACATCAATTTTGAACTCTCTTTGCACGGACTGAGTTCCATAAAGCAGTTCAGATGAGTCTGAAAAGTTAGTTCCATGAGAGTCGCCGTTTCTAGCCTTCACCACCTCAGGTGGCTCCGCTGACATGATTTTCTTCAATTTTGTCATGTCATCCCGAATTTCAACATCTCCATCAATCTTCTGATAAACATGTGGGCGTTGGTATCCTTCAGGCAAGGGAAACAGACATGTGGGGCGATTAGTTGGGCAATGCCTCTCCCTGTTCTCGTAATGCTTAGTGGTTTTAAGATTTCGAATAGCTTCCAGATTATCAAGACATGGAATGAAATCAGGGCCCGCCGTGGTGGTAAAGAATTTCCAACTAAAAGTATTTTTTGTTTGTTTAGAATCTGATGTTTTCTGTGCCTCCCTTTCAGTTTTTGATTCAGAGTCTTGTGTTTTCCGTGTGCCATTCTGAGTTGTGGTTTTATTTACAAGCTCTGCTTGAGAACCAGCAAGAAACAAATCAGTTGAGTTGTTATCTTTTGTCAGCACATTGCATGTTGTCTCACCAGTGGTTTCCTCAGTACTATTGTTTTTCTCAGTCTGATCGAACTTATCATCTGTCTTAGTGTCTCTTTTATCTTCAGTAGTTTTCTCATTCGAGCCTTCTGGCTTCGTTTCGCTTTCATCTGAGTCATGTGTCTTCTCATTATCATCAGACGTGATCCTCAGCATCGCCAGCTCATCAATCTTTTCCAATGCCTCCTCCGCCACAATAACCTCTTCCTTCTTCGTATCCGGCTTTGGAAGCTCTTGCTTCACACACTCATTCGTATACTCCGTCACAGTTTTCTTTCCGTGAACGCATTCGATGTACTTCTTATATGGGATAAGTTCATAATTGTAGGCAAAAACTGCTTCATCATCAATTGTTTCATTCGCCTCCACGTTCTAACTGGCCCCTTCATTTGTCGTTGCCTCTAAATAACGAGCTTGTCCCACCACACGGCAGCCACACTCTTCAACCTGATTGACACCATCTTAACTTGTTTATTCTCAGGAACATTCATGACATCGAAAAACCTATCAACATTGACCGGCCATTCCAGAAACTCCTCTTCTCCTCCATAGAACAATGGAATATCACTCTTCACTCGATAATCATAATTATTTTGTTGATCACCATGATAAACTTTCTTTTTAGAACTCGAATTATAAAAGTTAGTTGCATGATTGATCTCACCTTACGGAACCCTATTCAGTTCTCCTCTCTTATCTCCACGACGACTCTTGTTGACCACTCTCGTCATCTGGGTTGACAAAGTAGCCATCTGTGTTGTCAAAGCAGCTAGGGCTGCGGCTATGGACACATTGACCCTCTCACCATCTGCTCTGGGTACGGGTTGATCTGCCATCTGATCAAGTTAGCAGAGAGATAGGGAAAGACCTACTTCTGATACTATTTAACGCAGCGGGAAAATCGGGATAAACGAATTCACCAGCAATGAATTTGGGGATAGCTTGGAATCCACCAAGAAAGCTTGGAATCCACCAAGAAAGTTTTGGAATCCACCAAAAACAAAAAATCAAAGGTTTATTGATTGGAAAAATAAGATACATAACTGAAACCCTAAGGTGAGTTTAAATAGGAAAACAGAAATCTAAAAGATAATGATAGGCTGCCTAAAAAGATAATGCTGCCTAAAAGATAATGCTGCCTAAAAACTAAAACCAAGAATTAAAGCAAAAATACTAATTCGGAGCCTAAACGCTCTTACATCAAAGTCCCATTGAAATTTACGTCCATCTAGTATGACATGAACGTTGAGTAGAGCATGCAGTCCCTTCAAAAATTCGAGACCCTTAAGAATCAAGAGACCATAGAAGCTCCCTAATAACAGTTTCAAGACGTAGGGCAAGAACTGTCGAAACTTGTTTGGAGGCGGTGTAGCAAGATATACATCTTGAAAGTCAGCTCCAGCAATATACTCTTTAGATTAGATCTCAGGTGCATATACTTTAGAATTTCCCTTCACCATCGTGTTTAGGCGTATGCGAGGGTCCTCTTCGATTGAACTCAGGTACACAACAACAAAGTCTTCGTACGTATGATCCTTTGATGGCTTTTCAGTGTCCAGAGGAACCGGTGGAATGATGTTTTCTTCTGTCTGCTCATCTAAATGACCTTTAGAAGCTCTCGTAGTGGAGAGAGATGCATCTTCATGTTCTGAGACATCTTCAGTACAAGAATCATCATCCTCCAACTCAGTGTAGGCCTTGGCAATTGTTCTAAATGCCTCAAAACCGTCCTCACAAACAGGTTATTCTTGTTTAGAGAGCATTCTCGTATCCTGATCATCTTCCACGTGGATTGGAAATAAAACTGAAGATGAATGTGCTTCATAGACTTGAACTTCTTGATGATTGGCTATTGTCACCTCGATGTCCTCATCTCTGCATTCATTGGTGGCTGCAATGGCTTATTGCTCTAACTGGTCCTTCAGTATTCTTTGCTTAGTTGTGGGTTGTTCTACTATTTTCTGAACTTCTTTTAACTCCGAAGCCGTCTCTTGAGATGTCTCTTGAAATGTCTCTCGTTGTTCTGCTATGAAGCTAGCTAGCATGGCTTCTAGGGTTGACGTTGTTCCAGAGTTTTTATCTCGCTGTGGCTGCATCTGATTCTGGTAGCTCTCATAACAATGACCATCTTGATAATATGATTGATCATAAAACTGATGACGTTGCTGTTGCGAGTGATTCTTGTAGCTGTCATAATAAGGATCATCTTGATAATAATGTTGATCATAGAATTGATTTTGATTTCCTTCCCAATTGGTATCATATGAATATCTTTGACAATAAGGCTCTTCCCTTGAGTAGGCGTCTTTATGACCAAAAGAGAACATCCTCGCAACATTCAAAATAAAAGTGATTAGTGAAGGTCCGAAGTATATAGAGTATGTACAAGGAAGTAATAAAAAAATGGAAGTCTAAACTACACTAGTTAAATCTAATATCACACTAAGCGCTGATCCCCGGCAACGCCGTGATTTTGACAAGCATATTTTTAACCCTTTATAGTCGGAAAGTTATGAGTATTCGGGGTCGAATTGCAGTCAAACAAAATTTATAACCTTGGTAAGCCAAGGGTCGATCCAAGGAACAACATGGGTGAATACTAGATAACTAGTGACCTATTTAGCGATTCTGATTAACAGTGAAAGGTTTTGGTGTGACGAAATAGAAGAAATTAAATGCAGTAAATAAAAGGTTTTGAATTGATCAGAGAAAGAATCCCAGAATCAAACTTCACCCTTGCCAACCCTACTAATCATGCAATCATGCAACGTAAATTCATCATGTTATAGAATAGGGAAATAAACCGAAATAACACTAAACAAGCCGCCCATCCACAGATCATTGTTTAGATTAATCTCAATCGTCGAAGGCCGCCCATCCATGGATTATCAACGATCACGATTATTAAACTAATGGCTTTCCAGACAAAAGTCAACTAGCCTATTAATTCATGTACTACCATTGTAGCTACCATGACCTAATATCAATTTCATACAATCTGATTAATACCTAGGACCCATCCATTTTTTGGTAATTAACCTAAATACGTTCTAGCATGCAAACATCCCATTCAATGTAAAACTTGCAAGAATGATAAAATTAAGCACGATGAAATTGAATATTCGAATAGCACTAATGAAAAACATCTAATAGATCACACGAAGAGTTGGGTACATGCACGGGATCCGTAGGATCCCAGAATTGAGAAGACTACTCACTATTCATGGTAAGTTAACCACAAATAGTGTAGAAATAGAAATTAAGGATGAGATAACCATGTTGACGATGTAGGTCGTTGAATCCTCAATCTCTCGCGATGTGGTTCGTCTTTTATCACAAGTTAAGGTTTTCTCTTCTTGAGCTCTCGATCTCCGGTCAATGTCGCACTAAACTCCCGTAATTCATCCACACTAATTCTCGCTCTATTCGCCCACCAGCCTTATAGCCACGCTCGCATATTTGTATTCATCCCAAAAAAAACCAAAAGCTAAGAACCAATTTAAGAAATCACCGCCCTTCTATTTTTGGAAAGTCGCAAAAATCTGGGTTTAACAACATCACTCGGGCGAGCTCATCTCCATTCGGGCGAGTGCGAGATTTGGCCAAAGGAGTTGCACTGGAGACCCGGGCGAGGTGCGATGAGACTCGGCCGAGTGCCGTGATGGTTTGAAGCTGTAACAAATGGCACTCGGTCGGGTGTGTTGAGACTCGGGCGAGTGCCATGGTGATCCGCGGCTAAGTAGATTGGGACTCGACCGGGCGTGATGAGACTTGGGCAAGTGGAGTGCTGATCCGAGGCTGATGTAGCTCGAGCTTGGCTGGGTGTGACTGGACTCGGGCGAGTCTATGGGCGTGGTTCCACTGAGGCTATTATGACTCGGGCGAGCTTGTGGTCCTTTTCCGCATATTTTGCAACGATTTGCTTCAGATCAAATCCAAAGTGCTCATCACGTCGATTGACCTGAAACACTAGGAGAAAAGGATTAAATGACGACAATTTGCCGGAAGAACGAGTGATATCCTTCATTGTATGAGCATTTAACTAGTGGAAATATCGACAGATCACTACCCCTATTTGTACTTTTCCAAAAATAATATTATTTATTATTAAAAGTAAAATAAACTTAAATTTATATTTTCTTTCCATATTATTTTCTAGTAAACCAAACAGCCTCTTATTTTTTTTGTTAAATTTACCATTCATTTTTTATGTATAACCAAACACAAAAAAGAGAAAATTCTATTTTCCATAAAACTTTTTTTCTTATTATTTCCTCACTATTTGCTTTCTTGCAACCAAACATAGCGTTATGTTGTTTTTTTACGAACAATAATTCCTTGATGTTTGTCACAATACGTGAAAGCTTTAATATAACATTAATGTTATTAATAAAGGATGAAGTTAAGGTTTCTAGCTATGTTGAATAGGCCATGAAAACTCAGTCTTGTGTTCTTATCTATATATATTTAGAGGGGCGTTCAGTTGAGAATCCCTAAAAATTCAAGAACTTGAGACCCCAAATCTCATCATTGGATCAAGTTGCATCTTTGAATGTGGAGGTGACAAGTGTCCCGCTCACTTTTTTTCATTCATTGTGCAGTTTCGAGCATTATTTTTGCCTAGATGCATTTTCAAGTTTCGAAAAGTTCATTTAGGCAAAAACAAAAATGCATAAAGATGGTTCTAAAAAAAGAGGGATTCTCATTTGAGCGCTCCTCTATATATATAGATGAGCGCTCAAATGAGAACCCCTCTTTTTTTCGAGAACCTTCTTTACGCATATTCGTTTTTGCCTAAGTGCACTTTAGAAACCTGAAACTGCATTATAAGGGAGCGCTTGGTTGAGAACCTCTAAATATTGAGAACCTGAGACCCCAAATCTCACTGTTTGATCAAGTTGCATCTTTGAATGTGGAGGTGACATGTGTCCCACTCACTTTTTTTCCTTCATTGTGCAGTTTCTAGCATAATTTTTACCTAGATGCAGTTTCAGGTTTCGGAAAGTGCACTTAGGCAAAATGAAAATGCATAAAGAAGGTTCTCAAAGTTCTCAAAAAAGAGGGGTTCTCCCCTCTTTTTTCTAGAACCTTGAGAACCTTCTTTATGCATTTTCGTTTGAACCCCTCTTTTTTCCTAGAACCTTGAGAACCTTCTTAATGTATTTTCGTTTTTGCCTAAGTGCACTTTCCAAAACTTGAAAATTCATCTAGGGAAAAATAATGCTCGAAATTTCACAATGGAGGAAAAAAGTGAATGGGATACTTGTCACCTCCTCATTCAAAGATGCAACTTGATCCAATGGTGAGATTTGGGGTCTCAAGTTTTTGAATTTTTAGGGATACTCAACCGAGCGCTTCCTTATATGGAGGTGACACATGTCCACTACTACAGATAGGCCTTTATGCATCGGTTTGAATTTATCATTACACTTCGATTAGGGTTTAGGCATCGATTTTCAAAGAAACCGTTGCTGATGTTCCTTTGAGTGGCATGTATTTGGCAAAATGTAGATTAGACAGTTCGAGCAGGAGTTCAGTGGGAGTTTGAACATATCCTAGCACTCATGTCACAGCGTGGAACAGACGTAAGGATATTTCCCGGAAGGATTTCGACAACGAATATCTCGTCGATTTGAAGTCGGCCAGCGACTTATTCGAACATCAGATATTCGGTTGAATATCTATATTGAAGGCGGCGTAGATGACTTGGCCAAGAAGTCTTCGTATATTCTTCCAACCGATTTGAGAAAGATATACATCAAATATCTAGGAATATTTCCTAATTATTTGATGGGATTATCGTGTGCAGATTAGGGTTTCGTCCAAGCATATAAATACAATGCTAGGGCGTCCTTATTCCGCATCGCTTTCAAAGATCAACTATACACGAGTTAACCCTACCGATTTGAGAAGAAGAAAGCGACGACCGTTTGTGTTTCCCCACTGGAAACACATCGGTGCAAGAGCAGTCTTATCAAGTGCAACTCAGACTGCCTGGAAGCGATCAAACTGCTGCACACAACAAAGGTGAACAAGCTTTCGAGAGAAAGCATCCGAGCTTCAAGAGAAGGTCCAGCACGTTCGGACAGAAGGTTCGGACGAAGGGGATCGAGGGGAACTGCGGTAAACCTCGGTTGCAAATCTGAGAGACGGAGTGTTAGAGGCTAGGCTATTACAAACAAAGCGTTGTGTAAGTGTAAGTCCACGAAGAGCTCTAAACTCGTAATAAAGATTTGTGTCCCTTTTAGGGTGTGGGAAACCCCCCCAGAGTAGGCGAAGCCGAACTGGGTTATCATTCTGTGCGTGCTCCTATTATTTGTTCTGTCTGCTGAACTGTTGTGAAAGGAATTCAAGGTCTGTCTCAACTGTACCTTGAACACAAGCTTGAACAGGGGATAGAATTTTAATTGGTATCAAAGCAAACACTCGACACACTGAGTGGGATCCTGAACTGTTCAAGATGACTCTGAAGGAAGGACAGAGCATCACCAGACCTCCGTTGCTTGAAGGATCAAACTATGCCACCTGGAAGACCATGATGAGATCCTTTCTGAAATCTCTAGACGAAAAGGTATGGAAGGCTGTCCTGAAAGGTTGGACTGATCCCATGATGAACAATCTCACTAGAGAACCGATTCCGAAACCAGAAGCTCTATGGACAGAAGAGGAGGACAAAGCTTCCATGGGAAACTCAAAGGCTAGGAATGCGATCTTTTCTGCAGTATATGAAAACGTCATGAAGCTGATCATCAACTGTGAAGTTGCTAAGGAAGCGTGGGATATCCTCCAAACAGCTTTTGAAGGTACAGACAAAGTTCGCAACTCTCGCATGCAGGCTGTCACAACCAGGTTCAAATAGATGAAGATGAAGGAGAATGAAACCATCACTGAGTACAACACCAGAGTTCTGGAACTGTCCAACGAGGCGTCTGCACTAAGGAAACCCATTGATGAAGAAAGATTGGCCAGTAAAGTCTTGAGATCACTCCCTCCGAGATTTGCCATGAAGGTCACAGCCATTGAGGAAATGCATGACATCACCAAACTGAAGCTGGACGAGCTGATGGGGTCTCTCAGAACTTAAGAGATCAATCATGATTTTCAAACCGGAGATGTGAAGGGAATCGCCCTAAAAGCAGACATGTCAGAAGACAAACTAGATGCTGGATGCACCACTGAGAAACTGGCCATGATGGCACAGAATTTTGGCAGAATGGTGCGGAAAACCAACAGGCGTGGTCCAGAACAAGGTCAGCCTTCATCAACTAGTTTCTGAAACTAGAAAATCGGTAGATCAAGGTCCAGTGATGTGAAGCAAGACTCCTCTGACAAAGGAAAAGAAGAAATTCAGTGTCATGAATGCAGGGGTTTTGGTCATATTGCTTCACAATGTGCAAATACTCTCATGAAGAAGAAGGCAATGGTCGCTGGCTTCGGCGACAGTGAGTAAGACGAAGAAAAAGAAGGAGGTGAAACCACCAACTTTGTGGCCTTCGTCACAACTCTGGGTGAATGCAGCAACACCAGTGAAACAATACCATCTCAGTTGGAACTCCCAGCTAAAGACCTCTCAGACAGTGATAATGAAGAACTCACGCAGGAATCTCTAGCTCAGACATACAAAGATCTGTATGAGAAGTGGTTGCTTCTGATTAAGATCAATAAGAAGCTGAATGACACAGTTGCAAGCGTCACTATAGAAAAGGACAAGGTCTGGTAGGAGGTCGAGATACTACTTACACAGAAGGTGGAACTCGAAGGCACAGTAGACTCACTGAACACTCAACCGGCTGAGATGAAACATGAAAGATTGTGTCTTCTTGCTCAGAAAATAGAACTCCTGGGTACTGTCTCTCCACTGAAAGGCGACATGGAGAGGGACCGTGACACTCATCCTGTAGGCATGGCGGGTCTAAGAAAAACCATCACAGATCTGAAGCGCAAGGAGGTGTTCCAACTAAGGAGGGTAGAACAGCTAGAACTTCAGCTAGACTCTGAGAAGATGGATCATTCAGACACTAAGAAGGAACTCAATCACCTCAAACAGTCGGTAAGGATGCTAAACTCTGGCACTAAAGACTTAAATGATATTCTCAGATCTCAGAGGATGGAGTCTGGACATCGAGGCCTGGGGTCTATGGAAAAAGGCACTTCAAAAGGGACTACCTTTGTGAAAGCTCAACAAGTGACGGAATAGCTTCCCGAACAGAAGGTGAAACAGTGCAAAGAAAAGAACCCTGCTGATTACAGGAAGACTCATAGCACATCAAGAGGTAGTAAGACTCGTGGAACACCCATCCAACGCCGTGATTTCTCACCAGTGAACCAAAGGAGAGAGTGGCGCACTTGCTGGTACTGCCACCAGATGGGACACATCAAACTGAAGTGTCGCCTGTTTCTTGCTGAACGAAGGGCATACCAACAACGGACCACACCTCGATAGAAACAGGCCTGGGTTCAGAAGGTAGACCAGACCGTATGCATGGTGGCCTACTGCTCCTCAAGTTACACAATGCAAGACAGTTGGTACTTCGACAGCGGATGCTCCGCCCACATGACAGGTAACTCTCAATACCTTACCCATATTAGACCTGTTGAGCAGATGTGGTTTGTCACCTTTGGGGATGGTGGAAAGGGTCAGGTGATCGGCTGTGGGACATTGATGGTTTCGGATCTCCCTGCACTCAAGAACACCCTCCTTGTCGAAGGACTGACAAGGAATCTTATTAGCATCAGTCAACTGTGCGACGATAGACATTATGTGTCTTTCTCTAGCTACTCATGCCTCGTCGAAGACAAGAATGGCTGTACACTGATGAAAGGAAGAAGGGATGCCAACAACTGCTACACCATTGGGATGGGTCTGGTGGGACCAATGGACGATGAGAACTATGGCAAGCAACAGGTTGCCCTTGCCTGTGCAAACGCCAAACATCGATTTCTACGAGGGGGAGTGGATAAGACCTTGCACACTAGATCTGATTGGAGTTGCGCACAAATCCATGTTGACAACTGTCCCAGGAAACTGTTAAATCAGAAGGTGTCACAGTTACCGAAGGAGTTCGCACTATGCCCACTGAAATATGCCTGGAACCGAACAAGAAAATGTGAATATGGAGGGCATTAGAAGATGATAACTCTGAGGCATACCAAGACCTTCGGCAATTCACGGCGTGAAACACCCAGATCCTCAGTGGGTCTATGTGGTGTCAATCACTGAATGCATTCAACGGTGGTCAGTCAAAGTCGATTCTCCAGCTGAACAGTTGGACTGACCACCTAAGGAAGAAAGCTGGAACAGAAGACTCAACAGCTTTGGAATGAATATTTTTGAATATTCTTGAAGATTTTTAATGCCGTTATTTTTAAAACGGGATTTGACGATTTTGGGAAGTTGTAGCGACAAATATTGATTTGAAGAAGATTTTGTTTTTCAAAATCAAATCAGTTGCTCTGCGTCTCTCCTCTCTTCGGAAACCCTAAGTTTGACTGCCGAGTTCAAGCCCTCTCATCCTCAAATCCGATCGATTGCAATGGTGAACACAAGAAAGTCGTCAAAATGCAGTGTCTCGTCCGCTGAGAAAAAGGGCATGCAATCCTCGAAGGCACTAACGGTGAAACCCCGTGTTCCAAAGTCAAAAGTTCTGAAGGAGAAAAAGGTGGCACCTTTACACTCCGATCCTGAAGTCATGGCCGAAGCCAAGAAGATTGACGAATGAACAGCCGATAGATTTCCTCAGTCGACTGCGGTGGACTCGTCCGACTCAATCGCTGCTGGTACGACCCTTGTTCGTCCCCAATCTGAGGTATTTCCAATTGTTTGTTCAGATTCTGCAAATATTCCGTTTGTTGAAAATATTGTGTTGAAGGAGGATCTGAATATGGGTGTTGAGAAGGATGGCAAGTCTGTTGACTATGATGAAGCCAGTAGGGCTGTGATTGGTAGTAATGGTGGTAGGGATGTTATTGGTGGTAGGGCTGTTGCTGGTGACAAATCCGGTCGTACTGATACTGGAAATAAAACAGTCAAGAATACGGTAGATGGGAAACCCAGCAAAGTGGCTGGAGGTTCAGCAACATGGAGGGAAAAGATCTTTGCCTCTGGATACGTTCCTCCAAAAAGTCGTCGCAGGAAGAAGATGAAGCGGGCATGTGACTCTCCTAGAAAATATCTAGCGCAGATATATGCCACTAGAGGTCGGAAGATTGCTATGTCCGATGAAGAAACAGAGATGTTCATTGAGACCTCGGGGAAGAGAAAGTTGGTGATCAATGATCATTCTGATGGTAAGCCCTGTAAAAATCTTGAAGGATACGATGATGAATGTCCCGGTGAGCAGGTTGAGACTGTGACAGAGGAGATTATTCCATCAGAGAAGGCTGATGCGCTGAAGAAAGCCACAGGAGAAGAATCTGACCCTACAGAGAAGGATGAAGAGTTGGAAAAGATGTACAAGGACATTAATGATGTCATGGAGGATTTGGAAAAAGAAAAGGATCAGGGAGTGGCAAGCTCAGAGGAAGTTCCGTGTGACCAGGCCGTTGGGGCAGAAGAGTCTGTTGCCGAGAAAGTTACAAGTGTTCCAACTGTGGAACCAAGTGTTCAGACTGAAGTTGCGACTGGAACAGTTCCAGAGGAAGTTAGTACTAAGGAGACAGTGGCTGTACCAGTAGTTGTTCAAGATGATCTCCGGTGTGATCATATGAAGGAGGATGGTGCATCAGTTCGTGAGGACACTGCGAAACAAGTATCAAAGGATGCTACTCGTTCGGAAGATGACCAGGACCTTGTTCCTCTTGTCAATCTCAAAAAGACAAAGAAGGACAAGGAAAAGAAGAAGGTAGCTTTTGCAAAGTCTATAAAGGGATCAGTTCAGAATATTGATGAGATCGGCATCGGTGCAGGGGGAGTCGGTTCATCCAAGAAAAAGAAGCGTGATGCTGCGGTTCCCGTCTCCGAGGATGCTGGGAGATACGAAGTCCCATCCCCTTAGTCTGACACTGTTCCAGAAGGTGTGGTCAAGAAAGGAGTATGGTTTGTCAATCGTGAGGCTGCTTCAAAATGGAATTGTGTGCGGAAAAGGAAAATAATTCCTGAGAGGTTGCTGGAAGAGCCCAGTTACAAAGGGAAGGAGGTGATTGAAGTGCTGAAACAATCTGATCCGTTTTGGACGTTGGACCGGTGCCAACCCTTCAACGAACAGTTGGTTCGTGATGCCATGGGAAACCTGCCCCCACGGTTTGGGGCTGTCGGAGAAGCAGATTATGGGGTCTTCTACGTTAGAGGAAGAAGGATCAAGATTGATCCTGAGCTGATCAATGTTTTCTTCTCCATGGATGACCCAGCTGTAGATGAAGAGGAATCAAGCTTTGAGAAGATTGTGAGCACCATCACTGCAGGCTCTGTTCGATGGAGGCCTGAGTCGGTTGTGCGTACAGCGGATCTTTCTACGTTCTATTCCATGCTATTTTTCATTGTTGTCTTCAACTGGAGGCCTTCTACCCACCGTTCTACTGTCAATCGGGACATGGTTCAACTTCTTTATCAGATAGGGAATAAGCTGAAATTCAACCTGGGTAGAGTGATGTTCAAACAGATCGCTGATCATGCTACTTCGATGAGAACTCTTCACCATATTTGCTTCCCGTCCCTGATATATGACTTGATAATCCATCAAGCTCCAGATTTGAAGGCCTCGACTGACCATCTCTCAAAGGCACCCAGCAAGTTCATCATTGACCACAAGCTGTTTAAAGCGCATCACGTGAATGATCTCAAGGAGGGGAACCAGAAAGGAAAAGATGTTGTGGAGTCGAGTCGAGGGGGAGCCAGGATGGGCCGGGGTGAGAGGAGTCAGCTTCTCAAGGACCTGAATGTCATTATTGAAGTGGACAAGGAGCAACGCAGGCGCATCAACAAGCTCGCTCGTGCCCTCAGCTACCCAAGTGAAGATGAATCTGATGATGCTGATTTTGAGGATGCCACTGATGATGGGTCATCTGCATGTTGTGAAAGGAGTTCAAGGTCTGTCTCAACTGTACCTTGAACACAAACTTGAACAGGGGATAGAATTTCAATTGGTATCAAAGCAAACACTCGACACACTGAGTGGGATCCTGAACTGTTCAAGATGACTCTGAAGGAAGGACAAAGCATCACCAGACCTCCGTTGCTTGAAGGATCAAACTATGCCACCTGGAAGACCGTGATGAGATCCTTTCTGAAATCTCTAGACGAAAAGGTGTGGAAGGCTGTCCTGAAAGGTTGGACTGAACCCATGATGAACAATCTCACTGGAGAACCGATTCCGAAACCAGAAGCTCTATGGACAGAAGAGGAGGACAAAGCTTCCATGGGAAACTCAAAGGCTATGAATGCGATCTTTTCTGCAGTATATGAAAACGTCATGAAGCTGATCATCAACTGTGAAGTTGCTAAGGAAGCGTGGGATATCCTCCAAACGGCTTTTGAAGGTACAGACAAAGTTCACAACTCTCGCATGCAGGCTGTCACAACCAGGTTCGAAGAGATGAAGATGAAGGAGAATGAAACCATCACTGAGTACAACACCAGAGTTCTGGAATGGTCCAACGAGGCGTCTGCACTAGGGAACCCCATTGATGAAGAAAGATTGGCCAGTAAAGTCTTGAGATCACTCCCTCCGAGATTTGCCATGAAGGTCACAGCCATTGTGGAAATGCATGACATCACCAAACTGAAGCTGGACGAGCTGATGGGGTCTCTCAGAACTTACGAGATCAATCATGATTTCCAAACCGGAGATGTGAAGGGAATCGCCCTAAAAGCAGACATGTCAGAAGACAAACTGGATGCTGGATGCACCACTGAGCAACTGGCCATGATGGCACAGAATTTTGGTAGAATGGTGCGGAAAATCAACAGGCGTGGTCCAGAACAAGGTCAGCCTTCATCAACTAGTTTCCGAAACTGGAAAACCGGCAGATCAAGGTCCAGTGATGTGAAGCAAGACTCCTCTGACAAAGGAAAAGAAGAAATTCAGTGTCATGAATGCAGGGGTTTTGGTCATATTACTTCACAATGTGCAAATACTCTCATGAAGAAGAAGGCAATGGTCACTAGATTCAGCGACAGTGAGTCAGACGAAGAAAAAGAAGGAGGTGAAACCACCAACTTTGTGGCCTTCGTCACAACTCTGGGTGAATGCAGCAACACCAGTGAAACAGTACCATCTTAGTTGGAACTCCTAGCTGAAGACCTCTCAGACAGTGATAATGAAGAACTCACGCTGGAATCTCTAGCTCAGACATACAAAGATCTGTAAGAGAAGTGGTTGCTTCTGATTAAGATCAACAAGAAGCTGAATGACACAGTTGCAAGCGTCACTATAGAAAAGGACAAGGTCTGGCAGGAAGTCGGGATACTGCTTACACAGAAGGTGGAACTCGAAGGCACAGTAGACTCACTGAACACTCAACTAGCTGAGATGAAACAAGAAAGATTGTGTCTTCTTACTCAGAAAACAGAACTCCTAGGTACTGTCTCTTCACTGAAAGTCAACATGGAGAGGGACCGTGACACTCATCCTGTAGGCATGGCGGGTCTAAGAAAAACCATCACAGATCTGAAGCGCAAGGAGTTGTTCCAACTAAGGAGGGTAGAACAGCTGGAACTTCAGCTAGACTCTGAGAAGATGGATCATTCAGACACTGAGAAGGAACTCAATTACCTCAAACAGTCGGTAAGGATGCTAAACTCTGGCACTAAAGACTTATATGATATTCTCAGATCTCAGAGGATGGAGTCTGGACATCGAGGACTGGGGTCTACGGAAGAAGGCACTTCAAAAGGAACTACCTTTGTGAAAGCTCAACAAGTGACGGAATAGCTTCCCCAACAGAAGGTGAAACTGTCCAAAGAAAAGAACCCAGCTGATTACAGGAAGACTCATAGCACATCAAGAGGTAGTAAGACTCGTGGAACACCCGTCCAACGCCGTGATTTCTCACCAGTAACCAAAGGAGAGAGTGGCGGACTTGCTGGTACTGCCACCAGATGGGACACATCAAACTGAAGCGTCGCCTGTTTCTTGCTGAACGAAGGGCATACCAACAACGGACCACACCTCGACAGAAACAGGCCGGGGTTCAGAAGGCAGACCAGACCGTATGAATGGTGGCCTACTGCTCCTCAAGTTACACAGTGCAAGACAGTTGGTACTTCGACAGCGGATGCTCCGCCCACATGACAGGTAACTCTCAATACCTTACCCATATTAGACCTGTTGAGCAGATCTGGTTTGTCACCTTCGGGGATGGTGGAAAGGGTCAGGTGATCGGCTGTGGGACATTGATGGTTCCGAATCTCCCTGCACTCAAGAACACCCTCCTTGTCGAAGGACTGACCAGGAATCTTATCAGCATCAGTCAGCTGTGTGACGATGGACATTATGTGTCTTTCTCTAACTACTCATGCCTCGTCCTTGACAAGAATGGCGGTACATTGATGAAAGGAAGAAGGGATGCCAACAACTGTTACACCATTGGGATGGGTCTGGTGGGACCAATGGACGATGAGAACTATGGCAAGCAACAGGTTGCCCTAGCCTGTGCAAACGCCAAACATCGAGTGACTCTCCCAGAAAATATCTAGTGCAGATATATGCCACTAGAGGTCGGAAGATTGCTATGTCCGATGAAGAAACAAAGATGTTCATTGAGACCTCGGGGAAGAGAAAGTTGGTGATCAATGATCGGTCTGATGGTGTGCCCTGTAAAAATCTTGAAGGTATCATTGATGAATGTCCCGGTGAGTAGGTTGAGACTGTGACAGAGGAGATTATTCCATCAGAGAAGGCTGATGCGCTGAAGAAAGCCACGGGAGAAGAATCTGACCCTACAGAGAAGGATGAAGAGTTGGAAAAGATGTACAAGGACATTGATGATGTCATGGAGGATTTGGAAAAAGAAAAGGATCGGGGAGCGGCAAGCTCAGAGGAAGTTCCGTGTGACCAGGCCGTTGGGGCAGAAGAGTCTGTTGCCGAGAAAGTTACAAGTGTTCCAACTGTGGAACCAAGTGTTCAGACTGAAGTTGCGACTGGAACAGTTCCAGAGGAAGTTGGTACTAAGGAGACAGTGGATGTACCAGTAGTTGTTCAAGATGATCTCCGGAGTGATCATATGAAGGAGGATGGTGCATCAGTTTGTGAGGACACTGCGAAACAAGTATCAAAGGATGCTACTCATTCAGAAGATGACCAGGACCTTGTTCCTCTTGTCAATCTCAAAAGGACAAAGAAGGACAAGGAAAAGAAGAAGGTAGCTTTTGCAAAGTCTATAAAGGGATCAGTTCAGAATGTGGATGAGATCGGCATCGGTGCAGGGGGAGTCGGTTCATCCAAGAAAAGGAAGCGTGATGCTGCGGTTCCCGTCTCCGAGGATGCTGGGAGATACGAAGTCCCATCCCCTGAGTCTGACACTGTTCCAGAAGGTGTGGTCAAGAAAGGAGTATGGTTTGTCAATCGTGAGGCTGCTTCAAAATGGAGTTGTGTGCTGAAAAGGAAAATAATTCCTGTGAGGTTGCCGGAAGAGCCCAGTTACCAAGGGAAGGAGGTGATTGAAGTGCTGAAACAATCTGATCGGTTTTGGACGTTGGACCGGTGCCAACCCTTCAACGAACAGTTGGTTCGTGAGGCCATGGCAAACCTGCCCCAACGATTCGGGGCTGTCGGAGAAGCAGATTATGAGGTCTTCTACGTTAGAGGAAGAAGGATCAAGATTAATCCTGAGCTGATCAATGTTTTCTTCTCCATGGATGACCCAGCTGTAGATGAAGAGGAATCAAGCTTTGAGAAGATTGTGAGAACCATCACTGCAGGCTCTGTTCGATGGAGGCCTGAGTCGGTTGTGCGTACAGCGGATCTTTCTACGTTCTATTCCATGCTATTTTTCATTGCTGTCTTCAACTGGAGGCCTTCTACCCACCGTTCTACTGTCAATCGGGACACGGCTCAACTTCTTTATCAGATAGGGAATAAGCTGAAATTCAACCTGGGTAGAGTGATGTTCAAACAGATCGCTGATCATGCTACTTCGATGAGAACTCTTCACCAGATTTGCTTCCCGTCCCTGATATATGAGTTGATAATCCATCAAGCTCCAGATTTGAAGGCCTTGACTGACCATCTCTCAAAGGCACCCAGCAAGTTCATCGTTTACCACAAGCTGTTTAAAGGGCGTCACGTGAACGATCTCAAGGAGGGGAACCAGACAGGAAAAGATGTTGCGGAGTCGAGTCGAGGGGGAGCCAGGATGGGCCGGGGTAAGAGGAGTAAGCTTCTCAAGTACCTGAATGTCATTATTGAAGTGGACAAGGAGCAACGCAGGCGCAACAACAAGCTCGCTCGTGCCCTCAGCTACCCAAGTGAAGATGAATCTGATGATGCTGATTTTGAGGATGCCACTGATGATGGGTCATCTGCATGAAGGTCCCCTGAAAACACTTTCTCCCTGAACTATTTGTTTTAAACTTTCGTACTATGTGCTTGTTCTGGCACTGATTTGATTGGCTATTCGAACTCAGATTGCACCCCTTGCCAGTTTGTGGCAAAAAGGGGGAGTATTTTGGGAAGACAATTTTTGTTTCCCTCAAAGTTGTCTAATGTCTAGATAGTTAGATAGTCTTAGTTATCTAGTAGATCTGGTTTTGCCAAAATGCCAAGGGGGAGATTGATGTTCCCTTGAGTGGCATGTATTTGGCAAAATGTAGATTAGACAGTTCGAGCAGGAGTTCAGGGGGAGTTCGAACATATCCTAGCACTCATGTCACAGCGTGGAACAGACGCAAGGATATTTCCCGGAAGGATTTCGACAACGAAGATCTCGTCGATTTGAAGTCGGCCAGCGACTTATTCGAACATCAGATATTCGGTTGAATATCTATATTGAAGGCGGCGTAGATGACTTGGGCAAGAAGTCTTCGTGTATTCTTCCAACCGATTTGAGAAAGATATACATCAAATATCTAGGAATATTTCCTAAATATTTGATGGGATTATCGTGTGCAGATTAGGGTTTCGTCCAAGAATATAAATACAATGCTAGGGCGTCCTTATTTCGCATCGCTTTCAAAGATCAACTATACACGACTTAACCCTACCGATTGGAGAAGAAGAAAGTGACGACCATTTGTGGTTCCCCACTGGAAACTCATCGGTGCAAGAGCAGTCTTATCAAGTGCAACTCAGACTGCCTGGAAGCGATCAAACTGCTGCACACAACAAAGGTGAACAAGCTTTCGATAGAAAGCATCCGAGCTTCAAGAGAAGGTCGAGCATGTTCGGACAGAAGGTTCGGACAAAGGGGATCGAGGGGAACTGCGGTAAACCTTGGTTGCAAATCTGAGAGACGGAGTGTTAGAGGCTAGGCTATTACAAACAAGGCGTTGTGTAAGTGTAAGTCCACGAAGAGCTCTAAACTCGTAATAAAGATTTGTGTCCCTTTTAGGGTGTGGGAAACCCCCCAGAGTAGGCGAAGCCGAACTGGGTTATCATTCTGTGCGTGCTCCTATTATTTGTTCTGTCTGCTGAACTGTTGTGAAAGGAGTTCAAGGTCTGTCTCAACTGTACCTTGAACACAAGCTTGAACAGGGGATAGAATTTCAATTGGTAGCAAAGCAAACACTCGACACACTGAGTGGGATCCTGAACTGTTCAAGATGACTCTGAAGGAAGGACAAAGCATCACCAGACCTACGTTGCTTGAAGGATCTAACTATGCCACCTGGAAGCCCGTGATGAGATCCTTTCTGAAATCTCTTGACGAAAAGGTGTGGAAGGCTGTCCTGAAAGGTTGGACTGAACCCATGATGAACAATCTCACTGGAGAACCAATTCCGAAACCAGAAGCTCTGTGGACAGAAGAGGAGGACAAAGCTTCCATGGGAAACTCAAAGGCTATGAATGCGATCTTTTCTGTAGTAGATGAAAACGTCATGAAGCTGATCATCAACTGTGAAGTTGCTAAGTAAGCGTGGGATATCCTCCAAACAGCTTTTGAAGGTACAGACAAAGTTCGCAACTCTCGCATGCAGGCTGTCACAACTACGTTCGAAGAGATGAAGATGAAGGAGAATGAAACCATCACTGAGTACAACACCAGAGTTCTGGAACTATCCAACGAGGCGTCTGCACTAGGGAAACCCATTGATGAAGAAAGATTGGCCAGTAAAGTCTTGAGATCACTCCCTCCGAGATTTGCCATGAAGGTCACAGCCATTGAGGAAATGCATGACATCACCAAACTGAAGCTGGACGAGCTGATGGGGTCTCTCAGAACTTACGAGATCAATCATGATTTCCAAACCGGAGATGTGAAGGGAATCGCCCTAAAAGAAGACATGTCAGAAGACAAACTGGATGCTGGATGCACCACTGAGCAACTGGCCATGATTGCACAGTATTTTGGCAGAATGGTACGGAAAATCAATAGGCATGGTCCAGAACAAGGTCAGCCTTCATCAACTAGTTTCTGAAACTGGAAAACCGGCAGATCAAGGTCCAGTGATGTGAAGCAAGACTCCTCTGACAAAGGAAAAGAAGAAATTCAGTGTCATGAATGCAGGGGTTTTGGTCATATTGCTTCACAATGTGCAAATACTCTCATGAAGAAGAAGGTAATGGTCGCCAGCTTCAGCGACAGTGAGTCAGACGAAGAAAAAGAAGGAGATAAAACCACCAACTTTGTGGCCTTCGTCACAACTCTGGGTGAATGCAGCAACACCAGTGAAACAGTACCATCTCAGTTGGAACTCCCAGCTGAAAACCTCTCAGACAGTGATAATGAAGAACTCACGCAGGAATCTCTGGCTCAGACATACAAAGATCTGTATGAGAAGTGGTTGCTTCTGATTAAGATCAATAAGAAGCTGAATGACACAGTTGCAAGCGTCACTATAGAAAAGGACAAGGTCTGGCAGGAGGTCGAGATACTGCTTACATAGAAGGTGGAACTCGAAGGCACAGTAGACTCACTGAACACTCAACTGGCTGAGATGAAACAGGAAAGATTGTGTCTTCTTGCTCAGAAAACAGAACTCCTGGGTACTGTCTCTTCTTGCTCACATCTTCGTATATTCTTCCAACCGATTTGAGAAAGATATACATCAAATATCTAGGAATATTTCCTAAATATTTGATGGGATTATCGTGTGCAGATTAGGGTTTCGTCCAAGCATATAAATACAATGCTAGGGCGTCCTTATTCCGCATCGCTTTCAAAGATCAACTATACACGAGTTAACCCTACCGATTGCAGAAGAGGAAAGCGACGACCATTTGTGTTTCCCCACTGGAAACTCATCGGTGCAAGAGCATTCTTATCAAGTGCAACTCAGACTGCCTGGAAGCAATCAAACTGCTGCACACAACAAAGGTGAACAAGCTTTCGAGAGAAAGCATCCGAGCTTCAAGAGAAGGTCGAGCACGTTCGGACAGAAGGTTCGGATGAAGGGGATCGAGGGGAACTGCGGTAAACCTCGGTTGCAAATCTGAGAGACGGAGTGTTAGAGGCTAGGCTATTACAAACAAGGCATTGTGTAAGTGTAAGTCCACGAAGAGCTCTGAACTCGTAATAAAAATTTGTGTCCCTTTTAGGGTGTGGGAAACCCCCCAGAGTAGGCGAAGCCGAACTGGGTTATCATTCTGTGCGTGCTCTTATTATTTGTTCTGTCTGCTGAACTGTTGTGAAAGGAGTTCAAGGTCTGTCTCAACTGTACCTTGAACACAAGCTTGAACAGGGGATAGAATTTCAGATGCCTTAACTATTACTTTTATGCAACGGTTCTGAAGAATCGATGCATAAAGTCAAACCTAAAATTGAAAAACATAAGTTCGTCAGTCTTCTTGACAGAGCCCACCGCAATGTCGTTAAGGTGCGATGTTCTCTGTGCAAAAATAAATTTATATCTCTGATACTCACGACTTAACTATTTTTGGTAGTCAGTGGTAAGTACGGGTCGAACCCAAGGGAGTCAGGTGAATAGTTGTTCTTTCGAAAAGGGGGGATTAAATAAAGCAGTTGGGGGGTTATTTTTTGTTTTTAGTACTGAAAGGTAAAGTAACAGTTGATATTACAATTAAAGGAAAGATTCGGTTTCAGGGGCCTTGTATCATATTTTCGTTTATCATTGACCTCTAATGATCATACTATGTGTTCAAAGATGAATCAAGGCTATTTCTAGCACATGACTTGCCACATCATTTAGAACACTTGTTCTATTTAGACTAATTCCTCCTTTCGAAGTATCTTTGCCTTATGTGCATCCATTTGATCTTCAGTTACAAGCAATCAAATGGTTTTTAAAAGAGGTCGAACTCCTCAGATAAGCTTTGCCCATTAAAGCATCCACTTACCCGAGTATGTTCATGAACCCCACGGAAGAGCTTTGCCCGTTAAAGCATCCACTCAACCTTGGAAGTTCTAACCTAATATGTGGCACATAGAACAAGTTTTGAACACATAGAGGCACTAAGAGTAGGGCCTAAAACATTGTATGATACAAGCACACCCTTTCAACCGAATGAAGGGTTTAGCTACGAATATCCATGGAGCAGGACATCATAGCTAAGTGCTTTAAAAAGTAAAGGTTTTCGAAAGACAGAAAGTAAAGTTTTTGAAAGTAAAGACAGGAAAGTAAAGTACTTTGAAAGACAGTAAAGTAAAGAAGAGAGTACTTACAAAAACCGTTGAGAGTGCTAAAAATCAAGCTTTGATTCCAAAGTAAAGTGATTACATGATTGTGCCCACAAAAGCTAGAGAGATAAGTGAATTGTGTTTGTGATTTTGGAATGTGATTGTGGGATGATTTACAAAGGCAATGGAGGGCTCTATTTATATGCTAAGGGAGGCAATGTATGTGGAGGAGAAGCCACCACATGTCACAAGATGGGAGGAGGCTTCAAAAGCCATCGGGGTGAGTCACCATGGCCAAAAGCCACCGGCCACATGGAGGAAGGGGAGAGGTGGAGTGGCTTAGCCGCCGGCTAGGTGGAGGAGAGAAGAGAGTTTGTGAGTTTTGTGAGCTCATCCCAAAAAGCCATCGGGCCTTTTAGCTCCGGTCTGACTCTGATTGCCCTTCGGTTGGACTTGTTTTGAGTGATTCCACGTCAGGTTCTTGAAAGTTAGAATTTGGTCGTGACCTGGAATGACTCGTAATTCATTTTCAGCTTTAAAACTCCTCCTTAGCCTGTATTCTCTCTAGACTTCAAAATACCCTGTAGATAAATATCGGAACTAACAAGCAAAAGTTAAATAGACAAAGAGTCTAATTTGGTGGGTTTAACTGTGTTTATGATTCATACAATTATGGTCCATCAGATCACCCCACACTTTTAGTTGTTCGTCCCGAACAATGTTATTTAAGGGCGGAACACAATCTAAGTAAAAACTTTTAAATATGAAGGTGAGACTGTGGGACTAGATTTATCCTAATTCATGCATTACTTACTTATTACTAAACTAAACCGTGTAAATACTTAGAAGAAACTTGATACTTGTACCTTCGCGCTGAGATGCAAATTAATTCGGATGTTTCGGGAGATAGCCCTTTTCAGGCTCCTGGACTGCATTCTCGGGATCGACTCGCACTATATGGTTTCCTTGTAGCTTTTTCTAGCCCGTGATTCGGTTCGAGTTTCACTGAGTTGAGCATTTTGATTTCTTTTTTGGTGAGGGACAGCTTCAGTAGTGAATCGGCCTTTGGCCTTTGGCCTTTGATATTGAGTTGGAGTTTCTTCACTTTTGTTCGGTTAAAACCTTCACAATTTTGGCCTTTGGCCTTTGATTAGCTTCTTTGAGCTTTTACTTCTTTGTGACTTGCTAGTCCATTTTCTCAACCTTTTGGGAGGTCCAATCATTGCCCGCGAGCATATGGAAATACCTCCCCGCTCTTTCTCATCCTCGCCGTTTCGTGCGGGTCAAGATGAGGGTCGCTCATCTATTTTCCCGGCTACTAGGACTAGAGATAGGACGGTTTGATTCCCGTCCCGCCTCTTGCATAAACGCTGCACGGCGGAGATGACTTCAATCTTCACTGAAACCCGAAGTGCAGCCTCCACTGACTTCGAAAACCATATAGTTAGATTCGATCCTTCGAGTGCTTGCCAAGCCTCTCTAGGGCAGTTTATGTCAACTCCACATCCCCTGTATATCTCAGCACAAAGGGACAAATGAGAAGTTACATCCTAAGTTTTTAAACAGTTGAATTTTCACAAGGTAAATGCATGAATTTAGATCTATCTTTTTCACATTCTCAAGTTCATATTTTCAAAAAGATAATATTAAGGGAAAAGGAAAAGAAAAAGCATGTTAACTAAATATGTACACAGGTGGTTCTCACCCCACACTTTTGAACGAAGGCGTGCCTTTCAGCACGACTTAGTTCAAAAGGCATGCAAATATATACAAGAGAAGGAAATGACGTCAAGGAAAAGGGAAGAACTGAACTCCCTTTTTCTGTGTCGTGTCGTGGAATGACATGCCTCGGAGCTGGATAATCGAGGGAGTTCGGCTGGGGCCTTGAACTCTCAGCGCGGGCCCGGTAATTCTCGGAAGCTGCCTGGCTGATCTGATCTTGCTCCAAAAAATCAATTCCTACAAGGAGTCATTTCTTCTATACAAAAAATGGGTGAGAGCGACTTACGGTAAAAACTAAATGACAGAAAATAAAATTACTGAAAGTAAGAGAGGTGTCGGGTTACCTCCCGACCATTGCCTTTGTTTAACGTCGTTGGCTCGACGCATGGGGATCACAGGTTTGGATCCCATGGGCAGCTCAGGTCATAGTGTTGTGGAGTGCCTACTTTCATTTTTGCCTTGGCTTCCCCCGAGTTTTTGTGGGATGATGTGCTCGGGTCAGGACTCCTTTGTTTCGGTGGTTTTTCTTTCCATTGTCTCTGAGAAGGTAAAGGACCTTTGACCATAGCTACTGGTCTTGCTACTCTTACGGTCTCTCTTGGCAGATTAGAAATTTGTGTACTGAGATCTGAGATAGGCACAATGTCTGGAGGTTTCTTTGTACTTGAGCGGTCATTATAATTATCAATGTAGAAATCTGAAATTTTGCCGCCAAATGTAAGTGATAACAAGCCCTTGCCCATGTCGATCCATGCCTTGGTGGCGAAGAGAAAAGGCCGTCCTAATATAAGCGTTGGAGGGTTGTCTTCGCTGGCCTCTCCCGTTTCTATTACATAAAAGTCTGCAGCAACGACGAGCTCTCCAACATGGAGTATTAGATCTTCAAGCACTCCAACCGGACGGATACACGACTTGTCTCCCAACTCGATATTTGACCTTGGTGGTTTCAATGGACCAAGCCCCAATAAGTAATATAAGGAGTAAGGCATGGCATTGACGGCAGCCCCAAGATCGATTAAGCACTTGTGAATTTGGGCTTCACCAATACCACAGGTGACTCTGAAGGCCCCTGGGTCCTTATCCCTTTTCGGTTGTGACTCCTGATCTGAAGTGAGGGATCTTTCCACTATTGGGCCATTCTGCTCATCCTTTGGCTCTGGATTTGTATGATTGGGCCCTTTTAACTCCTGATCTTCTAGGTAAATATTTTGCTCTGATGCATAGATGTTAGTTGGGGAATCCCATCTGAGACCATTAGAGTCATTGTCATCCCAGCCAGATGCCGATATGTCAAAGTGTGTAATCGGTGGAGGTGTCATGCAAACCGTGAATGTATAACGTCCATTGTCAGCATGCGTGACCCACGTTCTGTCATCATTGGGTCGGTCTTCTTCTTGATTCCAATCAGGACGGTGCCTACGGGTGAAGTGTTTGTTCGTAAGTTTGTAAGTTGTGGATTGTGCTGTTTCTTCCAGTGCTACCTTCATGTTTGACTTCCTTATCATGCTGACATTCGCCTTTGGGTTTTGGATGGTTTCTGAAGGTAGTCGGCCAGGCTCATTAGTAAGTGCGGATATTGAAGTGGCGAGCTGGGACATTTGTTTGGTCAAATCTCAAATTACCCCGTCAGTTTTTGCCTGATATTGGTGTAGCGAAGTCCCCAATTGATTTACGCTTCCTCCGAGCTCCTTCATTGTGTCTTCAAGCGACTTGCTTGGTCCTTGCTGATTATTTGAGCTGGATTGGTATTGATTCGTTCCCTTCGGCTGATATTGGCTCGTCGGGTATTGATTTGATCCTCTCTGCTGATATTGGCCTGCTGATGGAGCGTTCTGGTTGCACTGCCGGTGGGGTGGTTGGTAGAATGACTGAGCTAATTGTGGTGCGGTTTGTTGTGTCTCCTTCGGAGGATGGTTGTCGTTCCGCCAGCTTGGATTGGTCGCTTGATTATACTGCCGGATTAGTCCTGCTCTATCGTTGCTGTTGTGGTTGTTGTATCCTTGGTATCCTACCACTGCATTCACTTCATCCGGTTCCTCTACTATCAGTGTCGGGCATGCGTCAGTCTTGTGGTCCGTAGAACTACAAAACTCACAAGGCTTTATCTGAACTGGCTGCCTTCGTAGGATTTGAATCATCATTTCCTTTATTTGTTTCATCTCCTCTGGCATAGAGTTCATCGGTGTTTCATCCTTTGCCACATTCTTCGTTCGGGAAAATTCTTCCTGCCGAGTTGTCTCTTCTCTGAATCGGGCATTTTCAGCAACGTCGGTGATGAGATTCCTTATGCCACTTAGTGATAGATTCATCATGGATCCTCCAGCTGAGGCATCCAGAAGAATTTTGTCTAAGGGCCTTAATCCATCAATGAGGTACTCGATTATGAGTTTTTCAGGCAGTCCAAGGGTACAGCAGCTTCTCTCCAGGCGATTGAACTTTTCCAGGTAGTCATACATGGTTTTATTGGGCCCTTGCTTGATGTCCTGCAGTTGCCTCCTTACTTGCATTGCTCTTCCTGCTGGGTAGTATTTGTCTAAAAATTTCTTTTGCATCTGAGCCCATGTTCTGATGCTACCGGAAGGCAATGAAAGGAACCAGTCGTTCGCTGAGTCTGTGAGGGAAAAGTAGAACGCTTTCAGCTTGAAGTCGTCTACGTTCACGCCATTTGGCTTTAGGTTTTGGCAAGTGCCATGTAAGCGTTAGAGATGAGTTGTTGCTGATTCTCCACGAGTTCCTGAGAACTTTGGCAAGTTGTGGGCCACTGAAGTGTTGATGGCAATGTTTTCTAGATCAGGGCCTTCGTAAATGCACCACGGCTGATTTTTGAAATCTGGTGCCGACAGTTCTCCCATAGTAGGTTCGCGGAAGTTGTTGTTATCCCTGTAGTAGTCATCAAAGACGGGTTCGCGTCTTGGCTCTCGTCGATATTGCGGGGGTGGTGGATGTCTAGGGGGTTGTTGCGCTGGGCCAGCTTCATTTCGGCCTTCGGGTGGTCCTTGGTTTCTTAGGATGGCATTCCTATCACGAGCTCTTTGGTTTCGGAAGAGTTGCTCTGGATCGTCAAGAATTGGAAATTGAGGCGGTGCCTCATTATTTCGATCAAACAGATTGATCTCGTCGTCATCCTGATAGTCATGGATTCTTCCTTCGCGAGACATGGTTGTACAGAAGCGAGTTTGAAAGAAAAAGAAAGAACAATTGATTCTAACTCCCCGGCAACGGCGCCAATTTTGACGGAGCCCACCGCACTGTGATTAAGGTGCGATGTTCTCTGTGCAAAAATAAATTTATATCTCCGATACTCGCGACTTAACTATTTTTGTTAGTCAGTGGTAAGTACGGGTCGAACCCAAGGGAGTCAGGTGAATAGTTGTTTGACGTGTGTATTTTTGGGGGTACGGTCAAAAACAATTTATAATCAACCGGTAAGACCGGTGTCGAACCCAAAGGAGCAAACGGATTACACGCTAGTTCTATCAAATTTTCTTACTCGGCTAATTCCTAAAATTCAAGTGTGATTGAGTTATAAATGATTCAAAACAAGAATGAAATGGTTTTTAAGGGATTAAATTCAATTAAAAGCGAGTTTCGAGGGATTAATCCCCTCCTTGGCAATTTCCCAATGATCATGCATACAAGAGTTTAATTAATTATGAGTTGATAAGTTTTAACCTAGCTTAGACTAAAAGTAGACAAACCATGCATGTCTAATCCTAGTCAAGCCATCTTAGTTAGGATCTCACTAATTAAAAAGTATTGATCCACTATATAGCATTTACTCTCATAAATACTATATGCATAAAGTTCTAGTTCACCTCTCACCATGCATTTACTCTCATAAATGTAGGTTAAGTTCAATTTTACTATATCCAAACCATCACTAAGCTTTCTCAAGACTTAGGTCAAAGTTCTAACACAAACATGTCACTTAGGCATTTTATCAAACACTTAGAGGCATGTCTAACATGAAGATCATAGTAAAATGAAATCAACTTCAATAAATCCAAATAGATGTGTTTACAATGATCATTGAGTACCAAGGAGGTTCATAGAACCCTCAAAACACAAGGGGACTACTCACACATCATGTAAGACAACATCATGTGTGGGTTTTTAACAAAAATCTAAGAGAAAGGAAGAGGGAAAAGAATAGGATTGATGATCCTAATAAACTCCCTTGATCTTCAATCCTCCTTGATTAGATGATGATGAAACCCTTGATTTGGCTCACTTCCTTTTGTCTTTTCTCCAGAAAAATCCCAGATGCTAGGTCAAACTTGCCTCTTTCTATTTATAGCCTCGGGCAATTTTCGGTACTGTAGCAGGTCCAGTCGATCGACTGGCGTTGGGCTGTTGGCCCAGTCGATCGACTGGAGGGAGATAAGGCGCTTGGAAAGCAGATCCTCAGTCGATCGACTGAGACATGATAGTCTCCAGTCGATCGACTGCGGTAATGTAGAAAACAGGCCCTCCTGAGACTCCATTAAGTCGATCGACTGGAGTCCCAATCGATCGACTGAAGGCACGTTGCTTGCACGCTCAGTTGGAGAACTCGCCAGTCGATCGACTGGAGGGTCCAATCGATCGACTGCAGTAACTTGATTTGCAGCACCTCCTGAGAGTCCATTGAGTCGATCGACTGGAGTGTAACACCCCAAAAATTTTAAGATCTAAAACGGTGTCACATCGGCCGCACGTCCCCTAAACCACAGATGGAACGTACGAAGCCTCTAGACAATACATGCATAAATTAAATTTACAACGGAAATATAGCTTAAATAAAATGAAATTCATTAACTAATTACACGTACATGTTATTTCAGTATTCAAGTAATCAAACCGTCTAAGTCTCCAAAAGTACTTATTATTAATACCCTTACTAGTGCGTCTCTCACTTATATCCCCAGAGTCCAATCAGCAATATCTGAAAAACATAAACATGGAAAACATGAGTCCACGGCTCGTGTAAGTAACATAGACCCAACTAGCCGAACCATGAGTGCCAGAATCATTTTAAATAAACCAGTATTAACATAAATGGAAAGAAGCGGTAAAGCGAACGATTGTACCAGAATAGCGAGTGAGTTCAGGAATATTTTGAAACATGTAACGTCAAAGGTATGACCAAGCAAAATGAATTCGGGCTTATAACAGACAGGATGGCTACACAATCAGTCATGCAAACGTGGGTCCCGGGACACTCGTCGTATTTTGCCCTACGACTAGGCAACAGGATACCATACTTTGCCCTATGGCGGGGCAACAGGAGTGCTATACTTTGCCCTATAGCGGGGCAACAAGATACCATACTTGGCCCTATGGCGGGGCAACAGGAATCATGATCCGATTGTGAGCCTTCAAGAGTGCAGATAAATTGGACTTGTACCATGAACGGTTAGGATATCAAGAGACAGGATGAGTAGTAAAATTTCGAGACAGGATGGATTGTAAAATTAAATAACGAGACATGACGAGTTATAAAATTTCAAGACAGAGTGAGTTGTAAAATTTCAAGACCGGATAAATTGTAAAGTTGAACAACGAGACATGCCGGGTTGTAAAATATCAAGACAGTAAAAATCCTCTTACCGAGATGAATGAGTTTCAGAAGAAGTCGCACTCATGATCCAAATTTATTTAGGAAAACAAGTTTTGAAGAATAGCAGGCATGCCATAAAAATAAGATTTTGAAATAACTAGACAGGTCCATATTACTTACCTCGAATCCGCATCACATAACCTCCAATAAAATTCATGTCACGGACAAATCAAATCAAGCATCACCTAGAAGTCATATGCAAAAGAAAAACATACTTGATCCCTTAGATTTATGAACTCGTTCTTGAATTCCAAATTACAACTTATTCGGATTCATTCCACATGCATTAAATCTCCAAATTTGCATATTTCAGGTTTAACGCCTTAACTTCAAATATATTTTCTGAATTATTCAGGAGGAACTAAAATATGTTCTATATACTGCTAGAAAGACAACTTCGAGTATTACGGTACAGAATTTTAAAACACCCAATTTGGTTACTTAAAACATAAGTTATGCTCATTTCAAAACATGTTGTCAGATCTGCCGAAATTACCACCCAGCGTAGAACGTCAACTTCAAATCCAATTTTAGAACAACTCAAAATGAACCAACTTACGAGTCATATATGGTTGGAAAGATCTTTTCGACTAGAACATCATGGAATCAAGAATCATACGTTTTCAATAACTCAAATAGAAGTTACAGGCAACTTAAAATAAGTCGACAGATCTGCCCAGAATTTCAGAAAACAGTTTTCAGTACTCAACTTCGAAATTAATTTCAAATTAGCTCAGGTTGAATCATAATACGAATATTATATGGATAGAAAGGAATTTTTGTGTATAACATGTCATAATTTTGAACAACCCAATTCGAGTAACAACACTAGGGGTTACGATCAATTAAAAATCCATCGACAAATCTGATTTTTCAGTGGACAGCCATCACCACACATGAATAGAAGTGAATACATACCTAAATGGACTGAAATTCTCCAAAGATCCAAAGGGCGCTGTCCCTTTTACAATTACACTCTTTAACATCCGGAATTCATAATCTTCTTGTTTTACAACATGTACGTTTCCTTTTTCTTTTGTTTAGAAATGTAGAGAATGAACTTGAATACAAAAAGATGATTTACTTACATATAAAGCGTTCATGACTACTAAAAATGGAGAGGAAGATTAAATGGAATTAAATCCCTTCATAAATATATTTAAACTCTTTGTTTTCTCTTTCTCTTTTTTTTTTCTCTCTTTTTTTATTCTCATCACATTTGATTTCAAAAATTCAATTTAACTAAATACATTCCTAAATTTGGCTATTTGAAAATTTGGGTTATTACATTATTCCCCCCTTGAAAGGAGTTTAGTCCTCTAAACTCGATAAACTCCTCATGATTAATTTTTATAGCATAATTTCAGCAACTCCACAGCCAACACTTTATAATATGAGAAATATATTTTTCAACCAAGACTCGTAGAATCGTGTTGCACCCCAATACGAAAGTGTCACACAATTTAAGTGTCAACGAATCAATTACATTCAGTTTTCCAATGACTCCAAGCTCGTTATATTTCTTCTAGAAGTTGTTCAAACTCGATCATCTAATTAATATTAGAGTCACCCCTTACATCAAACATGTACATGCATATGCATCTTAGAACTTAAATTAAAATGAGAAGCAAAGTATTACCTAACAAAGCAAATGACTCCCAGATCTAATGAAACACTGACTCACTTTTTGCGTATGTCAATTTCATAGTCGACTTAGAGAAGTTGACAAGTAAAATGAATAAACATTCTAGCTTTGAATCATATGTTAAAATAAATGAAATTTCCAACCTCAAATCATATCTTAACCACCATCAATTTTTTTTTGTTCAACTGTGCACTATAAATATGCAAGCTTGATAACTATGCTTCGTTCATAATCATTCAACATATAAACGATATTTTCAGACAATGCTCCATAACGTGACATCTAAATATTTAGCTAACCCAATTAGTATGAGAAATCGCATGTTTGTTTTCAATGCATTACATAAACTTCCTCAAAAATTAAAGATACACCTCGAGTCTCTACTATACAAATTTTGATATATCTCATTAGCGTCATGATGTATCAATTAACAGTGACTATAAGTTTAGAAAAAAATGTCATTACTTGAAAATTCATCATCAAGGACAGACAATCATATTCTAATTAGAAAGATTCACACTTGTAAACATAAAAAGTAGTTTCGCCAACCACGCTTCCACTGCGCTACTCTAACTTAAAATAAATGATTTACCTAGACTTGATTAATCTTATGCGTTCAATCATACGATCGTAAGTAGTGCTCGAAGATGGAAACTAGAATCATACTTACACCTCAAAGTATCAATCTACCTGCTTCACCAAAACGATATGTGACTAAAATTTAATACTTGTACAACAAGTCTTGTCACGTTTCATGTCCCGTGTCTAACTCCTCAAATCTAATACAAATTTTAGTCTTTAATAAAACGTGAACTCCACATAACATATTATGGAAAATAATACCACCAAACACAAGTGTAAAGCAACCACTTCTAAATCTAAATCACAATAAATTACTTTTCTACTATCTCCAAGTGTAACAATCAAACAATCAATTTGCCCAAGATACAATGTAAACCATTCTTAAAGCACAACTACGAGTTACATACATATCTTTACAATGGCTAAGTTAGCACAAACATCAAAACGTTCATTTCACTAAAAATTATACTTACGTTGTTTTGTTTAAATAACCAGGTTGTGTGTTACTTGTACTAATAGTAATGGCATACATAAAAAATCCCTTAGAATTTTTTTAAATGATGTTAATCTAACACATAAAGACATATATGTAAGACTTGTCTATGACTCTAAGTCCAAGCATTTAACCTTTACCATCCATGTGCTATAAAATATGATTGTTCAGAATCCACTCATATATATGGAAACACCTTCTTCTTCTTTTTTTGTCATTCTGGTCAATCAAGTATATATCATGTGTTCACAAATCACAGTGCATCTCCTAATATGCATGACATCAATAATGAATTTCACAAAACTTATCACAAGATGTCACAAACACATTATGCAGCAAAATCTGAAGGTTGTAAGCATATCAGTAAACTCGAATCCATCACGAATAACTTATTATGTACATGCCATGTTTGAGAGCCAACTAAGATATATTCTCAAACTTTAAAATTAATAATTACTAACCTGAACTGAAAATAATCTAAGAACTCCAAGACTCCAAATAGCGGACTAACACAATAGACATTGATAAAGATTTATTTATTCATGAACAAAAACTCACTACTCCAAAGTTGATCCAAATAGTCACGATACTTCATCATAAAAATAGCTAACATAGATGCAAACGTCAATTATTTATTAAACTAAGAAAATATATTAAGTAGTTTCACAAACACTGTACAATGTCCTTAAAATTTATTGCGTCAATGAAAAAGCCATTAAGTAAAACCTCAGCAAACTTCTGACGATGTCCCTTGAAACACAGAAGCATGAATTAGCAAATAAATAAAATACTATCAATCGATTTTTTTTTGTACTTAATAATGCACTCTAAGGTATCATTTGTCTAGTCATAGCTAATCCTTTTGTGTGTGTGCATAAAAATATCTTCAAGATTTACAATGACAATCTTCACAAAACACCTTATACTTACTCATCAACTAAGTGTACCCGTCATCAATAACGATCATCATCAACACACTACTAAAGTGGCTCAAACAGATAATTCCCCCACATGAAGATCAACAAATGATTAATAATCACATAACATTAGTAATAACTGATGATACTCATGGTTTATTCATAAATTGATTCAACGAGAATTTTGAATTATTAATAACTGAAGAAGATCAATAACATACAACTCCATAGCTACAAGTAGTCGACTAACAAGACCTAATTATGTAAGGATTGTAAGCAATCAAATTTCATTGTCCAAACTAAATAATATAATCAGGACAAAACGATGTCTATTATCATTATTTTTTATTTCACGAATCTAAATGAGTTGTCCATAAAAGTTAGGTTTCTACAGATAAGAAATAAGCTCAGCACAAATAAAGTAACATTCATAATACTAAGCACATGATCCACGAAGTACCAATCGACGGTTAAATATTTGTTGCACACTGATATATTTTTCAATTCTTGAAATAAATCTTAATTTTTAAAATTAAAATACGAAATTCCTAAAACCTCTAGGTTTTCACTTTAAAAAAAAAATAGTACAAAAAAGTAGGTACAAATAATATGACTTTTATACTCCAAAAATATGTATTGGGCAAATAAGGACTTGTCATGTATAATTAAATCGATAATCTCCAAAAGCTCATAGAGAACATCAAAAGTCAAGTTTCATTACATCCACAAGAAGTTAAAGTTCACGCAAAAGAATCATTAGCGCGTGCAAAAATGAAATTCCCAAAATAAAGTTCTTATCGTCTACCCCACTCTTGCGCAATATTTATTTACTTAAAATCTCTACTTTCTTATTAACATATGCAGGAACGGAACCTATTGCTCTGATACCATAAATGTAACACCCCAACAATTTTAAGATCTAAAACGGTGTCACATCGGCCGCACGTCCCCTAAACCACAGATGGAACGTACGAAGCCTCTAGACAATACATGCATAAATTAAATTTACAACGGAAATATAGCTTAAATAAAATGAAATTCATTAACTAATTACACGTACATGTTATTTCACTATTCAAGTAATCAAACCGTCTAAGTCTCCAAAAGTACTTATTATTAATACCCTTACTAGTGCGTCTCTCACTTATATCCCCAGAGTCCAATCAGCAATATCTGAAAAACATAAACATGGAAAACATGAGTCCACGGCTCGTGTAAGTAACATAGACCCAACTAGCCGAGCCATGAGTGCCAGAATCATTTTAAATAAACCAGTATTAACATAAATGGAAAGAAGCGGTAAAGCGAACGATTGTACCAGAATAGCGAGTGAGTTCAGGAATATTTTGAAACATGTAACGTCAAAGGTATGACCAAGCAGAATGAATTCGGGCTTATAACAGACAGGATGGCTACACAATCAGTCATGCAAACGTGGGTCCCGAGACACTCGTCGTATTTTGCCCTACGACTAGGCAACAGGATACCATACTTTGCCCTATGGCGGGGCAACAGGAGCGCTATACTTTGCCCTATAGCGGGGCAACAAGATACCATACTTGGCCCTATGGCGGGGCAACAGGAATCATGATCCGATTGTGAGCCTTCAAGAGTGCAGATAAATTGGACTTGTACCATGAACGGTTAGGATATCAAGAGACAGGATGAGTAGTAAAATTTCGAGACAGGATGGATTGTAAAATTAAATAACGAGACATGACGAGTTATAAAATTTCAAGACAGAGTGAGTTGTAAAATTTCAAGACCGGATAAATTGTAAAGTTGAACAACGAGACATGCCGGGTTGTAAAATATCAAGACAGTAAAAATCCTCTTACCGAGATGAATGAGTTTCAGAAGAAGTCACACTCATGATCCAAATTTATTTAGGAAAACAAGTTTTGAAGAATAGCAGACATGCCAAAAAAATAAGATTTTGAAATAACTAGACAAGTCCATATTACTTACCTCGAATCCGCATCACATAACCTCCAATAAAATTCATGTCACGGACAAATCAAATCAAGCATCACCTAGAAGTCATATGCAAAAAAAAAACATACTTGATCCCTTAGATTCATGAACTCGTTCTTGAATTCCAAATTACAACTTATTCGGATTCATTCCACATGCATTAAATCTCCAAATTTGCAAATTTCAGGTTTAACGCCTTAACTTCAAATATATTTTCTGAATTATTCAGGAGGAACTAAAATATGTTCTATATACTGCTAGAAAGACAACTTCGATTATTACGGTACAGAATTTTAAAACACCCAATTTGGTTACTTAAAACATAAGTTATGCTCATTTCAAAACATGTTGTCAGATCTGCCGAAATTACCACCCAGCGTAGAACGTCAACTTCAAATCCAATTTTAGAACAACTCAAAATGAACCAACTTACGAGTCATATATGGTTGGAAAGATCTTTTCGACTAGAACATCATGGAATCAAGAATCATACGTTTTCAATAACTCAAATAGAAGTTACAGGCAACTTAAAATAAGTCGACAGATCTGCCCAGAATTTCAGAAAACAGTTTTCATTACTCAACTTCAAAATTAATTTCAGATTAGCTCAGGTTGAATCATAATACGAATATTGTATGGATAGAAAGGAATTTTTTAGTATAACATGTCAGAATTTTGAACAACCCAATTCGAGTAACAACACTAGGGGTTACGATCAATTAAAAATCCATCGACAAATCTGATTTTTCAGTGGACAGCCATCACCACACATGAATAGAAGTGAATACATACCTAAATGGACTGAAATTCTCCAAAGATCCAAAGGGCGCTGTCCCTTTTACAATTACACTCTTTAACATCCGGAATTCATAATCTTCTTGTTTTACAACATGTACGTTTCCTTTTTCTTTTGTTTAGAAATGTAGAGAATGAACTTGAATACAAAAAGATGATTTACTTACATATAAAGCGTTCATGACTACTAAAAATGGAGAGGAAGATTAAATGGAATTAAATCCCTTCATAAATATATAATTTAAACTCTTTGTTTTCTCTTTCTCTCTTTTTTCTCTCTTTTTTTTTATTCTCATCACATTTGATTTCAAAAATTCAATTTAACTAAATACATTCCTAAATTAATTAATTATGAGTTGATAAGTTTTAAACCTAGCTTAGACTAAAAGTAGACAAACCATGCATGTCTAATCCTAGTCAAGCCATCTTAGTTAGGATCTCACTAATTAAAGAGTATTGATCCACTATATAGCATTTACTCTCATAAATACTATATGCATAAAGTTCTAGTTCACCTCTCACCATGCATTTACTCTCATAAATGTAGGTTAAGTTCAATTTTACTATATCCAAACCATCACTAAGCTTTCTCAAGACTTAGGTCAAAGTTCTAACACAAACATGTCACTTAGGCATTTTATCAAACACTTAGAGGCATGTCTAACATGAAGATCATAGTAAAATGAAATCAACTTCAATAAATCCAAATAGATGTGTTTACAATGATCATTGAGTACCAAGGAGGTTCATAGAACCCTCAAAACACAAGGGGACTACTCACACATCATGTAAGACAACATCATGTGTGGGTTTTTAACAAAAATCTAAGAGAAAGGAAGAGGGAAAAGAATAGGATTGATGATCCTAATAAACTCCCTTGATCTTCAATCCTCCTTGATTAGATGATGATGAACCCCTTGATTTGGCTCACTTCCTTTTGTCTTTTCTCCAGAAAAATCCCAGATGCTAGGTCAAACTTGCCTCTTTCTATTTATAGCCTCGGGCAATTTTCGGTACTGTAGCAGGTCCAGTCGATCGACTGGCGTTGGGCTGTTGGCCCAGTCGATCGACTGGAGGGAGATAAGGCGCTTGGAAAGCAGATCCTCAGTCAATCGACTGAGACAGGGTAGTCTCCCAGTCGATCGACTGCGGTAATGTAGAAAACAGGCCCTCCTGAGACTCCATTAAGTCGATCGACTGGAGTCCCAATCGATCGACTGAAGGCACGTTGCTTGCACGCTCAGTTGGAGAACTCGCCAGTCGATCGACTGGAGGGTCCAATCGATCGACTGCAGTAACTTGATTTGCAGCACCTCCTGAGAGTCCATTGAGTCGATCGAATGGAGCAGGGGAGCTTCCCAGTCGATCGACTGGAGGCCAAATTCTGCCAACTTTTGCTCTAGACTCCAATTTTCTCCGAGTTTCCTTCAATGGGATTTTGACACAAAGTCATCTTGGTTCGCACCTGAAACACATGAAAAGGGGATCAAATGACATCAAATAATCGTTGGAAACGAACTAAAGCTATAGTGAAAATGGGCATTAATGAGTCGAAAACTCGACTCATCAACACTCCACACTTAAGCTTTGCTCGTCCCGAATAAAGTATGCAAATATGCCAAGGAAGTGCAAATGTCGAAATGCTAGTGGTGCTATGTTTTTCGTACATTTGCCTCACTAGATTTCACAAGGTCTCGATCCTTATTTCTAAACATGTTATTGAAAAGTAAATGGCAAGTATGTACAATCTACCTAGCTCCTTTTCGTAGGCGTTACGAATGCATTTAGCGCATGCATTAAGCCTTTAAACCCCTAGGCTACCCTAGTGGACGAGTTGTAGTCTCGTGAGAGTTTTCAGGAGAGGGAATACTCACAAATCCCTCATGCACATATCCCATAAGAGTGAATGCAAAAGTGCTCAACCAAGGCCACAATTTTTCAAGACCTATCCCACACCCCAAACTAGAACTATTATCACAATATCATTAAAAGAACTTTTTCAACCCTTTGAGTACCTTTGAGGACATGCATTCGAGATTATCAATACTAGGGTTATAGAATGTCTCATCCCAAATTCTACTCATTTTCAAGGCAACACTATCGAGGCAAGGCTTATAGTTTGCACAATAGAGCGTCAACCGCTCACCTATGCTAGCTAGGGCTAGTCCAAGGGCTCGCGATAAGGAACTCATTCCCAAGTTTTAGGCGCTTAAGCCGTACTCCATAAGGGAAGCGGAGTTCGACACTAGAGTTTCTTAATAAACAAGCATAGCCCAAATGATAGCTCCCGTGCAAGGCACATGGGTCGTCCAAGAGTTATTTTAACAAGCACACATTGTAAATGAATGAATCCCGCACAAATGAAGAATGGATAGAAAAACATATAGTCAAGTTTTAAGTGCTTCTTATTTCTTTTTGAAACGGCCTTTGGCCTACAAATGCTTTCGAGGGGGGACTTACCTCCCTAACCCCCGACATTTGTATATTTGGAGCAAAACTTCTCATGATCATTGAGAGAGTTTTTAGTCGGGGCTTTGCCCTCTTTGACCGCAACAACATTTTTTTTGAATGGGGCCTATTTTTCCCCCTCTTTTGACTCCACACTTAAAACTTGACAATATGTTCAAAAAGTGTATGGAATGTGCGGGAATCAATCATGAACAAAGCACTCTGTTAGAGAACTCAAGTCACCAAAGAGCATTCAAGTGGTCTAAGTTTTTTACGATGATATTTTAAAAGTGTTTGCTAGCTTGATCCAAGGTGTTGCAACGTAAATACTTAGAAGGTTGGATAGACAAGATATAGCAATGATATTGATTCTCAAGAATGCATGCTCAAAGGACTAGGTCGGTAAATGTGGCAAATAGGCTAGTTGTGATTTATAGGGATTTAGAATTGAAAATCACAAGCCTTTGTGGTTAAAGCACTCTCATGTTGGGACGATGTGCAAGTATGCAAGTTTCCATCTAAAAATGATATGTATGGCATGCAACATGTGAACTATGCGCATCAAACCACTCCACACTTAATTCAAGCTTAGTTCCTAAGCGCAAAGAATGATAAAATAAAGGCAAAGGCGCATAAGAACTCCCCTCGTTTGTAGACCCGGTGATATACCCCATGGGAGTGAGAAATAACCTTTTGGTTGCCAATGTAGATATAAGAAGGTGTTTGGACATGATAAGAATATGTAAAGGTATATCCTGTAGAATGAACAATATAAATGGTAAACACCTTCAATATCATGTAGAATATAGCATCCAACCAAAGGAAAGTGAAGAAAAATATCACCAAAATGGCATACATCATCAAAATTGCGCCAAAAGGCGACTTAACATCCAAAATATCATCCAATGCAACAAGTCAAATAAGAAAATACACATGTGTAAACAGAAAGGAGCATGGAATCATGACGTAGCCTCGTCGTCTCCGGGTCTAACTGAATCGACCACACCCTCATCATCAGGTGGCCCCGTGGGACCCGTCATCAGAGGGCTACCCTCGCGATAGAAATGATCTGGCGGACCGATGTCTCCTGTGAGACGCGATCCCACCTCCCCGACTCTGGAAGCTGGAGTGGTAGGCAAAGGGGAGGCGCCTCAAGGAGCTGAGAACTCTGGGGCTAATGGAGGGGCGACGGGTGTGCTAGGGCCTCCGGCAAAGGACATGATTGTAGATCTGAGCCACTCCCACTCTCGGCTGGCTCTCGCATCAGACTCTCGGACGAAGTCCTCGAGGCGAGTCAATCCACTCCTTAAGTCTGTCACGCCGGTCGTCAAGCCAGCAATATCAGATGTGACCCTCTGCCTCCACTCCGTTGGGTCATCTATGACTAGAGGGGGATCTCTGTACTGGGCTCTACTGGGGGAAGCTCCTCATCGACTGCTGGGAGGCCCTCATCTGCCTGTGCCTCGGGAACGTCTACCGGAGGGGGTGGTGGAGGTGAGGCAGGAGGCGAGGGAGAGGGTGAGGGGGTGAGGTGGGTAAGGCAATAGAGTGGGTTCTGCTGCTTGAACATCCTCCGCTTCAGTGCGGCAGCAGTCACAAGCCCCTCCTGATGGGGCGTTGTGTCACAGTCCCAAGTCTTCCCGTCTCGCTTGACGATGTGCATGTTCTTCATAAGACCTACGTCAAGCACGCTCCTGGTCGGGGCCTCACATCCCTCGTGGCCAAAGGTGAAGTTACACCTTTGGGCTATCAACGTAATCAAGGAGCCTCCTCCCATGCCCCGGTTCCTCGTGGTCGGCTTCACAATAGTCTCAAACCGGTCGGCAAGACTAGCTAGCCAATCAACCGTCTGCCCGTGCTCCATAGCAAGCATGAGGTCCATATCTGGGAGAGTAAACGACCTAGCCCTCGCCGTCCTCGTATTAATCCCAATCGCTATGACGTGGTGTATAATCTTCCAAACCGGATAAGTGATGGCGGAAGAATTATACGACGATATGAACCACTCATTCCTCCCGGAAATCCTCTTCAAAAATCGGGTCTGGTCGTGCTCATTGAATTTTCGGGGCGACGCCTCAGGCTCTGGGAATCCCAACCACTCTCGGATCAAACTCTCCCTAATCCAGAAATCCCGGCCTCCCAACGAAAAAGTCCAATAATAACCAAAGTCATCCCCCTCCTTCTCCTTCAACCACTCAAAAGAGCATGTGAACTCCTCAACTACCCTCTGGTAGGTTCCCGGATCATCCATAAAAAGAAATGACAAGCCATGCTGAGTGAGGCGAGAATGTACCTCATCAGTGACCGCTTCATCGATACCACGAAGCAATCCCATGTCCAAGTAAAGTGTCGAGATGGCCGTCTTCTTCTTTGATGCGATGGTAGCATGATGAGCCCGGTGCTTCTCATCCCTAAATACCAAGGGGACCGAGAATGGGTACGGAACCGGCATGGGCATCGGTCCCTCACAAGGCCCTTCCTGAGGCTCGATCGGCACTATGGCCATGGATGGAGGTGCTGCAGCGGGAGAGGGCTCTCTGGGCACCGGGGGCGAGGGAGCTCTAGGGGCAGGAGGCACGGGCGCTCTCCTCTTCGGTGCTGGTTTCCTTGGTTGAGGCTTTTCTTCTTTGGAGGCGCTGGGGAAACCGGCACGGCCTCAATCTCAGCATCTGGCCCCGAGCTAATGTCAGCTAGCGAACCCCTCAATAACCTTCTCTTGCGGGAAACAAGAGGTCTATTATCCTCGTCCTCTAGGGTAAAGTCATCGATTTGCTCATCGAGCGAGGGCTCTAGAGCTACCCCCTTGCCTTTCGATTTTGAACTGGACGAGGTACCGGCCCGACCCATGATGTACTGGAAATGGAAAGCCAAGCCAAATTGAGCAAAAACTCAAAAACTGCACTGAACTCTGATCGAGTCGATCGACTGGCTGGCTACTGATGTCCCAGTCGATCGACTGGGGACTGAAAAACAGTCGGGTTTAAGGCGGATTTGGGGGTTTTTCCGGGAGGCTTTGGGAGTTGGAATTGAGGCTTGGGGTTTGTAGGCGGGTTGATTAGGAGTAGAATGACGGTTGAATCGGGTCGATTAGGTGGCGGACGGAGGAGATCGGCGGAGGAGAAGGTTTACGGTCGGAAATTGGATTTGGCATGGCTGAGCTTGGCTGAAACGGTGCGGCTGGCTGATGGCGAGGTGGCAGACGGACGGCGAGCAGCTGAGCGGGATTGGATTGAGATTCGGAGAGGTTGGGATCGGAGCGATTCGAAGGATTTTGGGATTAGGGTTTCGGATGAAATGAAGAAATGAGGAAGAAGGTTGATTTGGATAAGAAAAACTCAGTCGATCGATTGGGATCCCAGTCGATCGACTGAGGAAACACGAAATGCAAGAGCTCCTGAAACATCAATCAGTCGATCGACTGGCATATTGCTTGCCTCCCAGTCGATCGACTGGACCCAAATTCCTGCAAAAATATTTTCCACTTCTCGTCGAATCCCAACTCCACACTTAGAATTTTTACTCATAATCATGAATAGGTAGCACTCAAAATATCACATATAATCAAGGCGCCCTCTCCTAAGAAATCACTAGCACATAAACATGCGATTTTCAAACAAACAAGCTAGGATTACCACTCCACACTTAGAATGCCACCACCTTCAAGAAAATTCATGCAAGCCTTATATCACGTCACACACACCTCATCATGCATTTAGATTCATCCCAATCACCAAGCCACATGACAAGTTCACAAAATGCATGCTACACATATATGAAAGTTACTTGTGCATAGATAGACAACTCACAAACCGGGGTACCTCCCGTGAGGTGCCTAGTTTAACGTCTTGGCAACGACCGAGCCGATCCTTTTCTTACTAAGAAACACACTTGAGGAGTCCTTTGCTAGGATCCCTCCTCAAGCGGATAAAGGCTCTCTATGGGTCGGTCAAAGAGAAGGTCACATTTTGTTCATCCCGAACGCCTTCTCTATAATGATTTAGCCTTTGCCCATTTGCGGTAAAAGTGGTTCCATCATTGTTGAGCAATTCTACGTTTCCATCCTCGTGAGGCTTGTGGACAATAAATGGACCACTCCACCGGCTTCTCCACTTCCCCGGAAATAACTTGAGCCTAGAGTTAAAGAGCAAGACCTTCTCTCCCTTTTTGAACTCACGACGAAAGATTTTCTTGTCGTGCCATTTCTTAGTCTTCTCTTTATAGATCCTAGCACTCTCGTAGGCTTCATTCCTTATTTCCTCCAACTCATGGAGTTGAAGGACCCTATGATCTCCCGCCGTTTGTAAGTCCATATTTAGCATTTTAATTGCCCACATCGCCTTGTATTCCAATTCAACCGGCAAATGGCATGGTTTCCCGTATATAAGATGATAGGGAGACATCCCAATATGGGTTTTGAACGCCGTACGATAGGCCCATAGAGCGTCATCTAGCTTCGATGACCAATCCTTCCTCGAGCTTCCCACGGTTTTCTCCAAAATTGCCTTAATTTCTCGATTTGAAATCTCCACTTTCCCACTCGTTTGTGGGTGATAAGGTGTAGCAACCTTGTGGCTAACCCCATATTTCCGAAGTAAGGCTTCAAAATGCTTTTCCTTAAAATGAGAGCCGCCATCGCTAATGACGGTCCTTGGAACTCTAAATCTTGGAAAAATAATCTTCTTGAATAGCTTGGTGACCACCTTGGCATCGCAAGTAGGGGAAGCGACGGCCTCAACCCATTTGGAGACGTAATCAACCGCCACCAATATATATTGGTTCCCGTATGAAGAAGGGAAAGGTCCCATATAGTCAATGCCCCATACGTCAAATATCTCGACCGGGAGGATGTTTTGTTGGGGCATTTCATGCCTCTTTGAGATGTTTCCCGTTCTTTGGCATTGATCACAAGCTTTCACGAATTCATAAGCATCGCCGAAAAGAGTAGGCCAATAAAAGCCGCTTTGTAGAACCTTCGATGTAGTCTTTGCTCCACTACCATGTCCTCCTGACAGAACCGCTCGTCGTCAAAGCGATTGTGCAAATAAATTTATAAGTCCGCTACTCGCGACTTAACTACTGGGTAGCAAGTGGTAAGTAGGGGTCGAACCCAAGGGAGTCAGTGTGGATTAGTTGTTTTTACGGGATTGTCACGAAAGTAAATATAGTTGGGGGTTGGGTTTGAGTGTTTTGGAAACTGAAAGTAAATTACAATAATTAATAATGGACTGTGAGGAAAGTATTCGGTTTTAGGGGCCTTGTATTATAATTGTTTATCATCGACCGCTAATGATCATACCAAGTGGTCAAAGATGAATTGAGGCTATTTCTAGCGCAAGATATGATCATGCTAAGTATTCAAACGATGAATCGAGGCTAGTTACAGCTCAAGACTTGCAACACCGGTTTAAAACAACACCTGTTCTATTTCAGTCTAGCGCCAATACCCAAAGGTATGCTAGCCTGTGTGCATCCACCTGATCTCACAGTTACGCTCGACCAGATGGGGTTTAGGATGAGTCGAACTCCTCAGATAGCTTTGCTTGTTACAGCTTCCACTACCTGAGTATTATCACGAATTCCCACAGAAGAGCTTTGCTTGTTACAGCATCCACTCAACCTTGGAAACTCTGACTATATATGGCACATAGAACAAGTTTTGAATACAAAGGTATACTAAGAGTAAAGTCTAAAACATTTATAATACAAGTACGCCCCTTCTACCGAATAACTAATTTAGCTACTAATCATGGCAATGGTTATCATAACTATGAACTTGGAAATAAACAACAGTTTAGCAAGACAATTAAATAAATAAAAGAAGACTTACAAAATCGTTGAAGCGCCAAGGATCAAGCTTTGATTCCCAAAGTAATATTACATGATTAATATTACATGATTAGTGCCCAAAATTCTAGAGAGATAAGTGAATTGTTGTGGTGGTGATGATACAAATGAGGAGGGGAGGCCTCTTATTTATAGGCTAAGGGAATGAAGATGGATGGATGAGATGAAGCCATGTGCATTTTGATCCAAGGGAGGAGGAGGGAGGAGCAAGGAGGAGGTGCCACATGGGGTGAATAGGAAAGCCGCCGGCTGCTATGGGAGGAGAGGAGGAGGAGCCGCCACTTGGAGGGAGGAGAGTGGAGGAGCCACCCTTCTAGAAGCTTGTGACTTCTTCACAAAAGCCATCGGTTTGACCGGATCTGACCGGAGCTTTGGCCGGAGCTTCTTGGATTTTGGAGAGTGTATTTTGAATGAAAATGTCATTCTAAGATGATCTCAAGAAGGAACCTAAGCCAAATTCTGCTTGGAACATGGTCAAAATCCCAAATCCGATGAAATTGCCCTTGTTTGGCCTTTACCGGGCTCGGTGCTTTTGCCTTGCGTTCTTGTCCATTTGCCGACGGTTCTAGAATATTTGAGTGATTCCAAGTCGGTTCCATGAAGGATGTTAAGGCTGATTTTGAGTGTAGCATGGTCGTGACCTGGAATGACTCGTTCTTCATTTTCCGCTTAAAAACTCCTCCTTAGCGTGTTTTCTCTCTAGAGTCCAAAATACCCTGTAGAAATAAATTGGGACTAACAAGTAGAAGTTAAATAGACCAACAGTCTAATTTGGTGGGTTTTACTGTGTTTTTGATTCGTATAATTATGGTCCATCAGATCACCCCACACTTTTAGTTGTTCGTCCCGAACAATGCTATTAAAGGGCGGCACACAATCAAGTAACAACTTTATAAAATATGAAAGTAAGACTGTGGGACTCGATTTTTCCTAATTCATGCATTACTACTTATTACTAAATTAAACTGCGTAAATAAATAGAAGTAACTTGATACGTGTACCTTCGTGCCGAGATGCAAATTATATTGGATGTTTCGGGAGATAGCCCTTTTTAGGCTCCTGGACTGCAACCTCGGGATCGTCTCTTACTATATGGTTTTCTTGTAGCTTTCTCTAGCACGTGATTCGGTTCAGGTTTCACTGGTTTGAGTACTTTGATTTTCTTTTGGCGAGGGACTGCTTTTTGTAGTGAATTGGCTTTTGGCCTTTGATTTGATGCTTTGAGTACTTCACTTTTATTCGGTTAAAACCTTCACAATTTTTGGGCCTTTGGCCTCTTGATTTGCTTCATTGAGCTTTTCGCCTTTTTGTGACTTTGCAAGTCCATTTTCTCAGCCTTTTTTGGGAGGTCCAATCATCGCCCGCAAGCCTATGGAAATACCTCCCCGCTCCTCTCGTTTTTGCCGTTTTCGCGCGGGTCAAGGTGAGGGTCGCTCAGCTATTTTCTCGGCTACTTTGACTGTCATTTCGCGCGGGTCAAGATGAGGGTCGCTCATCTATTTTCTCGGCTACTTTGACCGGAGATATGACGGTCTGATTCCCGTCCTCGCCTTTTGCATTGCATGGCGTAGATGACTTCAATCTTCACTGAAACCCGAAGTGCAGCCTCCACTGACTTCGAAAACCATATATTTTGATTCGATCCTTCGATTGCTTGCCAAGCCTCTCTAGGGCATTTCTATCAACTCCACATCCCTAGTTATCTCAGCACAAAAGACAAATGGAAAGTTACATTCTAAGTTTTTAAACAGTTGAATTTTCACAAGGTAAATGCATGAATTTTGGTCTATCTTTTTCACATTCTTAAGTTCATATTTTCAAAAAGATATTATTTATTAACTAATATATACAGGTGGTTCTCACCCCACACTTTTAAACGAAGGCATTCTTTTTACGAAATGACTTAATTCAAAAGTCATGCAAGCAGTTGTTATACGAGAAGGAAATGATATTAAGGAAAAGGAAAGACAGAACTCCCTTTAAGGTGTCGAGTGAACGACATGGCTCGAGGCTGGATAATCGAGGGAGTTCGGCTGGGGCCTTGAACTCTTAGCGTAGCCCTGACTGGCTTAATGTTGCACCCAAGTCCGATTCCTGAATAGTCAAATCTTCTATGCACCAAGTGGGTGAGAGAGACTTATTGATAAAAACTAAAAGACAGAAAATAAAGTGCAGAAAGTAAGATAGTGTCGGGTTACCTCCTGACCAGTGCACTTATTTAACGTCGTTGGCTTGACAGTACCTCAATCATGGATGATAAGGTCGGATCCCAAGGGTGAGTGAGGTCAAAATTTTTCTCGGCAGCCCTTTTGCTCCGAGAGGGTGAGGTTTCCTTGACCATAGCTGCTGGTCCATTGAGTCGTGCTTTCTTGTTTCTCCTTCCGGGTTTCCATTCTTTCGGCCCATGCCTTTGCCGCTTCTTCATGTTTGAATAGTTGGCACTTTCGCGAGTTTGGAAGTTAGGTTTTGTGCCTTCAAACATCGGCGACCACAGGCATGTTCCCATGTGAGGCCTCTTCTTGGTGGTAGCTACGAATGGTTGTCTTGGAATGATTGAGTTCCCGGGTGGTTTTTCTTGGCTTGTGACAAGAGAGATTTCCTTTGTCGGCTTTTTTGCTCATGCTCTGCCTCCAACTCCCCTTGTACCGCATCATCATTGATTATATGATCTTCGGTGGTTATGATCGGCATGAAACGCGAAGGGTTAAGTTGAGGCACTTCGACCATGAGGACTAGGTCTGTTTCAGGTGCTCCGACAGTGAGGATTAGGTCTTTCTCGGACAGTTCAGCAATGAGGTCCGGGACTTTCTTGGGTGTTTCGAGCGTAAGTATCGGGCCTGGCTTGATTTCTTCAGCCGCTTCAGCAGTGAGGTTCGGGACTTCTGTAGGCTCGGCAGTTAGGACAGTGATTTCCTCGGATGGATTGGTGATAAGGACCGGGTCTGATTGGGGCAGTTCTTCTTCGGTCATTTGCGGGTCCTCATCCTCAGTCGGCTCCTCGGGTTCAGCCGTGAATTGGTGCATCAATGCACTCAATTGTTGCATGTCTGTGGCCAATTGCTGGGTGCTAGCTGCCAGCTCCTTTTCTGCCGCCCATAGTTCAGTTTTGGCCCTGATTTGTTACATCGTGTTGTCCAACTGCTGGATGCTAGATGCCAGCTCCGTTATACCGTCCTCGATTGGCTCGGCCTGATCTTGGCTTGGTCTTGACCTCGCGGCCAAATCGTTTATTAATTTCCAAAGATCATCCTCGGTTAAGTCCCACATTGATCCTCCTGCTGCATTATTTAGCTGGTCCCACTCATGTGGCAACATTCCACAGAGAAACTTTGTTTGAAGATCGAAATTGGTGAATCCATGGTGCGGGCAGCTCGTCACAATGGAATCAAAGTACCATAAGTACTCATCCAATGTTTCGTCCCGGGATTGCGTTATTTTGTTGATCTTCTCACGGATTTCAAGTTCGAAGGGTGGTGGGGAAAACTCCGTATTGTTCCAAGGTTCCATTCCGTAGTAGTATGACTTGGTGAATTGCATGATAAAAGAAAAAAGAAAAAATAGAACAACTATTCCGATTCACAACTCCCCGGCAACGGCGCCAATTTGACAGAACCGCTCGTCGTCAAAGCGATTGTGCAAATAAATTTATAAGTCCGCTACTCGCGACTTAACTACTGGGTAGCAAGTGGTAAGTAGGGGTCGAACCCAAGGGAGTCAGTGTGGATTAGTTGTTTTTACAGGATTGTCACGAAAGTAAATATAGTTGGGGGTTGGGTTTGAGTGTTTTGGGAACTGAAAGTAAATTACAATAATTAATAATAGACTGTGAGGAAAGTATTCGGTTTTAGGGGCCTTGTATTATAATTGTTTATCATCGACCGCTAATGATCATACCAAGTGGTCAAAGATGAATTGAGGCTATTTCTAGCGCAAGATATGATCATGCTAAGTATTCAAACGATGAATCGAGGCTAGTTACAGCTCAAGACTTGCAACACCGGTTTAAAACAACACCTGTTCTATTTTAGTCTAGCGCCAATACCCAAAGGTATGCTAGCCTGTGTGCATCCACCTGATCTCACAGTTACGCTCGACCAGATGGGGTTTAGGATGAGTCGAACTCCTCAGATAGCTTTGCTTGTTACAGCTTCCACTACCTGAGTATGATCACGAATTCCCACAGAAGAGCTTTGCTTGTTACAGCATCCACTCAACCTTGGAAACTCTGACTATATATGGCACATAGAACAAGTTTTGAATACAAAGGTATACTAAGAGTAAAGTCTAAAACATTTATAATACAAGTACGCCCCTTCTACCGAATAACTAATTTAGCTACTAATCATGGCAATGGTTATCATAACTATGAACTTGGAAATAAACAACAGTTTAGCAAGACAATTAAATAAATAAAAGAAGACTTACAAAATCGTTGAAGCGCCAAGGATCAAGCTTTGATTCCCAAAGTAATATTACATGATTAATATTACATGATTAGTGCCCAAAATTCTAGAGAGATAAGTGAATTGTTGTGGTGGTGATGATACAAATGAGGAGGGGAGGCCTCTTATTTATAGGCTAAGGGAATGAAGATGGATGGATGAGATGAAGCCATGTGCATTTTGATCCAAGGGAGGAGGAGGGAGGAGCAAGGAGGAGGTGCCACATGGGGTGAATAGGAAAGCCGCCGGCTGCTATGGGAGGAGAGGAGGAGGAGCCGCCACTTGGAGGGAGGAGAGTGGAGGAGCCACCCTTCTAGAAGCTTGTGACTTCTTCACAAAAGCCATCGGTTTGACCGGATCTGACCGGAGCTTTGGCCGGAGCTTCTTGGATTTTGGAGAGTGTATTTTGAATGAAAATGTCATTCTAAGATGATCTCAAGAAGGAACCTAAGCCAAATTCTGCTTGGAACATGGTCAAAATCCCAAATCCGATGAAATTGCCCTTGTTTGGCCTTTACCGGGCTCGGTGCTTTTGCCTTGCGTTCTTGTCCATTTGCCGACGGTTCTAGAATATTTGAGTGATTCCAAGTCGGTTCCATGAAGGATGTTAAGGCTGATTTTGAGTGTAGCATGGTCGTGACCTGGAATGACTCGTTCTTCATTTTCCGCTTAAAAACTCCTCCTTAGCGTGTTTTCTCTCTAGAGTCCAAAATACCCTGTAGAAATAAATTGGGACTAACAAGTAGAAGTTAAATAGACCAACAGTCTAATTTGGTGGGTTTTACTGTGTTTTTGATTCGTATAATTATGGTCCATCAGATCACCCCACACTTTTAGTTGTTCGTCCCGAACAATGCTATTAAAGGGCGGCACACAATCAAGTAACAACTTTGTAAAATATGAAAGTAAGACTGTGGGACTCGATTTTTCCTAATTCATGCATTACTACTTATTACTAAATTAAACTGCGTAAATAAATAGAAGTAACTTGATACGTGTACCTTCGTGCCGAGATGCAAATTATATTGGATGTTTCGGGAGATAGCCCTTTTTAGGCTCCTGGACTGCAACCTCGGGATCGTCTCTTACTATATGGTTTTCTTGTAGCTTTCTCTAGCACGTGATTCGGTTCAGGTTTCACTGGTTTGAGTACTTTGATTTTCTTTTGGCGAGGGACTGCTTTTTGTAGTGAATTGGCTTTTGGCCTTTGATTTGATGCTTTGAGTACTTCACTTTTATTCGGTTAAAACCTTCACAATTTTTGGGCCTTTGGCCTCTTGATTTGCTTCATTGAGCTTTTCGCCTTTTTGTGACTTTGCAAGTCCATTTTCTCAGCCTTTTTTGGGAGGTCCAATCATCGCCCGCAAGCCTATGGAAATACCTCCCCGCTCCTCTCGTTTTTGCCGTTTTCGCGCGGGTCAAGGTGAGGGTCGCTCAGCTATTTTCTCGGCTACTTTGACTGTCATTTCGCGCGGGTCAAGATGAGGGTCGCTCATCTATTTTCTCGGCTACTTTGACCGGAGATATGACGGTCTGATTCCCGTCCTCGCCTTTTGCATTGCATGGCGTAGATGACTTCAATCTTCACTGAAACCCGAAGTGCAGCCTCCACTGACTTCGAAAACCATATATTTTGATTCGATCCTTCGATTGCTTGCCAAGCCTCTCTAGGGCATTTCTATCAACTCCACATCCCTAGTTATCTCAGCACAAAGGACAAATGGAAAGTTACATTCTAAGTTTTTAAACAGTTGAATTTTCACAAGGTAAATGCATGAATTTTGGTCTATCTTTTTCACATTCTTAAGTTCATATTTTCAAAAAGATATTATTTATTAACTAATATATACAGGTGGTTCTCACCCCACACTTTTAAACGAAGGCATTCTTTTTACGAAATGACTTAATTCAAAAGTCATGCAAGCAGTTGTTATACGAGAAGGAAATGATATTAAGGAAAAGGAAAGACAGAACTCCCTTTAAGGTGTCGAGTGAACGACATGGCTCGAGGCTGGATAATCGAGGGAGTTCGGCTGGGGCCTTGAACTCTTAGCGTAGCCCTGACTGGCTTAATGTTGCACCCAAGTCCGATTCCTGAATAGTCAAATCTTCTATGCACCAAGTGGGTGAGAGAGACTTATTGATAAAAACTAAAAGACAGAAAATAAAAAGACAGAAAATAAAGTGCAGAAAGTAAGATAGTGTCGGGTTACCTCCTGACCAGTGCACTTATTTAACGTCGTTGGCTTGACAGTACCTCAATCATGGATGATAAGGTCGGATCCCAAGGGTGAGTGAGGTCAAAATTTTTCTCGGCAGCCCTTTTGCTCCGAGAGGGTGAGGTTTCCTTGACCATAGCTGCTGGTCCATTGAGTCGTGCTTTCTTGTTTCTCCTTCCGGGTTTCCATTCTTTCGGCCCATGCCTTTGCCGCTTCTTCATGTTTGAATAGTTGGCACTTTCGCGAGTTTGGAAGTTAGGTTTTGTGCCTTCAAACATCGGCGACCACAGGCATGTTCCCATGTGAGGCCTCTTCTTGGTGGTAGCTACGAATGGTTGTCTTGGAATGATTGAGTTCCCGGGTGGTTTTTCTTGGCTTGTGACAAGAGAGATTTCCTTTGTCGGCTTTTTTGCTCATGCTCTGCCTCCAACTCCCCTTGTACCGCATCATCATTGATTATATGATCTTCGGTGGTTATGATCGGCATGAAACGCGAAGGGTTAAGTTGAGGCACTTCGACCATGAGGACTAGGTCTGTTTCAGGTGCTCCGACAGTGAGGATTAGGTCTTTCTCGGACAGTTCAGCAATGAGGTCCGGGACTTTCTTGGGTGTTTCGAGCGTAAGTATCGGGCCTGGCTTGATTTCTTCAGCCGCTTCAGCAGTGAGGTTCGGGACTTCTGTAGGCTCGGCAGTTAGGACAGTGATTTCCTCGGATGGATTGGTGATAAGGACCGGGTCTGATTGGGGCAGTTCTTCTTCGGTCATTTGCGGGTCCTCATCCTCAGTCGGCTCCTCGGGTTCAGCCGTGAATTGGTGCATCAATGCACTCAATTGTTGCATGTCTGTGGCCAATTGCTGGGTGCTAGCTGCCAGCTCCTTTTCTGCCGCCCATAGTTCAGTTTTGGCCCTGATTTGTTACATCGTGTTGTCCAACTGCTGGATGCTAGATGCCAGCTCCGTTATACCGTCCTCGATTGGCTCGGCCTGATCTTGGCTTGGTCTTGACCTCGCGGCCAAATCGTTTATTAATTTCCAAAGATCATCCTCGGTTAAGTCCCACATTGATCCTCCTGCTGCATTATTTAGCTGGTCCCACTCATGTGGCAACATTCCACAGAGAAACTTTGTTTGAAGATCGAAATTGGTGAATCCATGGTGCGGGCAGCTCGTCACAATGGAATCAAAGTACCATAAGTACTCATCCAATGTTTCGTCCCGGGATTGCGTTATTTTGTTGATCTTCTCGCGGATTTCAAGTTCGAAGGGTGGTGGGGAAAACTCCGTATTGTTCCAAGGTTCCATTCCGTAGTAGTATGACTTGGTGAATTGCATGATAAAAGAAAAAAGAAAAAATAGAACAACTATTCCGATTCACAACTCCCCGGCAACGGCGCCAATTTGACAGAACCGCTCGTCGTCAAAGCGATTGTGCAAATAAATTTATAAGTCCGCTACTCGCGACTTAACTACTGGGTAGCAAGTGGTAAGTAGGGGTCGAACCCAAGGGAGTCAGTGTGGATTAGTTGTTTTTACGGGATTGTCACGAAAGTAAATATAGTTGGGGGTTGGGTTTGAGTGTTTTGGGAACTGAAAGTAAATTACAATAATTAATAATGGACTGTGAGGAAAGTATTCGGTTTTAGGGGCCTTGTATTATAATTGTTTATCATCGACCGCTAATGATCATACCAAGTGGTCAAAGATGAATTGAGGCTATTTCTAGCGCAAGATATGATCATGCTAAGTATTCAAACGATGAATCGAGGCTAGTTACAGCTCAAGACTTGCAACACCGGTTTAAAACAACACCTGTTCTATTTCAGTCTAGCGCCAATACCCAAAGGTATGCTAGCCTGTGTGCATCCACCTGATCTCACAGTTACGCTCGACCAGATGGGGTTTAGGATGAGTCGAACTCCTCAGATAGCTTTGCTTGTTACAGCTTCCACTACCTGAGTATGATCACGAATTCCCACAGAACAGCTTTGCTTGTTACAGCATCCACTCAACCTTGGAAACTCTGACTATATATGGCACATAGAACAAGTTTTGAATACAAAGGTATACTAAGAGTAAAGTCTAAAACATTTATAATACAAGTACGCCCCTTCTACCGAATAACTAATTTAGCTACTAATCATGGCAATGGTTATCATAACTATGAACTTGGAAATAAACAACAGTTTAGCAAGACAATTAAATAAATAAAAGAAGACTTACAAAACCGTTGAAGCGCCAAGGATCAAGCTTTGATTCCCAAAGTAATATTACATGATTAATATTACATGATTAGTGCCCAAAATTCTAGAGAGATAAGTGAATTGTTGTGGTGGTGATGATACAAATGAGGAGGGGAGGCCTCTTATTTATAGGCTAAGGGAATGAAGATGGATGGATGAGATGAAGCCATGTGCATTTTGATCCAAGGGAGGAGGAGGGAGGAGCAAGGAGGAGGTGCCACATGGGGTGAATAGGAAAGCCGCCGGCTGCTATGGGAGGAGAGGAGGAGGAGCCGCCACTTGGAGGGAGGAGAGTGGAGGAGCCACCCTTCTAGAAGCTTGTGACTTCTTCACAAAAGCCATCGGTTTGACCGGATCTGACCGGAGCTTTGGCCGGAGCTTCTTGGATTTTGGAGAGTGTATTTTGAATGAAAATGTCATTCTAAGATGATCTCAAGAAGGAACCTAAGCCAAATTCTGCTTGGAACATGGTCGAAATCCCAAATCCGATGAAATTGCCCTTGTTTGGCCTTTACCGGGCTCGGTGCTTTTGCCTTGCGTTCTTGTCCATTTGCCGACGGTTCTAGAATATTTGAGTGATTCCAAGTCGGTTCCATGAAGGATGTTAAGGCTGATTTTGAGTGTAGCATGGTCGTGACCTGGAATGACTCGTTCTTCATTTTCCGCTTAAAAACTCCTCCTTAGCGTGTTTTCTCTCTAGAGTCCAAAATACCCTGTAGAAATAAATCGGGACTAACAAGTAGAAGTTAAATAGACCAACAGTCTAGTTTGGTGGGTTTTACTATGTTTTTTATTCGTATAATTATGGTCCATCACCTCCATATTGGGAAGAGTGACAATGGTAAAGAATGTCCCTCATTTCTTCTTCGGCGACACAAGTTCTATATAAACCGTCCGCGCATAGCCTATACAAATAGGGCTCATCCCAATAGTATCTCTTCCTCTCGGATAAGAACTTCCTCTTTTGATGGTGGTTCATATCGTGAGGAATGATCCCACAAACCACGAAGTTTACGAAGTCTGCGTACCATGGGAGGGCCTCCGCCTCAACTCTCATGAGTTGCTCTCCAATAAATGAGTCATTCACGGGTCTAGTACCCTCTTCAATCTCTTCATTTTCCTCTAGCCTTGATAGGTGGTCGGCTACCACATTTTCCACCCCCTTTTTATCTTTGATCTCTATATCAAATTCTTGGAGCAATAGAATCCATCTTATCAATCTTGGCTTAGAGTCTTTCTTTGCTAAGAGGTACTTGATCGCCGCATGATCAGTGAATACTATAACCTTTGATGCCACGAGGTATGGGCGAAACTTATCAAAAGCGTACACAATAGCAAGGAGTTCTTTCTCGGTAGTGGTGTAGTTCAATTGAGCTCCATTAAGGACCTTGCTTGTGTAGTGGATGGCATGAAGCTTCTTGTCCACCCTTTGTCCAAGGACCGCCCCAATGGCATAATCACTCGCGTCGCACATAAGTTCAAAGGGCAAATCCCATCTTGGATGTTGGATAATTGGGGCCGAAATCAATGCCTCTTTCAATTTCTCGAAGGCCACCAAGCACTCTTCATCAAACCGAAACTTGGTGTCATTGCACAATAGGTTTGTTAAAGGTTTTGCAATCTTCGAGAAATCCTTAATGAATCTCCTATAGAACCCGGCATGACCGAGAAAGCTCCTTATACCCTTGACATCCTTGGGAGGTGGAAATTTTTCCATGACTTCAATTTTAGCCTTGTCCACCTCAATTCCTCTCTTAGAGACCAAGTGATCAAGCACTATTCCTTCCTGCACCATAAAATGACATTTTTCCTAATTAAGAACAAGGTTCGTCTCAATACATCTTTTCAACACTTTAGCCAAATTAGCTAAGCAATCATAAAAAGACGAACCATAAACAGAAAAGTCATCCATGAATACTTCCATAATCTTTTCAATAAATTCAGAAAATATAGCCATCATGCATCTTTGAAAGGTACCCGGCGCATTACAAAGTCCAAAGGGCATTCGCCGGTAGGCAAATGTTCCATAGGGACATGTAAAGGTGGTTTTTTCTTGATCTTGTGGATGGATAGGGATTTGGAAAAATCCACTATATCCATCAAGATAGCAAAAATAATCATGCTTGGCTAATCTTTCTAACATTTGATCAATAAAAGGAAGTGGAAAGTGATCTTTCTTAGTGGCTTGATTTAGTTTTCTATAGTCCACACACATACGCCAACCGGTCACGGTTCTCGTGGGAATCAATTCATTCTTCTCATTTTTAATAACGGTCATTCCCCCCTTTTTAGGCACTACATGAATGGGGCTCACCCATTTGGAGTCCGCAACAGGGAAAATGATTCCCGCATCAAGCAATTTAAGCACCTCTTTCTTCACTACCTCACCAACAATAGGATTCAACCTCCTAGCTCTCTCCCTAGATGGAATACTATCACTCTCTAAATTGATTTCATGCATGCATAAATTTGGGCTTATTCCCCTTAAGTCGTCAATAGAGTAGCCAATAGCATCCTTATGTTCTCTAACCACATCAAGCAATTTAGAGGTTTCAACATCATTCAAAGAAGCATTCACAATGATAGGCAAGCTAGAGTTTGGGCCTAAGAACTCATACCTTAGGCTTATTGGTAGAGCTTTTAGCTCTACCGAACAAGACTCCTTACCTTTGTCGCTTAGAGACCCTTCTTCACATTCTTCCTCCAAGATAGCCCAACAATCGGCAATGTCGGGAAGCTCATTATCAAGATCAATCGCACTCATGAGAAGGTTAGGCACATCATACAATTCATAAGTATCAACTAGGTCTAGATAATTACAAGTCATTATAGAACTAGGTCCTCGTTGTGCTTTTTCAAGATTAAACTCAATCTCCTCATCTCCTACCCTCATGGTAATTGAACCTTTAGTTGTATCAAAAATAGCCCCCGCGGTGTAGAGGAAGGGCCTTCCCAATAGAATGGGAATTTCATTGTCCTCCTCCATCTCTAACACCACGAAATCCCTACGAAATATAGAAATTCCCTACTCTAACCGGGACATCCTTAAGAACTCCCTTAGGGAATCTTGAGGAGTGGTCCGCGAGCCTTAGAATCATGCTAGTTGGTTTAGGCTCACCCATATTTAGCTTTTTACACAAAGAATAAGGCATCAACGATATACTTGCACCCAAATCACACATAGCACGTTCAATCTTAATATCATTAATAAAGCATGAAATGGAAAAGCTACCGGGATCCTCAAGCTTTGGGGGCATGCGAGGTTGGAGTATGGCACTACATTCGCCATTGAGGGACACCGTATCGACATCCTTGATTGTTCTCCTGCAAGTAATAACATCCTTTAGAAATCTAGCATAAGAAGGAGCTTGAGTTATTACCTCGGTGAAGGGCATTGTGACATAGAGCTTCCTCATCATCTCGGCGAACTTGGAGAATTGCTTATCATTGCTCTTCTTCTTCAACCTTTGAGGAAACGGAATAGGAGGAGTGTATACTCTAGGTTCGTCTTTCTCCTTCTCCACTTCACTTTCTTTGTCAACTTGAGGGTTAGGAACCTCTTCATTCAACTCTTCAATTTCGGCGCTAGCTTGGCCCCCAAGATCAAAGGTAACTCTCTTCCTTTTTGGTAGCTCGCTGATGGACCATAATTATACGAATCAAAAACACAGTAAAACCCACTAAATTAGACTGTTGGTCTATTTAACTTTTGCTTGTTAGTTCCGATATATTTTCACAGGGTATTTTGGACTCTAGAGAGAATACACGCTAAGGAGAGGATTTTACGCTAAAAAGATGTTACGAGTCAGTCCAAGGTCACGATCAGACGCTGAATGAAGAAATCTCAAGATCCTGACATTGAATCACTCAAAACAAATCCAACCGAGGAGCAACCAAAGTCAGACCGGAGCGGAATTGGACTGATAGTTTTGTGAAAAGGCTGCACAAAAGTCACAAAACTCACTCCTTCTCCTCCATGACCGGCTACCTTGTGAAGAAGGATGACTCATGGGGTGGCTTTCCCCTCCCCTTCCCTCCATGACCGGCTGCTCCTCCTCCCCTTACCTCCAACCGGCGGCTTTTGGCTCCACCATGGGAGCTTGACACTTGTCCTCCTCTCCTCCACATCTTCATCTCCTCCTCCTCCTCCCTTGGATGAAAGCCATCTTAGCCCTCCATTTCCCTTCATTTTGGCTATAAATACAAGCCAAACTCACTTGTAAAAATCATCCACAAAAACATCATACACTTCTCTCTCTAGAAAGTTTGGTACTTTGTAAGTTTGGTTTTTGAAATAATACTCCTGTTGGTTCTTGAGTATTATAACAGTTTGAAATAATACTCCTGTTGGTTCTTGAGTATTATAACAGTTTTAGAGAATACTCCTGTTGGTTCTTGAGTATTCAAGTAGGATTTGGGAATACTCCTGTTGGTTCTTGAGTATTCCCCTTTACTTACTGTCTTTCAAAAACCCCCGAGTATTTAGCTATGATATCCTCTTCCATGGATAATCGTAGCTAAACTCTTTATTCGGTTGAGGGGGCGTACTTGTATTATAAAATGTTTTAGACTATTTTAGTGTTTTTTCTCTGTATTCAAAACTTGTTCTATGTGCCATATATTAGATCAGAATTTCCAAGGTTGAGTGGATGCTTGAAATGGCAAGGCTCTTCCGTGGAAGTTCGTGAACATACTCGGGTAAGTGGATGCTTGAAATGGCAAAGCTTATCTGAGGAGTTCGATCTCTCTCAAACACCATTTGGATAAATCGGAAAAGACAATCCAAATGGATGCACATAGGCTAGTATACCTTGAAATGGGGTGCTAGTCTGAGTAGAACAAGGGCTTTACGTTTTTTGCAAAAGATTAGACAGTGTTGCAAGTCGAGTGCTTGAAATGGCCTTAATTCACTTTCGAACACTTTTGTAAAAGACTAGACAGTGTGGCAAATCGAGCGCTTGAAATGGCCTTGATGCATGTTTGAATACTTAGAAGGATTACTAAAATGATAAAACAGGCTATGATGCAATGCCCCCGAAACCGAATGCTTCCCTTGAATTACAAAACTCCCTTGTATTTACTTTTCTAGTATAACTGCCTTAATCAACTGCACTCACCTTCCGGAGGACTCGCAAATCACGCATCACCCACTGTAAGTCTTTCTTTTTACTTTTCAGTATTTATTTTTCTGTAATTTACTTTTCCGCACTCAAAACCAAAAACAACCAAAAAAGTCACTTAGTCATAACCGCTAAAATCTCAATCAACCTTAAAACACGCTCCCTCGCTGTACAAATCCCTTAAAGAACAACGTATCCCCCTAATTCCCTTGGGTTCGACCCCTACTTACCACTTGCTACCCAGTAGTAAAGTTGCGAGTAGCGGACTTATAAATTTATTATTGACGTTTGCACACGATGACTGTGCGTCCGTCACTCGCTGACAATTCGCTTGTCGTCAGAGCAAATTGTACAAATAAATTTATAAAGTCCGCTACTCGCGACTACTGGGTAGAAGTGGTAAGTAGGGGTCGAACCCAAGGGAATTAGGGGGATACGTTGTTCTTTTACTAACAGGGACGTGTTTTAGGATGATTGAGATTTTAGCGCGAGTAATTAAACTACTGTTTTTGGTTTTTTGGGTTTTTTGTGCGGAAAAGTAAATACAGAAATTAAATACTGAAAGTAAATACTGAAAGTAAAGAGATAAGGGTTAGAAGACTTACAGTGGGTGATGCGTGATTGCGATTCCTCCGGTTGTTGAGCGGTTGATGGTTGTGGTTGATCGGGACAGTTATACTAGGAAAGTGAATACAGAGGGTTTTTGTGATTGAAAGAAAGTATTCAGTTTCAGGTACTCTTGTATTATAACATGTATATAATAAACCGTTAGTAACTTTTCTAAGTATTCAAAGATGAATCGAGGCCCTTTCGTAGCGCAAGACTTGCAACACCGTTTAAAGCAACCCTTGTTCTACTTCAGACTAATTCCTCCTTTCGAAGTATCTTAGCCTTCTGTGCAACCACCTGATCTCACAGTTACGATTGACCAAGTGGTGTTTTAGATAAGTCGAACTCCTCAGATAAGCTTTGCCCTTTCGTAGCATCCACTTACCCGAGTATGTTCACGAACCCCACGGAAGAGTTTTGCCCTTTCGTAGCATCCACTCAACCTTGGAAATTCTGACTATAAATGGCACATAGAACAAGTTTTGAATACAAAGAAATGAAACTAAAAGATATTACAACATTATATAATACAAGAAAATACCTTCCACCGAATGAAGAGTTTAGCTACGAATATCCATAGAGGTGGATACCATAGCTAAATACTCGGGGGTTTTTGAAAACAGTAAGAGGGAAAGGGGTGGAATACTCAAGAACCAACAGGAGTATTCCCAATTTCCTACTGAATACTCAAGAACCAACAGGAGTATTCTCTATAGTATAATACTCAAGAACAAATAGGAGTATTATTTCATAAACCGAACAAACTTACAAAGTAACCAAACTTAGAGAGATAAGTGTTTTGTGTATGGATTGATGATACAAATGAGGAGGAGGGCTCTCATATTTATAGGCTAGGAGGAGGAGGATGAAGGGTGGAGATGGAGCCATGTGCATTTGCATCCAAGGGTGGAGGAGGAGGGGAGGAGCATGTGGAGGAGAGGCCACCACTTGTCATCTTCTTGTGGTGGAGCTCAAAGCCACCGGTGGCTTTTGGAGAGGAGGAAGGAGGAGCCGCCACTTGGAGGGAGGAGAGTGGAGGAGGGTGGTTGTGAGGGGGAAGCCGCCGGTCACCATGGAGGAGGAAAGGGAGGAGCAACCCATGAGTCATCCTTTTCACCTAGTGACTCATCCTTCTTCCTAAAGCCACCGGTCATCCTTGTACATGGATGAGTCTTGACGGTTTTGTACTGTCTTTACAAAACTATCAGTCCAATTTCACTCCAGGCTGTCTTTGATAATTCCTCATTTGGATTTAATTTGAGTAATTCATCGTCAGGATCTTGAGATTTCTTCGTTCAGTGCTTGATCTTGACCTTCAATTGACTCTTGATATCTTTTCAGCATAAAATCCTCTCCTTAGCGTGTTTTCATTTTATCTCTCAATTGCCCTGTGGAAATATTTCGGGACTAACACGTAGAAGTTAGATAGACAAACAGTCTAATTTGGTGGGTTTAACTGTATTTATCAGGCATACAATTATGGTCCATCAGATCACCCCACACTTTTAGTTGTTCGTCCCGAACAATGCTATTAAAGGGCGGCACTAAGTAAGCTTGTTGAAATATGAAAATTAGACTGTGGTACTTGATTTCTCCTAATTCATGCATTACTACTTATTGCCAAATTAAACTGTGTAAATAAATAGAAGAAACTTGATACTTGTACCTTCGTGCCGAGATGCAAATTATTTTGGATGTTTCGGGAGATAGCCCTTTTCAGGCTCCTGGACTACACCTTCGGGACCGTCTCGCACTATATGGTTTTCTTGTAGCTTTCTCTAGCACGTGATTCGATTCGGGTTTCAGTGAGTTGAGCCTTTTTTTGATTTTCTTTTTTCTTCTTTGGCGAGGGACTAGCTTTTTGTAGTGATTCTGCCTTTGGCTTTATGATCTGTCTTTTTTGAGTGCTTCACTTTTGCTCGGTTAAAACCTTCACAATTTTGGGCCTTAGGCCTCTTTTGATTTTCTTCTCTGAGTTTTTTGCTTCTTTGTGACTTGCTAGTCCATTTTCTCAGCCTTTTTGGGAGGTCCAATCATCGCCCGCAAGCCTATGGAAATACCTCCCCGCTCCTCTCGTCTTCGTCGTTTCGCGCGGGTCAAGATGAGGGTCGCTCATTTATTTTCTCGGCTATTTTGACTAGAGAGAGGACGGTCTGATTCCCGTCCTCGCCTTTGCATAGATGCTTCTTGGCGGAGTTGACTTCAATTATTCACTGAACCCCGAAGTGCAGCCTCCACTGACTTCGAAAACCATATAGTTTGATCTGATCCTTCAAGTGCTTGCCAAGCCCCTCTAGGGCAATTTCTATCAACTCCACATCCCTAGGTTATCTCAGCACAAAGGGACAAATGAGAAGTTACATTCTAAGTTTTTAAACAGTTTGCATTTTCATAAGGTTGATGCATGAATTATGATCTATCTTTTTCACATTCTAAAGTTCATAATTCCAAAAAGATACTACTAAAAAAAAGAAAAAACATGCAGTTCGTTCTCACCCCACACTTTTGAACGAAGGCAAGCCTTAGTTCAAAAGTCATGCAATATATACAGGAGAAGGAAATGACATTAAGGAAAAAGAAGAACAGAACTCCCTTTAAGGTGTCGAGTGAACGACATGGCATGAGGCTGGATAATCGAGGGAGTTCAGCTGGGGCCTCGAACTCTCAGCGCAGGCCTGGTAAATTCACGGAAGCTGCCTGGCTGATCCGATCTTGCTCCAAAAACTTAATTCCTACATGAAAGACATTCCTTCTAGACAAAAAGTGGGTGAGAGCGCTTATTGGAAATTTAAATAATAGAAAGTAAGATAGTGTCGGGTTACCTCCCGACCAGTGCACTTGTTTAACGTCGTTGGCTCGACAGTACCTCGTTCTGGATCATTGGTTGGGATCCCATGGGTGGCTCAGGTCAAACTTCACCTCGGCTCCTGGATTGATTCTACCGGGTTCTTTGCTAGTTGATGTGCTTAGGTCAGGACTCCATGGTTTTGGTGTCTTTTCTTTCCATTGTTTCTGAGAAGTCGGGGGACTTTTGACCGTAGCTGCTGGTCTTGATGCTTTTTTGGTCTTTTTTGGTAGGTCATAAATCTGTGTACCGCGTTCTGAGATAGGTATAATGTCTGGCGGTTTCTTTGTATCCATGCGACTATTATTAATGTAGAAATTTGCGATTTTGCCACCGAACTTGAGTGATAATGAGCCCTTGCCCACATCGATTCTTGCTTTAGTATTGTAGAGGAATGGTCGTCCTAATATTATTGTTAGAGGGTCGTCTTTGCTGGTTTCTCCCGTTTGTATTACATAAAAGTCTGCAGCAACGACGAGCTCTCCCACATGGAGTATAACATCTTCCAACACTCCAGTCGGACGGATGCACGATTTATCTCCCAGCTCGATGTTTGTCCTGGGTGGTTTTAGTGGGCCAAGTCTTAACAAGTAATATAAGGAGGAAGGCATGGCGTTGACAGCAGCCCCAAGATCGATCAAGCATTTATGAACCTGGGTTTCCCCAATACCACAGGTGACTATGAAGGCCCCTGGGTCTTTATCTCTTTCAGATTGTGGCTCATGGTCTGAGGTGAGGGCTCTGTCCATTGTTGGGCCATTCTGCCCATTCCTTAAATTGTTACTGTCATCCCATCCAGATGCTGGTATGTCAGAGTGTATGATTGGTGGCGGTGTTATACAAACGGTGAAGGCATATCGTCCGTTGTCAGCGTGCGTGACCCATGTTTTACCATCATTGGGTCGGTCTTCCTCTTGATACCAATCAGGACGACTCATGCGGTTGAAGTGCTTGTTTGTTAGTCTGTATGCTGGTGATCGTGCAACTTCTCCCAGTGTCGTCTTTCCGTTTGACCCTTTCATCATGCTAAGATTCGCCTTTGGATTCTGGATGGTTTGTGAAGGTAGTCTGCCAGGTTCGCTAGTGAGCGTTGACATCGCAGTGGCGAGATGGGACATTTGTTTGGTTAATTCGGAAATTGCCCTGTCAGTTTTCGCCTGGTATTGGTGTAGCGAAGTACCCAATTGATTTATGTTTCCTGCGAGCTCCTTCATTGTGTCATCAAGCGACTTGGTGGGTTCTTGCTGATTATGCTGGCCAGTCTGGTACTGATTTGGTCCTTTTTACTGATATTGACCCGCTGATGGAGTGTTCTGGTTATACTGCCGGTGTGGAGGTTGGTAGGATGACTGAGCTGATTGGGAGACAGATGGTTGAGCGTTCTTCTGAGGATAGTTGTTATGCCAATTCGGGTTGGTTGCTTGGCCATACTGTCTGTTTTGTCCGGCTCTGTCATTACTGTTGTTGTTGTACCCTTGGTATCCTCCTGCCGCATTCACTTCTGCTGGTTCCTCTTCCATTAAAGTCGGGCATGCATCAGTTTTGTGGTCCGTCATGCCACAAAATTCGCAAGGCTAAACTGGAACTGGCTGCCTTCGTAGGATCTGAATCATCATTTCTTTTAACTGTTTCATCTCCTCAGACATAGAGTTCATTGGTGTTTCGGCCTTCGCCACACTTTTTGTTCGGGAGAATTCTTCCTGCCGAGTCGTCTCTTCTCGGAATCGAGCATTTTCAGCAACGTCATTTATCAGTTGCCTAACTCCGCTCAATGATAGATTCATTATGGATCCTCCAGCTGAGGCGTCCAGGAGCATTTTGTCTAAGGGTCTTAATCCATCAATGAGGTACTCGATTATGAGTTTCTCGGGCAGTCCTAGTGTACAACAACTTCTCTCCAGGTGGTTGAACTTTTCCAGGTAATCGTACATGGTTTCGTTGGGTCCTTGCTTGATGTCCTATAGTTGCCTTCTTACTTGCATTACTCTTCCTGCTGGGTAGTATTTGTCTAAGAATTTCTTCTGCATCTGAGCCCATGTTCTGATGCTTCCGGAAGGCAATGAAAGGAACCAGTCGTTTGCCGCGTCAATGAGGGAAAAGTAGAACGCTTTTAACTTGAAGTCGTCTACGTTTACGCCATTCGGTTTTAAGTTTTGGCAAATACCATGTAAGCGCTGGAGATGGGCCATTGCTGACTCTCCACGATTTCCTGCGAACTTTGGTAAGTTGTGGGCCACTGAAGTGTTGATGTTGATATTTTCCATCTCAGGGCCTTCGTAGATACACCACAGCTGAATTCTAAAATCCGGTGCATTGAGTTCTCCCAAAGTAGGTTCGCGGTAATGGTCGTTATCCCCATAGTAGTTATCGAAGACGGGTTCGCGTCTCGGTACTTGTCGAGGGCGTGGGGGTGGTGGATATCTAGGGGGTTGTACTAGACCAGCTGCATTTCGGTCCTCGGGTAGTTCTTGGTTTCGTCTGTTAGCTTCCCTATCACGAGCTCTTCTGTTTCTGATGAGTTGTTCCGGATCGTCGATAAATGGAAGCGGTATCTCATCATTTCGATCGTACAGGTTTATTTCTTCGTCATCCTGGTAGTCATGGTGACTTTCTTCGCGAGACATGGTCGTTTTGAAGTGCGTATCGATTCGAACAACTTATCCGATTAATTAACTAACTCCCCGGCAAGGGCGCCAATTTGACAATTCGCTTGTCGTCAGAGCAAATTGTACAAATAAATTTATAAAGTCCGCTACTCGCGACTACTGGGTAGAAGTGGTAAGTAGGGGTCGAACCCAAGGGAATTAGGGGGATACGTTGTTCTTTTACTAACAGGGACGTGTTTTAGGATGATTGAGATTTTAGCGCGAGTAATTAAACTACTGTTTTTGGTTTTTTGGGTTTTTTGTGCGGAAAAGTAAATACAGAAATTAAATACTGAAAGTAAATACTGAAAGTAAAGAGATAAGGGTTAGAAGACTTACAGTGGGTGATGCGTGATTGCGATTCCTCCGGTTGTTGAGCGGTTGATGGTTGTGGTTGATCGGGACAGTTATACTAGGAAAGTGAATACAGAGGGTTTTTGTGATTGAAAGAAAGTATTCAGTTTCAGGTACTCTTGTATTATAACATGTATATAATAAACCGTTAGTAACTTTTCTAAGTATTCAAAGATGAATCGATGCCCTTTCGTAGCGCAAGACTTGCAACACCGTTTAAAGCAACCCTTGTTCTACTTCAGACTAATTCCTCCTTTCGAAGTATCTTAGCCTTCTGTGCATCCACCTGATCTCACAGTTACGATTGACCAAGTGGTGTATTAGATAAGTCGAACTCCTCAGATAAGCTTTGCCCTTTCGTAGCATCCACTTACCCGAGTATGTTCACGAACCCCACGGAAGAGTTTTGCCCTTTCGTAGCATCCACTCAACCTTGGAAATTCTGACTATAAATGGCACATAGAACAAGTTTTGAATACAAAGAAATGAAACTAAAAGATATTACAACATTATATAATACAAGAAAATACCTTCCACCGAATGAAGAGTTTAGCTACGAATATCCATAGAGGTGGATACCATAGCTAAATACTCGGGGGTTTTTGAAAACAGTAAGAGGGAAATGGGTGGAATACTCAAGAACCAACAGGAGTATTCCCAATTTCCTACTGAATACTCAAGAACCAACAGGAGTATTCTCTATAGTATAATACTCAAGAACAAACAAGAGTATTATTTCATAAACCGAACAAACTTACAAAGTAACCAAACTTAGAGAGATAAGTGTTTTGTGTATGGATTGATGATACAAATGAGGAGGAGGGCTCTCATATTTATAGGCTAGGAGGAGGAGGATGAAGGGTAGAGATGGAGCCATGTGCATTTGCATCCAAGGGTGGAGGAGGAGGGGAGGAGCATGTGGAGGAGAGGCCACCACTTGTCATCTTCTTGTGGTGGATCTCAAAGCCACTGGTGGCTTTTGGAGAGGAGGAAGGAGGAGCCGCCACTTGGAGGGAGGAGAGTGGAGGAGGGTGGTTGTGAGGGGGAAGCCGCCGGTCACCATGGAGGAGGAAAGGGAGGAGCAACCCATGAGTCATCCTTTTCACCTAGTGACTCATCCTTCTTCCTAAAGCCACCGGTCATCCTTGTACATGGATGAGTCTTGACGGTTTTGTACTGTCTTTACAAAACTATCAGTCCAATTTCACTCCAGGCTGTCTTTGATAATTCCTCATTTGGATTTAATTTGAGTAATTCATCGTCAGGATCTTGAGATTTCTTCGTTCAGTGCTTGATCTTGACCTTCAATTGACTCTTGATATCTTTTCAGCATAAAATCCTCTCCTTAGCGTGTTTTCACTTTTATCTCTCAATTGCCCTGTGGAAATATTTCGGGACTAACTCGTAGAAGTTAGATAGACAAACAGTCTAATTTGATGGGTTTAACTGTATTTATGATGCATACAATTATGGTCCATCACTCGCTCTCTAGCTCTTTCCCGCTCCTCAAGGTCACCGCATTGCAATGCTCTCTATTTATTTGGTCGGGTCTAGCCGGTAGCTTGCCCGGTGCCCTTGTAGATGCCTCGGTTTGTTGAGCAATTTGACTTTCAAGCATTTTGTTGTGGGTCTCCAATCTCTCAAACTGAGTTTGTATGTCTTCAAATTTAGCTTGAATGTCCCTACTTGCCCTCTCTTGTTGTGCAAGGATTTTGGCTAGCATAGCTTCCACACCGGATGGTTCATTTGAAGGTTGTGGAGGAGCTTCAACTTGTTGATAGGGCCTTTGAGCTTGAGATTGATATTGTTGCCCTTGGTTTCTTTGAAGCAAGGTCGGTCCTTGACCTTGATATTGGTTCCTAGGTTGGAACGTTTGGTTGGATTGAGTAGGTTTGGGACCAAATCTGGGAGGCGCGGATCCAAAGTCAGGACGAGTGGGATTTGTGGTCTTGTATGAGAAATTGGGGTGATTTCTCCATCCCGAGGAGAACTTTGGCGTAGTGTAATTCGCTAGAGAGCTTTGCCCTTGATTGGCACTACTTCCATAGTCTCTACTTTGGTTTCCTCCCACAAAATTGACTTCTCCATAACCTTGCCCTTGCACATCCCTTTGAACCAAGGGACAAGAAACGGTCTCATGCTTGTAGACCTCACAAATATCACACCCTTGCTTCGTTGAAGTTTCTTTTTCCGGATGTTTTAGCTTGAAGACTTCGTCCGAGAGGTTATCAAAATCCTTCCTCAAAGCATCGTAGTCGCTCGTGCTCACCGCTTTCACCTCATGCCTTTCATACCTCCTTCTTGGGTTTCCTCTCTCACTTCCCCACATGAAGTAGTTATTCATGATTTTCTCTATTACCGCAAACCCTTCGTGTGGTTCTAGTTCCATAATAGCTCCGCCCGAGGCGGTGTCAAGAGCAAGCCGAGAGTTCCCATCAACACCGTGGTAGAAGGTATGGAAGACTTGTAGATCATCGAGGTTGTGGTGAGGACAAAGCCTTTGATATTCTTTATACCGTTCCCATGCTTCATAGAGGTTTTCCCCATCCAATTGTGAGAAATTTGTAATTTTATTCCTATAGTATGCCGTCTTGGAAGGAGGGAAGTATTTGTTTAGAAACGCCACGGCGAGCTCCTCCCAAGTGGTGAAACTATCAGGAGTTTGACTCCTCAACCAATCCTTCGCCTTTCCCGTGAGGGAGAAGGGGAAAAGCCTTAGAAGCTTTGCATCTTCCGAGAACCCATTGATCTTAAAGGTGGCACACACTTCAAGGAATGTTGTCAAGTGAGAATTCGGGTCCTCATTGTCCCTTCCCGAGAATTGGTTGGATTGGACCATTTGGATCGTGGAAGTCTTCAAATCAAAATCTCGGTTATCAACCGTCGGTACGAGGATTGGGGAACGATATCCATAGGCCGTAGGAGTGGCATAATCCTTGAGAACCCTTCTAGCTTGGGGCAAGGGTGGAAGGTTATTTTGGTTGGAGGAGGGGCGGAGGAGGAAGTCTATTATCTCTATCTCCCATGACTTCTTGAGTGTTGGAAGTTTCTTGAACGTTTGAGGTTGATCCTTTATCCTTGGTTGTCTTACTCCTTGTAGGATATCGGTTAACTAGTTCTCTTATCGGTTGACTCAAATCTCTATCCACAATTTGAGTAAGCTTCTTGGTCTTCGGTGGCATAAAAGAAGTGAACCTACAAGAGAAGCCAATTAAAACAAGTAAGCGTAGTGAAGTAGTTCAAGGATTACGAGTAACAAGTAAAATAAAGTAAAACATGGAATAGTCGGAGCACCAAATGATTTTCCTAGGGGTAATCTAGCTATTGCTCCCCGGCAACGGCGCCATTTTGACGTGTGTATTTTTGGGATACGGTCAAAAACAATTTATAATCAACCGGTAAGACCGGTGTCGAACCCAAAGGAGCAAACGGATTACACGCTAGTTCTATCAAATTTTCTTACTCGGCTAATTCCTAAAATTCAAGTGTGATTGAGTTATCAATGATTCAAAACAAGAATGAAATGGTTTTTAAGGGATTAAATTCAATTAAAAGCAAGTTTCGAGGGATTAATCCCCTCGGCAATTTCCCAATGATCATGCATACAAGAGTTTAATTAATTATGAGTTGATAGGTTTTAAACCTAGCTTAGACTAAAAGTAGACAAACCATGCATGTCTAATCCTAGTCAAGCCATCTTAGTTAGGATCTCACTATTTAAAGAGTATTGATCCACTATATAGCATTTACTCTCATAAATACTATATGCATAAAGTTCTAGTTCACCTCTCACCATGCATTTACTCTCATAAATGTAGGTTAAGTTCAATTTTACTATATCCAAACCATCACTAAGCTTTCTCAAGACTTAGGTCAAAGTTCTAACACAAACATGTCACTTAGGCATTTTATCAAACACTTAAAAGCATGTCTAACATGAAGATCATAGTAAAATGAAATCAACTTCAATAAATCCAAATAGATGTGTTTACAATGATCATTGAGTACCAAGGAGGTTCATAGAACCCTCAAAACACAAGGGGACTACTCACACATCATGTAAGACAACATCATGTGTGGGTTTTTAACAAAAATCTAAGAGAAAGGAAGAGGGAAAAGAATAGGATTGATGATCCTAATAAACTCCCTTGATCTTCAATCCTCCTTGATTAGATGATGATGAAACCCTTGATTTGGCTCACTTCCTTTTGTCTTTTCTCCAGAAAAATCCCAGATGCTAGGTCAAACTTGCCTCTTTCTATTTATAGCCTCGGGCAATTTTCGGTACTGTAGCAGGTCCAGTCGATCGACTGGCGTTGGGCTGTTGGCCCAGTCGATCGACTGGAGGGAGCTAAGGCGCTTGGAAAGCAGATCCTCAGTCGATCGACTGAGACAGGGTAGTCTCCCAGTCGATCGACTGCGGTAATGTAGAAAACAGGCCCTCCTGAGACTCCATTAAGTCGATCGACTGGAGTCCCAATCGATCGACTGAAGGCACGTTGCTTGCACGCTCAGCTGGAGAACTCGCCAGTCGATCGACTGGAGGGTCCAATCGATCGACTGCAGTAACTTGATTTGCAGCACCTCCTGAGAGTCCATTGAGTCGATCGACTGGAGCAGGGGAGCTTCCCAGTCGATCGACTGGAGGCCAAATTCTGCCAACTTTTGCTCTAGACTCCAATTTTCTCCGAGTTTCCTTCAATGGGCTTTTGACACAGAGTCATCTTGGTTCGCACCTGAAACGCATGAAAAGGGGATCAAATGACATCAAATAATCATCGGAAACGAACTAAAGCTATAGTGAAAATGGGCATTAATGAGTCGAAAACTCGACTCATCATTGTTCTTTCGAAAAGGGGGGATTAAATAAAGCAGTTGGGGGGTTGTTTTTGGTTTTTAGTACTGAAAGGTAAAGTAACAGTTGATATTACAATTAAAGGAAAGATTCGGTTTCAGGGGCCTTGTATCATATTTTCGTTTATCATTGACCTCTAATGATCATACTATGTGTTCAAAGATGAATCAAGGCTATTTCTAGCACATGACTTGCCACATCATTTAGAACACTTGTTCTATTTAGACTAATTCCTCCTTTCGAAGTATCTTAGCCTTATGTGCATCCATTTGATCTTCAGTTACAAGCAATCAAATGGTTTTTAAAAGAGGTCGAACTCCTCAGATAAGCTTTGCCCGTTAAAGCATCCACTTACCCGAGTATGTTCACGAACCCCACGGAAGAGCTTTGCCCGTTAAAGCATCCACTCAACCTTGGAAGTTCTAACCTAATCTGTGGCACATAGAACAAGTTTTGAACACATAGAGGCACTAAGAGTAGGGCCTAAAACATTGTATAATACAAGCACACCCTTTCAACCGAATGAAGGGTTTAGCTACGAATATCCATGGAGCAGGACATCATAGCTAAGTGCTTTAAAAAGTAAAGGTTTTCGAAAGACAGAAAGTAAAGTTTTCGAAAGTAAAGACAGGAAAGTAAAGTACTTTGAAAGACAGTAAAGTAAAGAAGAGAGTACTTACAAAAACCGTTAAGAGTGCTTGACGGAGCCCACCGCACTGTCGTTGAGGTGCGATGTTCTCTGTGCAAAATAAATTTATATCTCCGCTACTCGTACTCTACTAGTGGGTAGTAAAGGGTAAGTAGGGGTCGAACCCAAGGGAGTCAGGTGAATAGTTGTTTTTTAAGTAGGACAGTTGGGGGTTGGTTGTGATTTTAGTACTAAGAGTAGCGTGGGTTGGTTGTGATTTTAGTACTGAAAGGTAAAGTAACAGTTGATATTACAATTAAAGGAAAGCATTCGGTTTTAGGGGCCTTGTATCATAGTCTGTTTATCATTGACCTCTAATGATCATACTAAGTGTTCAAAGATGAATCAAGGCTATTTCTAGCACAAGACTTGCAACATCGTTTAGAACACTTGTTCTATTTAGGCTAATTCCTCCTTTCGAAGTATCTTAGTCTTATGTGCATCCATTTGATCTTCAGTTACGATCAACCAAATGGTTTTTGAAAGAGGTCGAACTCCTCAGATAAGCTTTGCCCGTTAAAGCATCCACTTACCCGAGTATGTTCACGAACCCCACGGAAGAGCTTTGCCCGTTAAAGCATCCACTCAACCTTAGAAGTTCTAACCTAATATGTGGCACATAGAACAAGTTTTGAACACAGAGAGGCACTAAGCGAAGGGTCTAAAACATTTTATGACACAAGTACACCCCTTCAACCGAATGAAGGGTTTAGCTACGAATATCTATGGAACAGGACATCATAGCTAAGTACTTGAAAAACTAAAGGTTTTGAAAGACAGAAAGTAAAGGTTTTGGAAAGTAAAGACAGGAAAGTAAAGTTGCTGAATTGAAAAGACAGTAAAGTAAAGAAAAGAGTACTTACAAAACCCGTTGAAAGTGCTAAAGCTTCGATTCCAAAGTAAGGCAATTACAAGGATGGTGCTCACAAGCTAGAGAGATAAGTGACTTGTGCTTCTTGCACACAAAATGGGATGGGATTGTGGATGATTTACAAGTGAAGAGGGCATCTCTATTTATAGGCTAAGGAGAGGAGATGGATGTGGAGGAGAAGCATCCACTTGGCAAGAGATGGGAGGAGGAGCTCAAAGCCATCGGGTGATGTCATCACCTCCCAAAGCCGCCGGCCCATGTGGAGGAAGGGGAGAGGAGGAGGCTTAGTCGCCGCCCATGTGGCATGAGGGGAGAGGATGAGTGAGTTTGAGATCTTTTCCCCAAAAGCCATCGGTCCTTTCAGCTCCGGTCTGACTCTGGTTGCCCTTCGGTTGGACTTGTTTTGAGTGATTCCACGTCCGGTTCTTTAAAGTCGGAATTTGGTCGTGACCTGGAATGACTCGTAATTCATTTTCAGCTTTAAAACTCCTCCTTAGCCTGTATTCTCTCTAGACTTCAAAATACCCTGTAGATAAATATCGGAACTAACAAGCAAAAGTTAAATAGACAAAGAGTCTAATTTGGTGGGTTTAACTGTATTTATGATTCATACAATTATGGTCCATCAGATCACCCCACACTTTTAGTTGTTCGTCCCAAACAATGCTTTTTAAGGGCGGAACACAATCTAAGTAAAAACTTTTAAATATGAAAGTGAGATTGTGGGACTAGATTTTTCCTAATTCATGCATTACTTACTTATTACTAAACTAAACCGTGTAAATACTTAGAAGAAACTTGATACTTGTACCTTCGCGCCGAGATGCAAATTAATTCGGATGTATCGGGAGATAGCCCTTTTCAGGCTCCTGGAATGCATTCTCGGGATCGACTCACACTATATGGTTTCCTTGTAGCTTTCTCTAGCATGTGATTCATTTCGGGTTTCACTGAGTTGAGCATTTTGATTTCTTTTTGGCGAGGGACAGCTTCTGTAGTGAATCGGCCTTTGGCTTTTGATATTGAGTTGGAGTTTCTTCACTTTTGTTCGGTTAAAACCTTCACAATTTTGGCCTTTGGCCTTTGATTAGCTTCTTTGAGCTTTTGCTTCTTTGTGACTTGCTAGTCCATTTTCTCAGCCTTTTTGGGAGGTCCAATCATTGCCCGCGAGCATATGGAAATACCTCCCCGCTCTTTCTCATCCTCACCGTTTCGCGCGGGTCAAGGTGAGGGTCACTCATCTATTTTCCCAGCTACTAGGACTAGAGATAGGACGGTTTGATTCCTGTCCCGCCTCTTGCATAAACGCTGCACGGCGGAGATGACTTCAATCTTCACTGAAACCCGAAGTGCAGCCTCCACTGACTTCGAAAACCATATAGTTAGATTCGATCCTTCGAGTGCTTGCCAAGACTCTCTAGGGCAGTTTATATCAACTCCACATCCCCTGTTTATCTCAGCACAAAGGGACAAATGAGAAGTTACATTCTAAGTTTTTAAACAGTTGAATTTTCACAAGGTAAATGCATGAATTTAGATCTATCTTTTTCACATTCTCAAGTTCATATTTTCAAAAAGATAATATTAAGGGAAAAGGAAAAGAAAAACATGTTAATTAACTATGTACACAGGTGGTTCTCACCCCACACTTTTGAACAAAGGCGTGCCTTTCAGCACGACTTAGTTCAAAAGTCATGCAAATATATACAAGAGAAGGAAATCACATTAAGGAAAAGAGAAGAACTGCACTCCCTTTTACTGTGTCGTGTCGTGGAACGACATGCCTCGGAGCTGGATAATCGAGGGAGTTCGGCTGGGGCCTTGAACTCTCAGCGCAGGCCCGGTAATTCTCGGAAGCTGCCTGGCTGATCTGATCTTGCTCCAAAAATCGATTCCTACATGTTAGATATTCCTTCTATACAAAAAATGGGTGAGAGCGACTGACACGGTAAAAACTAAATGACTGAAAATAAATGACTGAAAGTAAGATAGGTGTCGGGTTACCTCCCGACCAGTGCCTTTGTTTAACGTCGTTGTCTCGACAGTTGGGATCACCAGTTGGGATCCCATGGGCGGCTTAAGTCAAATTTTGCCGCGGCTCCTGCATTGATTCTAGCCTTTACCCTTCCTGATTTTTTGCTGGATGATGTGCTTGGGTCAGGACTCCATTGTTCCGGAAGTTTTTTTGTACCCGTGCGGCTATCACCATAGTTGTTATAATATGAAATTCTGCCACTGAATGCAAGCGACAATGAGCCCTTGCCCATGTTGATCTTAGCCCCTGTGGTGTAAAGGAATGGTCGTCCTAATATGATTGTTGGAGGGTCGTCCTTGCTGGATTCTCCGATTGGTATCACATAAAAGTCCATAGGAACGACGATTTTTCCCACACGGAGCATTAAGCTTTCTAGCACTCCAACCGGTTGGATACACGACTTGTCCCCCAACTCGATAGATATCCTTGGTGGCTTCAATGGACCAAGCCCCAATGAGCAATATAGAGGGTAAGGCAGGACGTTTACGGCAGCTCCAAGGTCAATAAGGCAATGGTGAATTTGGGCTTTGCCGATAACACAGGTGACTGTAAAGGCTCCTGGGTCCTTATTCATTTCCAGTTGTACCTCATGACTCCAAGTGACGTTCTTTTTTGCTATCAGGTCATTTTGTTCCTTCATTGGCTCCAATTTTTTTCTTTTTTGTTCTTTCGGGTCGCAGGATCTTTGGAGGCAACGATTTTCATGGAGTAGGATGAGTCTCGAACCCCGATTTTTTTGATTCCGAGGCCTGATCTAGGATCGTCTGAGTCTAAGTCTTTATTGTCATCCCACCCAGATGCAGGTACGTTAAAGCGTGTGACTGGCGGTGGTGTCATGCAAACGGTGAATGCATAGCGTCCATTATTATTATGCGTGACCCACTTTCTGCCATCGATGGGTCGGTCTTCTTCTTGATTCCAACCAGGACGGCACCTACGATTGAAGTGTTTGGATGTAAGTTTGTAAGCTGCGGGTCCTCGTTGTTGTTTTGCTAGTAGGGCTGTAGTTTGTGCTTTTTTGAGTTCTTTCATGGCTATTAGTTCTCCGAGTGACTGGGCATGTGATTCATCTTCCCATATCATACCAAGGAACTCTTCTTTCTTTGCTTCTGTAGTTGTTAATGAGGGTCGTGCCGCTTCTTCTAGTGACTCCTTCATATCTGACATTGTTACCATGCTTACATTTGCCTTTGGGTTTGGGATGGTCTGTGAAGGAAGTCTGCCTGGTTCATTAGTGAGCACGGACATTGCGGTGGCGAGCTGGGACTGCCCCGTCAGTTTTTGCCTAGAATTGGTTTAGCGATGTTCCCAATTGATTCACGCTTCCTGCGAGTTCCTTCATTGTGTCTTCAAGCGACTTGTTCGGTCCTTTCTGTTGATATTGACTCGTTGGATACTGATTTGGTCCTCTTTGCTGATACTGTCCTGCTGATGGGGCGTTCTGGTTATACTGCCGGTGGGGAGGTTGATAGAATGACTGAGCTAATTGCGGTGCGGCTTGTTGTGTCTCCCTTGGAGGATGGTTGTCATTCCGCCAGCTTGAATTAGTCGCTTGATTATACTGTCGGTTTGGTCCAGCTCTGTCGTTGCTATTGTTGTTGTATCCTTGGTATCCTACTACTGCATTTACTTCTTCTGGTTCCTCTACTATTAATGTCGGGCATGCGTCGGTTTTGTGGTCCGTAGAACTACAGAACTCGCAAGGCTTTACTTCAACTGGCTGCCTTTGCAGGGTTTGCATCATCATTTCTTTCATTTGTTTCATCTCTTCGGTCATGGAGTTTTCTAACGTCTCGGCTCGTGCTACGTTTTTTGTTCTGGAGAACTCATCTTGCCGAGTGGTCTCCTCTGTAAATCGAGTATTTTCAGCAATGTCAGAGATGAGTCGCCTTATGCCGCTCAATGATAGTCTCATCACTGATCCTCCAGCTGAAGCATTAAGGAGCTTTTTGTCTAACTGAGTCAGTCCATTAATCAGGTATTCGATGATGAGCTTCTCGGGTAGTCCAAGAGTGCAGCAGCTTCTCTCCAGGTGGTTGAATTTCTCCAGGTAGTCGTACATGGTCTCATTAGGTCCTTGCCTTATGTCCTGCAGTTGTCTTCTTACTTGCATTGCTCTTCCTGCTGGGTAGTATTTGTCCAGGAATTTTCTTTGCATCTGAACCCATGTTCTGATGCTTCCCGAAGGTAATAAAAGGAACCAGTCGTTTGCCGAGTCAATGAGGGAAAATAGAACGCTTTCAACTTGAAGTCGTCTATATTCACTCGATTGGGCTTTAGATTTTGGCAAATGCCATGTAAGCATTGGAGATGAGTTGTTGCAGATTCTCCAAGAGCTCCTGAGAATTTTGGCAAGCTGTGGGCTACTGACGCGTTGATGGTAATGTATTCTAGTTCAGGGCCCTCGTAAATGCACCATGGCTGTGTTTCGAAATCTGGGGCATTGAGTTCTCCCATAGTAGGTTCACCGAAGTTGTTATCCCTATAGTAATCATTGAAGACGGGTTCTTGCCTTGGCACTTGTCGAGGTTGAGGGGGTGGGGGACGTAAAGGGGGTTGTACTGGACCAGCTCCATTTTGGTCCTCAGGTGGTCCTTGGTTTCTTTGGATGGCCTCCCTATCACGAGCTCTTCGGTTTCGGATGATTTGTTCCGGATCATCGACAAATTGTAGCGGCGCTTCATTATTTTGATCGAACAGATTCATCTCGTCGTCATCCTGATAGTCATGGTGGCTTCCTTCACGAGACATGGTTGTGCAGAAGCGAGTTCGAAAGAGAAAAGAAAAAGAAAAGAATAGCTAATCAGAGAGCTAACTCCCCGGCAACGGCGCCAGTTTTGATGGAGCCCACCGCACTGTCGTTAAGGTGCGATGTTCTCTGTGCAAAATAAATTTACATCTCCGCTACTCGTACTCTACTAGTGGGTAGTAAAGGGTAAGTAGGGGTCGAACCCAAGGGAGTCAGGTGAATAGTTGTTCTTTAAGTAGGACAGTTGGGGGTTGGTTTTGATTTTAGTACTGAGAGTAGCGTGGGTTGCTTGTGATTTTAGTACTGAAAGGTAAAGTAACAGTTGATAGTACAATTAAATGAAAGCATTCGGTTTTATGGGCCTTGTATCATAGTCTGTTTATCATTGACCTCTAATGATCATACTAAGTGTTCAAAGATGAATCAAGGCTATTTCTAGCACAAGACTTGCAACATCGTTTAGAACACTTGTTCTATTTAGACTAATTCCTCCTTTCGAAGTATCTTAGTCTTATGTGCATCCATTTGATCTTCAGTTACGATCAACCAAATGGTTTTTGAAAGAGGTCGAACTCCTCAGATAAGTTTTGCCCGTTAAAGCATCCACTTACCCGAGTATGTTCACGAACCCCACGGAAGAGCTTTTCCCGTTAAAGCATCCACTCAACTTTAGAAGTTCTAACCTAATATGTGGCACATAGAACAAGTTTTGAACACAGAGAGGCACTAAGCGAAGGGTCTAAAACATTTTATGACACAAGTACACCCCTTCAACCAAATGAAGGGTTTAGCTACGAATATCTATGGAACAGGACATCATAGCTAAGTACTTGAAAAACTAAAGGTTTTGAAAGACAGAAAGTAAAGGCTTTGGAAAGTAAAGACAGGAAAGTAAAGTTGCTGAATTGAAAAGACAGTAAAGTGAAGAAAAGAGTACTTACAAAAACCGTTGAAAGTGCTAAAGCTTCGATTCCAAAGTAAGGCAATTACAAGGATGGTGCTCACAAGCTAGAGAGATAAGTGACTTGTGCTTCTTGCACACAAAATGGGATGGGATTGTGGATGATTTACAAGTGAAGAGGGCATCTCCATTTATAGGCTAAGGAGAGGAGATGGATGTGGAGGAGAAGCATCCACTTGGCAAGAGATGGGAGGAGGAGCTCAAAGCCATCGGGTGATGTCATCACCTCCCAAAGCCGTCGGCCCATGTGGAGGAAGGGGAGAGGAGGAGGCTTAGCCGCCGCCCATGTGGCATGAGGGGAGGGGATGAGTGAGTTTGAGATCTTTTCCCCAAAAGCCATCGGTCCTTTCAGCTCCGGTCTGACTCTGGTTGCCCTTCGGTTGGACTTGTTTTGAGTGATTCCACGTCCGGTTCTTTAAAGTCGGAATTTGGTCGTGACCTGGAATGACTCGTAATTCATTTTCAGCTTTAAAACTCCTCCTTAGCCTGTATTCTCTCTAGACTTCAAAATACCCTGTAGATAAATATCAGAACTAACAAGCAAAAGTTAAATAGACAAAGAGTCTAATTTGGTGGGTTTAACTGTGTTTATGATTCATACAATTATGGTCCATCAGATCACCCCACACTTTTAGTTGTTCGTCCCGAACAATGCTTTTTAAGGGCGGAACACAATCTAAGTAAAAACTTTTAAATATGAAAGTGAGATTGTGGGACTAGATTTATCCTAATTCATGCATTACTTACCTATTACTAAACTAAACCGTGTAAATACTTAGAAGAAACTTGATACTTGTACCTTCGCGCCGAGATGCAAATTAATTCGGATGTATCGGGAGATAGCCCTTTTCAGGCTCCTGGAATGCATTCTCGGGATCGACTCGCACTATATGGTTTCCTTGTAGCTTTCTCTAGCACGTGATTCGGTTCGGGTTTCACTGAGTTGAGCATTTTGATTTCTTTTTGGCGAGGGACAGCTTCTGTAGTGAATCGGCTTTTGGCCTTTGGCCTTTGATATTGAGTTGGAGTTTCTCCACTTTTGTTCGGTTAAAACCTTCACAATTTTGGCCTTTGGCCTTTGATTAGCTTCTTTGAGCTTTTGCTTCTTTGTGACTTGCTAGTCCATTTTCTCAGCCTTTTTGGGAGGTCCAATCATTGCCCGCGAGCATATGAAAATACCTCCCCGCTCTTTCTCATCCTCACCGTTTCGCGCGGGTCAAGGTGAGGGTCACTCATCTATTTTCCCAGCTACTAGGACTAGAGATAGGACGGTTTGATTCCCGTCCCGCCTCTTGCATAAACGCTGCACGGCGGAGATGACTTCAATCTTCACTGAAACCCGAAGTGCAGCCTCCACTGACTTCGAAAACCATATAGTTAGATTCGATCCTTCGAGTGCTTGCCAAGCCTCTCTAGGGCAGTTTATATCGACTCCACATCCCCTGTTTATCTCAGCACAAAGGGACAAATGAGAAGTTACATTCTAAGTTTTTAAACAGTTGAATTTTCACAAGGTAAATGCATGAATTTAGATCTATCTTTTTCACATTCTCAAGTTCATATTTTCAAAAAGATAATATTAAGGGAAAAGGAAAAGAAAAACATGTTAATTAACTATGTACACAGGTGGTTCTCACCCCACACTTTTGAACAAAGGCGTGCCTTTCAGCACGACTTAGTTCAAAAGTCATGCAAATATATACAAGAGAAGGAAATCACATTAAGGAAAAGAGAAGAACTGCACTCCCTTTTACTGTGTCGTGTCGTGGAACGACATGCCTCGGAGCTGGATAATCGAGGGAGTTCGGTTGGGGCCTTGAACTCTCAGCGCAGGCCCGGTAATTCTCAGAAGCTGCCTGGCTGATCTGATCTTGCTCCAAAAATCGATTCCTACATGTTAGATATTCCTTCTATACAAAAAATGGGTGAGAGCGACTGACACGGTAAAAACTAAATTACTGAAAATAAATGACTGAAAGTAAGATAGGTGTCGGGTTACCTCTCGACCAGTGCCTTTGTTTAACGTCATTGGCTCGACAGTTGGGATCACCAGTTGGGATCCCATGGGCGGCTTAAGTCAAATTTTGCCGCGGCTCCTACATTGATTCTAGCCTTTACTCTTCCTGATTTTTTGCTGGATGATGTGCTTGGGTCAGGACTCCATTGTTCCGGAAGTTTTTTTGTACCCGTGCGGCTATCACAATAGATGTTATAATATGAAATTCTGCCACTGAATGCAAGCGACAATGAGCCCTTGCCCATGTTGATCTTAGCCCCTGTGGTGTAAAGGAATGGTCGTCCTAATATGATTGTTGGAGGGTCGTCCTTGCTGGATTCTCCGATTGGTATCACATAAAAGTCCGTAGGAACGACGATTTTTCCCACACGGAGCATTAAGCTTTCTAGCACTCCAACCGGTTGGATACACGACTTATCCCCCAACTCGATAGATATCCTTGATGGCTTCAATGGACCAAGCCCCAATGAGCAATATAGAGGGTAAGGCAGGACGTTGACGGCAGCTCCAAGGTCAATAAGGCAATGGTGAATTTGGGCTTTGCCGATAACACAGGTGACTGTAAAGGCTCCTGGGTCCTTATTCATTTCCAGTTGTACCTCATGACTCCAAGTGACGTTCTTTTTCACTATCAGGTCATTTTGTTCCTTCATTGGCTCCAATTTTTTTCTTTTTTGTTCTTTTGGGTCGCAGGATCTTTGGAGGCAATGATTTTCATGGAGTAGGATGAGTCTCGAACCCCGATTTTTTTGATTCCGAGGCCTGATCTAGGATCGTCTGAGTCTAAGTCTTTATTGTCATCCCATCCAGATGCTGGTACGTTAAAGTAGGGCTGGGTTTTTGTACCGAAAACCGAAACCGAACCGAAACCGAACCGATTGAAACCGAACCGACTTCAAACCGAACCGAATTTCGGTTTTTCATACCGAACCGATTTATATCGGTTCGGTTTCGGTTTTCATTTTGAATTTCGTCGGTTTACCGAACCGAACCGAATTTTAATTTTATTTTCAAATTTACTTACCGAACCGAACCCAACCCTAATTTATCCCCAATTCTTTCTCGGTTTCTCTTTCTCCCTCCTCCGACCTTTCCTCAAATCTCGCCCGAACGAGAACGACTGCATCAGCGCCTCCGTCTTTGACTTCATCAGCGCTCCCAGCCTACATCGCCATCGTCATGTCCTGCCCTAATGAATTCGTCAGCCCCATAGCGATAGGCGATAGCCGTCTTCCGCTTCCCAGTCCGGTATCGCGTAACGCTCCAGATCCAAAAAAAATGACAGCCGCTTCAACGGTTCAACGCCTTCAACCATCCGCTTCTGGCATAGGTTTGAAACTTTGAATTGAACTTTGAATCGTTTGATTTTGAAATTGGACGACATAGGTTTGAAGTTTGATTTCATCTTCACTATGCTTGAAAATGAAATTGCTTTATGTTTCATATTAATGATTCTGCACGGTGCTTTTGCTTCATGATTTTGCCACTGCATGTCAATATTACAGTTTACACGGTGCTTTCAGCTTTTGCACTTATAAATTTGTAGTTCATGTTTCATATTGATGCTTCTATTCGTTAATTGGCAGCTCTTTAACCTTTGTTTGCTTATTTGTTTAATGCTGAAAATTAGTCTGAATTTATGTCGAACTGCTAAGTTGCCATAGCCTTGTTAAGATCCATTTCGATTGCATAGATAAATCTGGCACCTTGTTTGGAAAGGTTTTTGTGTTGTTGATTCTAGAATATGTTAATCTCTTGCAGTTAACCTATCATGATCTAAGTAAGGATGTGTTTGTTAGCTCTTGATTTGGTATAGGTTATAAATCAATAAATCATCAGCTCATTTTAGTTCGCTCATTTTTTTCGGTGTCAGCACTGAACATATTCAATCAACTCTTTTACTGAATATGTTAATCGTTTTTTATCTGCAGGAAGAACCTTAGAAATCGAAACCATTTGACAAAATGGGTAAATTTTTGGTATTCATTCGCAAGTACATATTTTGCTGTGTATCAAATTTTTGGTAATCATTTGCAAGTTTCAAGTTGCTATGTCATCTGCTTTTGGTTTACACTTTGTTGTTTGTACATTCTTTATCTTTATCATGTAGTTGTCGCATGTAGTCTATCATCCAAATCACTGATGAAGCAATCTCCCTTTATATATATGTTACAAACTCCACATACTATACATCATTTTCTTCTAAATTACCCCATACTTATCCCAACTGCAGACATCCCTTCTCTTTTTGCTAATTGTTATTGTTTTATGCGCTCTTCAGTCATCATGCTAATGCTTTGCGTGGTTTTTTTTCAGGATTGCAGCACTGAATTTCGAGTCATGAAGATCTATGTTTTCTTCCCTCCATTCGACCTAAATACGATGTCTTCCCAAACCTTTTGTTCCATTGTAATGCTTTTTGTTTTGTATCCATTTTCAGGGTACTGTTTTTAAGTTTGTTGTTGTATTTCTAAGAACAAACAACATACTTTATTTTTGTATCCTTATTCTGTTATTCAGGTATTGAAAAATCTGAAAAATCTGAAAAGTAAAAAAAAGCACAAAACCGAATTGTCGGTTTACCGATTGTCGGTTTACCGACTTTCGGTTTACCGACATTTCAGTTTCGGTTTTCGGTTCTGAAATTGAGAAAACCGAAATTTCGGTTCGGTTCGGTAATTTTCGGTTCGGTTTTTGAACCGAACCCAGCCCTACGTTAAAGCGTGTGACTGGCGGTGGTGTCATGCAAACGGTGAATGCATAGCGTCTATTATTATTATGCGTGACCCACTTTCTGCCATCGATGGGTCGGTCTTCTTCTTGATTCCAACCAGGACGGCACCTACGATTGAAGTGTTTGGATGTAGGTTTGTAAGCTGCGGGTCCTCGTTGTTGTTTTGCTAGTAGGGCTGTAGTTTGTGCTTTTTTGAGTTCTTTCATGGCTATTAGTTCTCCGAGTGACTGGGCATGTGATTCATCTTCCCATATCATACCAAGGAACTCTTCTTTCTTTGCTTCTGTAGTTGTTAATGAGGGTCGTGCCGCTTCTTCTAGTGCCTCCTTCATATCTGACATTGTTACCATGCTTACATTTGCCTTTGAGTTTGGGATGGTCTGTGAAGGAAGTCTGCCTGGTTCATTAGTGAGCACGGACATTGCGGTGGCGAGCTGGGACATTTGTTTGGTCAACTCTGAAATTGCCCCGTCAGTTTTCGCCTGGAATTGGTTTAGCGATGTTCCCAATTGATTCACGCTTCCTGCGAGTTCCTTCATTGTGTCTTCAAGCGACTTGTTCGGTCCTTTCTATTGATATTGACTCGTTGAATACTGATTTGGTCCTCTTTGCTGATACTGTCCTGCTGATGGGGCGTTCTGGTTATACTGCCGGTGGGGAGGTTGATAGAATGACTGAGCTAATTGCGGTGCGGCTTGTTGTGTCTCCCTTGGAGGATGGTTGTCATTTCGCCAGCTTGAATTAGTCGCTTGATTGTACTGTCGGTTTGGTCCAGCTCTGTCGTTGCTGTTGTTGTTGTATCCTTGGTATCCTACTACTGCATTTACTTCTTCCGGTTCCTCTACTATTAATGTCGGGCATGCGTCGGTTTTGTGGTCCGTAGAACTACAGAACTCGCAAGGCTTTACTTGAACTGGCTGCCTTTGCAGGGTTTGCATCATCATTTCCTTCATTTGTTTCATCTCTTCTGTCATGGAGTTTTCTGACGTCTCGGCTTGTGCTACGTTTTTTGTTCTGGAGAACTCATCTTGCCGAGTGGTCTCCTCTGTAAATCGAGCATTTTCAGCAATGTCAGAGATGAGTCGCCTTATGCCGCTCAATGATAGTCTCATCACTGATCCTCCAGCTGAAGCATTAAGGAGCTTTTTGTCTAACTGAGTCAGTCCATTAATCAGGTATTCGATGATGAGCTTCTCGGGTAGTCCAAGAGTGCAGCAGCTTCTCTCCAGGTGGTTGAATTTCTCCAGGTAGTCGTACATGGTCTCATTAGGTCCTTGCCTTATGTCCTGCAGTTGTCTTCTTACTTGCATTGCTCTTCCTGCTGGGTAGTATTTGTCCAGGAATTTTCTTTGCATCTGAACCCATGTTCTGATGCTTCCCGAAGGTAATAAAAGGAACCAGTCGTTTGCCGAGTCAATGAGGGAAAATAGAACGCTTTCAACTTGAAGTCGTCTATATTCACTCGATTGGGCTTTAGATTTTGGCAAATGCCATTTAAGCATTGGAGATGAGTTGTTGCAGATTCTCCATGAGCTCCTGAGAATTTTGGCAAGCTGTGGGCTACTGACGCGTTGATGGTAATGTATTCTAGTTCAGGGCCCTCGTAAATGCACCATGGCTGTGTTTCGAAATCTGGGGCATTGAGTTCTCCCATAGTAGGTTCACGGAAGTTGTTATCCCCATAGTAATCATCGAAGATGGGTTCTTGCTTTGGCACTTGTCGAGGTTGAGGGGGTGGGGGACGTAAAGGGGGTTGTACTGGACCAGCTCCATTTAGGTCCTCAGGTGGTCCTTGGTTTCTTCAGATGGCCTCCCTATCACGAGCTCTTCGGTTTCGGATGATTTGTTCCGGATCATCGACAAATTGTAGCGGCGCTTCATTATTTCGATCGAACAGATTCATCTCGTCGTCATCCTGATAGTCATGGTGGCTTCCTTCACGAGACATGGTTGTGCAGAAGCGAGTTTGAAAGAGAAAAGAAAAAGAAAAGAACAGCTAATCAGAGAGCTAACTTCCCGGCAACGGCGCCAGTTTTGACGGAGCCCACCGCACTGTCGTTAAGGTGTGATGTTCTCTGTGCAAAAAAAATTTATATCTCCGCTACTCGTACTCTACTAGTGGGTAGTAAAGGGTAAGTAGGGGTCAAACCCAAGGGAGTCAGGTGAATAGTTGTTCTTTAAGTAGGACAGTTGGGGTTGGTTGTGATTTTAGTACTGAGAGTAGCGTGGGTTGGTTGTGATTTTAGTACTGAAAGGTAAAGTAACAGTTGATATTACAATTAAAGGAAAGCATTCGGTTTTTGGGGCCTTGTATCATATTCTTTTTATCATTGACCTCTAATGATCATACTAAGTGTTCAAAGATGAATCAAGGCTATTTCTAGCACAAGACTTGCAACATCGTTTAGAAAACTTGTTCTATTTAGACTAATTCCTCCTTTCGAAGTATCTTAGTCTTATGTGCATCCATTTGATCTTCAGTTACGATCAACCAAAATGGTTTTTGAAAGAGGTCGAACTCCTCAGATAAGCTTTGCCCGTTAAAGCTTCCACTTACCCGAGTATGTTCACGAACCCCACGGAAGAGCTTTGCCCGTTAAAGCATCCACTCAACCTTGGAAGTTCTAACCTAATATGTGGCACATTGAACAAGTTTTGAACACAGAGAGGCACTAAGCGAAGGGTCTAAAACATTTTATGACACAAGTACACCCCTTCAACCGAATGAAGGGTTTAGCTACGAATATCCATGGAACAGGACATCATAGCTAAGTACTTGAAAAAGTAAAGGTTTTGAAAGACAGAAAGTAAAGGTTTTGGAAAGTAAAGACAGGAAAGTAAAGTTGCTGAATTGAAAAGACAGTAAAGTAAAGAAAAGAGTACTTACAAAAACCGTTGAAAGTGCTAAAGCTTCGATTCCAAAGTAAGGCGATTACAAGGATGGTGCTCACAAGCTAGAGAGATAAGTGACTTGTGCTTCTTGCACACAAAATGGGATGGGATTGTGGATGATTTACAAGTGAAGAGGGCATCTCTATTTATAGGCTAAGGAGAGGAGATGGATGTGGAGGAGAAGCATCCACTTGGCAAGAGATGGGAGGAGGAGCTCAAAGTTATCGGGTGATGTCATCACCTCCCAAAGCCGCCGGCCCATGTGGAGGAAGGGGAGAGGAGGAGGCTTAGCCGCCGCCCATGTGGCATGAGGGGAGAGGATGAGTGAGTTTGAGATCTTTTCCCCAAAAGCCATCGATCCTTTCAGCTCCGGTCTGACTGTGGTTGCCCTTTGGTTGGACTTGTTTTGAGTGATTCCACGTCCGGTTCTTTAAAGTCGGAATTTGGTCGTGACCTGAAATGACTCGTAATTCATTTTCAGCTTTAAAACTCCTCCTTAGCCTGTATTCTCTCTAGACTTCAAAATACCCAGTAGATAAATATCGAAACTAACAAGCAAAAGTTAAATAGACAAAGAGTCTAATTTGGTGGGTTTAACTGTGTTTATGATTCATACAATTATGGTCCATCAGTGCTAAAGATCAAGGTTTGATTCCAAAGTAAAGTGATTACATGATTGTGCCCACAAAAGCTAGAGAGATAAGTGAATTATGTTTGTGATTTTGGAATGTGATTGTGGGATGATTTACAAAGGCAATGGAGGGCTCTATTTATAGGCTAAGGGAGGCAATGGATGTGGAGGAGAAGCCACCACATGTCACAAGATGGGAGGAGGCTTCAAAAGCCATCGAGGTGAGTCACCATGGCCAAAAGCCGCCGGCCACATGGAGGAAGGGGAGAGGTGGAGTGGCTCAGCCGCCGGCTAGGTGGAGGAGAGAAGAGAGTTTGTGAGTTTTGTGAGCTCATCCCAAAAAGTCATCGGTCCTTTCAGCTCTGGTCTGACTCTGGTTGCCCTTCGGTTGGACTTGTTTTGAGTGATTCCACGTCAGGTTCTTGAAAGTCAGAATTTGGTCGTGACCTGGAATGACTCGTAATTCATTTTCAGCTTTAAAACTCCTCCTTAGCCTGTATTCTCTCTAGACTTCAAAATACCCTGTAGATAAATATCGGAACTAACAAGCAAAAGTTAAATAGACAAAGAGTCTAATTTAGTGGGTTTAACTGTGTTTATGATTCATACAATTATGGTCCATCACTTCTTCAAATCCCGCTCGAACTTTTGTTGCCCAGTCCATCACCCTCCGCCACTCACTCCTCTCAGTCAGTCGACCTCCGTCGCCCACTCCGCTCACCGTCGCTCTTCCCCTGTCATACTCGGTCGTCGGCTCCGCTCACCGTCGCTCTCAGCCTAATTGACCCTCCACCTCAGTCATCCGTGTCTTCCTCTACCAATCCCTAAATTGGTTTGTTCCCAATACGCGCAATCGTTCATGTTTTTCAATTAGTGTACTAGTTTGTTTCAATTGCATGTTTAATGATAAGTTCTCTTAGGGTTTTAATTAACCCATTGTTGATAGAGATTTTGTTGATTAACAGTGTATTTGAATTTTGTTCCGAGTTGGTGATTGTTTGTTTTTGGTTCTCTTCAGGTAGGCAGATCGAGGACAACATTTGTTACATTCAAAGATCCTAAAGAACTTTTTTCAAAATTTGTTTTGCTCCTATCGATATGTTTTTTGGAATTATGATTGTTTGGATATATGAAGGTGTATTTATAGTAACATGTTATTGAATCAATTTGTTCTCAATTTCTTACTTGTATTCGTTAACTACTTGTAGTCCTTGTTAGTCGATTTACAAGAGGAGGCTTCTCTTCTCCAACTTGAATTCGTTAGGCGAATCTCTTTTGGCTACTCGGCTTGGTTAGAGGTTTGTGACCCTTCCAACTTGTTTTGGCATTGTGATTGTTTGGATATATGAAGGTGTATTTATAGCAACATGTTAATGAATCGATTTGTTCTAAATTTCTTACTGATATTCATTCACTACTTGTAGTCCTTGTTAGTCGATTAGCAAGAGGAGGCTTCTCTTCTCCGACTTAAAATCGTTAGGAGAAGCTTTTTGGCTGCTCTACTTGGTTAGAGGTTTGTAACCCGTCAGTTGATGCTAAATTATATTTTTTGCTATATGTTATGTAATATGCTAATGGTTCAACATTATTTTGAGCAGTCGTATCTTTTCGTTTGGGCATTTAGTAATTGTAGCACCAAATCTTTTTCTTTGCCGCTTCTTCTAATTTTAAGGTATTTGAAGGTTATCATTCTTGCTTATGTTCCTATTAACATGCAGATTAAACTTTATTTCTTTGTTTACTAAGTTTTTTTTGTTGTTGTTTATAGATCTAGTCCGTACTTGTTGCATACCAACTATTTTATTTTCTTCGCGAGCTTCTATTTTAAGGTAAACTGCCCGATTAAACTAGTTTACTATTTATGTTTCCATTCATATTGGATATTTGATATTTCTTCGTTTACAAACTTATTTGTTATTGTTTATAACTTTAGAGTCGATGCTGCATCCAACCTATGTCTGTTTTCTGCGAGAGATTCTACTATAAGGTAAAATGCACTCTGAAACTCATTTACAATTTTTTTAATTGTTAGAGTGTGCTTTATGTAGTGGATTTATATGATCTCTTGCTAACAATAAGTATATCAACCATAATATGACCTCTTTCTAACTGTAAGTATATGATGCTTTATGTAGTGGATTTATAATGAATCGAGACTGGGTGTCCGGTAGTAGGTTAAGTATACAGTACAAAAAAGGTGAAATTATGTAACCTGTTCAAGCTTCTGTTCAAGGTGTAGATGAGACAGACCTTGAACACCTTCCTTAACAGTTCAGCACACAGAACAATATGGGAGCACGCACAGAATGATACCCAGTTCGACTTCACCTACTCTGGGGGGTTTCCCACACCCTAAAAGGGACACAAATCTTTATTACGAGTATAGAGCTAACACGTGGACTTACGCTTACACTTTGTAATCGCCTAGCCTCTAATACTCTGTCTCGGATCTGTAATCTTGGCTCACCGCAGTTCACCTCGATCCCCTTCGTCCGAACCTTCTCTCCGAACGTGCTCGACCTTCTCTTGAAGCTCGGTTGCTTTCTCTCGAAAGCGTGTTGGTCTTTGTTGTGAGCAGCAGTAGGATCAACTCTAGTCAGTCTGAATTGCACTCTGATCAGACTGAACTTGCACCGATGAATTTCCAATGGGAAAAACAAACGGTCGTCGCTTTCTTCTTCTCCAATCGATAGAGTGCACTCGTGTGTATAATAATTCTGAAAGCGATGCAGATTATGGACGCCCTAGCTATGTATTTATATGTATGGGCGCTATCCAAATCTGCTCTAGATATCTCATCAAATATTTAGGATTTCCTAAATATTTCGATGTGTATCTTTATCAAATCAGTAGGGAGAATATTCGAAGACTTCCTTGCCAAGTCAGCCACGCCGCCTTTAATCTAATGTGTAGATATTCATTTGAATATCTCCTGCTCGAACTCTTCGCTGGCCGACTTCAGTTCGAAAAGATCTTCAATCTTTAAACCTTCCGGAAGACATCCTTGCGTCTGCTCCACGATGTACATGAGTACCAGGATGTGTTCGAACTCCCCTTGAACTCCTGCTCGAACTGTCTAAAGACGTTTTGCCAAATACATGACACTCAAGGGAACATCAATCTCCCCCTTGGCATTTTGGCAAAACCAAATCTATACTGATGATTAGAGCTATCTAACTATCTAGACTTTAGACACACTTGAGGGAACAAAAATTGGTCACCTCAAAATACTCCCCCTTTTTGCCACAAACTGGCAAGGGGTCCAATCTAGTTCGAACAGCAAATCAAACTGTGCCAGAACAAGCACATGCAAAACGCAAGTTTAATTGAAACAGAATTCAGAGAGATTGAATTCAAGGACCTTCATGTAGACGACTCTATTAGAATCTATGGCCTCAATTTCACCTTCGCTCGGATAGCTGAGGGCACGAGCTAGCTTGTTGATGCGTCTGCATTGTTCCTTGTCAGCGGCAATGATGGCATTCAGATCTTTGAGCAGCTTACTCCTCTCGTCACGCCCCATCCTCGCGTCCCCTTGCTTTGAAAACTCTAGGACATCTTTCCCTCTCTGGTTTGGTCTATTGAGATCGTTCACATGTCGGCCTTTGAAGAGTTTGTGATCCACGGAGAATTTTTGAGGAGCTATGGTGAGGTGATCACTTGAGGTCTTCAAGTCTGGAGCTTGATAGATGATCAGCTCATATATCAAGGAAGGGAAACAGATCTGATGGAGAGTTCTTTTTGAGGTAGCGTGGTGAGCAATCTGTTTGAACATTACTCTTCCCAGATTGAACTTCAACTTGTTCCCGATCTGATTTATCAAATGCGCCATATCTCGGTTGATCGTGGATCGGTGAGTAGAGGGTCTCCAGTTGAACACAGCGATGAAGTACAGCATTGAGTAGAACGTTGAGAGATCAGCTGTATGCTCCACGGTGTCAGGCCGCCAATAAACTAAACCAGCAGTGATGGTGTCCACAATCTTTCCAAAGTCTGATTCCTCTTCATCAACGAGCGGGTCATCCATGGAGAAATACACATTGATGAGCTCGGGGTCAATTTTGATCTTCCTTCCTTGAACGAAGAATACACCACATTCTGAGTCTTCAAGAACACCAAACTAAGGAGGAAGGTTTGCAATGGCCTCTCGAACAAGTTGTTCATTGAATGGTTTACTTCTGTTCAGCGTCCAGAGTAAGTCAGATTGCTTCAGCACATCAATCACTTCCTTCCCGTTGTAGCGAGACTCCTCCAGGACCCTTTCTGGGATGATCTTCCTTTTTAGAACGCACGCCCATTTTCTCGCAGCATCTCGATTACAGAACCATATCCCCTTCTTGACCAGCCCGGTTGGAGCATCGTTGGGAACAGGAGATGGGTCCACACATCTTCTGGCATCTTTTGATACAAGAATTGGTATGTCACGCTTCCTCTTTTTGGAGGTCTCAGCTCCCCCTGCAACATTGCTCTCCTCAGCAACCTCCCGTGCGGAGCCCTTAACAGGTTTTCAAAAATAACCTTCTTCTTTTCTTTATCCTTCTTTGCCTTCTTGAGGACAGCAATAGGGATGAAGTCTTGATCATCATCAGACAGAGTTCCTTCTTTTGACTGAGCAGCATTCTCCATCAATGCATCACGGACGTTTGAGATATCTGCCTTCACCTTTTCACCATGAAAAACATCTTGAACAATAACTGGGACGTCAGCTGTCTCCTCTACTGAGACTGCCACTGAGGCAACAACTGTCTCAACTCTTTGCTGATCTCCTGGTTCATCTGCTTGAACACCTTCCTCCTTCACAGCTTCTGGAATGAGGGCAGGTGCAGAGTCTTCCACCCCTACAGCCTGGCCTTGAGACGACTTCTCTGAACTTGTCACAGCAGACACATGGACCTTCTCCTTTTGCAAGTCTTTAACGACATCATCAATGTCCTTGTAGATTCTGTCAAGATCTTCATCCTTGTCAGCACGATCAGTTCCTTCTGCCATTGCAACATTCAACTCGACATCCTTCTCAGAAGGAATAGTCTCCTTGGTCACAGTCTCAACTTGTTCCTCGTGAAGCTCATCAACTGAACCTCCAAGTTTCTCACCAGACCCATCATCAGAAGCTTCATTAATCACCAAAATCCTCTTCCTCGAGGATTCAAGAAACTTCTCTGTCTCCTCATCCGACATTGTGAGAAGACGACCTCTAACAGCACAAATTTGGGCAACGTATTTCCTTGGGTAATCACATGCACGTCTCCCAAACTTCATGCGAGCACCGGATGGACGCACATAACCAGTGGCATGAATCTTCTCCCTCCATGCCCTCGAACCACCAGCAACCTTGGACACAGGCTTGCTGGGTTTCCCTTCTTTCACAATATTGACGGCTTCTTCACTAGTCACAGCCCTACTGGCTTCACCACCCTTCTCAACCACCACATTCACATCTTCTCCCACGACAATATTTTCAACAGAATCAACTTTTGTAGAAACGGAAGAAATAGTCTGAAATTTAGGGTTTACCTCAGACTGGGAAACAGCCGGTGGAGGAATTAAACTTGGCGATGTCCAACTAGCATCGGTTGGATTAGATGAAACCTCCGCGGTAGGCGAGGGCACCATCTTCTGCTTTGCAGCAGGTTCTACTCCATTCTTCTCCACCGCTTCGGAAGAAGGGTTTTCTGACGCTGCTCTTTCGACAACGATCTTGGCTTCAGGTAAGATTACAGAGTCGACAAGTAAAGGTGATGCCTTTTTCACTTTCGCAGCCTTCGATTTCAGAATTTTTGGCTTTGCCACCAGTACCTTGGAGTTCTGCATGCTCTCCTTCTTCTTCTCAGCGGACTTGACTCCAGATTTGGAGGATTTTCTGGTGTTCACCATTGCTATCGAGCAGATGAAGGATTGCAAGAGCTTGAAATCGGCAGACGTTCTAGGGTTTCAGAAGGAGGAGAGTAGAGACGCAGGCAAAGACTGATTTGATTTTCAAATCAAAATCTTTTTCAAATCAAGTCGGTCGTTTCAACTTCCCAAAACCATCCTCGAGAATATCCTGTCTTTTCCCAATGGCTCGAAAATAAAATCCAAATATGACTTTCTGTTCCAGCACTCTTGCACGAGTGATTAGTCCAACTGTTTTGCTGGAGTTTCGCCTGTGACTGATCACTTTCTGGAACACTTAGTTATTGAAACCACATAGACCCATGGGGGGTCCGAGTGTCTCAACCTTCTGTACCACCTGGTAGTACAAATCTCCACCCAAGCACAGTACGAGCTACTTCTGCGTCTGTACCACTAAACCGTCAGCATAGATTTGTGCGATAATGAAATCGGACCTTGTGCGATACGGCATCACTCCCCCTCGCACACATCCATGGTCAACGAGAAACCCGGTGGGACGCTTAACTCAAGTGTGGAGTGCGTGCTTGAAGCCGTAGTTTCCAACCTGTGTCGGACACCTTGGATACATGTGGAATAGTTACAATGGTTTGCTAGTACTGCTCTGCGATGTGATGGGATGCAACTGACCCAGGTCCCCATACAACAGTGTCATTTCATGACCTTGACTTGTGAAGTCGTCTGGTGTAGCAACTATTCCAGCAGAATCAAGGAGATAGCAATTATTGGTTGTCCGGTAGCCTCTCATCAGGGTGCCTCCTTCCTTATTCCACACGTGACATGAGTCGTGAGTGAAACTAGCATGGTGTCCATCTCCACATAGCTGACTAATGCTGATAAGGTTCATTTTTAACCCTTCAACAATGAGAACGTCCTTGAGGTCAGGGAGATCCGGAACCTTCAATGTCCCACAGCCGATCACCTGACCCTTTCCTCCATCTCCAAAAGTGACAACCTGTTTGTTTGAAATATGTTGAAGGTGTGTAAGGAGTTTAGGATTACCTGTCATGTGAGCAGAGCACCCACTATCGAAGTACCAGTGATCTCTCTTCATGTGGCATGAATCGTTGTACGCAGCCATACATAATGTCTTGCTTGCCTTTGGAACCCAGACTTGTCGCATTCGAGGTTTACTTTTGTGACTCATGGCTTGTTGTTCAGTAAGAAACAAGCTGCACTTCGGTCTAATGTGTCCAATCTGGTAGCAGTACCAGCATGTGCGGGAATCTTTCCTCTGATTTAAAGAAGAACTGAAGTGAACTTTACGAGTCCTTCTTTGACCCCCTTTGGGTTTTCCTTGGGAAAGATCCACTTTCTGTCGAGGGTGCTGTCTCACCTCCCGTGCTGGATTCTGTTCAGCCACTGGTTTTGCTTTAACAAATGTTGTACCTTTTGAGCTGCCTTCTCCTGTGAACCCCAAGCCTCGATGTCCGTGCTCCGTCCTCTGAGTCTTGAGCATTTCATTCAGATTTTTAGAGCCAGAGTTTAACATCCTTACCGCCTGTTTGAGGTGGTTGAGCTCCTTCAAGGTGTTCGAGTGATTCATCTTTTCAGATTCTATCTGCAGTTCCAGCTACTCAACTTGCCTCAAGAGGTACACTTCCTTGCGTTTCAGATTAGTGACCGTTTTCCTTAGACCAGCCATGCCTACGGGATGAGTTTCACGATCCTTCTCTGTAATTCTATCCCCTGTTCAAGCAAGTGTTCAAGGTCTTGTTCGGACTGACCTTGAACTCTCTCTATAACAGTTCAATACACGATACGAGCAGAACAATAAAAACACGAGTACGCACAGATTGATAACCCAGTTCGGCTACGCCTACTCTGGGGGGTTTCCCACACCCGGAAAAGGGACAACAAATCTTTATTACGAGTTTAGGGCACAGGAGGTCTTACACTTACACAACACCTTTGCTTGTAATGGCCTCACCACTAACACTCCGTCTCTCATATTTGCAACCGAGGTTCGTCGCAACTCTCCTCGATCCCCTTCGTCCAGATCGTCTATCTGAACGTTCTCGAACCTCTCCTGAAGCTCGGTCGCTTTCTCTTGAAAGCAAGTTGTTCTCCTTCGTTGTGTGCACAGTATGATCACTTCCAGGCAGTCTGAGATGCACTTGCTAAGACTGCTCTTACACCGATGAGTTTCTGGTAGGGAGAACTCAATCGGCTGTCGCTCCTTCTCCAATCAATAAAGATTTCCTCGTGTTTATTTTATCAGTGGGAGCGACCAGAATTAGGGTTGCCCTTGCATTGTATTTATATGCTTAGACGAAACCCTAACTCACACAAGATAAACCCCATCAAATATTTCTCAAATATTCTGATGCGTATCTTTCAAATCAGAACTCTTTATGCAAATATTTGACGCTCGAAAAACTTGCTGGCCAACTTCAGATCGGAACAAAAGATCCTCGATATCTTTTCAGGATCTTCCAAGAGATAATCGGAATATTTACTTGAAGCCTTCCTTGCCAAGTCAGCCGCCGGTTTAGGATAAATATTCATTCGAATATCTAGGGATCGAATGCATCGCTGGCCGATTTAAAACCAAAAAGATATTGGATCCAGATCCTTCCGGAGAATATCTTCTGCGTCTGTTCTACGCTGTACAGAAGTTCCAGAATGTGTTCGTACTCCTCCTGAACATTAGCTCGAACAGTTCTAAAGCCGTTTTGCCAAACAGTATGCCATTCATGGGAACATCAATCTCCCCCTTGGCATTTTTGGCAAAATCGAATCCGCGATCTGACCAGGCTTTAGACTTTAGACAAACTAGCTAGAGTCATCCAAACTTCTCCCCCTTTTTGCCACAAACTGGCAAGGGTCAAATCCTCCAATCTGGTCCTCTCGAAAAGAGGAATCTTATCTCCTCCCCCTCAACCAAGGCCTGATTATCTCTTCGATCAACTGATGTTCTGCTCCTTCAGTCTAAACTCCTTTTTGGAACAGTTCCAATTCGTGTGGTCAACGCACCTATATCTTCCACTTAGTCATGCACTTTCGTGTAGTATCCTTGAGAGCAATCTAAACACCTTTCTGAATAGAGACGGTTGAGGGATCTTCAACAGGAGTAGGAGGGATCCTATGATTGTTTTTCATGTTGAGGACGACTCCCCCTGCAGACTTGCTCTCCAGAGAACGCCTTCAGCATTCTTCTTGACAGCTCTTGCAATGAACTCCTTTTTCCTCCTCTTGTCTTTATGAGTTCAGCTAAAGAGACGGAGTCCTGATTAACGCTTGATTGGCTTCTAATAGGGAGTCAACGAGGAAGGCAACTTTTAACTCAAAAACAGAAGGATCTAAGCGTATCCTTTAAACCGTCTTCATGGAACCCCTCTTGAACAGCATCTGGTGTAACAACTGACATACCACCAACAATCCCAACAGATCCCTCTTCAACTGCTACGATCTGGGACAGTTCAATTCTTGACAAGGCACGGACAAAAGCATCCTCCTGTTGCAGGTCCTCAATGACATTAATCAGTGTCTTTGTATAGATCTTCCGTCCCATCATCTTTCTTGTCTGAGCCTGATTTAATACTCATAGTACCCGTTCGCTGCTCGTCAGGACCCCTATCTTAGCCCAACTGGTTTTACCTGGATACTATCCGCCTTCCGCAATCCAGAGCAAACAGGACACTTCCTATTTCCGAGACACGTTCTTCCATTAATTATCCATAGGCAGAGAATCTTTCCTTATCACCCCATCAGTTTTTTTTTTGAAGTAAGACAGGATATATATCAAAAAACACATACTAATTGTTCCAGCTCCTTGTATGAGTGATCAGTCCAACTGTTTAGCTGGAGTTTCGCATCTGACTGACCACTGGCTGGAACACTTAGTCCTTGACAACACACAGACCCAAGGAGGATCTGAGTGTTTCAAACTGAGCAGCATCAAGCGGTTTGGTGAAGATGTCAGCTAATTGCTTGTCCGTTGTGACATGCTGCAGAGTGACAACCTTCTGTTCAACCAGTTCTCTGATGAAGTGATGCCTGATGTCAATGTGCTTCATCCTGGAATGTTGAACCGGGTTTTTGGAAGTACTGATCGCACTCATATTGTCACAGTACAGTGTCATCTCTTTCTGCTCAACTCCGTATTCAGATAGCATCTGTTTCATCCATAGGAGCTGAGTGCAGCAGCTTCCTGCTGCGATGTATTCTGCTTCGGCTGTAGAGAGCGAGATGCTGTTTTGTTTTTTGCTAAACCATGAAACCAAATTGTTTCCCAAGAAGAAACATCCTCCAGACGTGCTCTTCCGATCTTCAGCGTTCCCTGCCCAATCAGCGTCACAGAAACCAACCAGGTGTGGATTGGTGTCTTTGGTGTACCAGATCCCGAATTCAACAGTTCCGCATACATACTTTATAATTCTTTTAACTTGCAGACTTTACTTTGGTTCTGATTGGTACCTTGCACAGACTCCGACTGCATAAGATATATCCGGTCTGCTGGCGGTTAAGTACAGGAGACTTCCAATCATGCTTCTATATAGAGTCTGATCAACATTGACTCCAGCATCGTCTTTAGTGATCTTTAAATGAGTTGCAGCAGGTGTTCGTTTGTGACTTGCCTTCGCTAGATCAAATTTCTTTATCAGGGTCTTGGCATACTTACTTTATGAAGTGAATATCCCATCCTTTTTCTGTGTCACCTGCAATCCCAGAAAGTAGCTCATCTCTCCTACCAGGCTCATCTTGAACTCTTTCTGCATCTGTTCCACGAACTGATCTACCATCGTCTGGGTGTTTGATCCGAACACAATATCATCAACATAGATTTGTGCGATAATAAAATCTGACCTTGTGTGTTTGACGAACAAAGTCTTGTCCACTCCCCCTCGCACATATCCATGATTAATGAGAAACACAGTGAATCGCTCATACCAGGCTCTGGGCGCCTGCTTGAGTCCATACAGGGCCTTCTTCAGGCGATACACATGAGCAGGGTGATGCGGATCCTCAAATCCTTTTGGCTGAGACACAAAAACTTCTTCATGTAGAAGTCCATTTAGGAACGCACTTTTGACATCCATCTGAAACAAACGAAACTTCAGGTGACATGCTAGAGCAAGTAGCAGGCGAATGGCTTCAAGCCGTGCGACAGGGGCGAAGGTTTCATCAAAATCGATCCCCTCTATCTGGGAATATCCCTGAGCCACAAGTCGAGCTTTATTTCTGGTGATATTTCCTGATGTATCTGATTTGTTCTTAAAAATCCATTTAGTGCCGATGATGTTAACACCATCAGGTTTTGGAACTAAGTCCCATACGTCATTGCGGGCAAATTCCTCCAGTTCTTCCTGCATGGCGAGAACCCAGTACTCATCAACAAGTGCTTCCTTTACGTTCTTTGGTTCAATTGAAGACAGAAAGCATGAGTAGGCAGCGAGTCCTCTGTAATTGATCCTTTTTCCACGAGTTTGAATTCCATCACTAGGTGCACCAATGATCTCAGAGATTGGGTGATCTCTGGAGATTCGACGAGAGGGTTGTAGTGCAGCATGATCCTCTTGAGTACTAACCTCTTCACCCTCATCAGAGGAAGAGTTCCCAATGACATTATCAGGAAGTCGCGCACCTTCTGTCGAGTCAGTCACAGTCTGAATGGGCAGTGTCACAGTTTCCGGTGCTGTTTCAACTGGTTCAATGGCTGTTGTGACATCCCCAGTCAAGTCAGTCTTAGTAGAATGAGAAGGTGGAACATTACCAGATGTTGTTCCGGCTGCATCGTCAGCATCGTCTGGGGCGGTAAGATCAACAACGTCATCCTTGATCTTGACATTGATAGACTCCATAACTGTTCCTGTGCGTTTGTTAAACACCCTGTATGCTCGACTGTTCGAGGAGTATCCTAGGAAGAATCCCTCATCACTTTTAGGATCAAGCTTCTGTCGGTACTCGCGGTCATTCAAAATGTAGCACTCACTCCCAAAGATGTGAAAGTACTTGACTGTGGGCTTCTTCCCTTTCCAGAGTTCATAGCAGGTCATCTCCGTACCTGTGCGTATTATTACCCGGTTTATAATGTGGCACGCCGTGTTCATTGCTTCTGACCAGAACTTCAAGGGAATCTTCTTGGCATGGATCATTACGCGAGCCATTTCCTGAATTGTACGATTTTTCCTTTCAACAACGCCATTTTGCTGAGGAGTGATTGCAGAAGAAAACTGATGGGCAATCCCGTGTTTGGTACAGTACGAGGTCATAGTGGCATTCTTGAACTCAGTGCCGTTGTCACTCCTGATACTCACCAGGTGCTCTCCGCTGGCTTCTCTCTCTCTCTGGAGAAGGGTTGCAAGTTCAATGAATTGAGGTGCAGCAGCAGACTTGTCTCGAAGGAATCGGGTCCATGAAAACCTGGTGAAGTCGTCCATGCATACCAGGACATACTTGTTGCCACCGCAGCTCTCAACCTGCATCGGCCCCATAAGATCCATATGAATCAGTTCAAGCGGTCTGCTGGTACTGATCTGGGTGGTGTTCGAATGCGATGCTTTAGTCTGTTTACCGATCTGACATTCTCCACATAGGACATCTATGTCACCTTTAACATTGGGCATTCCTCAGATGAGACCGGACGAGCTGAGCTTCTTCAGAGTTTTGAGATTCAGATGACTCAGTCTCCTGTGCCAGAGTGACATCTCATCTGCTTGAGTAGACATGCACGTAGCTGTTCTGGCAGAACCTATAAGATAACAGTCGTTGTCTGCTCTACATCCTTTCATCAGCGTCCCTCCTTCCTTGTTCAGAACATGACAAGAGTCATGAGTGAATTGAACGTGAAATCCTCCATCACAAAGTTGGCTGATACTGATGAGATTCACCTTTAGTCCTTCAACAAGAAGGATGTCATAGAGTACAGGAAGATCTGGAACCTTCAATGTCCCACAGCCGATCACCTGACCCTTTCCTCCATCACCGAATGTAACGAACTGCCTCTTAGTGACAGGTCGAATATGTGTGAGAAACTTGGAGTTACCTGTCATATGTGCAGAGCATCCGCTGTCGAAGTACCAGCGATCTTTTTCCATATGACTTGAAGAGCTGAAGGCAACGGTGCAGACGATGTTCTTTCTGCAGATCTTAGCGTTTGTCTCCCAGTTATGAGGCATGCTAGATTGGGGAATGTCTTGCTCAGATCTACGTTTATCGAGTTTTCGGACCATTCTGCCAAACCTCTGAGTCAGCGTATTTAGTTGCAAAATAGTGCTGTCAGTCTCAGACACCTCCTCAGACACCTCCTCAGACACCTCCTCAGACACCTCTGCTCTCCATGAAAGTTCTTTGTCATCTTTGGTTGTGTATTGACCTCCCTTTGGAGTCATCTTGAACAGTTCCAGGATCCCACTCAGTGTGTCGAGTGTTTGCTCTGATACCATTTGTAATTTTATCCCCTGTTCAAGCAAGTGTTCAAGGTCCTGTTCGGACTGGCCTTGAACTCTCTCTACAACAGTTCAATACACGGTACGAGCAGAACAATAAAAACACGAGTACGCACAGATTGATAACCCAGTTCGGCTACGCCTACTCTGGGGGGTTTCCCACACCCGGAAAAGGGACAACAAATCTTTATTACGAGTTTAGGGCACAGGAGGTCTTACACTTACACAACACCTTTGCTTGTAATGGCCTCACCACTAACACTCCGTCTCTCAGATTTGCAACCGAGGTTCGTCGCAACTCTCCTCGATCCCCTTCGTCCAGATCGTCTATCTGAACGTTCTCAAACCTCTCCTGAAGCTCGGTCGCTTTCTCTTGAAAGCAAGTTGTTCTCCTTCGTTGTGTGCACAATATGATCACTTCCAGGCAGTCTGAGATGCACTTGCTAAGACTGCTCTTACACCGATGAGTTTCTGGTAGGGAGAACTCAATCGGTTGTCGCTCCTTCTCCAACCAGTAAAGATTTCCTCTTGTTTATTTTATCAGTGGGAGCGACCAGAATTAGGGTTGCCCTTGCATTGTATTTATATGCTTGGACGAAACCCTAACTCACACAAGATAAACCCCATCAAATATTTCTCAAATATTCTGATGCGTATCTTTCAAATCGGAACTCTTTATGCAAATATTTGACGCTCGAAAAACTTGCTGGCCAACTTCAGATCGGAACAAAAGATCCTCCATATCTTTTCAGGATCTTCCAGGAGATAATCGGAATATTTACTTGAAGCCTTCCTTACCAAGTTAGCCGCCGGTTTAGGATAAATATTCATTCGAATATCTGGGGATCGAATGCATCGCTGGCCGATTTAAAATCGAAAAGATATTGGATCCAGATCCTTCCGGAGAATATCTTCTGCGTCTGTTCTACGCTGTACAGAAGTTCCAGAATGTGTTCGTACTCCTCCTGAACATTAGCTCGAATAGTTCTAAAGCCGGTTTGCCAAATAGTATGCCATTCATGGGAACATCATTCTCCATGTCGACTTTTAGTGAAGAGACAGCACCAAGGAGTTCCGCTTTCTGAGCAAGCAGACATGACCTTTCCTGCTTCATTTCATCCGCTTGAGTATTTAGTAAATCTATTTTTCCTTCGAGTTCCACCTTCTGTGTAAGCAATATCTCGACCTCCTACCATACTTTGTCCCTAGACAATACTCCGTTTGGCCCATCATGGTAACACCCTACAACTTACCAACGTGGTTGTGTATGCAGACGAGATTCATTTGATTAACTATACTAATTCCTGAGTCGTCTAATCCAAAGAAGCGTTTGGACATCTATATACGACCTCTGAAAGATGACTTGGTACATCTTTGGAGTGTTGGAGTGGAAACATATGACGCTAGTCACAAACAGAGTTTCACATTGACGGCGACTCTGATGTGGACTGTATCAGATTTCCTGGCAAATGCAATGCTATCAGGGTGGTCAACTCAAGGAAAACTCGGATGCCCCTGTTGTATGGACGACACAACGGCATTCATGTTGAAGAACGGAAGAAAAGTGTCGTATTTTCGTTGTCATAGACGATTTCTATCAGAAAATCATCTGTATCGGGGTAATTCTAGGAATTTCTATAGAGATTGAACAGAGTTCGACGGTCCAGTCCCAATTTGCTCAGGTCACGAAGTTTATGAGAGGGTTAGACACTTAAAATATATATGGGAGCAAGGTATCGATGAGGTTTCCGATGGCTTTGGGGTGTATCACAACTGGACAAAGAAATTAATTTTTTGGGAACTACCGTACTGGGTGAACGTCAAGCTTAGGTATAACCTAGACGTTATGCACATTGAAAAGCATGTTTTCGAGAATTTATTCAACACCATCATGGATGTGAAGGGGAAAACGAAGGATGACGGTTTCAAAAGTAGAAAAGATATCGGGTTGTATTGTCGAAGACCTGAATTGGAACTAAAAACTCGCCATCGTTTGGTAGCAAACAATGGTAAGTATCAGATTACACAAGAACAACAAATGCTTGTACTTCTTTGGGTGAAGTCTCTGAAGTTTCCTGACGGATTTTCATCTAACCTAGGAAATAAAGTAGATTTAAGTACACTAAAGCTTGTAGGTTACAAGTCACACGACGCACACGTATTCATTGAGCGACTCATGCCTGTTTCTTTTAAGGGGTTTTTACCAAAACAAATCTGGGAAGCTGTATCGGAGTTGTGTACATTTTCCGAGACATATGTGCATCTTCACTTCAGATTAAGCGAATGGAACATTGGCAAAACAACATAGCGTCCACACTATGTAAGTTGGAGACAATATTTCCCCCTTCATTTTTTGACTAAATGGAACACCTACCAATTCATTTGGCTGATGAGGTGCTTATCGATGGACCAGTCCACTACCGTTGGATGTATCCTTTTGAGTGTTTCATCTACCAGCTTAAACATGTGGCCAAAAAGGAAACAGAGTTGAGGTGGAAGTGAGTATTGTTAACACTAATATCCAGTTGGAGACTTCATATTTGGGATCCGATTACCTAGATCCCGAGTTAACAACGAACAATATGCGGTTAAAAAGAAATGAAGTTGCGGCAGAAGATTGCGTTGACCCTCACATTTCTATTTACAATTACCCAGGAGTCAATGGCATCAAAATAACTAAGAGGGTTCTAGACACACAAGAATTTTCAAAAGCCACTCATTACATCTTTAACAACACGCCTGAATTTGAACAATATTTGGCGTTATTTGAGACCCAATTAAGACAACGCCGCCCTCGATTAAATGACCAGCAAATCTACAATACTATATTAAAGGATTTTCCAGAGTGGCTTCATTCGCATGTAAGTGTAATCAACATTTATACATATAATTATGTAGCAAATTACTCTATATTTACACTTGGAGAAACCTTATCACTCCCATAGTGGGTTCACTACTTGTCCGCTGGATTTCACTCTGACGTCGCCTGTTCGATAGGGCTGCAAACGAGCCGAGTCGAGTATTAAGTTGCTCGAACTCGACTCGAGTGAATATATATCAAACTTGAACTTGACTCGAAACTCGACGAGCTTCAAAAATTTTGTTCGAACTCGACTTGAAATGTTTTCATGATACTCGATACTCGAGTATTAAAACTCAAATTACATCCAATGATCCAAACTGCACAATTTTAAAGCTTATTTGCATAGGATAATATTAAGGTTTTTACACAAAAATCCAAAGGGCAACTCAAGGACCCCAAGGCCCAAGATTAGTCTCCCCTTTTATAGATGGATTGGGTTTTACTCTCCCCTTTTATATTCACTTGTGAATCAAAGTCTTTGACATCAAGCAATGTGGGATATTAGGACCTCCACTTGCTTTTTGATTTCTTCAATGCTTCTTTATAATGTTTACATTTGTCCCACATTGGATGTTTATTACAAAACAAATAAGATGAGAATATATATAGATGAACACTATCCAAAATCTAATCTACTCATTCCAACTAATCTAGTTGAAATTACAATTGTAATTTCCAAGATATATGTGGAATAATCGAGTATTTACTCGAGTACTTAATCGAGTTGTTCACGAGTATATACGAGTCGAGTATTACCTTGCTCGTACTCGGCTCGTTTAATAAACGAGCTGGAAATTCATGCTCTTGCTCGACTTGTTTAGTTTTGAGTCGAGCTTTGACCGAGTTTTGACCGAGTTTGTTCACGAGTATCTCACGAGTTTATCGACTCGTTTGTAGCCTTACTGTTCGGCAACATACAAAGTCAACAACTACAAATTTCACATCAAAAGCCATAGTGAAGGGAGGAACACGATGAACAGTCATGTTTACGTGAAAGGAACAGAGGGTATGCACTACTACGGGGTGATTGAAGAAATAATTCATATGAGATGTAGGACCAACCATTGCCTATAGATTGTCTTATTCAAGTGTCGTTGGTACGACCCTCAATTTGTTAAGTCATACCCGTCTAACGGCATTGTCATCGTGAACACTCATAGACCCTACCCCCATTACGACTCTTACATTCTAGCCCAGTAAGCGGTTCAAGTTTACTATGTGACGTTTCTAGGATTAGTTGGACAAAATAATCTGGGTTGGGTTGCAGTTTGTCTTGTAAAACCAACAAACGACATGGAAGTAACAATTGTTCCATTCCAAGATGAGGGTCAAAATGGATCTGAGATGCCTGTACTTAACGAAATTGGATCATATGGGAACCTCGCTGATGATGAGGTTTACGAGACACCCAAGAAGGGCGCAATGACGGTGAAGTAAATGATAATCCAGATACCGAAGAAGAGTCCGACGAATCCTCGTGAAGTCATACATTTCAAATTTATTAAAATGATGTACACTTACGGTATCTTTTTGATATATATGGTCCTTGGGGAGCACTCGATTGAGGCAGAGTTGGTAGAATGAGGCACGTTGTGAGCCACTCATTTAGATGATGTGGCAGGGAATAGTTGTTTGTTGTTTGCTTTTTACTTTTTACTTTTTGTTTTTGATGGATTTTTGGTAGTGGGACATGTTGTGCGCCCACAAAGCACGGGGGGTTAGATGTATGGCTCAGATCGTACCTCACTGCCTCATTCTAATTTTGGTGCCTCATTTGAACGCTCCTCTATGGTCCTTTTAATATATATAGGTTCTTTTAAACTGTAATCAGTTCTCCTAATATATATAGGTTTTTAAAAAATTGGTATTTAGACAGCGCTTAGTATCCAGACGCTTTCTAAAGGCAGCGCTTAGGATGTAGGCGCTGTCGAAAGCGACACAAAATACAATACTTTTAGTGTAGGCACTGTCTAAAGTGACACAAAAGACAGCGCTTATAAATGAAGCGCTGCCATATTTTACTTTAAACAGCGCCTAGGAAAATGCGCTGTCTTATGTATATCTAAAAATTCACCCGCCTAAGCAAATATTTATATTTACAAAAAATTTAAAATTTACAAAAAAATAACGGTTATTTGATGGATTTACGACGAAATAAGTAAATAATTTTTTTAATAAGTACCCGAAATAATGACGGAATTGCGCGGGAATAAGTTAAATTACATGCGACATCGAAAACCCTTCTTCTAATTCGACTGTCAGCCGTTCTCCGAAAAAGTCCTCCATTTTAGTCGGTTGAATTCGTCACCCGATTTCGTCCGCTTTCAGTAGCCAGCTTCTTTCGCCAGGTATGCCTGCATCGCCGACGTGCTCCTTTGATCTTCATTTCCGTTTGTTTGATTCTGTTTGTTGCCTGTGGTCGAAAGCCATACGTTCATTTTGGTCAAATGTTCCGCCTTTGTGGTGTAATGGTTGATTGTTGTTTGATTTAAATTTGTTGTTTGATTTGTGTTTGTTTGTTTGAGTAATCATTTGGCAGTGTTGTTTGATTTGTGTTTGTTGACTGTTGCTTCGTGTTTGTTGATTTTAAATGATATTCATTGTGGCTGAATTTCACAATCTTGTTTGATTATTGGTACATGAATTTGTGTGTTTGAATTACTTGTTTGAAATTTGTGTTTGAATCATTTCCAATTCTGTGTTTGACTCATTTGATTCATCCTGCATTTGTTTATTTGATTCATCCTGCTTGAACTCCAACTCCATGTATTTAGGTTTGCTAATTACATTACTAATTGTGGCAGGTTATATGGCACCACTCAAGTGTAATGTACCCGGTAAAAGGAATACCGACAATGATAGAGGTACTGGGAGTTCATCACAAACAAGGCTAACTAACATACGCCAATCGAGACAATTGAGCCAGGACATGCAACGTCCACCATCGTCAACCGGGGCACAAGACCAACTCTAGAAGTGTACAGGCCTTCTATGCCTGTACAGGAGCCTAACCCCGTTCAAATGGATGAGGACAGAACCTTACCACATGTGAATGAATACGACTTCAACGAACTGCTGAATTTCATGGAGGAGTCTCAGGGCAACGGGCAGGGTGAGAAGGGAACCGAAGGGTGTTCGCCAAACGATGACGATCACGATGACACACCTCGGGCAAAGTTTGTTAGAGGAGGGACTTCGGCCAGTGGTGGACTCGATGAGGAGACACCGTTGGGGTTGATGCCAGAGGATGGTCGGCCTTGGATCGTTCCAACTGGGGATGACAAGTGAGTAAGTTTTTTACATATATTTGCGTACCTTGTTTTACTAACCATATTGTAAATGTCAAACTTGTATTTTTCAGATTTGATCCGCCTTCGGCTGTTAACAAAATCGGGCTGCAATGTAGTGGGCCTAGTTTTAAGTTGGTTGGACCACAATCGGGACGTGTGATCCACAAGCTCCGATGAAGTGGTTTCAACACTTTAAGATAAAATGTATAAAAATGTATAAATATGTTTTCCATTAAATTTGCCGAATACAAAATATGTTATGTACATGCAGAGCTTGTACCGGTGGGATCCGATCTACAACGACCAAATTGAGACCAACTTCAGGAAGAAGGCAACTAAGATTCTCCAAAATGCCTGGAAAGGCATGCGATCCGGGAAGACTAAAGGCTCGAAATGGTTAACGAATGATCATAAAGTCGCGAGAAAAGCTCGATTTGACATGGACGTAGCTTTCATAGCCCGCAGTGAAAGGAACAAGCAAACTTATATGGCCCAGCATGCCAGAAACGGCCCAACCTTGCACGCCTTTGGGTCGAGACCAGCGCACTATCACACGGCGAAGATGGTAATACATTATATTTAAAAATAATTCAAGTTTCGATATCATTTATAATAACACATTTATCATTAAATGTGCATGAAAAGAGTAATCAAAGCCAAGTGTTGCCCACTGATATGTTTGACAAGAAATTCAAGCGGAAGGATGGGACGTATTTGACTCCCGACGCGGAGAACAAAAGGGTATGTTATGAGCAATTATATTTTCTTATTACACTACGTTTCCGTCACCGATGATGTTGACGGCAATTTTTAGCGTAATTAAGATGACGTCAAGTTTGCCGAAAAGATGACGAAATGTAGAGTAGCGTAAAAATGACGAAACTTTGACGGTTTCTTAATAGACGAAATTTTGATGGAATATGGCCGATAATATTTTGTGCCGGAAGTTTGCCGGAAAAATGACGTAATTTAGAGTAGCGTAAAAATGACGGAATGTGAAGGTTTCTTAATTGACAAATATTTCTCGAACAATTGCCGAAAACCAGTGTAACGAAATCTAGACGATATTTTGACGGAGAATCTCACCAGATACATGACGGACTTACGACGAAATTTTGTTTACCGAAAATGCGACGGAATGTCGACTAAACATTGACGGAAACAAAAGACGGAATGTTGACGAAAACTTAATTACACTAAACATTGCCGTCAACATCATCGGTGACAGAAAAGTGACGAAAATTTGGTTTTTTCGGCAGAATTCCATCAATAATCCGTCGTTTTCATGACGTCGAAAATTTTCCATAAATTAGTAGTGTGTCCAAGCCCATTTTATTAACCGGGCGAGCAGATCGTTCCGGTCGGGCTAGTTCAAATTTATACATGTCTACTAGTAAAATAAGAGGAGAGAGAAAAAAAACAAGCAGCAGAGTATAGTGTGACTGAGCAGATAGAGAGATATTTAGCCCTAGTTTTGTCCCACCCACGTAGTAACAATAAATAACATGCAGTAGTGTCCCCCCACCCACCCTCAATCTCAGCGAATTACCTGACAATCATTCACGAGACGATCTGTTGATGGCTTATATAATTAGCTTCACGAGCTGAACAGCATATTAATTATGAATATCTTTACTTTTAGCTTATTCTCAGATCACCCCCTATAGCCTTTATTATACATTTATTAATATTGTAATTATAAATGGTCGGTATGAAGAACAAATGAAGCAAAAAGAGCGTACTCACTGCGATTATGCTAGCTAGGAGCAGAAGTGAAAAGGGAGTGTTCCAAAATGCATGCGACAAAATTCTCTTAATTACCTCATGCGCCTGATCTCGTCTTGGTTCCCCCCGTGTATCTCAGGAAGAAGAGTGCTTCTTACCTCATGCGATGATTGTCGGTTGTAATGAGACATGTCAGCAGCTGAGCTGCTATATGTCCGCCGCCTCAACTGATCTTCTTGATCTGATGCTGCTAGCTAGCTGCTGCAACTCTTCTCCTTCAACTCCTCCAACTCCTAGAAAATCTCTAGTTTCACTGCTCTTCTCATCATGCATGATCTGCTGCTTTGTATTTACGTCCTTTGCTTCTTGTTTATTACTGATGACTACTGCTGCTGCTTCATGCATTAGCATCACATGATGGTTCATATTCTCAGCGTCTTTGCTTACAGGAAGAAGAGGCCTGCTATTTATAAAACTAGAGCTACTGTCGTTGCAAAAGCTGTTCTCAGTAGTAAATCCATTGTTGTTGTTGCTTGGAAAAAGTACTACTTGCCCATTTGACACTCCATAGCTCATGATATTTCCATGGCTGCTGCTGTTATTTCTTCCTAAGAAAGATGATGATAGGAACTGCTGGTCGGCAGATAATTGGTTGCTGCTGGCCATAGCTTGCTGCTGCTGGTTGTTCAAGTTGCTTGGATGATGACTGTACAGGGACGACGACGTCATGTACTCCTCATTATTATTTACATGAGTTTCATCTTCTCTTTTTACTACTTGCATCACTGCTGATGATGTATTATTATTACCAATCATTATTTGATCCAATGAAGCCAGCATATTGTTGGAATTGCCAAATGCTGCTGTTGTTTGATCCAATGAGCATTTATCCAGCCATGGTAGTGTTCCAAATAAGTTGGTGGTTTGTCCAGCATGCTGCAACAGTAGTAGCTCATGAGACAGATTATTATAAGCAGTTGGATTATTATTCTCCATCAGGAAATTATGAGCTGCTGAAACATTATTCAGTACTGGAATATGGTTTTCCAGCCATTGTGAACGCCTGATCAGTACTGACGACTTTGAATTATCCACATAAGCAGGGTCGAAACTACTGCTTGTTGACAATAATTCTGGATAAAAGCCTCCTCCTCGGCCTACTGGCATTTGATAAGTAGTTTCCATACTTTGAGGATTGCCAAAAGTCCCACTTACAACATCGTTCCTCATCAAGCTAAATGGATTATTATTGTTTGTGCCAGCTGCTGCTGATGAAGATCCACTTTGATCAACTACCGCTGTGCAGAATGCTCTATGGGTGATGAAGCTGTCCTTCCTGTCATTTATTTCATGTTAATCGTACGTACGTAGCTAGGTCGGTCGGAAGTTGTACCCGACTGTGTGAAGTAACTCCAAAAAGAAAAGAACAGAAAAGAGAATGACGATTAAAAAAGCTAGCAGTGAAGCATCACAAGCTGATAAAACAACAACACATCTGCATGCTAGCTAGCTTCATATATGTGTTAATCTGATTTTTCCAAATATGCATCAAGTACAAAATCAAATGACACTTAAAAGCGCTAGCTCATCATACAATAGTAATAAATAATAAAGTACACATGACATTTATTCTTCCAACAAATTAAACATAAGCATCAATAAATACTAAATCATAAGCATTGAAGGAAATTCATACCTGGAAAATAGTGTTCCACAATCACATTTATGCTCTCTAGTCCCACAAATCTTACAATGAGCTTTCCAATCTGACTTCACAGCATACTTCTTTGGACACTTATCACATTTCCATTTCTTTTCTCCATGTTTACGGCTGAAGTGTTTCTTTATCCCAGTCAGGTCTCCAAGGGCTCGTGATGGATCATGGTGGACACAACTATTTTCTGGACATATGTATACCTTCTTCTTCACAACTTCTTTGTTTGATCTTTGCTTTAGTTTCCATGGAAGATTGTGACCCCTTCTATGTAGCTGCAAGTTCTGATCTCTTTGAAATCCCTTGTTGCAGACTTCACACAAGAATTTATTGGTGGCCATCAGAGAATTTGGCGACAAAGCTACTACCTCTGAATCTGGATCTGTTATATCAAATCATTGCAACTCGGAAATTAATTATGGTTTCAGTTTCAACATTATATCTTGTTTGGATCTACTAATAAACATGCCTAGGTAACAGTTGCAAACTAAACATTATTTTCTTTACACCAAAGTTATATATATAGTAAACTTGCCTGGTGTACCTGGTAGATTTCTCTTTCTCTTTAATGGAGAGGAAGATTCCGTTAGCTGTGTCACTGGGTAATTATTACTTGAATTAGGATCGTGCATTTGATCTTCAACATACCGGCCTATAACTGAGGAAGGAACTGGAGCCAAATCTTGAGACATCAACTTTATTTGTATCAAGGCCACACAGCTTCAGTACAGATTGAAGCAGCCGATTCACTACAAATCCAAGAACAAAACAAGCAAAACAAAAACAAACATAACCTAGCAACAATAAAACCAAGCAAGGGCAATAAGTTTGGTTTCTTCTTTAGGTTGTCAAAATATTTGAGCTCTCACTTGGGCTGGGTATCAAAAGAAAGGAGCCAAAAAGATACACTAAGAATAATTCTCAATCCCATTCTCTCTCTCTCTCTCTTTCTATACCTATGGCTATGCTTATCTAGCTCTCCCTATACCACACGGCTTCTCTCAATTTTAAGTCAGCCTCAGACTCGGATGGAACACCCTCCCTTTCCCTGTCTGACTGTAATTTGTGTCTCAGGAAAATCATTGCCATAATTTATTATACATGTAGGAATTGGGATCTATATATATATATATATAGGGGGCGTTCAAATGTTATGTGTTCTTATTGTGTTATGTGTTACATGATTTTGCACCTTTGGATCTTTTGATCTAAAGGTCCAGATTCCATCTTGCACTTTTGTCTTTTAGGTAAAAGACAAAAGTGCAAGATGACAAACAACTTTGTCTATTTTTGACTTTTTGACTTTCATTTTGCACCTTTAGATTATTTGATCTAAAGGCTGAGATTGATGTAACACATAACACAATAAAATGGATGTAACATTTGAACACTTGATGGGGCATATTTATATGACTCGTTGAATCAGTTAAACCCACCAAATTAGACAATTTATCTTGACATATTTCACTTGTTAGTTCCATTTTGCTCTACAGGCTATGTTGAGGTTTAGGGAAGAAACCAGCTTAAAAGAGGAGTTTTATGCCAGAATTAAATTACAAGTTGATCGGGCCAATAGGTGACCGAGGAACCCAGTCAGCGCCCGAGAAAGCCCCAGGCGTGACCGAGCTTCAGTACCGGGCCACGACCGAAAAATACCGGGTCGCGTCCCAGGTCTATATCCGAGCGATCTCGGCTGAGGCCCGAGAGTCATCACCGAAGAAATAAGGGCGCGCCCCAGAACAGCGCCGGGCATCACTGCTGTATGCTCGCAGGCGCGCTGAGGTTCATAACCGAGGCGCCCGAGCGCATCCGAGATAGGCGCCCGAGCGCATCCGAGACAAGTGCCCGGCCAAGCGCCGAGTAGAACTTTTTTCTGACCAAAACTCAGGCGAAGTTCCAGCTACTTGCTAGGTCCGATGTCCACTGGAAGCATCTTGCTCTAAGAGCAGCTTGCCTGGTGAAGCACCTTGCTCAAGGGATGCCACACTTGGCACCAACTAGCTTAAAGGCGGCTAGCTTATGGACGAAGGAAGCTCCAAGAAGTATGGCACTTGGCACCAGCTAGCTTATATTGCGGCTAGCTTAAGGATGAAGGAAGCTCATAAGAAGACCACACGCACCAGCTAGCTTAAAGACGGCTGGCCAATGAGAAGCATTACTTCTCCATGAAGCAACCGCCCACCCATGCCTATAAATAGAAGAGCTCCATCCCTTTCTAGGTGTGCAAATTTTTAGTGATAGTTGTAGAAAAACTTAGGAAGGGAAACAAGAACTTGTGGATCGAAAACACTTGTAGTACTTCGCACTAGCAATCAAAAGCTCAATTCTCCTCTACTCATTCTAGTTTACTTTTGGTTACAATGGTTATGATATTCACTCCCATGAGTATTGGTAGCTAAATTTCCATTCGGTCGAAGGAGTTCTTGTACTATGAAACCGTTCTAGACCCTTGCTTTCATGTTACTTTAATGTTCTAGCTAGTTCTTGTGCTTTCGGGGTGAACATAACAAGGAAGAGTGGATGCTTGAAATGGCAAAGCTCTTCCGAGTAGTTAATTCCCACTATAGTCGCTTGGTTTGTTCGGAAATGAGGGATCAAGCGATTGCACTTAGGTTAATATACCTTGAAATGGGGTATTAACCTAGCTAGAACTAGTAAGCTTTGTCTTGAAATGGAAAAGCCGGAGGTACAAATGCTTGAAATGGCTTTGTTTGGAGTTATGTCTTGAAATGGAATAATTCACTCCCTAGAACATTTGGTTAAATCCTTGGAGGTCGATGATGAACGGGGACCTAATATAAGACTCCTAAGACCGGATTCCTTCTCTTAAAAGAACCACCTTTTCCTTACTTGCACTTTACTTTCTCGCACATTTACTTCTTGTCTTTAATTTCCCAAGACTTGGACCTTCAAGCATTGCAAGACTTGGACCTTCAAGCAACTTATTTTCACGCACTTACATTTCTCGCACATTTATTTTCAGTCATTTACCTTTCAAGATCTTTATTTTCAGCACTAAACCTCAACCAAAAACCCCAATTGTCTTTACTTTATTTATTGCTTTCAAAAGAACAATTGTTTCCAACCAACTTCTCTTGGGTTCGACCCCTACTTACCTCTTGCTATCATTAGTGAGCCACTAAAGTAGTGGAATTATATATGTAAATTTGCAGGTCACGACGACAGCCTGTCAAATTTTGGCGTCGTTGCCGGGGAAGTTAGTGTATTGGAAAATTGTTCTTCTTTTTCTTTTTCTTTAGTTTTTGCTCGTTAACCATGTCTCGTATAGGAAGCCATCATGAGGACGAGGAAATTGATGACGAGGTGAACCAGGTTGTCCGAGACAACGAGGGACCGCCCCCATTTATAGACAACCCGGAACAGCTCATCTGGAACCACAACCGAGCCATCAGGGAAGCGGCCCGGTTAAATCAAGGGATGCCCGAAGGCAGAGTTGGAGCTGCGCCGAGACAATAGCCGAGACAACAGCCGAGGGAACAGCCGAGGGAACACCCGAGACAGCCCCGTTACATCGGCAAATGCCGAGGCAACACCCAGTCTTCGATGAATACTGTGCAGATGAAGTTCTCCGTGAACCTACCATGGGAGAGCTCTCGGCGCCCGATTTCGGAACCCAGCCGTGGTGCATAGACGAAGGCCCGGACCTCGAGAACATCGCTATAAACACATCGGTGGTCCATAACTTGCCAAAGTTCTCGGGAAATCAGAGAGAATCTGCTACTACTCATCTTCAACGTTTGACAGAACCGCTCGTCGTCAAAGCGATTGTGCAAATAAATTTATAGTCCACTACTTGCAACTATACTACTGGGTAGTACTTGGTAAGTAGGGGTCGAACCCAAGGGAACTAGGGGAATAATTGTTCTTCGGGGGAATTACGCAGCGTGGGAACGTGTTTAAGGTCGGTTGGTTGGTTTTAAAGCTACCAGCTATTTTGATTGATTGATTGGTTGGTTGGTTGATTTTAATACTGGAAAGTAAATTACTATTTTAATGATTAAGAGAAATGTTCGGTTTCAGGGGACTTGTATTATATCTTGTTTATCATTGACCATTAGTGAATCATCTAAGTATTCAAACGGTGAATCGAGGCTAGTTACAGCACAAGACTTGCAACACCGGTTTAAAGCAACTCCTGTTCTATTTCAGTCTAGCGCCAATACCCTAAGGTATGCTAGCCTGTGTACATCCACCTGATCTCACAGTTACGCTCGACCAGATGGGATTTAGGATGAGTCGAACTCCTCAGATAGCTTTGCTTGTTACAGCTTCCACTACCTGAGTATGATCACGAATTCCCACGGAAGAGCTTTGCTTGTTACAGCATCCACTCAACCTTGGAAACTCTGACTATATATGGTACATAGAACAAGTTTTGAATACTAAGACTAAACACTAAGTTAATAGTCTTAAAACATTTATAATACAAGTGCGCCCCTTAGACCGAACTATTAGTTTAGCTACTATTCATCGCGCTAAACATTATACTAAGGAAATTAAAGACAACAGTTAAATAAATTAATACTAAGAGAAACTTAAAACCGTTGAAGCGCCAAGGGAGCTTTCCTTTATTTCCAAAGCAAGATTACAACTTACAAGTATTACAACTTCTAGAGAGAGAAGTGAAATTTGGAATTGGTGTGTGAAATGAGGAGGAGGAGCTCCTCCTTTTATAGCCAAAATGGGAGGAGATGGGTGGTGGAGATGGATGCACATGTCTTTTGATCCAAGGGAGGAGAAGAGGAGGAAGGAGGAGGAGACAAGTGCCGCAAGGAGGAGGAGCCGGCGGCTTTTGGTGGAGGAGGTTGGCGCCGCCGGTTGCCGGTCATCAAAGGGGGAGGAGCTCCTCCCTTGGCCACCTCCTTGAGTGGTGGCCGGTCATCCTTGCCCAATGTGTGATTTTGTACAGTTTTGTGTAGTCTTTTCACAAAACTGTCAATGTGTTCCTTCCCCGGTCTGTCTTGACTCCACTCCTGATTCTTCTGATTAATTTATTCTGGTCAATTCAACGTCAGGATCCTTGATATTTCTTCAGTCGGCATATGATCTTGACCTTGGATTGACTCTTGTTATCTTTTCAGCTTAAAATCCTCTCCTTAGCATGTTTTCACTTCAGTCTCTAAAATGCCCTGTGGAAATATATCGGGACTAACACGTAGACGTTAGATAGACAAACAGTCTAATAAAGGGGGTTTTACTGTGTTTCTGACTCGTATAACTTTGGTCCATCAACGTTTACATGGCATTTGCCAAAATTTAAAACCTTATGGAGTAAATGTGGATGATTTTAAATTAAAAGCATTTTATTTCTCCCTTACTGACTCGGCTAACGATTGGTTCCTCTCCTTACCTTCAGGTAGCATTCGAACATGGGCCCAAATGTAAAAGAAATTTGTGGATAAGTACTATCCAGCAGGAAGGGCGATGCAAGTAAGGAGACAGTTGCAAGAGATAAGGCAAGGGCCTAATGAGACCATGTATGAGTACCTAGAAAAGTTCAACCACTTGGAGCGAAGTTGCTGCACTCTTGGGTTGCCTGAGAAACTCATCATCGAGTACTTACTTGATGGCCTAAAGCCCCTCGACAAAAAGCTCCTAGATGCCTCGGCTGGAGGATCGATGATGAACCTACCACTGAGCGGCATAAGGGAGCTTGTCATTAGTGTTGCGGAGAACGCCCGGTTTAGGGAAGAGACGACTCGGCAAGAAGAGTTTTCCCGCGCCAAGAACGTAGCAAAGGCCGAGGTACCAATGAGTTCCTTGCCCGAGGAAATGAAGCAGATGAAGGAGATGATGATTCAGCTCCTATGAAGGCAGCCAGCTCAGATGAGGCCTTGTGAGTTTTGTGGTGGTTTGGACCATAAAACCGACACTTGCCCGACGTTGATGGAGAATGACCCGGAGCAAGTGAACGCAATAGGTGGATATCAAGGGTACAATAGCAGCGACCGAGCGGAACTGAGCCGGCAGTTCGGGCAGGCGCCCGGAAAGAATTGGCCGAGATACTCGAGACAGTTCGGGCAGGCGCCCGGACAAAACTGGCGATACGACAACAATGCCCCAAGGAGAACGCAACAGGCCGCGCCTCAACCGGCTCAGCAATTCTATCAACCGCCTCACCGGCAATACAACCAGGGCGACCAGGCCAATATCCGCCGAAGGGACCGAATCAGTACCAGGTCGGTCCGAGCCAGCAAGGTCCGAGCAAGCCGCTCGAGGAAATTGTGAAGGACCTGTCCAACACGGTGCATCAATTCATTGCGAAAACCGATGGAGCAATAGCAGACTTGGGCAAGCAAATGTCCCAGCTGGCCACCGAGGTGTCCGAGCTAAAAAATGAATCCGACCGTCTCCCCTCGCAAACGATCCAAGCCCCGAAAGGGATTGTCAACATGATAAAGACATCGGACGTAAAGGCGGCACATGAGGGAGCAGCTCAACTGACAAAACCACGACGTGGGGCCGAAGCTTACAAACCTACGATCAAGCACTATACCTGCAGGCGCCGGCCGAATTGGAATCAAGAAGAAGACCGGCCTAGTGGTGGCAAAACTTGGGTCACACATGCGGATAATGGGCGCTATGCATTTACCGTCAACATGACACCACCGCCAATCACGCACTATGACGTGCCACCATCTGGGTGGGATGATGAGGGTCAAGAGTCATCTTACCCTATAAAGACCATTGCCTCCAAGGATCGTGCAACCCAAAAGAAAAAGGTGGAAAAGGGCATAGAATCGAGGAATAAGCAAAATAGTCTGATAACGAGTAAACCTCTCACCTGGAATCACGAGGCGCAACTGGACACAAGCAAGGACCCTGGGGCTTTTACAGTCTCATGTGGTATTGGCAGAGACACGGTTCATCATTGCCTAATTGATCTTGGGGCTACCGTTAATGTCTTGCCGTACCCACTATTTTGCTCACTAGGGCTCGGTCCATTACAGCCACCCAAGTTATCTCTTGAGTTGGGGGATAAGTCGTGTGTCCATCCAGTTGGAATGCTAGAGAAAGTAATGCTCCGTGTGGAAAAGCTAGTTGTTCCTACGGATTTTTATGTGATACCAATTGGGAATGCCAGCAAAGACGACCCTCCAACACTCATATTGGGGAGGCCATTTCTCTACATCACAAAGGCAAAGATCGACATGAACGAAGGCTCATTATCCCTCGCCTTTGGTGGTAAAATTTCATACTTCAACGTCTATAATAACAGCCGCCCGGGCACGAAGAAACCACCGGAACCATCAAGACCAGGCCCGAGCACATCACGTCACAAGAGTTCGGGGAGGGTCAAAGCAAGGATCAATGCGAGAGCCGCGGCTAAATTCGACCTAGCCGAGCCACCAGACCCGACATAAGCAAGGTATCGTCGAGCCAATGACGTTAAACAAAGGCACTTGCCGGGAGGTAACCCGGCACATTTTTGGTTTCATGCGGCATTTTCTTTAAATTTAGGTTCAAATCGTACTCATCCCCTCGCATTTGGAAGGAATTTGATCTTTTATGCAGGAACAGGAGTCGCGCTCGAGAATGACCATGCTTTACCCGAGAAAGACCGAGTCGCGACCGAGAAGCACCGGGGGCGCGCCCGAGAAATCCAGTTTCTCTGCCGAACTTCCTCGAGCATCAAACCGAATCCGGCCGTACCAAGGGCCTGTCGTTTGCTCTTACGTCCATGACTTGGCAACGACGACACCACAAGGGAGTTCGAATCTTTTTCTCTTATATCATTTCCTTTCCAAGTCCCCTTATTCTTTTTGTCTTTTGAACCAAGTCGTGCTGCGAGGCACGGCTTTGTTCAAAAGTGTGGGGTGAGTCATTGCACATAGTAATCAGCATGTTTTCCTTTTTCCTTAGTTTTTATCTTTTTGCCACTCTTGAATATAAGCTTCATGATGTGAAATAGACGGATCCAAATTCATGCATGTCCATGTGAGATCTAAATTGCGTTAAAACTTTAGAACTTAACTTCTTATTTGTCTTTACGTGCCGAGATAAATAGGGATGTGGAGTTGACAGAAAACGCCCTAGAAAGGTTTGACAAGCACTCGGAGGGCCGGATCTCACTATATGGTTATCCGAAGTTCGTGGAGGTTAGCACTTCGGGTTACTTGGGTTTCGAGTAGACTCCGCCGTGCAGCGTTTATGCAAGAGGCGGGACGGGAATTAAACCGTCCTATCTCTAGTTCGAGTAGCCGGGAAAATAGCCGAGCGACCCTCGTCTTGACCCGCGCGAAAGGGCACGGATGAGAAAGAGCGGGGAGGCATTTCCATATGCTCTCGGGCAATGATTGGACCTCCCAAGAGTGAGAACGAACAAGCAGTTCACAAAAGAGCAAAGCTCGAGAAATCAAAGGCCAAAGGGCAAATTGTGAAGGTTTTAACCAAGGCAAAAAGTGAAGCATCCAAATTCAATATCAAAGGCCAAAGGCCAAGTCACTACAAATGCTGTTCTTCCAAACAATATAAAAGACTCGACCCATTTAGCCCGAATAAATCATGTGCTAGAGAAAGCTGCGGAAGATAACCATATAGCCGAGTCCAGTCCGAAGAGTGCGTACAAGAACCTAAAAAAGGGCTATCTCCAATACATCCAAATTGGTTTGCATCACGGCTCGGAGGTACAAGTATTAAGTTACCTTCTAAATTTTAAACACACTTTATTTTGACATCAAGTGATGCATGAATAGGAAAAGTCTAGACTAGCACTCTAACATTCATGTCTAGGACCTTTAGATATTTGTTGCCTCTTCTCACTAGCCTTGTTCGGGACGACCAAGTGTAAGTGTTGGGTGATCTCATGGGGCATATTTATATGACTCGTTGAATCAGTTAAACCCACCAAATTAGACAATTTATCTTGACATATTTCACTTGTTAGTTCCATTTTGCTCTACAGGCTATGTTGAGGTTTAGGGAAGAAACCAGCTTAAAAGAGGAGTTTTATGCCAGAATCAAATTACAAGTTGATCGGGCCAGTAGGTGACCGAGGAACCCAGTCAGCGCCCGAGAAAGCCCCAGGCGTGACCGAGCTTCAGTACCGGGCCGCGACCGAAAAATACCGGGTCGCGTCCCAGGTCTATATTCGAGCGATCTCGGCTGAGGCCCGAGAGTCATCACCGAAGAAATAAGGGCGCGCCCCAGAACAGCGCCGGGCATCACTGATGTATGCTCGCAGGTGCGCTGAGGTTCATAACCGAGGCGCCCGAGCGCATCCGAGACAGGCGCCCGAGTGCATCCGAGACAGGCGCCCGAGCGCATCCGAGACAAGCGCCCGGCCAAGCGCCGAGTAGAACTTTTTTCTGACCAAAACTCAGGCGAAGTTCCAGCTACTTGCTAGGTCTGATGTCCACTGGAAGCATCTTGCTCTAAGAGCAGCTTGCCTGGTGAAGCACCTTGCTCAAAGGATGCCACACTTGGCACCAACTAGCTTAAAGGCGGCTAGCTTATGAACGAAGGAAGCTCCAAGAAGTATGGCACTTGGCACCAGCTAGCTTATATTGCGGCTAGCTTAAGGATGAAGGAAGCTCATAAGAAAACCACACGCACCAGCTAGCTTAAAGACGGCTGGCCAATGAGAAGCATTACTTCTCCATGAAGCAACCGCCCACCCATGCCTATAAATAGAAGAGCTCCATCCCTTTCTAGGTGTGCGAATTTTTAGTGATAGTTGTAGAAAAACTTAGGAAGGGAAACAAGAACTTGTGGATCGAAAACACTTGTAGTACTTCGCACTAGCAATCAAAAGCTCAATTCTCCTCTACTCATTCTAGTTTACTTTTGGTTACAATGGTTATGATATTCACTCCCATGAGTATTGGTAGCTAAATTTCCATTCGGTCGAAGGAGTTCTTGTACTATGAAACCGTTCTAGACCCTTGCTTTCATGTTACTTTAATGTTCTAGCTAGTTCTTGTGCTTTCGGGGTGAACATAACAAGGAAGAGTGGATGCTTGAAATGGCAAAGCTCTTCCGAGTAGTTCATTCCCACTATAGTCGCTTGGTTTGTTCGGAAATGAGGGATCAAGCGATTGCACTTAGGTTAATATACCTTGAAATGGGGTATTAACCTAGCTAGAACTAGTAAGCTTTGTCTTGAAATGGAAAAGCCGGAGGTACAAATGCTTGAAATGGCTTTGTTTGGAGTTATGTCTTGAAATGGAATAATTCACTCCCTAGAACATTTGGTTAAATCCTTGGAGGTCGATGATGAACGGGGACCTAATATAAGACTCCTAAGACCGGATTCCTTCTCTTAAAAGAACCACCTTTTCCTTACTTGCACTTTACTTTCTCGCACATTTACTTCTTGTCTTTAATTTCCCAAGACTTGGACCTTCAAGCATTGCAAGACTTGGACCTTCAAGCAACTTATTTTCACGCACTTACATTTCTCGCACATTTATTTTCAGTCATTTACCTTTCAAGATCTTTATTTTCAGCACTAAACCTCAACCAAAAACCCCAATTGTCTTTACTTTATTTATTGCTTTCAAAAGAACAATTGTTTCCAACCAACTTCTCTTGGGTTCGACCCCTACTTACCGCTTGCTATCATTAGTGAGCCACTAAAGTAGTGGAATTATAAATGTAAATTTGCAAGTCACGACGACAGCCTGTCAACACTCCTCTATATATATATATAATTCCTGCCAATTTGAATTTGAAAGTCATATATATAGTACTTACCATTGACGAAATTAATTTTCAATTTCTACATAAAATGATGAACTTACAGCCCTTGCTGATCTGCAGATTAAAAGTAATCAACTTAATTAGTGTCCCAAGCTGTATTATATTTTCAGTACTGACAATAATTCAAATTTTCTTTGTAGCAAAAATAATATTGAGAACAATTAATGCTTATAATATCCTATCTAGTTATGATCAACACATGCGGTTAAACACAGTATTATCACCACCTGCATCATGTGAAAACGTCATTTCATTAAAAGGAAACAAAGTATACATACCCCAAACGGTCTAGATCAGACAAAACAATATGCAGAGTCACTTGTAGCAGAACTAGGGTAATGAGAATGGGCTTGAAGCTGTAAGCACACATCTCATTTCAACTCTCTACTGTGAGCATATGACTAGCGAATTCACCTAGGACAAGAAACTTATCATAGAATAATTAATCGTTTACAGATGTCAAAGAGAATCCCACTACTTTTTTTTTGTAGCATGGCCAGTTATATATATATATATATAGAAGCTAGAGCGCTCAAATGAGGACACCGTGAATAATGTGAGGAATATTTAACTCTCGTGCTTTGTGGGCGTGCCACGAGTCTCACTATCAAAAATTCATCAAAAGCAAAAAGCAAACAGTAAAATTCAATACCCAAAAATCTACTATTTTGCACACGTGACGTGTTGTGGTTGGTTGTCCTCACGTCCTCACACTATTCACGTGTCCTCAACCGAGCGCACCTCTATATATATATAGGGGGCGCTCAAATGAGAACCACTCTTAGGCTAAGAACATGAGAACTCACTTCTGATTGGTCGAGGGGAGGTGCCACCTCACAAAGCACGAGATCCATTGGACATGTGAGTGGATTGTGAGGTGGCATTGGTAGTGGATTGTGAGGTGACACCTCTCCTCGACCAATCAGAAGCGAGTTCTCATGTTCTTAGCCTAAGAGTGGTTCTCATTTGAGCGCTCATATATATATAGGGGGCGTTCAAATGTTATATGTGCTTAGAGTGTTATGTGTTATGAGTGTTTTGATTGGTTGATAGTGGCAGGAATAGTGCCGAAATAGTGGATTTTTGGGTAGTGGGTTTTACTGTTTACTTTTTGAAGTAGTGTGTTTTACTATTTGGACACGTGGCGCACCCACAAAGCACGAAGGATTGAATGTGTGGCTAAGATTGGTGTAACACATAACACTCTAAAATGAATGTAACATTTGAACACTCATCTATATATATATATATATAACTTTTATACAGTAAAAGTTGAATACATGCTGCCAAACAATTTACGCGTCATTATTAAACAATGATATTAAAAATCAATCAAACAACAAGGATGCAAAGAAAAGATGTGTAGGAGAAAATAATTAGTCATAAACAGAAGCAAGATTGGATCAAGACAGGCAAGGAAAAGGAAAAAAGGAAAGTTGCTAATTCTAGTTTTGAAGAGAAAGGAGAAAAAGTGATGGAACTGTGAGGCCTAAGTCATTCTTGTGTATTGGAATCGACCAAGGCGGGGAAGGGGGAGGGATGAAGTGGCGTCCGTGACTGAGCTGAGAGACGTGGGGGCATGGCTGTTAGCAGTGTTGGTGAGGGAACATGAGAGGGGGCCACTACACTGCCCAATTGCCTTGACATGTCAAGCAGCACACGGGTCTCACTTCTTTAAAAAAAAAAATCTATCTGCTAGCTAGGCATTGATTTTTCTAAGCATTTTTGCACGAGATATTTGATCCGAAAACTCTTTTTGGTACTTCGTGGTTTTTACTTTCAGTGTTGAATAATGTTAAATTAGCTCCTCCTATCAGCTTCTGCCATCAGATCCCAAGAGTATGAGTATACAGTTAGTTACTAGAGTAAAAAAGTTGTACTCTGGAATATCAATAAATTATTAGAATTAGAACAGTTTTCTTCAAAGAAGAGAAAGGTGATCACTAGCTAGTCTCTTGCACTGCATGCAACTGACTCTTTTTTTTTGGATAGAAGGCTCATTGTTTTTAGATCTGAACAATTTAGGGGGGGGGGGGGGGGGGTTTCACAAAAGTTTTTATTTTTATTTTTGATGAGTGGGGTTTTTTCACAAAAGTTGATTATGAAAGAATGGCTTTATGGGCTTGCTAGATCTCTAAGTCCAAGTATAAACCTATTGGCAACAACAAAAATATTGAAGCCCAACTGGATTTTCATGAGATGGGAAGAGAAAAGAATCTCCTATTATTGAAGATATATAAACTACAGGCAAAACACAAACTCAGTGACCTCAAACTTCTGATTCAATATTATATGTTAAGGCTGCTTGACTTGCATACACTCAAACATCAAACTGTGGAAGCCACTAATGCTTAAATATACTACTCTTCCAAAATATGAGATAAACTTGCCCACCATTTGAGTATTTAAGTTTTCGATTTTATATCCAATTTATTTCTACATGTTAAGATAGCAGTGGAATTACAAGGAGGCATGTCCAAACTAAATGTTTCTTTATTTGGATAAGGAAGGGTCAAACAAGGCAAGGGAACACGATATTAACCAAGTTTTACTAGTGTGCATCTATGGATAAGAATATACACTGGATAGAAATACATTGGTATCATCTGTGCTTTTTGTGTCCTTCCTGATAAAAAGAAAAACATACTAAAATGAACTTTCTCTTTGCAATTCATAGTGGTACACAACTCTACACATATAAGACGGATCTGACTTGCAAACAAATAGGTTCCTGATGAATAAACCAATTCAGAATAGTATAGTTGTTCTCTATAAATAATGCGTATCTGTGCAAAGTTCTGAACTAGCTAGTAATCTCAGAACCAACAAATAACAGCAAGATAGAGTAACTATTCATACAAATATTATCTAGAAGAAGATTCAGGGAGAGGCATACCCTGACTGATGATGTAAAAGTCTTCGGCTCTATGCAGCAACATCTGGTTCTCTAATTATTGGCTTCATTCTGTCTCGAGGTGAGGACAATCTCCTGTTGATAGTCGTTCGTTGAGTACTATAATTGACTGGTAAATTTATCAATAAAACCAAAAAAGTGATATGTATATTATAATTAAGTAGTTGAAATGATTTGATTATCACAATTAATATCTAAGGTTTAACTTGGAATCCATCCACCCAATTGATTACTACTTTTGGACCTTTTAGAGAATTTCACTCCAATTAGGAATCACAGTACATGTAACACGACAAAATGAAGGTCACCTAGTTGTGAAAATGCTACTTGTAAATGAGGCTAACAAAGGTATCAGGTGTAAGTCTAAAATATTGCTTCCAAGATCATCTAATTGTTGGCTTCCAATAACTCCGCTATGCAATATGCATGCAATAACATGAAGCAACTGCACAATGAGCTTTATAAACAGATGGGCAAGGGCAGCATATATCTATTGATAATCCTGATTTATAAAGAGTTTTACATTTCCTGAAAATAAAGGGCATACTTTAATGCAAGGGAAAACAAGGATGCGCATTTAGACAGAATCAAAGATATATGGAACTAGTGTAGGGAAGTGTATGCAGAAGAAAAAAGACCCAATATGTTTGAATCGAAGATCCAACAAATAGACCCAAAAAGTCATTTCTTGTCAGTCTACATCTAACCATTAGCTGTCCACTATTGCATGAACTAGTACTTATATAAGTTTTAAATATCTGTTAATAAGTTACCCTAAATGCAATCGATAATATCAGAGAGCTTTCCTAGAATAACCAGCTATGGAGGGAGGGCCTGAGACAAACTTTCAGTTTCCAGCGGGTTTTAGGTTTCATCCTTCTGATGAAGAACTCATAGTCTATTACTTGCAACCCAAAGTCACCTCTAGACCCTTGCCTGCTTCAGTAATAGCCGAAATAGATCTGTACAAGTATCATCCATGGGAGCTGCCCCGTCTGTTCTAACCATATATCTTTATTCTTTATGTAGCATGTTTTTTCTGGTATTATCATTATCTAACCTGGAAAGGCATTCTTCTTTGTTCATGATTTTGCACAGAAAAAGCATTATTTGGAAAGGATGAATTCTATTTTTTTAGTCCTAGAGACCGAAAATATCCTAATGGGTTCAGACCTAACAGAGCGGCAGCCTCGGGGTATTGGAAAGCTACTGGAACGGACAAGGCAATTCTTACTTCTTCTGGATCAAAGACAATTGGTGTAAAAAAAGCTTTAGTTTTTTACGTAGGCCGACCTCCTACTAAGACAGACTGGATGATGGATGAATACCGACTGCCAGAAACGATGATACATCCATCCAGATCAAAGAGGACTATGAGGGTAAGAGAGCGGCCTCTATCTGACTGTCTTTCATTTCACCATAAAGCTAAAATGAAGCATACATGCACAAGACACTCTTTCTTGAATATGTTTTGTTTAGATAAGTAAGCAATTCTACTAGGCACACATAGCATGTCTAACATGAGCTACTTGTTTAAACAGTTAGATGACTGGGTACTCTGTCGAGTTCGGCAGAAAGCAAATAATACAAAGAACTTACATAGAGTTCCTGATCCTCCAAAGCCAGAAACGATGCGGCACTTGATGCAAGTTGAAGATTCAATTCCTGCAGGCAATGAGATGTTTAAAGATCACATCTATAAACATTGTCCGGTACTGACATCTTTACTTACCGGTCAACCTCTTCCTCCCATTGACATTAATCAATGTGCAAGTGCACAAGAGATGTACAACAGCTGCAGCTCAGTTTACGAAGATGGATCTTGTTCTGATACATCTCCAATGACCGTATCCTCATTTGGTCGCTTTCTTAATCCACTGAACGAGAAAGCCCCAGGTGGGATCCCCCTTTCATCCAAAAATTTGGTTAATGAGAATGATTATAGTTTCTTTGATGCTAGAAGGATGTTAGGAGACGGCGATATGGACTTCCAAAGTGATTTCTACTATGACGCCGACATATTTACTCCAAGTCCGGATATGACAACTGATTCTGTGTTTGCTGATCAGCATTATAGAAGTCCTTGATAAAATGTCAGTATTTCTCTGGGAGAGTTACGTGAAGACATTAAGGACTATAATCATCTATCTACAACAGACATGACAAGAAGACCGGCATTGCGTAATTGTGCACGAGACATCATCCTACACAAAATTAAATGCTGATCATGCCATGTCTAATTATCTTTCGATTTCTGTTATATGTACCAAAGTATTGTTAAATGAATGTATCAAAAATAATCAGCATGGAATCCCATAAATTTCATTAACTTCTTTCCAATAAGAATTCCGACTCTTCAACAATACATATCATATTACTCTGCTTACATTAATTGATGAATACTTCAATCAGTGTTTAAAAAAAACATCAGATATATAATCAAACTTCAAAATCTGATAAAAAACAAGGATAAAAAAAATGAAGAAGCCCCTATTCCATCAGAGAAGGCAGTGTAAGAGTTAATGATTAGAAACAGTTCCCTATTCTCAGACTTCAATCCGCACACAACCAAAAGAGTCTTGGAATCCAAAACCAAGCTCGGAATATATTGATATTTTAATAGTTAACGATAACATACTGATATGACCATAGAGTATAATATAATTTATGATACAATTTAATTAGTAATGAGCTTGATTCTCAGGGAATTGTTAAATTACCTAATTTGTTAAGGAAAGTACTACAATTGATGAAATTAGTCTGATTTCTCCTGATCCATCTCTAACCCCTTCTCGTCTCATGTCTCTTCTTCTTCTTCTTTAATTCTTCTACTCTCCCTTTATATCCTCAATTGCAGTATCTGAAATGTTATTGCTGCATCACTTACACTCATAAATGTATATAAAGCAAATATGCACCCAATCAAAAAACCCAACACCAGGGGAGTTGGAATTCAGTATGAACAGAAGTTAGCAGATGCACGGTAAGAACATAATTATGTAGATACATGCCTTTAATACAATACAACAAGTAAACTAAGTGGCGATTTGAACATTCAAATTCATCATTGACATTCGTATTGAGCATCATCCCGTGAAAAACCGGATCTCGGAGACCCGGTTTTGTAAAAACCCTAATTTTTTTTATCGTACAAAACCGGAACGCCAGTAATATCTCAATCTTTTCTTCTTCTTAAATCACAAACGTAAATCTTTCGTAATTCACATGCGTATCATAAGTAATTTGGATAGATTAAATTGAGACATTGTTACAAAATGTAGCATAAGTCTAACAAAATAATAAATAACAGTAATATCTCAATCTTTTCTTCTTCTTCTCTGTTGAATCTTCTGCAGCCATGATTGTTTAGGTGTCTTTTCAGGACGAAGGTTGTGCCCGTGACCTGGTGGTGAATGTGGTGCCTGTGAGGTGGATGGCCGAGATGGTGGTGAAGGTGGTGCCCGTGAGCCTGATGGTCGATCATAATCTGGTGTCTGTGAGTCAAGGTTGGTAACATGATCATCGTCTACCCTCATATCATCATCGTTACCTGTAATTAAAATATATTAGTATATTAATTGAATCAATTACATGTATAATTAAAATGAGGAAATTTACCGGTTCCAAACTGAATACTATCAGGATCGATATTCAGTAGCCGCAACTCCCCCAACAACCGTAGTTCGTCCACTGCGGTATGGAAAATGTGATGAAAATTTAAGTTCGTAATGGGGGAGAAGAAGCTGCTGCGAAAATTTAAGTTCGTAAAAAACCGGATCTCCGAGTTCCGGTTTTATAAAAAAAACCGGATTCCGGGATTCCGGTCTTACGTGGCTTCCACGTATTCGACCGTCGTCCACATCAGCCTTATCTCCTAAAAACCGGATCCTGGGGATCCGGTTAGTTACAAAACGCAACTAACCGGATTCTCAGGATCCGGTCTTTCCCAAGTCGTAACAAACCGGATCTCCAGGATCCGATTTCATTAAAAATGGGTCAGTTTTGAAATGTGAAACTCGCATGGGTTAGTTTTGAAATCTCAAACTCGTTTTGAGTCATTTTTAAAAAAAACTCTCAAATTCATCATTGACATTCGTATTGAGCATGAACCCTATCAGACTACTATTCAACATTATAATTTATATCTCCATCCGCAATCAAAATGGGGCCCAGAAGACAGATAATTAAAAAAGCCATCAGTTACCTCGGTCAACTGAACAGCGCCTTCTTCTTCTTCGGCTCGTCATTTTCTTCTCCGAGTTTCCTGAAATGTAGGTCAAGCCAAGCTTCACATTTCCTCACGGCGCGAAGCTGGAGATGACGTAAGCTACAGCGGAAAAATGTGACGGACCCACCGGCTTAGTGTCGGCTGCGACGCCGATGGATTGCGGGAGTGAAAAAGCACGATTTGAACGAAAAGGTGTTAAAAAGAGATCGATTTATCAAAAACAGCACCGTAACCAAATAAAACGGTGCGGAAACGATTCTTTATCTCAAAAAATCCGATTTAAATCGCACCCCACCGCATATATAATTAATTATTAAATTATTAAATAATCTAATAATTAAATATTCAGAATTATTACATTTAAAAAACAAACCAGATTTTCAATCCCAAGCCGAAAACCTAAAAGCAAGCAATCTGGGACTCTCTTACATGTGAGATGTTGCTGCCATGTATTGAACTTAATTGTAAGGGATGGAATGTCGGAGTTAGACGATAGCATTGAGGCCATAAGAAATGCTGTGAAGTATATAAGGTCATCACCTTCTAGGTTGGAAAATTTTAGAGTGGCTGCTCAAATGGCGAAAGTAGAACATAAGGGTGGTGTTGTCCCAATGGATGTGTGCACAAGGTGGAACTCTATGATGCATATTTTCAAGATAAAATAGGTGGGAAAAAGAGGATTGGTCCTCCAAAGAAGGAGGATTGGAGTAAAGCTGCAACCTTGGTCAGATTTTTAAAGATTTTTTATGATGCAACTCTAAGTTTCAGTGGCACTAAGGTGGTGACTTCAAATCAGCCCATACAATGGATATGCCATTGTTGACGAGCTTGAAAATTGTTCGAGTAGTGAGGATCTGATGATGGTTAGAGTGGGGCTTGCTATGAGAGAAAAATTTGATAAATATTGGAACGAAGACATTAATGTGGCTCTTGCATTTGCTGTGGTACTTGATCCTAGGTACAAACTACTGTATTTGGAGTTTTTCTTTCCAAAGTTATATAAAAAGTATGACACGTACAACTTGACAATGGAAGAAGAGAGCATGAAAAAGACATGGGTAAAAACAAGAGTGGATGCAGTGATAAGTAAGTTCAGAGAATTATATTCAGAGTATGCAGCTAAGGTTGGTGTGCCTTCTCAAACTTCGATTATTATGGAAAATGATGAAGCCTTCTTTATTTGACAGAGAAGAACATGATTCTTATAATTCATCAATGAGTCAGTTTATGAAGCTAAGACAACAGAAAGATGTTGTTGAGATTAAGGATGAAATAGACAAGTACTTCAATGAACCATCTCAAGACCCTTCAAACAAGAATTTCAATCTTTTGGATTGGTGGAAGGAAAATGCATCAAGGTATCTTATTTTATCTAAAATTGCCAAGACATATTTGCAGTTCCAGCTTCTACAGTTGCTTCAGAATCAGCTTTCAGTCTTGGATCAAGGGTGGTGGATCCATTTAGAGCTACATTAACTCCTAAGATGATTGAGGGGTTGGTTTGTCTAAATGATTGGCTTAGGGGTGGATCATTTTCCATGTATAAAGAGCCTATCAAAACAGAACTAGAACTCTATATGGAGCTTGAAAAATTAGAAGCAGAAACAGGTTCAAGAAAACCATGAATGATCATGTATCCCTCAATGCCTTGTTAGGTTCTTGTTTTCACTCTGTAATAGCTGCAAGTAATGAATCAGGTTTTGAACTTGTTACAAAAAAAGCTGCAAGTCTCTAACATTTAACTAAGGTTTTTTTTGGTAAACTTTGAAAATCGGTTTTTAAACCAAACCACACCGCATAATGCGGTGCGGTGCATATTTGGTTTTCACTTTTGTAATGCGGTTAGAAAAATTTCCAAACCAGATAATGTGGTACGGTTACGAATTTACCCTTAAACCGCACCCAGGGACGGATCCAGCCCATTTTTACTTGGGCTTAAGCCCGAGTAAGAATTGGAGAAAAAAGAATCAACAATGGTAGGAATCGAACTAGGGCTCTCCTACTCCTTCATCTTTCTAAATTTCCACTATGCTGCTTCATGTTTGATGTCAAATATAGTTCAAAACTAAATATAACTTAGTTTTTTAAAAATGAATTATACTATAAATATATATATATTATTTTTATTAGTAACAAACCAACAGAAATTTTTTTTAGCCCGAGTAGGTTTCCATTCCTAGCTCCGTCCCTGACCGCACCAACCCGCACCGCGCCCACCCCTACGCGAAAACGCATATGGTGGATTTCACATTCACAGGGGGATAAAGTATGCAAAATTGGGGAGTCCATGAGAGCGCTTTCCACCTTTGGGCCGCAGCCCATTTCGAGCCCGTCTGTTCGATAATACGCCCCATGTCCGACTAATAATAAACCCAGTAGAATATTTAATTAACGCTTTATTCAAGGGAGATAGATTCAAATAAAAATTATAAACCATCTAAAAATTCGACACGTGCTGTCGATCAATCATAATTCGGAATACTTTGAGTAAATAAAAAAACTAAAACAGACTTATTTAAAATTACATAATGTATGCAAGGTTAGAAATGTCCGAAAAAAAATAACGTTAAATTTGAACATTATCAAATAACTCTGAACATTATTAAATAACTCCGAACTTTATGCTTTGAATTAATTGAATTAAAATTAATTAATTACAAAAATACCAAAAGACTATTTCAACAAATATGACAAAAAGAGATTTATAGTTTTTATAAATAAAAAAAGTTTCTACTCGATATCTACCCTATTCAACGATATGTTATAATAAGAAAAAGAGTGCGGTTCAGGTACAAACCCAGTTATAAATAAAACTAAAAACTGCATTTGCAGCTGACACGTGTCCCATTTATTCGAAATCTCGGATAAATCACGGAGGGGTATTATAGTCATAATACATAATCCCTTTATTATCGTATTTAGTTTTATTTTCAATTTAGTCCCTGATTTGGAAACTCCGTTAAGTATTCCATTACATCTTATTTTAGGATCAGACTTAAAAAGACAATAATCAGACTTAAAGAAATAATGCTCAGACTTAAAATAGATAATGATCAGACTTAAAGAGATAATGATCAGGCTTAAAGAAAATAATGCTCAGACTTAAAACAGATAATGATCACACTTAAAGAGACAATGATCAGACTTAAACTTCAATTGATAATGATCAGACTTAAAGATACAATGATCAGACTTATAGAAATAATGTTCAGACTAAAACAGATAATGATCATACATAAAGAGACAATGATCAGACTTAAACTTCAATTGATAATGAGAACACTTAAAAAAGACAATGATCAGATTTAAAGAATTCATACTCAGACTTAAAATAAATAATGATCAGACTTAAAGAGACAATGATCAGACTTAAAGAAATAATGCTCTGACTTAAAATAGATAATGATCAGACTTAAAGAGACAATGATCAGACTTAAACTTCAATTGATAATGATCAGACTTTAAAAGACAATTATTAGACTTAAAGAAATAATGCTCAGACTTAAAACAGATAATGATCAGACTTAAAGAGACAATGATCAGACTTGAAAAGACAATGATCAGACTTAAAAGACAATGATAAGACTTAAAGAGACAATGATCTGACTTAAAATAGATAATGATCAGACTTAAAACAGATAATGATCAGACTTAAAGAGACAATGATCAGACTTAAAAAGATAATGATCAGACTTAAAAGACAATGGTAAGACTTAAAGAGACAATGATCAGACTGAAAATAGGTAATGATCAGACTTAAAAGTACTTAATGATCAAACTTAAATATGATAAATGAATAGACTTAAAAAGACAATGATCAGACTTAAAGAAATAATGCTCAGCCAAAAATAAAAATGATCAAGTTTAAAATTGGTATTGATCATACTAAAAATTGGTAATGATCATACTTAAAATTGATAATGATCAGACTTAAAGAAATAATGATCAGACTTAAAATTGATAATGATCAGACTTAAAGAGATAATGATCAGACTTAAAGAGATAATGATCATACTTAAAATTGATAATGATCAAGCTTAAAATTGGTAATGATCAGACTTAAATTTTTGGTGATGATCAGACTTAAAGAGACAATGACCAGACTTAAAATATTGGTTTTTCATTTTTCGCAGTACGTAACGTCGTTATAACAGACTGACATTTTTACCCCGCGTTTATGTTTTATAAAATATACACGTGGCAAGTTTTTATTGAGTTTTTAGTTTTTATTTATAAGTGTGATTTGTATTTGATCCGAACTCTAATAAAAAACGAGAATTCAAATAAAATCGACGACTGATTTTTCATTAAATGCAAATTAAAATATATAGATGAGACATATTTCTTCCGTTCCATTGGTATATGTGAATCACGTTAGAGCTTGGTACTACTGGATTCTGTTGCTGGATAAATTTGACAGTGTCTGAAGTGCAGATATGTGAAAGAGGCAAAGAAAACTGATTGGATTTACAAGAGACTTCATACCTCTGCCTCTCGGTACTAAAGATTTTATAGTGAAAAAGGAAGTTATAAAGGTGTAATAATAAATACAAATACACTCATCTAAAAGTAAAGTAATTTCAAGCCCCCTTGATCTTCCTCATTCACATGCTTGATTTTCCTTCTCATTATCTTAATGTGGTGTGTCTTATTCAGTGTGTGGGAATTTGATGCACAAACTCACTTTATCATAAAGTTTAGTAGTCTAGATCGTGTAACATACCACAATTAAGAGTATCCAAATTTCTACAAGCTACACTAATCTTCCTCCTAATTGAAACATATAATCAAATGTCACAAAATCCAGAAAAATTCACAGAAGAAGGAAATTATAAAATATTATATATTATGATGGCCAGTCCAAACTAAAAGGCTTTAACTACATAGAGTAGAGATCATCGCATCATCTTCCGGAACCGATCACGCTTCATTAACTCAACAAAGACCTTCGTATACATTTTATATGTAAACCAAACCCTAATTCGCACAGTGGAACGAAATCATTATTTCTGGAACCGAGAATCGAACGATGCCATCAAGCTAGGCGGCGGATTTGTATCGATAGAGCTTACCGAAGACGTGGAGAGCCGTAACGAAGCCGATGAAGCAGACGCTCATCACGAGGACGACGGTAGGCGTGATCTTCAACCCAGGAGCTTCGTCGGTGTAGAATCGGAGCATGTTGTTGCTTCCTCCACCGCCAGATGTGAAATTGGAGGAGGATGATGCGGTAGTGCGGCGTCTGCGCATGCCGGCAGTGGCGGCGGCAGAGCCGCGGGGAGGGACGCCGAGGGTGGTGGGACGGGAGGAGGAGGCGGAGGAGGTGGTCTGGGATTGGGAGCTGCCGCGAGCCATTTTTTTTTGGGTTGGATCGATCGAAGGAATGAGTTTGGAGGAGATGCGGAAGGTGAGAAGTAGAGGGCTTTCATTTAATGATGTATGCTGATTTTTAGGGGCTTCCTACGCGTAGGGCGCAAACGAGTCTAGTATTAGGTTATTCAAGTTTAATTCGTTTAAAATTTGACGAGTTCGGGTTCGAGCCGAGTATTAACAAGTACTGAAAACTTATGTTCGAGTTCGGCTTGTTTTAATGCTCACGAGTTTCGAGCAGAATTCGAGTTTTATACGAGTCATTAAAGTAATTTAAATTAATGTGAATATTTACTATTAACGAGCTTTAGTCGAGCTTTTCATGAGTGGAAACGAGCTTTCACTGAAAAGTATTTTAAAATTTACAAAATTACTTTAATCGAACTTATTAACGAGTTTTGAACAATATAATAGTAAATATTGATATAAAGAATGTGAAATAATCGTTTCATGTAAAATAATACATATGTTTATACTCAAATTGAAATTATATTGATATAAAGAATGTGAAATAAATAAGTATATAAATTATAAACGAGTAATAAATCGAGTTCTAATCGAGTAATAAATCGAGTTGTTCACGAGTTTAAACGAGTCGAGTATCACTTTGTTCGTGTTCGACTCGTTTAATAATCGAGCCTAAATATCGTGATCGTGCTCGACTCGTTTATAATCGAGTCGAGCTTTGATCGAGTTTTGACCGAGTAGTCTCACGAGTTGTTCACAAGTACATCGTCTCATTTGCAGGCGTAGGTTTCATTTGCAGCCCTACCTATGCGTGGATAATAATACTATAAATAATTAAATAAAAAATTGATAGTCTATAAATAATTAATTAGATAAACAAATTAATTAGGTCCTATCGAAAAAAGGAATTAATTAGGTTAAAATTAAAAACATTTTATTTTTTAATGAAGAGCAGTTTGTAAGAACATATAAAACTTTATTAAATAGAAAAGCTTATATAAGTTCAGATCAAAATGAGATTAAGAAAATCTTGGTTTAATAAGAAACCTGGTTGGGAAACAAACCAGATAAAAATTTAAAACCCTGAAGATGTTGCAGAGTGTAGTGTTTTACCGGCGGCATCTGTTGTTGTTACTTGATGGAAGAAATCCTGAAGAGGAATCATCCTGACACTGTTTTGCTTCAAACTTTTTATAGCTTCAACACTTGCTAAAGCTCCCGCTACTGTGGTTATTATAGGGACTTTGTACGCCAGGGCCATTCTTCTGAGCTTTGATCCGTCATCTTGGTCAACTTCGTCTCCCGAGCTTGTGATGACCATCAGCTGGATCTGTCCATTAGAAATCATATCACCTACATGTGGCCGTCCTTCGTGCACTTTCAGGACTCTTTCCACTGGAATTCCTTCTAGCTCCAGGAAATGAGCTGTGCCAGATGTTGTGACAATTTTGAATCCAACGCCTGAGAATGCTCGAGCAATAGCTGGCAGACGAGGCTTTGTGAGATCATTGAAGCTCAGGAATACTGTCCCGGAAACAGGAAGTTTCTGGCCAGCAGCAATTTGAGCCTTGGCAAATGCCAAAGGGAACTCGTAGTCGATGCCCATTACCTCGCCAGTGCTGCGCATCTCTGGGCCAAGCAGGATGTCGCACCCTTGGAACTTCTCAAATGGGAGGACAGCTTCTTTAACAGAAACATGTCTTGGGATAACTTCTTCTGTGAAATTCAAATCATCAAGGGATTTTCCAGACATGACGAGTGAAGCATATTTGGCAAGTGGGTGTCCGATGGCCTTGGACACAAATGGAACAGTACGAGATGCACGTGGGTTAGCCTCAAGCAAGTAAACCTTACCAGCTGCTGTGATTGCATATTGACAGTTCATAAGACCACAAACCCCGAGACTCTTGGCTAGCATTATCGTCCACAGCCTTATTTTCTCCAAACATGATTGAGGGATTGTCTTGGTTGGAATTGAGCATGCGGAATCACCAGAATGAACCCCGGCCTGCTCAATGTGCTCCATTATACCACCAATCACAACATTCCCATATGAGTCTGCAAGAGAATCAACGTCTATCTCAACCGCATCTGACAAATACTTGTCGATCAAAATATGCCGTTCTGGGTCTACCTTGACAGCATTGTTGAGATATTTAATCAGTTTTTCATTGTTGTAAACTATCTCCATAGCCCGGCCTCCCAACACATATGATGGTCGAACCACGACAGGATAGGAAACCTCAGCTGCAATTGCGAGGGCATCAGCTGCGCTCCTAGCTATCCCTCCTTTCGGCTGTTCAATCCCGAGCTGATTCAGTATCGCATTGAACCTCTTCCTATCCTCTGCCGCATCAATGGAATCTGGCGACGTACCCCAAATGCGAACAGGTCCAGCCCCACTGGCGGACATGAGCCTGCGCTCATCTAAGTAGTGTTGGATGGGAAGTGCGAGCTTTAGTGGAGTTTGGCCTCCAAACTGGACTATTATGCCATCTGGTCTTTCCAAATCAATGATGTTGAGAACATCTTCCACTGTGAGGGGCTCAAAATAAAGACGGTCACTAGTATCATAATCGGTGGACACTGTCTCGGGGTTGGAATTCATCATAATAGTCTCAAATCCTGCAACCTGTTAGGAAAGTAAAATCAATAGATTGCAAATGAGGACAAATTAATAGATGACACATGACAGTTGTTAAACTGTAGGCGAATTTTGCACGAAAGGCTCTATAAAATCGTACGCACGACTATAAAATTGATGAAAAACTTGGAATATCAAAGATCGATACGAACCTGGAGTGCAAAGGAAGCGTGACAACAGCAATAGTCAAACTCAATCCCCTGACCGATTCGATTTGGTCCCCCGCCAAGGATCAATACTTTCTTCTTGTTAGTGGGGGCTGATTCACACTCTGCATCATATGATGAGTACATGTAAGGTGTGTCTGCTTCAAACTCAGCAGCACAAGTATCAACTCTCTTATAAGAAGGTAGGACACCCAGAGATATGCGTTTGGATCGGACTTCATGCTCAGCAGATTTAGTAGCATATGCGATTTGCTTGTCACTGAATCCTCTCTTCTTTATTTCATAAAAGTCTTCCGTTGTTAAATCAGATAGTTCTCTAGATGACATGAACTGTTCTACATCAATTAACTCCTTCAACTGATTTAGAAACCACTTGTCAATAGAGCTGATTTCATGGATCTCATCAATGCTTAGGCCCTTCTTCATTGCAGCATATACAATGTGTATGCGGTCCGGGTTAGGTACTCGAAGTCCGTACTTCAATTCCTCCCAATCCCAGTCTAGCTCCTTGATTTGCGCACAACCCCAACCAAAGTAGCCAGTTTCCAGTGACCTCACAGCTTTCTGGAACGATTCTTGGAAATTACGGCCTAGAGCCATAGATTCACCAACAGATTTCATCTGTTTTGTTAAAATTGGCTCCGAGCCAGGAAACTTCTCAAATGCAAATCGAGGAATCTGCTCAATTCATATTCAGATTGAAAATGATTAGATCACGGGTGAAACAAATACATGGAAACACATACACACACAAAAAACATCTGCTTATAAAAAATAAAAACAACAATAAAATTAGAGCAATGTAAAATTTAATAACGGGGTATAACCATGAAAATTTCATAACCTTAGTCACCACATAGTCGATGGAGGGCTCAAAACTGGCAGGGGTCTTTTTGGTGATATCATTTGGAATCTGGTCCAACGAGTAACCTACAGACAATTTGGCAGCCATCTTTGCTATAGGGAAACCAGTAGCCTTGGAGGCCAGGGCCGAGGACCTCGACACCCTAGGATTCATCTCAATAATCATCACTTCACCATCAACAGGGTTCACAGCAAACTGCACATTTGAACCTCCACATTCAACTCCAATCTCTCTTATGATAGCAACGGCATAATCTCTTAACCTCTGGTACTCTTTGTCTGTCAATGTCTGCGCTGGCGCAACTGTAATGGAATCACCAGTATGAACTCCCATTGGGTCAATGTTTTCGATAGAGCATATAATGACAACATTATCAGCCAAATCTCTCATGACCTCAAGCTCATACTCCTTCCAACCTAGCAACGACTTTTCAACCAATACTTGTGTAGTCACACTAGCGGCAAGTCCAGCCTTACAAATGGCCTCAAACTCGTCCTTATTATACGCGATCCCACCACCAGTTCCACCCAAAGTAAAAGCAGGCCGAATAATCAAAGGGAACTCCCCAATGTCACTCGCAATCTGAAAACACTCCTCGAGTGTGGTGCCTATTCCGGAAGGAGGGGTCTTAAGCCCAATATTCTGCATTGCCTTTTTAAACAAATCCCTATCTTCCGCCTTCTTAATAACCTCAAGCTTTGCTCCAATCAACTCAACACCGTACTTCTCAAGCGCCCCACTTTCAGCCAATGCAACTGCAAGGTTCAATGCTGTCTGTCCGCCCATAGTGGGCAATATCGCATCAGGCCTCTCCTTCTCCAACACCTGCTCGACCAACTCAGGCGTCATAGGAGCAATATAAGTCTTGTCAGCCAGATCAGGGTCAGTCATTATAGTGGCTGGATTCGAATTAATCAACACAACCTCATATCCCTCTTCTTTCAGCGCCTTACAAGCCTGAGTGCCCGAATAATCAAATTCACACGCCTGCCCAATCACAATGGGACCAGCCCCGAGTATCAATATCTTCTTGATATCAGTTCTCTTCCCAAATGCGGGCTTGCTGAAACCCTCATTCTTCTTATCCCCACCAACTGCAGAAACCCCAACCCCCTGGCATTTCAATCTCTTGTCACTCGAATTTTGCAACTTCAAGGATCCAACTTTTTGCTTGCTCGAGTATAGAAAAAGACCAAAATTAGATAACCTGGGAAGTTTAGTGCTCAAAAAATCGAATCCGTTCAACGACACTGCAGACGGAAGCACGGACGACGATGCAACAACTCCGTAAAACCCCATATCACATACACAAATACTAGACCTCGAAAATCAGCCAAAGGAATGAAATTTACCGGAAATGTGACAACTGTACTGACGTTATTAGCACCGGAAATGGAGGGTTGATCGGCTATCCCGAGTCAATAAAATCCGGCGGAAACTAGTCAGCAACTCGAGTCGCTGCGTACAAAATGACACGCAACGAGGACGAGTTTTACTGTCTGAAATTGTCAGTAAGCTGATTAGGGTTTGGTCCAATTTTATTTTAGCGACACAAACTGGTTTGGTTCAATTTAATGAACACAAGTGCCGGTGTATTCTATTTTCCGTTTTTTATTTTATTTATTTTAAAGTGATGTTTTATGAAAAAAGCAAATTACAATATAGAGTATAGGGTGCCGTTCGGGTACAAATCAAATTATATATAAAAACTACAAATTTAATTTTAAGTTGACATGTGTCCCATTTTAGTTGAAATCCTGAACAACATACGGAAGGGTATTATAGTCATTCCACACGGAGGGGTATAAACCTAATAATCTTATTTTCAATTTAGTCCAAGAGTTGTTAATGATCAGACATAACAAAACAGCAATGATCATTAAGTCTGATCATTCTCCCGTTAAGTCTGATCATTTAAAATAAATTTTGACTTTTGCTCGCTACTGTACGTTTTTAAGTCTGATCATTTTGAATAAAAATTTGACTTTTGTTACAGTAAAATTTACTTAAAATAGATGATGACCAGACTTAAAATAAATAAATATCAGACTTAAAATAGATGATGATCAGATTTAAAATAGATGATGATCAGACTTAAAATAGATGATGATCAGACTTAAAATAGATGATGATCAGACTTAAAATAGATGATGATCAGACTTAAAATAAATAAATAATCATACTTAAAATAGATGATGATACGACTTAAAATAGATGATGATCCGACTTAAAATAGATGATCATCAAACTTAAAATAGATGATGATCAGACTTAAAATAGATGATGGTCAGACTTAAAGTAAATAAATAATCAGACTTAAAATAGATGATGATCAGACTTAAAATAGATGATTACCAATTTTTAAGTCTGATCATTCTCTCTTTAAGTCTGATCATTCTCAATTTTAAGTATGATCATTAACAATTTTTAAGTTTGATCATTCTCTCTTTAAGTCTGATCATTCTTAATTTTAAGTCTGATTATTACCAATTTTTAAGTCTGGTCATTCTCTCTTTAAGTTTGATCATTCTCAATTTGTAGTCTTTTAGTTACCAGTTTTAAGTCTGATCATTCTCTCTTTAAGTCTGATCATTACCAATTTTAAGTCAGATCATCACCATCTTTAAGTCTGATCATTGTATATTTTTAAGTCTAAATATTATCTATTTTCAGTTTGATCATTGAGTCTTTTAAGTCTAATCATTAAGTCTTTTAAGTCTGATCATTATCTATTTTAAGTCTGATTATTAAATCTTTTAAGTCTGATCATTGTCTATTTTTAAGTCTGTTCATTATCTATTTTAAGTGTGATCATTAAGTCTTTTAAGTCTGATCATTATCTATTTAAGTCTGATCATTAAGTCTTTTAAGTCTGATCATTATCTATTTTAAGTCTGATCATTTAGTCTCTTAAGTCTGATCATTAAGTCTTTTAAGTCTGATAATTGTCTATTTTAAGTCTGATCATTAAGTCTTTTAAGTCTGATCATTATCTATTTTAAGTCTAATAATTAAGTCTTTTAAGTCTGATCATTATCTATTTTAAGTCTAATCATTAAGTCTTTTAAGTCTGATCATTTAGTCTCTTAAGTCTGATCATTAAGTCTTTTAAGTCTGATAATTGTCTATTTTAAGTCTGATCATTAAGTCTTTTGAGTCTGATCATTATCTATTTTAAGTCTAATCATTAAGTCTTTTAAGTCTGATCATTATCTATTTTAAGTCTAATCATTAAGTCTTTTATGTCTGATCATTAAGTCTTTTAAGTCTGATCATTTCTGGTTTTTAAGTCTGATCAGTAAGTCTTTTAAGTCTGATCATTATCTATTTTAGGTCTGATCATTAAGTCTTTTAAGTCTGATCATTGTCTATTTTTAAGTCTTAATGTCTTTTAAGTCTGATCATTATCTATTTTAAGTCTGATCATTATCTGTTTTAAGTCTGATCATTGTCTATTTTTAAGTGTGATCATTAAGTCTTTTAAGTCTGATCATTATATATTTTAAGTCTGATCATTAACCTTATCATTGCTTCTTTTTAAGTCTGATCATTTCCATTTTTAAGTCTTATCTTTAAGTCTTTTAAGTCTGATCATTATCTATTTTAAGTCTTATCATTATCTATTTTTAAGTCTGATCATTAAGTCTTTTAAGTCTGATCATTGTCTATTTTTAAGTCTGATCATTGTCTATTTTTAAGTCTGATCATTAAGTCTTTTAAGTCCTATCATTGCTACTTTTTAAGTCTGATCATTTCCAAGTTTAAGTCAGATCATTAACAACTCTTGGACTAAATAGAAAATAATATTATTAAGTTTATACCCCCTCTGTGTGGAATGACTATAATACCCCTCCGTGTGTTGTTCGGGATTTCGGCTAAAATTGGACACGTGTCAGCTTATAAATTGGTTTGTAGTTTTTATTTATAATTTGGTTTGTACCTGAACCGCACCCATCATATAATATGAAAATTATAACATTCTCCCACATGGTCCATTTAACACGATACATAATATATGAATCATAGCGACGATATCGCTTTATAGCGAGAATTAATCTTTCATGTATCACAATATATCAAGTCGCTTAAACCACACATTTAACTTAATGAGAAAGTCTTTTGTTTAGATTCTAACCAAAATACCCCTCTTCCAAACTTAAATTGCTTAATTGCACTAGTTGAAACTCAAATAATCAGATTACCCCATTTTTAAGAATCCCGGCTCCTTAGGAACCAGTACTCTTAATTTTTCTTTAATACCAGTAAGAGATACACCAGTACCATTATTCTCGGTTTCTCTCCTACCGGGAATGTACAAAAATGAAGATGTGGCTGGGTTTGGGGACTACGTGGACCAAAACGAGATGAAGTGGCATAAATGTCAATACCGGTTCCCCTGGAACCGGTATCATACTGATACCGGCTTTCGGGGAACCGGGAACATTTGAAATTTTATTCATTGTTAAGGAAACGATGTAAACGACTTCAACTAGAACACATAATGTTAAGGAAAGATGAATTACAAACAACATAGATGGTTTAATTCTGGTATCGAGTCGGACAAGCACGTTTGTTGTGACCCACTTCGTGGCAGTTTGTGTATCGCTGAATTCACAGGGTCGGAGTTGATGAAGACGCTACTTGGCTTCTGGATTCCCTTAAATGTCGATGTCGCTGGTCCATCCCGTGACTCCTTCGTCTGGTTTCGTTTATCTACCAGCTTTCGTACGTTTGTATATTGGATTCGCAACATGAACAGGTCCATCATAAGGTCTCCAAAAATCCTCGTGAAGTAAGGGGTTGAAAAAATAATTCCAAGTCCGGTAGTATGCTTCGAGCATATATTCACTGGGGATAAAATCTGAGTATTCGACCGGGCATATTTGCAAGTTGCCATGACATGAGAACAAGGATAGTGAAACAGTGTCCATCGCACACGAACATGTTCGTGTATCCAGACAGACCATGTACTTGTTATGCATCTGACAAAGTCTATTTTTACCCTCCTGATGTGTCGGTTTTGAAGAGGGTCTTCGTAGTGTCAAAACATTTATAATACCAGTAAAGTACCGGGTCGAACCAAGAGGAGCAAGCCAAGCACATGCACTATGTAAGATTGTGTTTCCGTTCAGCTATTCTAAACAAAAATTGTATAAAGGTTTGTATATTATAAATCCTATGTGGCAAGTAATTAGGGATAAAAGATAAGTAAGAGGTGTTTCGAGGGGTTATTCCCCTCCTTGGCAATTTCCCAATGATCACATGCATGATATTCAAATATTTCATGGTAGTCAAATAGTATTAAACCTAGTTCACTTCAATCCCGTAGAAATGATCATATTCACTACATCCAAACTATCCCTAAGGTCTCTTGATTCTTAGGTCTAGTGATGAGTCGTATTTATACGACTCGTCGAATCAACTAATCCCGTCTATTTCGATACTTTTTTGATGCGAACAGTTACTTTTCAGTGTTGTTTGCATCTCAGGTGTTTCGGAAGCTCTGGAAGGAATATGCGCTTAAAGACGGCATTTCGGTGCTAAAATCATCACATGGAGTTCATGGAGTCGATTCGAGAGCCAAAGTCAAGAGTGACGAGCCAAAGAAGAAATGCATCTCAGACCGGGTCGTGGACTAATCGGATCATCCGTGGACGGTAAAGTGTTCATCGTCCGCGGCTCTAAAATGTGCATCGTTCGCGGCTGACGTCAGCAAATCGGGATTTGGAAATCTGGCCCAAAATGAAATTAGAAACCTTTTTCTCATGAATTAGGTTTTTCGACAGCAAGAGAAAAAAAGACAGATCACGAATTTCCAGAATTGAAGACGGCTCGAGAGGAGATCAAGCTTTCAACCGAAGAAGAGAATTTCTACTGCTTTCATTCAAAAAAAATACTTCTGTTATTTTGTCATGTCTATGAGTAGCTGATTTCGTTATTCGGTTTAGGGTTCAATACATTGTGACGAAGTTTTGAGATTCTTTGCTTAATGCTATTTTACGTTCCACTAGTTTTTGTGCTATTTATCTCGGTTTGAATTGCGAAGCTAAGTGGAGACTTGAAACGGTAAAACTTAGCCGATCAATTCAGCCCTTATTTTTGCTGCTTGTTTGATACTAAACCGTTAGAACAAGTAGTCGCACGTTAACCTGATATAACCTGAAACGGAGTATTAGGTTTGCTAAAACTAGAAGTCTATAACCTGAAACGGAGTAGATTGTGGTGTAAGTGCTTGAAACGGCCTTACCTTAGGTTATAACCTGAAACGGAGTAACCACACTTAGGAACACAAAATCAGATTATTAGAAGTCAATGATAAACGAGTCATAATAGAAAACCCTAGACCGAATGCTTTCTCTGATTGAATTACTCTATCGTTTTATTTTCTCGTGCACTTTTCAAAAATTGCTTACACAAATCCCAATTAATTTTGTTTACAGAACGACGTCATCAACACCAGCTCTCTAGGGTTCGACCCTTGCTTGCCGCTCTACTAGGGTTCTCGCAAGGAGATTATAAATTCAAATTTGCAGGTCAAACGACGCCTGTCAAATTTTGGCGCCGTTGCCGGGGAGCTGCGCTTCGGTGAAGCTGTTTCTTTCTTGTTTTAATTTTCTGTTTGTTTTCATTTAGCTATTTTTTTCGTGCTTGCTACTTGTTTCACCATGTCTCATGCAGGTAGCCAGGTTGGTGAGAACAACGAGGAAGTCGAGCAAGGCATGCAGGACATGGGAGGGCTACTTCCACAGCATGAAAATCAAAATCAGATAATTCAGAATGGAGGTAACAGGGGGCTGCCCCAGTAAACCAAAGATCCCCGGTCGCACCACACGGAGCTGCCCCATATCAACCACAACAATATCAACAGCAACCATACCCACAATATCCACATTACCCACCTCAGCAGTACCCTCAACAGCCATATCCACAATACCCACCTCAGCAGCAGTATCAACGGCCTCTACGGCCTCCACAACAGCCGGTCTTCAGAGAAGAAGAGGACTACCTTCAAGGGGCCACCATGGGAGAGTTGTCTGCTCCACACTTCCGGAATCAGCCTTGGTGCATTTTAGAGGGACCAGAACTTGAGGAAATAGCCATCAACACGGCAGTTATCCATAACCTGCCCAAGTTCTCGCGACGCCTAGGAGAGTCCGCAACTACCCACCTGCAGTGCTATCATGGAATCTGCCAGAACCTCAAGCCACATGGAGTCGAAGTGGAGGACTTTAAATTGAAAGCCTTCTATTTCTCACTTGTAGATGCTGCTAACGATTGGTTTTTGTCTCTGCCTTCAGGTAGCATCCAGACATGGGAACAGATGCAGAAGAAGTTCCTGGATAAGTATTACCCAGCGGGCAGAGCAATGCAGGTACGCAAGCAATTGCAAGATCTCAGACAAGGGCCGAATGAGACGATGTATGAGTACGTGGAAAAGTTCAACGCCCTGGAGCAAAGCTGTTGCAACCTCCGACTCCCAGAAAAACTAATCGTAGAATATATGCTCAATGGACTGAGGAAGCTGGACAGGAAGCTGCTGGACGCCTCGGCAGGAGGAACCCTCATGAGACTTACTCCAGCCGGTGTGCGAAGAAAGATAGTGGAAGTGGCTGAAAATGCAAGGTTCCAAGACGAGTCCAACAACGAAGAAGAGTTCAGTCGGACCAGGAACGTCTCACAAGTTGAGCCCCCATCTGGTACTATGGCCGAGGAAATTAAACAACTCAAAGAGATGATGCAGCAGGTCATCAGGAGGCAGCCGGTTCAAGCCAAACCATGTGAATTTTGTGGAGCACTAGACCACAAAACGGACGCGTGCTCGACTTTAGTGGAGGATGACCAGGGCGAAGTCAATGCAGTGGGCGATTACCAGAACTATGGCAATCAGACTGGACCGAGCAGACAGTACGGGCAAGGAGCCAACGGTCAAGGCTGGAGGAATGATAACAATGCGCCGAGGGAACCAGTACAGCAGACAGCCCCTCAACAAGCCCAGCAGTCCAGTTACTATCGTCCACCAAACCGCCAGCAACAGGGAGGCTACAACAACTATAATAATCAGAGCCAGTATCAGCAGCGTGGGTAGAATTACAACCAGGCAGGACCTAGTAGCCAGAGCATCAGCAAATCTTTAGAGGACGTCGTGAAGGAGCTGACAGCTAGCACCCAGCAACTGGCCGCCACGGTACAGCAGAATCAGGCCAAAACAGATGGCGCAATCTCCGAGCTATCCAAGCAGATGTCTCAGCTAGCCACTACAGTTTCTGAGCTCAAGAATGAATCGGGAAGGCTACCGTCACAGACCATACCTAACCCGTGAGGAAACGTGAATGCAGTCACACTGCGAAGTGGGAGAGATTTGAACAACGCAATAAAGGAGTCCGCCTCAGACCGGATCGCGGACGAAGAGCATTTTAATGCCGTCCGCGGTCAGATAAAATGCTCAGCGCCCGCGGGTATAAAATGCACAGAGCCCGCGGTGGAACAGGTTTCCGCGGACGAAGACCAAGTTACAGGCGCGGACCAAGAAGAGTTTAACGGTCCACGGACGGAAATAAAATGTACACCGCCCGCGACCCGGTCTGACGAAAATTTCAAATCTGATCGTTCTCTCCCGTTTCCTGTGCAGGTCAGAGCTTCAAAGAAACATATGATTGATCGAGAAGTTTGGGAACTATTTAGCAAGGTGGAAATCAACATCCCACTCCTCGAGGCGATCAAACAAATTCCGCGCTACGCGAAGTTCTTAAAGGAGCTGTGCATCAACCGAAGACGTTCCACTGGCATCGACCAGGAACTACTGAGTAAGAACGTCTCAGCTGTTATTCAGCGGAAGGTACCTCCTAAATGCGGTGACCCCGGTACTTACACCATCCCTTGCACTATTGGTAATATTCGCATTGAGAATTACATGCTCGATCTTGGTGCTTCAATTAATGTATTGCCATATTCTATCTATTCCTGTCTTCGTATTGGTCTATTAGAACCTGCAGGTCTTACCATACAGCTGGCAGACAGATCATGCAAGCAACCCGAAGGTAAAATTGAGGATGTACTGGTACAGGTGGGCGAACTGGTGTTCCCCGCTGATTTCTACGTGCTTAAGATGGACAGCAGCGACCCGACGGATCACGCCCCTATTTTATTAAGTCGCCCATTCTTAAAGACTTCAAAGATGAAGATTGACTGCGACAGTGGCACACTGTCTATGGAGGTGGAGGGTGAAGTGATTCGCTTCGACATTTTTCAAGCGATGAAGCACCCACCAGATTTTGCATCGGTACACACGCTAGATACACTGGATGATCTAGTCCAGGAGGTGAGACCGGAAATGAGAACAGACCCACTCGAGCTCACGCTAGAAAAAGCGGTTTACTCACATGAGGACTCCTACGAGTTCGCTGAGACGATTCTTGATGTGCTATCTCAACTGGAGATCGCGGAACCTCTCACACCCAGGTATGAAGTTAATGAGGTTCGTTTATTTAAATCTAACGTGTTTTTGCCTTCTACTGTGCAGGCACCGAAACTGGAACTGAAACCTCTACCTGAGCACCTGAAATATGCATTTTTGGGGGAGAATAACACGCTGCCGGTCATCATAAAAAACAGGCTAGAAACAGACCAGGAGAGGCGATTGATCGAGGTGCTAAGCAGCCACAAGCTCGCTATTGGATGGACGCTTGCAGATATCAGAGGAATCAGCCCAACTGTGTGCATGCACCGTATCTTGCTGGAGGATGGAGCTAAGATTTCCAGAGAGCCTCAGAGGAGGCTAAACCCGATTATGATGGAGGTTGTGCAGAAAGAAATCCAAAAGCTGCTGGATGCTGACGTGATTTACCCGATCTCAGACAGTCAATGGGTGAGTCCAGTGCATGTAGTCCCGAAGAAGACAGGAATCACAGTTGAGAGGAATGCTGCGGGTGAGTTGGTGACTACGAGAGTCAAGAACGGATGGCGCATGTGCATCGACTACAGGAAGCTGAATGCCGTGACGCGTAAGGATCACTTTCCTCTTCAGTTTATTGACCAGATGCTCGACAAGCTGGCAGGTAAGCCTTATTTTTGTTTTCTCGATGGATTTTCTGGTTATAATCAAATCCCCATTGCACCTGAGGACCAGGAAAAGACCACCTTCACATGTCCATTCGGTACGTTTGCTTTTTGACGTATGTTTTCGGCTTGTGTAACGCACCCGGTACTTTTCAGCGGGTGGTTACTAGCATTTTTCTGACATGATAGGTGTTTTTATTGAGGTGTTTATGGATGATTTCACTATTTATGGTGACACTTTCGATGCATGTTTGGATAACTTGAGTAGAGTACTAGAGCGATGCGTTTCTATGAATTTAGTGCTCAATTATGAGAAGTGTCATTTTATGGTTACTCATGGTGTGGTCCTTGGTCATATTGTTTCGCACGAAGGTATTAAGGTAGATAAAGCAAAAATTGACTTAATTCTTACTCTGCCTTATCCTTCTACGGTGCGTGATATAAAATCTTTTCTTGGGCATGCTGGTTTTTACCGTCGATTTATTAAGGATTTTTCAAAGAAGGCTATGCCTTTATCTAACCTTTTGCAGAAAGATGTTCCTTTTGAGTTTACAGATTCATGCAAGGAAGCCTTCGACAAACTGAAACAGGCACTTACCAGCACGCCTATCATTCGAGCACCAGCCTGGGACCAGCCATTTGAGATTATGTGCGATGCCAGCGACTATGATATGGGAGATGTACTAGGCCAGAGGATGGATAAAAAACCTGTAGTGATTTACTACGCTTCAAGAACGCTGGATGCAGCTCAGCGAAACTACTCGACCACTGAGAAAGAATTACTAGCAGTAGTTTTCGCCTTGGAGAAATTTTGGTCTTATCTGCTTGGTACTAAAGTAGTTGTTTTCTCTGACCATGCAGCTATCAGGTATCTGATGACGAAGAAGGAGGCAAAGCCGCGGCTGATTAGATGGATTTTGCTGCTACAGGAATTCGACCTAGAAATCAAGGACAAGAAGGGGATAGAGAACACTGTAGCTGACCACTTGAGCCGATTAGTACGAGAAGAGGATGCGGGGCACATCACAGAGACCTTCCCAGACGAGCACTTGTATGCTCTTACAGGTAGAGTACCATGGTATGCTCCCATCGTGAACTACCTGGTCGGAGGTACATTTCCACCCTCTTACTCGAAGGCTCAGTGCCTGAAACTTAAGCACGATTCTAAATACTATATGTGGGATGACCCGTATTTATGGAAAATTGGCGTAGACCAGATACTTAGACGGTGTATTCCTGATGATGAAATTGCTTCTGTGCTTAGTTTTTGTCATGAGCATGCATGTGGTGGTCATTTTGGCCCCAGGAGGACTAGCAGAAAAAATTTTAGATTGTGGTTTTTTCTGGCCACATGTGTTTAGAGATGCCTACGATCATTGTAAGAAATGCGATAAATGTCAGAGGGTAGGCAATATTTCTGCTAGGAACGAGATTCCCCAAGTGCCTATTTTGGTTAATGATGTTTTTGACATATGGGGGATTGATTTTATGGGTCCTTTTCCTGCATCGTTTGGCTATTTATATATTCTTGTTGCAGTAGATTATGTGTCTAAATGGGTAGAGGCTAAGGCTACTAGATGCGATGATGCTAAAACGGTTGTAGACTTTCTTCGCACTAATATATTTTGCAGATACGGAGTGCCTAAAGCCATAATCAGTGATCAGGGGACACATTTCTGCAACAGAATGATGGCAGCAACTTTGAAGCACTACCACGTTCATCACCGCACCTCTACAGCTTATCACCCCAGACGAATGGACAAGCAGAGATCTCCAACCGAGAGATCAAGGGGATTCTCGAGAAGATGGTGAAGCCAACTAGGAAGGACTGGAGTCAGAGGCTAGATGATGCTCTGTGGGCGTACAGGACAGCCTACAAGACACCGATAGGAACCTCGCCTTTTCGGTTAGTGTATGGAAAGGCATGCCACCTTCCGGTCGAGCTAGAGCACAAGGCCTTCTGGGCGCTTAAGACGTGCAACGTGGACTTGAAGGCTGCAGAATTGGACAGGAAATTACAGCTCAGTGAGCTTGAGGAGCTGTGCCTGGAGGCTTACGAGAGCCAATCAGACTACAAGGCGCGGACTAAGCTGTACCATGACAAGTTCATTCTGCGACGAACTTTCGAGGTCGGCCAGCAGGTACTAGTATTTTCATCACGTTTATGATTAATGCCTGGCAAATTGCGTTCTAGATGGACAGGTCCCCACATAATTATGAAGGTTTTCAACCATGGAGCACTTGAGCTGGAGAACCCGAAGAATGGCGACCATTTTAAGGTCAATGGACAACGGGTGAAGCACTATCACGGCGACGCCGAACTACCCTCTCAGTAGTTCGACCTGGCCGAACCTCCCACTGAACCATAAGAGAGGTAACGTCGAGCCAACGACGTAAAACAAAGGCGCTCGCAGGGAGGCAGCCCGGCAATTTTTTGTTTTTCGTTTTTTATTTCATCTTTCTACTTTATTTGAGTCTTTAGTCGTGTTTACACATTGTCTAGTGGGAAAGAAATTTATTTTATGCAAGAAAGAGGTTTTTCTCAGAGGGGATCGCGGGTCATGAATACATTATACTCCGCGGATAACGAAGAGGTTAATGGTTGACCGCGGAGATAAAATAGTCACAACCCGCGGAGTGGTTTGACCCGAAACCCTAATACCCAATTTTTCACTGTTCTCCCTCCCCCTCTCCCAAACCCAACTCATCAACTCATCAAACGGCCACCTCTTGCAACCGAGCGCCACCGCCTTCGACCGTCGCCAAGCTGCAATCCTCGCCATCAGAGCTCCGCCTAGCTATTCCCTTGCCCGATTCACCACCGAACTTGATCGGAATTGAGTGTCATGGCGCCTCCAGCACTTCCATTCGAAGAACTGTACGCGGGACTGATGGCTCGCAAACATTCAGCGAGTAGGTTCGTGGATGCAGACTTTCTAAGACTTACCGGATTCGAGGATCGAGTCCGAGAGCTGCTAACGGCTAGTGGTTGGCCAGGACTCCTGACCCTCCAGAGTGAGACTCATGTAGAGGACACGTGTGAATTCCTGGCCTCCTTTCGCTACGTCGATCACAAGGAAATTACCTACAGGCACCGAGGAGAGTGGCACACCATCACTCCTCCTCAGATTCAAAAGGTGTTTGGATGGCAAGAAGGAGGAGAGTGGGTTCGTGATGAGTTCTCTCTGGTAGATGCCTGTGCCAGGCTCAGAATTCCCGGTGGAGGCACATTCACACCAAGCAAGACGAGGGTGAATTTCCTTCAGGACCCAGTGATGTTCTACATTCAGAAACTGTTGGGAAACACGATATTTGCTCGGGTGAATGGGATCGACAAGTTCACCTACAGTGACATGATCTGCCTCCGTGCTATGGATCTTGGGAGGCGTGTTGACTTCTGCCATTTGATGTGCTATTTCTGGGAGCACCGCCCGACTACTGGGCCGGTCGTCTGTGGTGGTTTGATCACATATTTGCTGCGCCGTCTGCACGGGCAGCCTGCTCTGGGCCACCAGATCATTCCAGCAGCATTTCTAGACATGAAGGCCTTCACTTCCATGAAGGCGATCAAGAAGAGACCCACCGTCCCGGATCAGTTTGCCTGGACATACCATGCAGTTGCTGAGTATCGTCAGCCGTTACCTGCTGAGAGGCGTCGCAGCCATGCACACAAGGCAGGTCCTTCTGCACCTCGTCATCGCCGTACTCAAGAGCAGCCTCAGCCACAGCCCGCTCCCCAGCCAGCACAGCTTCCACAGGGACAGTTGGACATAGCGTTCAACACTTATAGAGTGCTGTACCACGTGATGCCGGGAGCTCAGCCAGTCCCAGCCCCACCAGGATGGACGCCGGATCAGCCTATTCCCCCAGCGTACATGATTCCACCACAGTCACCATCTTCAGACTCAGACTAGGGGAGTCCTGCTGTTCTTTATTTCTTTTCTTTCCCTTTTTGTTGTGTCTGCATTTGTTTGTTTGTCTTTGAACTAAAGTCGTACCGTGAGGACACGGCTTGGTTCAAAAGTGTGGGGTGGGAGAGTCAGTCAGTCGTGTCAGCACGTTTATTTTCCTTGCATATGCACTGTGTCAGCACGTTTCATTAAAAAAAATATGAAAGCATGAAATCTCTCTTCCGTTCTTGAATATGCAGTATCGAATGTTGATGTGAAATAGATGAGCTGATTAAATGCACTTCTCTCGTGAAATTCGATTTATGCTCTTACTTGTGAATTTAACCCATTACGTGTCTTCTGAGCTGAGATAAACAGGGATGTGGAGTTGATAGAAACGTCCTAGAGAGACTTGACGAAGCATTCAAAGGACTGGATTCGAACTATATGGTTATATGGATTTCGTGGAGGCTAGCACTTCGAGACGACATGGTTCAGAGTTGCTCCGCCACTGCAGCGTTTATGTAGGAAGGCGGGACGGAGACGTAACAAACCGTCCTATCTCTAGTCCGAAGTAACTGGGAAAATAGGTGAGCGACCCTCATCTTGACTCGCGTAAAAAAAGGTCGAGGATGAGAAAGAGCGGGGAGGTATTTCCATATGCTTGCGGGCGATGATTGGACCTCCTTCAAAAGAAAGAAGAAAAGGACAAGCAATTCACAATAAAGGAGCAAAGCGCAAGAAAAATCAGCCACGTTGTGAAGTTTCATACAACAAAAAGTGAAGAACATCATTGTTACATCAAGAGCCAAAGGCCAAAGAAAGTCACTACAAAAGCTGTCCAACAAAAAAAAAAGAGAGAAAGAAAGCTCAAAAACCTTGAAGCTCGAATGAATCACGTGCAAGAAAAAGCAATGAAGTATAACCATATAGCGAGAGTTTGGAACAACGAATGCAGATCATGGGTCTAAAAAGGACTATCTCCCAGACATCCGAATTGATTTGGATTTCAGCTCTGAGGTAACATGTATCAAGTTAATTCCATGATTGAGCATGATGATTTGAGTAATGATTGAGCTATGCGTAGAAAAGCAAGTCTAGACTAGCAACTCATATTCATGTGCATTTATTCAAGCATCGAAGAACGAGTGTGATGTCTCTTTGTTCCTTCTATGATCTAGTTTTAAGGTTCAACATGTTACTTAGGCATTTCCTCAAAAACTTAGCATGGCATGTATGAAGAGCATAGTGGATATGAATTTGACACCATTCGATGGGATTAATTGATGATTCGCTTAATGGCCAACTCTAATAAATCAAACATTCAATCCTAGACAAGCGTCCATATCCTAAGGTTCACTCTCATGCTTAAGATATAGATCATTTTCTCCATCCTAGAACTATCCCCTAGCTCCCTCAACTCATAGGTTCAAGTTTTAGTCCAAGTTGTCACTTAGGCATTTTAACAAACACCTAGAGCGCATAACATTCATAACACAAGAGAAAATAAAATCAACAATCATCCATATGAATATCAACAAATATATGTGATCAAAGAGTACCAAGAAGAGTCATAAGACCCTCGAAACACAAGATCACTACTCACACCTCATGTAAGACAACATGGTGTGAGTAGGGTTTATAGTACACAACAAGTAGAATAGGAAAAGATGTAGAGGAAGGAGGGTTGTCAATCCTTGAACTCCCTTTAGTCTTCTCTTCTTCCCCTTGGTTGGATCTTTTGATGATTGATAACCTTGGATGAGCCTCTATTCCAATCTTCTTTTCCCCAAAAACCTCCACTCTTAGGTCAAAACCCTTGCTTTCTATTTACAGCCTCAGGTAAAAAATCTGGTACTATAGCAGATTTCAGCCGGCCGGCTGAACTGAAGGTAAGATCCAGCCGGTCAGCTGAAGTTGGCCAATTGCATTGTTTGAAGCCGCAAAAGTTCAGCCGATCAGCTGGGAATGGCCGTGGGCAAGCCTCCTTTAATCTTTATTCAGCCGGTCGACTGGCTGATTTCAGCCGACCGGCTGGCACTTACCAGGACTTTTTGGTGGTCTTACCGTCCGAATTTGGCCTTGGTGTCAACTAGAAAGTTGTAGCACTTTGAGTTAACTTTCCAACAAGATTTGAATCAACCAATTCATACACTGTATGCGCCCTGGGCGTCCAGAACAAGCCGCAAAGGTCAATCTGCTCAGTTTTGTTCCAAATCTTTGATTTTTTCCCGAGTTTTCGTACTTTGGCTTTGACCTTGGGGGAAACTTGTTTTCTACCTGAAATGTAGAGATAGAGGTCAAATGACATCAAAATAATGTCGAAAACGACCCAAAACTATAGTGAAGAATGGCCATAAATCAGTCGAAAACTCGACTGATCAGCTCCCTTGTGGTCAATACATCAAAAGCACGGGTTACTGGATTGTACATCGCCACTATGTGGTAATCTGCCCTAGCCCGTAGTTCCGCCAATTTTTCATGAATTTTCGGAGGAAAAACTAAAAAGTGCTCCGTCGATGTTGTACGCGTTCTCGTTACACTTCACGAAATAATCATATGTCTGCTTAAACGTGTACATAACCAGTGAAGAAACTGGAAAATCACGACCATTCTTCAGAATTTTGTTGAAGCATTCTGAAGCATTTGTAGTCATTGAGCCCCATCGAAATCCACCGTGGTCGAACGCCTGTGTCCATAGCTCTACACCCATATCTTCCAACCATTTGCGAGCAAGTGGCTTATCATGCAATAGTTGCAAGAGCTCTGCAAACTTCTCTTTGAACTTCAACTCCTTCTTCTCATATGCGACATCGCCAAGTTTAGCTTTCAAAACCTCATCTTTTACCTTCGTCGTGAAGTTGCTTTGCAAGTGACGAACGCATACACGATGGTATGCCATAGGCTCATGTTATTCAGGTTCACGCATGGCATCTAATATTCCATTGTGCCTGTCAAAAACAACGCACAACCCCTCCCGCTGGGTCACTCCTTCCCGGATACAAGACATAAACACTTCCAGCTGGATTCCACAAGCGCAAAGCCTAAGGGCATTGCCGGTTTCTCCCGACCAGCTCTGACCAACTCTAAAAATGGTTGCACAGAAATTGGTCTACGACATTGTCGGTTTCTCAGAAACCGGTATTCTAGCAGGATGCCATGCTGGCACAGAAGGGGTCCGGTTGGTCCACGTAAGCCCCAAACCGGACCACATTAGCTTTTTAAATAAATCCCGGTTCCTATGCAACCGGGATTATAAAAAATGAGCATTACCGGTGTCTCTTCAACCGGGATTATAAAAAATGAAGAGTACCGGTTCCTGGGAATCGATATTAATAAAAACGGGATAGCTGGTTATTTGAGTTTCAACTAGTGCAATTGGGTAATTCGAGTTTGGAAGAGGAGTAAATTGGTTAGAAACTCTTTTGTCTACTCTAGCTAGGTCCAAATATAATGATATTTTCTCCAATAATAAATTATATGCGCATAAATAAAAAAAAGACAAATATCAAACTGAATGTTTTACATAGTGTCATAAATCAAGAGGCGTTTTTGAGACGGCTTTGGATGGAACCCGATTTAATATATACGCTGCCTTCGTAAGAGCTTTAATCCACAAAAATACAGGAAAGTTACACATTACCGCACATATTTCTAACCATGTCCATTAATGTTAGATTTTTTATTTCTGCTACACCATTTTGGTCCGGAGAACCAGGCATAGTGTATTGGGCAACAATCCCATGTTCTTGAAGAAATTTCACAAATGGACCATGTGCTTGTCCTTTCTCTGTATATCTACCATAATACTCTCATCCTCTATCTGATTTCACAATTTTAATGCGCTTACCACATTGATTTTCTACTTCTGCCTTAAACAATATAAAGGCGTCTAAAGCTTCATCTTTCGAATGAAGTAAGTAGAGATACATATATCGTGAATAATCATCAATTAAGGTGATGAAGTGTTTTGGATCATTTGCATTCATATCCGGACAATAAATGTCCGTATGTATGATCTCTAATATGCAATAACTCCTCTTTGCGCCAATTATATTTGTTCGTTTGCTTTCCCTTAATGCAGTTAACACAAGTATCAAAATCAGTAAAATCTAAAGTACTGAGTACTCCACTACTACTAATCTTTTAACTCGCTCAATGGAGATATGTCCTAATCTCCCGTGCCATGACATATAGGATTTTTTATTCGTAATACATTGCTTTAACCCAGTACTAACATTCATAGTATTATGAGTGACATCATTTTGAAAGTGAAGACGATTGACAGATGCTTGTCGTCAGAGCAAATGTACAAATAAATTTATAAGTCCGCTACTCGCAACTATACTACTGGGTAGTACTTGGTAAGTAGGGGTCGAACCCAAGGGAGTCAGTGTGGATTAGTTGTTCTTTGGGGGGGGTTTATCCAGCGAGAGAGCGTGTTTTAGGTTGGTTGGTTGGTTTTAAAGCTACCAGCTATATGATTGTTTGATTGGTTGGTTGGTTTTAATACTGAAAGTAAATTACAGATTTAATAATTAAGAGAAATGTTCGGTTTCAGGGGCCTTGTATTATATTTGTTTATCATTGACCGCTAATGATCATGCCAAGTGTTCAAAGATGAATTGAGGCTATTTCTAGCGCAAGACATGATCATGCTAAGTATTCAAAGATGAATCGAGGCTATTCCTAGCGCAAGACTTGCAACACCATTTAAAACACTTGTTCTAAGCAAAACTAATTCCTCCTTTCGAAGTATCTTAGTCGTAAGTGCATCCATCTGGTCCGTCATTTCTGATCAAACCAGATGGTGTTTAAGATGAGTCAAACTTCTAAAATAAGCTTAGCCATTCCAAGCATCCACTTATCAGTACAAGTTTACGAACCCCCATGGTGAGCTTTGCCATTCCAAGCGTCCCCTCAACCATGGACGTTCTGACTTAGTATATGGCACATAGAACAAGTATCGAATACAAAGGTATACTAAGAGTAAAGTCTAAAACATTTATAATACAAGTACGCCCCTTCTACCGAACTACTAGTTTAGCTACTATTCATCGCGCTAAACATTATAACTAAGGAATTAAAGGCAACAGTTAAATAAATAAATACTAAGAGATACTTACAACCGTTGAAGCGCCAAGGGATTCTTTATTCCAAAGTAATATTACATAATTGTGCCCACAAAAGCTAGAGAGATTTAGAGAGATTTTGTAGAGAGAGAAGCTCTCCACATTTTGGGGTGTGATACAAGTGAGGAGGAGCACTTCTATTTATAGCCATGGAGGAGGAGGAGCAAGGGTGGAGATGGTGGCATGTGGAGGAGCATCCAAGGGTGGAGGAGGAGGGGAGGAGGATGTGGTGGAGGAGCCACCACATGTCACATTCTCCATGGAGGAGGAGGAGCAGCCGGCGGCTTTGGGAGGAGGGGAGGAGGAGCCTCCATGTGTCCCTCCATGTGAGGAGGAGCATCCCTTCTAGAAGCTTGTGATCTTCACAAAAGTCATCGGTTTGACCGGATCTGACCGGAGCTTTGGCCGGAGCTTCTTGGATTTTGGAGAGTGTATTTTGAATGAAAATGTCATTCTAAGATGATCTCAAGAAGGAACCTAAGCCAAATTCTGCTTGGAACATGGTCGAAATCCCAAATCCGATGAAATTGCCCTTGTTTGGCCTTTACCGGGCTCGGTGCTTTTGCCTTGCGTTCTTGTCCATTTGCCGACGGTTCTAGAATATTTGAGTGATTCCAAGTCGGTTCCATGAAGGATGTTAAGGCTGATTTTGAGTATAGCATGGTCGTGACCTGGAATGACTCGTTCTTCATTTTCCGCTTAAAAACTCCTCTTTAGCGTGTTTTCTCTCTAAGCGCCAAAATACCCTGTAGAAATATATCGGGACTAACAAGTAGAAGTTAAATAGACCAACAGTCTAATTTGGTGGATTTTACTGTATTTTTGATTCGTATAATTTTGGTCCATCAGATTACCCCACACTTTTAGTTGTTCGTCCCGAACAATGCTATTCAAGGGCGTGCACACAATCAAGTAAAAACTTTGTAAAATATGAAAGTAAGACTGTGGGACTCGATTTTTCCTAATTCATGCATTACTACTTATTACTAAATTAAACTGTGTAAATAAGTAGAAGAGACTTAATACTTGTACCTCTGTGCTGAGATGCAAATTATATTGGATGTTTCGGGAGATAGCCCTTTTTAGGCTCCTGGACTGCAACCTCGGGATCGTCTCTTACTATATGGTTTCCTTGTAGCTTTCTCATGCACGTGATTCGGTTCGGGTTTCAATGGTTTGAGTACTTTGATTTCTTTTGGCGAGGGACTGCTTTTTGTAGTGAATTGGCCTTTGGCCTTTGATTTGACTTTTTTGAGTGCTTCACTTTTGCTCGGTTAAAACCTTCACAATTTTGGGCCTTTGGCCTCTTTTGATTTTCTTCTTTGAGTTTTTCGCCTTTTTGTGACTGCTAGTCCATTTTCTCAACCTTTTTGGGAGGTCCAATCATCGCCCGCAAGCCTATGGAAATACCTCCCCGCTCCTCTCTTTTTTGCCGTTTTCGCGCGGGTCAAGGTGAGGGTCGCTCAGCTATTTTCTCGGCTACTTTGACTGTCGTTTTCGCGCGGGTCAAGATGAGGGTCGCTCATCTATTTTCTCGGCTACTTTGACCGGAGATAGGACGGTCTGATTCCCGTCTTCGCCTTTTGCATTGCATGGCGGAGATGACTTGAATCTTCACTGAAACCCGAAGTGCAGCCTCCACTGACTTCGAAAACCATATAGTTTGATCTGATCCTTCGATTGCTTGCCAAGCCTCTCTAGGGCATTTCTATCAACTCCACATCCCTGGTTTATCTCAGCACAAAGGGACAAATGAGAAGTTACGTTCTAAGTTTTTAGACAGTTGAATTTTCACAAGGTAAATGCATGAATTTCGGTCTATCTTTTTCACATTCTTAAGTTCATACTTTCAAAAAGATATTATTTATTAACTAATATATACAGGTGGTTCTCACCCCACACTTCTGAACGAAGTCGTGCCTTTCAGCAAGACTGAGTTCAAAAGCCATGCAAGCAGTTGTTATACGAGAAGGAAATGATATTAAGGAAAAGGAAAGACAGAACTCCCTTTAAGGTGTCGAGTGAACGACATGGCACGAGGCTGGATAATCGAGGGAGTTCGGCTGGGGCCTTGAACTCTGAGCGTAGCCCTATCTGGCCTAATGTTGCACCCAAGTCCGATTCCTGAATAGTCATTTCTTCTATGCACCAAGTGGGTGAGAGCAACTTATTGAAAAAACTAAATGACAGAAAATAAAAAGACAGAAAATAAAGATAATGTCAGGTTACCTCCCGACCAGTGCACTTGTTTAACGTCGTTGGCTCGACAGTACCTCAATCATGGATCATAAGGTCGGATCCCAAGGGTGAGTGAGGTCAAACTTTTTCTCGGCAGCCCTTTTGCTCCGAGAGGGTGAGGTTTCCTTGACCATAGCTGCTGGTCCAATGAGTCGTTCTTGTTTGTTGCTCCTTCCGGGTTTCCATTCTTTCGGCCCATGTTTTTGCCGCCTCTTCATGTTGGAATAGTTGGCATTTTCTCGAGTTTGGAAATTTGGTTTTGTGCCATTACATGTAGGCGACATCAAGCATGCACCTTTGCCAATCCTCTTTATTGTGGCAGTGATGGATGGTTGCCCTGGAACGAGTGAGTTTTCAAGCGGTTTTCCTTGTCTTGTGACGAGAGAGAGTTCCGTTGTCGGCTTTTTTGGCTCATGCTCGGCCTCCAACTCCCCTTGTACCGCATCATCATTGATTATATGATCTTCGGTGGCTATGATCGGCATAAAATATGAAAGTTTGAGTTGAGGCACTTCGACCATGAGGACTAGGTCTGTTTCAGGTGCTCCGACAGTGAGGATTAGGTCTTTCTCGGATAGTTCGGCAATGAGGTCCGGGACTTCCTCGGGTGCTTCGAGCGCAAGTACCGGGCCTGGCTTGATTTCTTCGGCCGCTTCAGCAGTGAGGTTCGGGACTTCTGTAGGCTCGGCAGTTAGGACAGTGATTTCCTCGGATGGATTGGTGATAAGGACCGGGTCTGATTGGGGTAGTTCTTCTTCGGTCATTTGCGGGTCCTCATCCTCAGTCGGCTCCTCGGGTTCAGCCGTGAATTGGTGCATCAATGCACTCAATTGCTGCATGTCTGTGGCCAATTGCTGGGTGCTAGCTGCCAGCTCCTTTTCTGCCGCCCATAGTTCAGTTTTGGCCCTGATTTGTTGCATCGTGTTGTCCAACTGCTGGATGCTAGATGCCAGCTCCGCTATACCGTCCTCGATTGGCTCGGCCTGATCTTGGCTTGGTCTTGACCTCGCGGCCAAATCGTTTATTAATTTCCAAAGATCATCCTCGGTTAAGTCCCACATTGATCCTCCTGCTGCATTATTTAGCTGGTCACACTCATGTGGCAACATTCCACAGAGAAACTTTGTTTGAAGATCGAAATTGGTGAATCCATGGTGCGGGCAGCTCGTCACAATGGAATCGAAGTACCATAAGTACTCATCCAATGTTTCGTCCCGGGATTGCGTTATTTTGTTGATCTTCTCGCGGATTTCAAGTTCGAAGGGTGGTGGGGAAAACTCCGTATTGTTCCAAGGTTCCATTCCGTAGTAGTATGACTTGGTGAATTGCATGATAAAAGAAAAAAGAAAAAAGAAAATAGAACAACTATTCCTATGCACAACTCCCCGGCAACGGCACCAATTTGACAGATGCTTGTCGTCAGAGCAAATGTACAAATAAATTTATAAGTCCGCTACTCGCAACTATACTACTGGGTAGTACTTGGTAAGTAGGGGTCGAACCCAAGGGAGTCAGTGTGGATTAGTTGTTCTTTGGGGGGGTTTATCCAGCGAGAGAGCGTGTTTTAGGTTGGTTGGTTGGTTTTAAAGCTACCAGCTATATGATTGTTTGATTGGTTGGTTGGTTTTAATACTGAAAGTAAATTACAGATTTAATAATTAAGGGAAATGTTCGGTTTCAGGGGCCTTGTATTATATTTGTTTATCATTGACCGCTAATGATCATGCCAAGTGTTCAAAGATGAATTGAGGCTATTTCTAGCGCAAGACATGATCATGCTAAGTATTCAAAGATGAATCGAGGCTATTCCTAGAGCAAGACTTGCAACACCATTTAAAACACTTGTTCTAAGCAAAACTAATTCCTCCTTTCGAAGTATCTTAGTCGTAAGTGCATCCATCTGGTCCGTCATTTCCGATCAAACCAGATGGTGTTTAAGATGAGTCAAACTTCTCAAATAAGCTTAGCCATTCCAATCATCCACTTATCAGTACAAGTTTACGAACCCCCATGGTGAGCTTTGCCATTCCAAGCGTCCCCTCAACCATGGACGTTCTGACTTAGTATATGGCACATAGAACAAGTATCGAATACAAAGGTATACTAAGAGTAAAGTCTAAAACATTTATAATACAAGTACGCCCCTTCTACCGAACTACTAGTTTAGCTACTATTCATCGCGCTAAACATTATAACTAAGGAATTAAAGGCAACAGTTAAATAAATAAATACTAAGAGATACTTACAACCGTTGAAGCGCCAAGGGATTCTTTATTCCAAAGTAATATTACATAATTGTGCCCACAAAAGCTAGAGAGATTTAGAGAGATTTTGTAGAGAGAGAAGCTCTCCACATTTTGGGGTGTGATACAAGTGAGGAGGAGCACTTCTATTTATAGCCATGGAGGAGGAGGAGCAAGGGTGGAGATGGTGGCATGTGGAGGAGCATCCAAGGGTGGAGGAGGAGGGGAGGAGGATGTGGTGGAGGAGCCACCACATGTCACATTCTCCATGGAGGAGGAGGAGCAGCCGGCGGCTTTGGGAGGAGGGGAGGAGGAGCCTCCATGTGTCCCTCCATGTGAGGAGGAGCATCCCTTCTAGAAGCTTGTGATCTTCACAAAAGTCATCGGTTTGACCGGATCTGACCGGAGCTTTGGCCGGAGCTTCTTGGATTTTGGAGAGTGTATTTTGAATGAAAATGTCATTCTAAGATGATCTCAAGAAGGAACCTAAGCCAAATTCTGCTTGGAACATGGTCGAAATCCCAAATCCGATGAAATTGCCCTTGTTTGGCCTTTACCGGGCTCGGTGCTTTTGCCTTGCGTTCTTGTCCATTTGCCGACGGTTCTAGAATATTTGAGTGATTCCAAGTCGGTTCCATGAAGGATGTTAAGGCTGATTTTGAGTGTAGCATGGTCGTGACCTGGAATGACTTGTTCTTCATTTTCCGCTTAAAAACTCCTCTTTAGCGTGTTTTCTCTCTAAGCGCCAAAATACCCTGTAGAAATATATCGGGACTAACAAGTAGACCAACAGTCTAATTTGGTGGGTTTTACTGTGTTTTTGATTCGTATAATTTTGGTCCATCAACGATATAATTCATCAGACAATGTACCATAACCAATTAATTCATATTTTCTGGAAAAAAAAAACCAGAATATAAAAAATTAAAGGAAATTCTCAAAAGTACAAGTCTTGAAACTGAAATCAAATTTCTAGTGAAATTTGGAACATAAAATAAATGTCTTCTCTAAATGCAAAATAAAATCACTACTTAAAATCAAGGTTACAGAAATCGCTAATCGCTAATCGTGCGGACAGGGTGCTGGAGGATTAATCGGGGATTAATCGGAGATTAATCGGTTTTTTATTTTTATCATATTTTTATATTTATAATTGAAAAATAGTTACATAAATATTATCTATAGATGCATTAGTTGACATGTAATCAAAAGAAAACAGGGTGCATGCCAAAACTACTCTCAATGAGTGCTAAATATGCTAAACTATTGCTAGTAATCTACATAAAAATTCAAACTACATCATGCATAGTCCATACATACTTGATACTACATCATGAACAAACCAAACAATCAAATTTGATCAAAAAATCCTCATTATTACAATAAAGTCCTCCAAGTTTAATCTTTAACATTTAGCTGTCTGAACCGATTAATTGCCGTATGAACCGATTAATCGCCGCCTGAGCCGATTAATCACCGCCTGAACCGATTAATCGCCACCTGAACCGATTAATTGCTGCCTGAACCGATTAATCGACACCAAGGCGCCACCCGATTTTTTCATCCGGTTTGGGTAAAATCAGATCGGATTCAAGAAATCTGCCGATTAATCCCCGATTAATCGGCCGATTTCTGGAACACTGCTTAAAATTAAGCTGCATGTCCTGATAGCTTCCACACGTGAACTCATCTTGCTGCCTGAATAGATGTAATGCTCACTGCCCATCAGTTTCCTTAGGTTTTGCATATCTTGCAAGGTATTCGAAACATGGATTGTGGTACTTGAAACAATCCACCATGTATTATGATTAAAATTAACCATATTAGATTCATAACAAACATATGCAATAAAATTACCTTTCTTGTCAAGCGAAGTCTTAAACTTAATGCAGTCTTTATCAAGTGTCCCTTCTTTTTATAGAAGTAACACTTCGACTCTTTCTTGATGAGTTCAAAGGAATATTTCCCTTAGTTTTTTTTCTTAATGTGATCTCTTCTCTTCCTTGAAGAAGTAGCAAGGTTTACCTTTTCTCCCTCTTCCATCAACAACCTACCCTCCTCTTGAACACACATGGTCATAAGCTCTTTAATTGACCATTTATCCTTTGTGTGTTGTATGAGATCTTGAAAGGGGTATACTGTTGAGGCAGAGTGCACAAAATGAAATGCACAAGGAAGGATTCATACATGGTAACTTCCAAAAGCTTAAGTTGGGCCGCAATATTCCTCATGCGCATGATATAATCACGCACTCCGTTAACCTCAGTGAGCCTCATGAATGAAAACTACATAATTAAGGTGCTGGCAAGAGCCTTGTTAGAAGTTGCAAATTGCTCATCGATGGCCTTAAGGAGATCTTTCACATTAGTATGCTGATCGACAGAACCCCGGATACTGGCACAAAGTTTGGTCTTTATGAACGAAACTAAGAAATGATTAGATCACTCCTACTTTTCATAAAGATCAACTGCATCTGGACTACTAGTCTTAGTTATGCCATGTGGTTCATCTTTACGAATAGCATAATCGATAGCCATCCATCCAAATGCACTCTTTCCTTCCACACCTTGTAGTTATCACCGCGTAACTCAGGAATTCCAAATTTAACATCAATAATATTTCTAGGTAAAATTGCTGCAAATAAACAAACATGCTTATTACCGAAATCAAGATATAAAATATATTATGTTTTACCAATGTAAAGCATGCTTAAACATATGAATCACTTGTCATAAAACTTGCATGTGGGCTGAAGTCTTACTCAAACAGATTCATGAAATGAACATATATGGTGAATCATAAAATCAAAAATCTTAACTCCTGTGAGGCATTACACAAAAGACAAGCTCCACTCCATTTTATCTCTCTAGCATTCCTGTTTTCCGCTCCTTTCTCTTCGTTCTTCCCTCTTGACGATTGAAATATAATATAGTCAAAAACAATTTGTAATGACCGGTAAATACCGGGTCGTCCAAGGAGCAAGTCCAAACTTATGAGCACTATTCAATTTTGTTCTGATAAGTCTATTCTAATTGCAAAAGGTTTGATTGGTGAAGTTACTAAAGAAAATGAATATGAACAATGCAAACAAACTAAGGGATCTAGAGATAGTGTCACTACCAAGGCAAAAGGTGTACTCTAGGGAACTACTTCACTCATGTGTGTTTTTAGACTCCAAGAATTCAATTTCATGCAAGAACGATCATGTTAGATGATTAGATTAAGGCGTGCCACTATTAAACCAAATTCAATCGCTAGATGTTATTATTCGATTTAAGGAAGAGGCGCCTCGCACGTGAGCTTCAATCGCTAGATGTTGTTAGCTCACGTCCTACTCAAAGTTCTCAATCATTAGCGCTAGCTCAATGATCAATAGCCAATGAGCGGTTTAAGATCAAGCCTATCTCAATGCCAAGATGGGTCACGCTAGTGATCACCACCTAACAAGGGTGATTTACTTGTTTTCGAGAACCTTTGGCGTCCACCTCTCGGTTACTTAGCCTAGGATTCCGTAATGACTCAATATCTAGATACTTTGGCTTCCACCTCTCGGCTACTTGACCAAATAATCATAGAAATTAATCATCTAGGCATTTTCTCAAACACCTAGAGTGCTTAACTCAAGTCATAAACCAAAACAATTCACTTAGACATTTTCTCAAACACCTAGAGTGCATAGTTAGATCATTCATTCAAAGTAAACCATAATCATCCAAAACATGTTATTCTAGCATTCATTCATAATAGATAAGGAGTATTAACACACATGAGATCCATAGGACCCTAGAACACAAAAGACTACTCACAAATCATGTTCATAGACAAACACAAATTGTATTGAGTACACAAAAGAAGAAGATACAAGGAATGAATAAACCAATCTAGTGTGTAGATGATCTTCTTCAATCGTGGATGATCCTCCCTTTGAAGCCTTGGTCTTTTGTCCCTCTAGAAACCCTGAATTTCATGCTCCAACCCCTAGTTTTGCCACGTCTTTCTCTTGATCCCTTTCCCAAAACCCAAGTTGTCTATTTATAGCCAAAAGGAAAAATCAAATTTTTCAGGGGGATCCGGTCGGGTGAGAAGTGACCCGGGCGAGTGCATGGCTGAGCCGAGGGATGAAGGCTGGGGACCCGGTCGGGTGAGGGTAGACCCGGGCGGGTGTAACAGGCGAGGCGTGGCGAAGACCCGGTCGGGTGAGAAGTGACCCGGGCGAGTGCATGGCTGAGCCGAGGGATGAAGGCTGGGGACCCGGTCGGGTGAGGGTAGACCCGGGCGGGTGTAACAGGCGAGGCGTGGCGAAGATGACCCGACCGAGTGCAGCATGACCCGGGTGGGTGTGCGAAGGAGACCGAAGGGGATGCAGTGAAGACCCGGACGGGTTGAAATTATGTCCCCTGTTCAAGCTTGTGTCCAAGGCAGTGTTGCGACAGACCTGGGACTCTTTGCACAACAGTTCAACACAGAGGTTGAACTCTTATCACAACAGTTCAGCAAACAGATAAAGGCAGTAGAGACACACAGACTGATAACCCAGTTCAGCTTCGCCTACTCTGGGGGGTTTCCCACACCCGAAAAAGGGACAGCAAATCTTTATTACGAGTATAGGATTTCCATAGGGACTTACACTTACACCTTGTAATAGCCTAACCTCAATACTCCGTCTCTCAGATTTGCAACCGAGGTTCACCGTAATTTCCCTCGATCCCCTTCGTTCAGAACCAGCAGTCTGAACGTTCTCGACCTTCTCCAGAAGCTCGGATGCTTTCTCTCGAAAGCTTGTTCACCTTTGTTGTGTGCGGCAGTTGATACGCTTCAGACAGTCTATGTTGCACTTGAACAGACTGCACTTGCACCGGTGTATTCACAATGAGAAAACACAACCGGCCGTCGCTTTCCTCTTCTCCAATCAGCAGGATATGCTCGTGTATATTTGATCTTTGAAAGCGATGATAATTAGGGTTGCCCTTGCATTGTATTTATATGCTCGAGCGAACCCCTAATTCGCACAAGATAATCCCATCAAATATTTCGGAATTGATTCCTAAATATTTGATGTATATCTTTCATAAATCGATCGGAAGAATATACGAAGTCTTCTTTCCAAGTAAGTCGCGCCATCTTCAATGTAGATATTCATTCGAATATCTAATGCTCGAATAAGTAGCAGGCCGACTTCCACTTGTCGAAATCTTCGTTGCCAATACCTTCCGAAAAATATCCTCGCGTATATCCTCGCGTCTTGATCACGCTGTACAGGAGTACCAGGATATTGTTCGAACTCCCCCTGAACACCTGATCGAATTGTCTAAGCTATGTTTTGCCAAATACATGCCACTTAAGGGAACATCAATCTCCCCCTTGGCATTTTGGCAAAACCAGATCTACTAGATAACAAAGTCTATCTAACTATCTAGACAGTAGACAACTTTGAGGGAAACAAGAATTGTCTCCTCCAAAATACTCCCCCTTTTTGCCACAAACTGGCAAGGGGTGCGATCCGAGTTCGAACAGACAATCAAAATGTGCCAGAACAAGCACTAAGAACGATAGTTTTAAACAAATAGTTCAGGAAGAAAGTTTGAAGAGGACCTTCAATCAGAAGCTTCTTCAATGGAATCATCTTCAGAGGCAGTAGCTTCTGATTCATCATCACTGGGGAAGCTGAGAGCTCGAGCAAGCCTGTTGATTCGGTGGCGCTGTTCCTTGTCCGCATCAATGATAACATGGAGGTCCTTCAGTAGTTTGCTCCTCTCATCCACGCCCATTCTGGCTCCCCCTCGACTGGATTCCCCAATTTCTTTACCTGGCTTGCTCCCCCCTTTCAGATCATTCACATGCCGCCCTTTGTATAACTTATGGTCCACTGTGAATTTGCTGGGAGCTTTAGTAAGACGATCAGACGAGGCTGTCAAATCAGGGGCTTGATGAATAATCAGCTCATAGATCAGAGATGGAAAGTAGATCTGGTGCAGGGTTCTCATCGATGTAGCATGGTCAGCAATCTGTTTGAACATTATTCTGCCCAGGTTAAACTTCAGCTTGTTCCCTATCTGATAAATCAGTTGGGCCATGTCCTTGTTAACAGTAGAGCGATGAGTAGACGGCCTCCAGTTAAACACTGCTATGAAAAACAGCATTGAATAGAACGTGGACAGATCCGCCGTATGCACAACTGACTCAGGCCTCCACTGAACAGAGCCTGCAGTGATGGTGCTTACTATCTTCTCGAGGCTGGATTCTTCTTCGTCAACAGCTGGGTCGTCCATGGAGAAGTATACATTGATCAGTTCTGGATCAATCTTGATCCTTCTTCCTCTTACATAGAAGACCCCATACTCAGCCTCTCCAATGACCCCAAACTTTGGAGGCAAGTTCGCCATGGCCTCACGCACCAGCTGTTCGTTGAATGGCTTGCATCTGTCTAACGTCCAGAATAGATTCGACTCTTTGAGCACCTCAATCACTTCTTTCCCTTTGTAACTCGATGCATCCAGTAGTCTCTCCGGTATAATTTTCCTCTTCTGCACACATCCCCATTTCAACGCAGCTTCTTTGTTCACGAACCACACACCTTTCTTGACCTTACCAACTGGGACAGCCTCAGATTCAGGGGCTGGGACTTCACATCTCCCAGCATCTTCAGAGATGGGAACTGCAGCAACGCGCTTTCTTTTCTTGAAGAGCCAACTCCCCCTGCACCACTGCTGACCTTAGCAACCTTCTGAGCTGGTTCCTTTGTAGACGTAGCAAAGGCAACCTTTTTCTTTTCCTTCCCCTTCGTTGTCCTCTTGAGGTTGACAAGGGGAACATTGTCTTGGTCATCTTCTGAAAGGGTAACACCTTCTGCTGCTGATGTAGGGGCATCCTTACGAATGGATGGTTCATCCTCCTTCAAATAATCCCGACGACGATCATCTTGAACTGTCATTGTTTCTTCACTCACTGCTTTCTCTGGTACTACTCCAGTCTTATCTTCAGTTTGAACACTTTGTTCCACTGTTGGAGCACTTGAGACCTTTCCAGTACCAGGCTCTTCTGCTTCAACACCCAGGTTACGCAGACCTTCCTCTGGAACTGGTGCTGTTTGAGCTTCAGTCTGAACAGAGGGTTCCACTGTTGAACCACTTGCAGCTTTCTCTGTAGCTCTTCCAGTCTCAACACCAGACTGAACACTTGGTTCCATAGGTGGATCACTTGTAGCTTTTTCTACATCAACCTCTTTTGCCCTAACAGCCTGAGCTTCTTCCAGACTTGCCACTCCCTGATCCTTCTCCTTTTCCAGGTCTTCCATGACATCATCAATGTCTTTGTATAACTTCTCCAATTCATCATCCTTTTCTGCTGGGTTAATCTCCTCTACCACAGCCTCATCATGCAAACCGGAACCTTCTTCAGTGATTGCTCCTTGATTTTCAGACGGATCAGCATCACTCATCACCACATTCCTCTTCCCCGACGACACGATGAACTTCTCTGTTTCTTCATCGGACATTGCAATCTTCCTTCCTCGAGCTGCATAGATCTGGGTGAGATATTTTATGGGAGAGTCACTGGCCCGCTTTACCTTCTTCCTGCGACCAGCCTTCGGAGGAATGTATCCTGTGGCGAAAATCTTTTCTCTCCACGTTCCTGAGCCTCCAGCCCCCTTGCTGGGTTCCTCTTTTTCAACACTCTTGACAGACTTCTTCTTAGAAATCCCACTACCGGCTTTGTCAACCGTCACAGCCCTATCACTCTCATTATCTCCACCAAGAATCTCCCTACTGGTTTCAACACCATCGGCTTTAACACCACTAACAGCCTTACCTCCATTATCGCCTATTACAGCCCTTCTGGCTTCAACACCGTCAATCAACTCAACAACCTTCTCACCCTCCATACTTGTTTCTTCATTCAGCACAGATTTTTGAACAACGGGGATATTTGCAGAGACAGAAGGAATATTGGGATTTACCTGAATCTGTGGAGTTGAGTCCAATGTGACCAACTAAGGGATTCCAGCGGTAACTTCTTCAACAGACTTCTCTTTGGCCAAAGATTCGGTGACTGAGTGTAAAGGCGACGCCTTTTTCATCTTCGCAGCTTTTGATTTCGGAATCTTTGATTTCGCCGCCAACGCCTTTGAGGTATGCATCCTTTCTTTGATTTTCTCCGCAAATTTGGCACTGGATTTTGCTGACTTCCTGGTGTTCACCATTGTCGGTTGAGGGAAGGGCAGTTGAGAGGGAAGTTCCGTTCTAGGGTTTTCGAGAGAGAGAAGACGATGCTTAGGGAAGGATTTTGATTTTTCAAAAATCAAATATGTCTAGATGACTCTTCAGCTTTCCAAAACCGTCAACCGAAAAAAAATCTTCAATGATATTTCAAAAAAAATATTTTGTTGAGACTTCTGTTCCAGCTCTCTTTATTAGATGGTCAGTCCAACTGTTTCAGCTGGAGATTCGACTATGACTGACCACCGTCGGATGCTCTCAGTGGTTGACACCACATAGACCCCCTGGGGATCTGGGTGTTCCATTCCGTGACCTGCCATATGGTTTGACACAAGTATGGCTCCTCAGAGTTACCATCTTTCGTGAGCATTCATATTTTCTTGTACGGCTCCAGGCACATTTCTCTGGGCAGTGTACGGACTCCAGTTGCAACGGTACCACCGTCTGATCCGACAGCTTCCTGGGACACCCGGCAACCTTGATTTGTGCGCATCGACAATCAGATCTTGTGTGCAAGGTCTTATCCACTCCCCCTCGCAGAAAACTAGGTTGTGCGTTTGCACATGGGAGAGCAACCGGTTGCTGGCCATGATTCTCATTGTTCATTAACTCCGTCAGACCCATCCTAATAGTATAGCAGTTGTTGGCATCCCTTTTTCCTTTCATCAGTGTATCGCCATTCTAGTCTAGTACAAGACATGAGTAGCTGGAGAATGACACATAGTGTCCATCGTCGCATAGTTGACTGATGCTGATAAGATTCCTGGTCAGTCCCTTAACAAGGAGGGTGTTCTTGAGTGCAGGGAGATCCGGAACCATCAATGTCCCACAGCCGATCACCTGACCCTTTTCACCATCCCCGAAGGTGACAAACCACATATGCTCAACAGGTCTAATATGGGTAAGATATTGAGAGTTACCTGTCATGTGTGTGGAGCATCCGCTGTCGAAGAGCCAACTATCGTGCGATGAGTAGTTTGAGGTGTAACAGGCTACCATGCAAACGGTTTGATCTGCCTTTTGAACCCAGACCTATTTCTGTTGCGATGTAGTTCGTTGCTGGAAAGCACGCCGTTCGGCTAGAAACAGGCGACATTTTAGTTTAATGTGTCCCATCGATGGACCACAATTATACGAATCAAAAACACAGTAAAACCCACCAAATTAGACTGTTTGTCTATTTAACTTCTGGTTGTTAGTACCGAAATGCATTTGCAGGGCATTTTGGAGTCTAGAGAGAAAACACGCTAAGGAGAGGATTTTACGCTGAAAAGATAACAAGAGTCAATCCAAGGTCAAGATCAGACGCTGAACGAAGAAATCTCAAGATTCTGACCAAGGATTACTCAAATTAAATCCAACCGAGGAATAATCAAAGTCAGACCGGAGAGGAATTGAATTGATAGTTTTGTAAAGACTGTACAAAACTGTCAAAACTCATCCATTTCCTCCTCCATGACCGGCGGCTAGATGAGAGATGATGAGTCATGGGTGGCCTCCTCCCTTTCTCCTCCTTGGATGACTTGAAGACTTGTGTGGAAGGTTGCAAAGCCACAAACTCCTCCCCATAAACCACCCATAACCGGCGGCTCTTTGGAGTCCACAAGGTGGTGCCATGTGGTGTCTCCTCCACCACATCCTCCTTGCCTCCTCCTCCACCCTTGATGTAAAAACACTTGCCTCCATCCAAGCCCTCCATTGCTCCTCCCCATTTCCTATAAATTGAGGCTTCACCTCTTCACAAATAATCACCACCACACTTCACAACTTATCTCTGTAGAAATTGTAATACTTTGTAAAGTTTGGTTTTGATCAATAAAGTTACGATACTTTGCTATGCGCTACTCTTCCATGGATAGGCGTAGCTGAACTCCTCATTCGGCGGAAGGTACAATCTTGTATTATTTAATGTTTAATTAGTTTAGTTTATTTTCTCTGTATTCAATGCTTGTTCTATGTGCCATATATAAAAGTTAGAATGTTTAAGGTCGAGTAAACCATTTGGAAATGTGACCATAAGGGTCCAAATTCGTAAGCTCTTCCTTAGATATTCGTGATCACACTCGGGTAAGTGGACCATTTGGGAACTGGACCAAAGGGACCAAATGGAGAAACTTATCTGAAGAGGTCGACTATCCTAAAAACCATTTGGAAACTGGACCAAAGGGACCAATTGGATGCACACAGACTAGTACGCTTTAATCAGTGTTCAGACTAGTCTAATTAGATTAAGTAGTCGATGTTGCAAGTCTTGTGTTGTAACTAGCCTCGATTCATCGTTTGAATACTTAGAAGGTTTACTAAATTAATAAACATGTTATAATACAAGAACACCTGAAACCGAATACTTTACTCACAACTGTTAAACCCCCCCCCCCCCCCCCCCCCCTTGTACTTACTTTTGTAAACTGCTCAATCAACCGCAACCATCAACCACTCTTATACCGGAGGAATCAACAATCACGCATCACCCACTGTAAGTACCTCTTTGTAATTAATCATTTAATTTCTGTAATTTACTTTCCGCACAAAAAACCAAAAAACCAAAAACAGTAGCTTAGTTAATCAAGCTAAAAGCTCAATCAACGTAAAACACGTCCATCGCTAGTATAGTTTTAAAGGAACAACCTATCCCCCTAATTCCCTTGGGTTCGACCGTACTTACCACGTACTACCTAAAAAATAGTTATGTCACGAGTGCGGTCTTATAAATTTATTTGTGCACATTGCCTCACGACAAGGCAGTGTCCGTCAAATTGGCGCCGTTGCCGGGGAATTAGCTGTCGGATAAGTTGTTCCGTTCTCCCCCCCCTTTCTTTTTATATATTTCTTCATGACGCAATCGATCACGTACGCATGGACAACACGCCACCTCCCCCTGTTCGGAGGTACTAAAGGAGAAGATCCAGTGCTGCACTGCAGAAACTTCCACCATGTATGCAGTATCATAAGACCTGAGGAGGAACGATTAGAAGAGTTTAAGCTTAACTGCTTTAAATTCTCTCTAACCGACTTCGCAACCATCTGGTACTACACATCAACAGCCTGGAATGCAGAACGTTTCATGGACATTAGCGTTCCATTCCTGAGGGAATTCTCCCCCCCCCCATCCTTACGACAACAAACCCGCGAAAGGATCATGAACCTTCAACAATCCCGGGATGAGACCTTGGGCGAATACTATGCAAACTATGACGCCATCATCTCAAGCTGCCCGCACCATGGATTCACGAAGAAGGTTCTCCTTCAAAAATTTCTTCGTGGGATGAAAGCCGATGATCTGACAAGGCTTAACGAAGCAATGAGGAGTTCAGCTAGGAACTTCACCATTGCCGATGTATGGAACCTCATAAACAACCTGGCTGCAACCATACAACAAATTCCCCAAGCTGACGGAGGAATACAGATGCAAGAGGCTGGTCCAGAGACAGATGAAGAAGATACTCCAGAACCATCGGAAGTATCAGACATAGAAAGCTTCGGGAGTAACGAACCTTCATGGGAACAGAACGCCGTGTCAGCAATGGATGAAGTCCAGAATACCACCAGTATGCTGCCCGAGCCATACCCAGCTTTCTTCACCCAAGCTTCCGAGACCATCTACAACTAGGTCCCCACAGACGGACATGACGAGGCAGGACCAAGCCTTAAGATGCGACCATCCCAACTCTTCCCATCAATCAACAAGCAAATCGCAGAGAACTATGCGATCCAAGAAGAGGCTGAAAAGCGGATGGGAAAAGGGCCTGAGCAGAATGACTCCTACATGGAGCACGCTTTTGCCATGACTGGACAAGGCAGCCCTAAACAGGAGAAAACCCAGTTCAAAAAGCTGATAGTGAAAGGTCCCTCGCCTTCTCAGAGACGTTGGAAGGAGATACCATCAGAACTGGACCCAAACCCGTCATCTGCTAAAAAATCAGGAAGACTCACCGCAAGAATCAAAGTCGGTGGAATCAAGAAGTACGACCTCAGCCACCCATGGGACCCCAACCAATGATCCAGAACGAGGTACTGTCGAGCCAACGATGTTAAACAAGTGCACTGGTCGGGAGGTAACCCGACACTATCTTACTTTCTGCACTTTTATTTTCTGTCATTTACTTTTTCAATAAGTCACTCTCACCCACTTGGTGCATAGAAGAATTGATTATTCAGGAATCAGACGTGGGTGTAACATTAAGCCAGTCAGGCCTATGCCAAAAGATCAATGCCCCAGCCAAACTCCCCCGATTATCCAGACTCGAGCCTTGTCGTTCGCTCGACACCTTTAAGGGAGTTCTGTCTTTCCTTTTCCTTAATATCATTTCCTTCTCGTATAACAACTGCTTGCATGGCTTTTGAACTTCGTTCAAAAGTGTGGGGTGAGATCCGCATGTGTACATAAATAAAATATTTTTCTTTTTTAGTGTATCTTTTTGAAAATATGAACTTAAGAATGTGAAAAAGATAAGTCATAATTCATGCATTAACCTTGTGAAAATTCAACTGTCTAAAAACTTAGGATGTAACTTTTCATTTGTCCCTTTGTGCTAAGATAACCAAGGATGTGGAGTTGATAGAAATGCCCTCGAAGGACTTGGCAAGCATTCGAAGGATCGAATCAAACTATATGGTTTTTGAAGTCAGTTGAGGCTGCACTTCAGGTTTCAGTGAATAATTGGAGTCAACTCCGCTAGGAAGCATCTATGCAAAGGCGAGGACGGGAATCAGATCGTCCTCTCTAGTCAAAATAGCCGAGAAAATAGATGAGCGACCCTCATCTTGACCCGCGCAAAACGACGAAGACGAGAGGAGCGGGGAGGTATTTCCATATGCTCGCGGGCGATGATTGGACCTCCCAAAAAGGCGAAAAAAATGGACTTGCAATCACAAAGAAGCAAAAGCTCGAAGAAGAAAATCAAGAGGCCTAGAGCCCAATATTGTGAAGGTTTTAACCGACAAAAAAGTGAAGTTCTCAAAAGTCAAATCCAAGGCCAAAAGCCAAAGACCAATTCACTACAAAAAGCAGTCCATCGCCAAAAAGAAAGAAATCAAAAAGGCTCAACTCACTGAAACCCGAATCGAATCACGTGCTAGAGAAAGCTACAAGAAAACCATATAGTGCGAGACAATCCCGAGGATGCCAGCCTGGACCTGAAAAGAGCTATCTCCCGAGACATCCAATATAATTTGCATCTCGGCACGGAGGTACAAGTATCAAATTACTGCTACGTATTTATATGGTTTAATTTGGTAATAAGTAGTGATGCATGAATTAGGATAAGTCTAGTATCACAGTCTAATTTTTCATATTTTAAAAACCAAACTTGCATAGAGTGCCACCTTTAAAAGCATTGTTCGGGATGAACAACTAAAAGTGTGGGGTTATCTGATGGACCACAATTATACGAATCAAAAACATAGTAAAACCCACCAAATTAGACTGTTTGTCTATTTAACTTCTGGTTGTTAGTACCGAAATGCATTTGCAGGGCATTTTGGAGTCTAGAGAGAAAACACGCTAAGGAGAGAATTTTACGCTGAAAAGATAACAAGAGTCAATCCAAGGTCAAGATCAGACGCTGAACGAAGAAATGTCAAGATTCTGACCAAGGATTACTCAAATTAAATCCAACCGAGGAATAATCAAAGTCAGACCGGAGAGGAATTGAATTGATAGTTTTGTAAAGACTGTACAAAACTGTCAAAACTCATCCATTTCCTCCTCCATGACCGGCGGCTAGATGAGAGATGATGAGTCATGGGTGGCCTCCTCCCTTTCTCCTCCTTGGATGACTTGAAGACTTGTGTGGAAGGTTGCAAAGCCACAAACTCCTCCCCATAAATCACCCATAACCGGCGGCTCTTTGGAGTCCACAAGGTGGTGCCATGTGGTGTCTCCTCCACCACATCCTCCTTGCCTCCTCCTCCACCCTTGATGTAAAAACACTTGCCTCCATCCAAGCCCGCCATTGCTCCTCCCCATTTCCTATAAATTGAGGCTTCACCTCTTCACAAATAATCACCACCACACTTCACAACTTATATCTCTAGAAATTGTAATACTTTGTAAAGTTTGGTTTTGATCAATAAAGTTACGATACTTTGCTATGCGCTACTCTTCCATGGATAGGCGTAGCTAAACTCCTCATTCGGCGGAAGGTACAATCTTGTATTATTTAATGTTTAATTAGTTTAGTTTATTTTCTTTGTATTCAATGCTTGTTCTATGTGCCATATATAAAAGTTAGAATGTTTAAGGTCGAGTAAACCATTTGGAAATGTGACCATAAGGGTCCAAATTCGTAAGCTCTTCCTTAGATATTCATGATCACACTCGGGTAAGTGGACCATTTGGGAACTGGACCAAAGGGACCAAATGGAGAAACTTATCTGAAGAGGTCGACTATCCTAAAAACCATTTGGAAACTGGACCAAAGGGACCAATTGGATGCACACAGACTAGTACGCTTTAATCAGTGTTCAGACTAGTCTAAGTAGAACAAGTAGCCGATGTTGCAAGTCTTGTGCTGTAACTAGCCTCGATTCATCGTTTGAATACTTAGAAGGTTTACTAAATTAATAAACATGTTATAATACAAGAACACCTGAAACCGAATACTTTACTCACAACTGTTAAAAAACCCCCCTTGTACTTACTTTTGTAAACTGCTCAATCAACCGCAACCATCAACCACTCTTATACCGGAGGAATCAACAATCACGCATCACCCACTGTAAGTCCCTCTTTGTAATTAATCATTTAATTTCTGTAATTTACTTTCCGCACAAAAAACCAAAAAACCAAAAACAATAGCTTAGTTAATCACGCTAAAAGCTCAATCAACGTAAAACACGTCCATCGCTAGTATAGTTTTAAAGGAACAACCTATCCCCCTAATTCCTTTGGGTTCGACCCGTACTTACCACGTACTACCTAAAAAATAGTTAAGTCACGAGTGCGGTCTTATAAATTTATTTGTGCACATTGCCTCACGACAAGGCAGTGTCCGTCACCCATCTGATTGCAATACCAGCAAGTGCGCCATTCTTTCTTTTGCGCTGAATGTGAGCCGAAGTGCATCGTACCATCCTTTCTTTGACCACTGTTGGGTTGTTCTTGTTGTAGGTCTATTTTCCGTCTGGGATGCTGTCTTACCTTCTGTTCTGTCTTCTGTTCCGACACCGGTCTGGTTTTAAAAAGCGTCATACCTTTTGAGCTGCCTTCTCCTGTGAACCCCAATCCTCTGTGTCCGGACTCCATTCTCTGAGATCTAAGAATATCATTTAAGTTTTTAGTGCCAGAGTTAAGCATTCTTACCGACTGTTTAAGGTGATTGAGTTCCTCTCTAGTGTCAGAGTGTTCCATCTTCTCGAATTCTAGCTGAAGTTACAGCTGTTCCACCCTCCTTAGTTGGAACATTTCTTTCCGCTGTAGATCAATGATGGTTTTTCTCAGGCCCGCCATGCCTACAGGATGAGTGTCCCAATCCTTCTCTATTTCGACTTTTAGAGAGGAGACAGTACCCAGGAGTTCCGTTTTCTGAACAAGAAGATCCAGACTTTCCTGTTTTACCTCAGCTAGTTGAGAAGTCAGTGAGTTAATTGTACCTTCCAGTTCTGCTTTCAGAGTCAGTAGTATCTCAACCTCCTGCCATACCTTGTCCTTTTCCATAGTGATGCTTGTCACTGTGTCATTTAGCTTTTTGTTCATCTTGATCAGAAGCAGCCACTTCTCATATAGATCTTTATAAGTCTGAGCCAGAGAGTCCTGTGTGAGTTCTTCATTGTCACTGTCCGAGGGGTCTTCACCTGGGAGTTCCAACTGAGGTGGAACAGTTTCACTTGTGCTGCTGCATTCATCCAGAGTTGTGACGAAGGCCACAAAGTTTGTGGTTTCACCTTTTTCTTCGTCTGACTCACTGTCACTAAAGCTCGCCACCATCGCCTTTTTCTTCATGAGAGTGTTTGCACACTGTGACGCAATGTGACCGAAACCCTTGCATTCATGACACTGAATCTCTTCTTTTCCTTTATCAGACAAGTCTTGCCTCGAATCAGTAGACCTTGGCCTGCTAGATTTCCACTTTCGGTAACCAGTTGATGAAGACTGACCTTGTTCTGGACCATGTCTGTTGATTTTCCGTACCATTCTTCCAAAGTTTTGTGCCATCATGGCTAGTTGCTCAGTGGTGCACCCAAAATCCAGTTTGTCTTCCGTTATATCTGCTTTAAGAGCGATTCCCTTCTCTCCTTCGGTTTGGAAGTCATGGTTGATCTCGTAAGTTCTGAGAGAACCCATTAGCTCGTCTAGCTTCAGTGTGGTGATATCATGCATTTCCTCAATGGCCGTGACTTTCATGGCAAATCTTGGAGGAAGAGACCTTAGGACCTTGCTGGCCAATCTTTCTTCATCGATGGGTTTTCCTAGTGCTGATGCCTCGTTGGACAGTTCCAGGACTCTGGTGTTGTACTCAGTGATGGTTTCATTCTCCTTCATCTTCATCTCTTCAAACCTGGTTGTGACAGCTTGCATGCGGGAGTTGCGAACTTTGTCTGTTCCTTCAAACGCTGTTTGGAGGATATCCCATGCTTCCTTGGCCACTTCACAGTTGATGATTAGCTTCATGACGTTTTCATCTACTGCCGAGAAAATTGCGTTAATTGCCTTTGAGTTGCCCATGGAAGCTTTGTCCTCCTCTTCTGTCCACAGAGCTTCTGGTTTGGCGATCGGTTCTCCAGTGAGATTGTTCATTATGGGTTCCGTTCACCCTTTCAGAACAGCCTTCCATGCCTTTTCGTCTAGTGATTTCAGAAAAGATCTCATCACAGGCTTCCATGTGGCATAGTTCGATCCTTCGAGCAGCGGGGGTCTGATTATGCTTTGTCCTTCCTTCAGAGTCATCTTGAACAGTTCAGGATCCCACTCAGTGTGTCGAGTGATCTGCTCTGATACCAATTGAAATTATGTCCCCTGTTCAAGCTTGTGTCCAAGGCAGTGTTAAGACCTGGGACTCTTTGCACAACAGTTCAACACAGAGGTTGAACTCTTATCACAACAGTTCAGCAAACAGATAAAGGCAGTAGAGACACACAGACTGATAACCCAGTTCGGCTCCGCCTACTCTGGGGGGTTTCCCACACCCGAAAAAGGGACAGCAAATCTTTATTACGAGTATAGGGTTTCCACGGGGACTTACACTTACACCTTGTAATAGCCTAACCTCAATACTCCGTCTCTCAGATTTGCAACCGATGTTCACCGCAATTCCCCTCGATCCCCTTCATTCAGAACCAGCAGTCTGAACGTTCTCGACCTTCTCCAGAAGCTCGGATGCTTTCTCTCGAAAGCTTGTTCACCTTTGTTGTGTGCGGCAGTTGATACGCTTCAGACAGTCTGTGTTGCACTTGAACAGACTGCACTTGCACCGGTGTATTCTCAATGAGAAAACACAACCGGCCGTCGCTTTCCTCTTCTCCAATCAGCAGGATATGCTCGTGTATATTTGATCTTTGAAAGCGATGAGAATTAGGGTTGCCCTTGCATTGTATTTATATGCTCGAGCGAAACCCTAATTCGCACAAGATAATCCCATCAAATATTTCGGAATTGATTCCTAAATATTTGATGTATATCTTTCATAAATCGATCGGAAGAATATACGAAGTCTTCTTTCCAAGTAAGTCGCGCCATCTTCAATGTAGATATTCATTCGAATATCTAATGCTCGAATAAGTCGCAGGCCGACTTCCACTTGTCGAAATCTTCGTTGCCAATACCTTCCGAAAAATATCCTCGCGTCTTGATCACGCTGTACACGAGTACCAGGATATTGTTCGAACTCCCCCTGAACACCTGCTCGAACTGTCTAAGCTATGTTTTGCCAAATACATGCCACTTAAGGGAACATCACGGGTCAAATTAGACCCGGGCGGGTCTAAGGCTAACTGAGGCGCATGACGTTGGGGACCCAGTCGGGTGGGATTTGGCCTGATTTTTACCCGGTCGGGTGAAACTCCATTTTCGGCATTTTTTGCTCCAAAATCTTGATTTTCTCTTGAGTTTTCGTGTTTAGGCCCTGAACTCAACGGATGACTGCTTCTAGCCTGAAATGCAATAATAAAGGTCAAATGGCATCGAATTAGCATCGGGAATGGACCAAAACTCTTCGTAAACGGGTATGTAAATGAGTCGAGAATTCGACTCTTCACCTCTCCCTCTCCCCCGCTCCTTTTCCCTTTCTTTTCGTTGACTTCCTCTCTATCGGCGCCATCCTATCCGATTTTCACTCCTTTTGCGGAGCCGTGGCTATCCTTACTGCGGGGATGTTATCTTTAGTTCGTCTCTAGTGGTTTTGGAGCTCGGATCTAGTGGCAGGAGGGTTGTGTGGGATTTCTGGCGGCTAATTTCTGGTAGAGGTTGTTCGGTGATGTGTTAAGGGTGTTTGGAGCGGGGCGAGGTTTACGGAGAGAATTTTTTTGGGCTTGCGGCGAAGCTGTTTTTTGGGTTCTGGTGTTTGTACGGCTGAACATCGTCTTTTTTGGTTGTCTATATGTTGTGGTGTTTTTGTTCAGTCTTTATGTTGCTGGAGGGCTCCCCTTGAGGCGTGAGGCAAAGTGGTGCATGTTCCACTTATTTATTATGTACATTTATGTTGTTGGATATGTTCCCAGGTAGAGTTTCTCTCTAGCTCTAAGTCCTCTATAATCGTCTCTGTAACTGTTCCAGCCAGCTTGTCAAAAAAAATCTTAACTCTTGTGGGTAGGTTAAGAAACATAATAAAATGTTCACCATAACTAATCATGCTGAAATTTCCTATGGGTAAATCTCATCATACTAAATATGATTGGGGAGCGCTCGGTTGAGAACCCTTAAAATTCGAGAACTTGAGACCCAAATCTCACCATTAGATCATGATGCCTATTTGAATATGCATATGTCCTAAAAGCAAAGTCAAAATACATGGCTTTGACTTTGCATTAAATGAATCTTGGAAAATGCACAGGGCACGTGTCACCACCGAAATGACTTGATGATGCATTTTGGAAGGTGAAGATTGGAGTCTCAAGTTCTCGAAAAAATAAGAAGTTCTCATTTGAGCTCTTCTCAAATATGATTAATCACAAATAATATTTATTTTTCACATGTAATTTCGAAATAATTTTTTTAATAATTAGAGATGTTGTGGCTATTCTCTAATTAATAAAATTTTAAATCACTCAAAGTCACTTCAAACCAAATGTACATAGAACATATTTTCATAATCACGACATGCTCTAGAACAATTTACACATCAATCAGACATATATCCAACTAGTGCTCGGTTCGTTTATGTTCGCAAAAAGCTCGTTTATTAGACATGTACAAATCCGGGTCAGTCTGTCCGACAGACCAGTCCGTATTTCTATTAGGGTCGGGCTTGGACATATATTTTAGCCCGACCAGGCTTATAGGCCCTCTTTAAATTAAACCATAATTTTGATTATGTTTAACTTTGAAAGAAAATAGTAAATTAATCAATATATCATGAAGAAGTAATTTGATGTAGCTAAACTTGTTCATAAACAGTGTCTTAGATCACATATATGATTTAAAATTATAGTATTTTTATTCAAGATATGCTGGAAAATCAAAATGTATAGGTACATAATTGTAACGGGTTGGCCTGATGGGTACCCGACCCGGTAAATAGGCCGGGCTTGGACAAAAATTTGAGCCCGAATTGATTGGGCGGGTATAGCCCGGCCGGTTGAATGCGTTCTAAATTATAGAGTAGTCCGGTCGGAGTCCGGATTTGTGCAAGTCTATCGTTTATGTGCTCGTTTGTAATTCGTTTATATACTCGATTAAAACTTGCTTATGTTATTTGAAACTTGTTAATGAGCTTGATTTATGTAATTTTATATACTTTTATATATTTTTTAGTTCGATTAACGTTCGTTAAATATCTGTTTGCATTCATGAAAATCTCGATTAAAACTCGTTAACTATAAATAATTATATTAATTTAATTAAAAACTAGTATAAAGCTTGAGCTCAGTTTGAACTGAAAAATTAAACGAACTGGCTCAAACACATATTTTAAACACTCGATAATAATCGGCTTGAACTCTAACTCCTCATAAAAATATAAATATATATAAATGAAAAAATCATTTTCACATGAAAAATTATATGAATTATTTTTTATGCATAGGAGAATACTATTGTTTCATTTGTATATTTCATGAAAGATTAAACACAAAACTACATTTTCTTAAGATTTTTTCCATCACTCCAACTTTCCATTTATCAAACAGTAATTTCATAAATTACACAATGAGATTATGATTAAATAAATACTAGAGCGACAACATTTTTAAAAGATAAAAATTAAATCAAAGCAGCATAACAGAATGCATTGTTATTTATTTAAATACATTTGTTAAGAAGTGAAGAAGGCAAGAAAGAAAGTACACCCGAATTCCGATGGCAGTTGCGAAGAGAATAAAACTGCAAGAAGAGCGACTTCAGAAACCGGAATTGTAGATCTGGCTGGATATCCGATTTACCGATCCACCGACGCCAATGGCGAAATTCTTCCACAACTTGCCGCCAATGGATCTGATGCGATCCGAGAAGATGACTTTCGTCCAACTCATCATCCCCGTCGAGTCCGCCCACCGCGCCGTTTCCTATCTCGGCGAGCTAGGCCTTGTGCAGTTTAAAGATGTAAGTCATTCAGATCCATTTTTATTTGTTCTGATCTAGTTACTGGATAGGAGCATTTTGTCAGTGTACGATGAGAAATGAGAGCTAATATATGTTTAACATCTGATTGAAACGTGGTTCAGACCATTGTCGCTGTAGATCGGAGATGAGTATGCGAAATGAGCAGTAAAAGATGTTTAGGTTTTGATTTAAACGCAGTGGTTCATAGCACTGTGTAGTCAAAATATGATTCCTTGATACAGGTTTAGAATAAGTAACGTCATCAAGAGAATTATTATCATTAAGTAATAAAACCACTATTAATGAGGGTGGGCATCTCGTGTTTGAGTCCCACTGCCAACATCCCGCAAGAATAGCGATCCATTTCCATGGGCTTGGGCTGAGGCCAGCGTCCCATGAATGGGCTTGGTCCTGATGGATTGGGGTGTATGGTCTGCAGGCCTGGTACGGCAGCGTGGGCAGCGTCCATGAAACACTGGCTTGGTCCCTTGGTCGTATCATTCCTCATAGAGCATTTCCAAGTATTGGATCTTTCAGGACATAGTATTAGTGAAAATGTCATGCTGGTAGATATTTGAGATGCTTATTGGAGTGATATGGAGTTATGGACCTCACCATAGAGTTTGTGGCATGAGATATATCTTGCATCTTGCTTATAGATTGTACCGCCTAGTAAAATGGAAACTATAGTTCGTGTCTTTTACATTAAGGATAGTTTGAAATAGTGTTGATCATATGAGAGATTGGTGAAAATTATTTTGATGTACAATTCCCAATGTCATTTGTTAAAAGTTAAGACTGAGCACTGTCAAAATTCAATCAGATCTGCGAATCTCGCTAGTTAGAAATAAACAATAGTCTAGTCTAGCTTACTGACCTCGTTTTATCTGATTGGCAGTTAAATGATGACAAAAGTCCCTTTCAAAGAACTTTTGTTAATCAGGTATGGATTCATTAAATATAACTCTGATCAGAAAGCTCCATTACCAATTAAGCAAATGTTTACGTGGGATAGATGCCACTCAGGTTAAGCGCTGTGGCGAGATGTCAAGAAAATTGCGTTTTTTTAAAGAGCAAATTAATAGAGCTGGTCTGGTTCCAGTACCTCTTCCAACAATGCGACCAGAAATTGAGTTAGAGGATTTGGAGGTTTGTATTTTTTATCTGAATCTTTATTGCTAAATCACAATTATATGTGGTTCATTGTCTGACGATACTCGACTGGAAGATTTATTTCCTCTTCAACTGCCCATTTCTTTTGGGATTATGAGGAATAAGTCAAGTAATTTCTAAGTTCCATTTTGATTTTTTGTTTTGCTGCCACAGATTCAACTTGCTGAGCATGAGCATGAGTTAACGGAAATGAACTCTAATAGCGAAAAACTACAACATTCATACAACGAGCTACTCGAGTTTAAAATGGTTTTGCAAAAGGTAAATTTGTGTCACTTTTCCATATCAATGCTAGACAGATAGATAACACTTAACAGAAGCTTCTGAGTTGAATCCTATGCTGGATCATTTTCAATTTAATTCTATATATCTTCATACAGTAAACACACAATCATTATTTGCCTAGTTAGATTTACTACATTTTGAATGCGTTTAACATGTCAAAAGTCTGCAGATGCATGATTTATAACTTTTTTCTTAACTATCGTCATGAAAAATTGCAGGCGGGTGGGTTTCTGTTGTCAAGCAAGAGTCAGTCTGTTGCAGAGGAGAGAGAACTGGATGAAAACATATATTCAAATCTTAACTATGTTGAGACAGCATCGTTTCTCGAGCAGGTGGTTCATCAATGTGCATAAATGTTATCAAAGGTCATATGATTTTATCATGGAAGTGTTGAGACAATAAGTTGGTTCTTACAGGAGATGAGGCCTGAAACATCAAATCAATCTGGTTTGAGATTTATCAGTGGGATCATATGTAAATCCAAAGCCCTTAGATTTGAGAGGATGCTATTTCGATCTACAAGAGGCAACATGCTTTTCAATCAAGCACCAGCTGGTGAAGCTATCATGGATCCCATAACATCCGAAATGGTAATTATCCTTCTTGGTTCTGAACTTAAAAGTATCATTGTACCCTTTCCATCATCAGACTTATTAATTGCTCTTGTTAGAGCGGGAAAAATGTAGAACTTAATCAGTCATCCGTACGGTTTAACAAAGGATTGCAATAATACATGTAGACACAGTTTGTGCTCATGGGTCATTTCCTTTTGTCTTACAATGCCTGCCAAGATTTTCAGCTAGCGCTTCAGTTAATTGCTCTTTTGTGTGATTAATCTTTCTGCTGCTTAGTGACCTTAAGTGCAATATGTACATGGGGATTGAATGTGACTTTTGCATTTGGTATTATGGGTTATTTTTGGACACGTGTGCTGCAGTGTTCATATGACACCGTGCTTGTTGTGATACGAGTTCCCTTTTTCATTGTTTATGCAGGTCGAGAAAATAGTTTTTGTAGTTTTCTTCTCAGGTGAGCAGGCAAGATCAAAAATAATAAAGATTTGTGAAGCATTTGGTGCAAACTGTTATCCCGTGCCAGAAGATATCACCAAACAGAGGCAAATTACTGGTGAAGTAAGTCCAATGTGATGGGAATTGAGTCTGATGCAAAGAGAGAATTGGGTCAACCCAAACCAAATCCAATGGCAGCTAACAATTTGCATTTTAAATTTGTGTTATGCAGGTCATATCCCATCTATCTGAGTTAGAAGCCACTTTGGATGCTGGAATCCGTCATCGAAATAAAGCGCTCGCGTCCATTGGTTCTCAGCTTGCAAAATGGATTAATTTGGTAGGTTCAACTTTGTTCTAATCTTTATTTTCTCGATCTCACTGTCATAATTACGGATCTCATCCGAATTCTTTTCTTTTGGTTTCAGGTGAGAAGGGAGAAGGCTGTGTACGATACACTGAATATGCTGAATTTTGATGTCACAAAAAAATGCCTTGTTGGTGAGGGGTGGTGTCCGATTCAAGCTAAAGCTAAGGTAAATGTACTGATACTTGTTCCATGTAGCTACTTCAGATACCTGTTATGCAGATTTTAAAGAATATACATACAGTAGATGTAAAATATGAAGCTTCGTAATTTCTCCAGATTCAAGAGACACTTCAACGCGCAACATTTGATAGCAATTCTCAAGTTGGCATAATATATCATGTTATGGATGCTGTTGAGCAACCTCCAACTTATTTTAGAACCAACTGTTTCACGAATGCATTCCAAGAGATTGTTGATGCCTATGGGTAAGTTAATATTCATGTTTTGTTTTCATCTGGTATTTGATTACCATTTCAATGAATAGTTTAAGATTTTGTATGAACCAAAGAAATTTAGGTTGCGAGAAATGAAGAGAGTTTATTTCTTGTACCCACCCGTTGTTTCAGTTTTTTATTCGCTGTCACTCTTTTTTGATATTATATTATGGAGGGTGGCAGTTCGAGATGACTGCTGAAATAATATTCAAAATTATTCACTAAGCGATGCATCAGTGCTAAAAGGAAAGTATAACAGATAATGATCAGAAAGCAGCATGAAACTAATAATCAACCATGAATAACATAAATTGAATAAAGTTCATTGAGTAATGCTTTCTCGCAGTGTGGCAAATTATCAAGAAGCCAATCCGGCTGTTTACACTGTAATCACTTTTCCATTTCTGTTCGCTGTGATGTTTGGTGATTGGGGTCATGGATTATGCTTGCTGGTTGGAGCAATAGTTCTTATTGCAAGTGAAAAGAAGCTTAACTGTCAGGTATGTCTGGATATATAAACATGCATACGAAGGGAACCACGGTTGTTTTCTCAATTCAAGAGATTCTGATTTCCTTTTTTCTGTTAACATCGGCCACACTTTTGTCGTTATGCAGAAACTGGGGAGCTTTATGGAAATGTTATTTGGTGGACGCTATGTTCTGCTTTTGATGTCACTTTTCTCAATATATTGTGGCTTAATTTACAACGAGTTCTTCTCTGTGCCATTTCACATATTCGGGGGATCCGCGTATGGATGTCGAGATGATACATGCAGGTGTAGTGAAATTTCAAGCTGTAGTAGTTAGTCAATTCGTGTGTGTTCAATTGTGAGATGTTCTGCCTGACATGCTTGTGGATTTGCCAGCAATGCTCGCACCGATGGCTTAATCAAGATCAGTGATCCATATCCCTTTGGTGTGGACCCCAGTTGGCGTGGAAGCCGTACAGAACTGCCTTTTCTGAACTCCCTTAAAATGAAGATGTCGGTTCTATTGGGTATAGTTCATATGAACTTAGGAATCATGATGAGCTATTTCAACGCTAAATTCTTTGGCAGCCAACTGGACATAAGGTATGCCTATCCTTCACAAATACAAAGTCTCGCTCCTTATTTAGTTTAGAATGCTTGATAACATTGGTATTATGTTTTTTTGATGCCAGGTACCAGTTCGTGCCCCAGGTTATTTTTCTAAACAGTCTATTTGGATATCTTTCGCTTCTAATCATCATCAAGTGGTGCACTGGCTCTAAAGCTGACCTCTACCATGTCATGATTTATATGTTCTTGAGTCCATCTGATGATCTTGGTGAGAATCAATTGTTTTGGGGACAAAGACCACTTCAGGTGCAGCCAACTTTCTTCTGAATTATATTCCTTCTGCTTTTAATATTTTTTGTGCTAAACTATTTACGGATTGGTGCAGATTGTATTGTTATTGTTGGCACTTGTTGCAGTTCCGTGGATGCTCTTTCCTAAACCTTTCATTTTGAAAAGGCTGCATAACGAGGTATTTTTAAAATTTTGCATATTATATTCGGTATTAAAGTTCTGTTTTATACCGGTTTTACAAAATATGGATTTTTAGTGCCATATGTGTACCTATGTATCATGAAAGATCTATGATTGACTTACGATTATCCTTCAGTCACGATTATATGCATCATTCAAGTGGTTATGGAATCTTGCTTCCAAGTTATTAAGCTCTTCATAATAGAAGTGTCTACAAGAGGCTACAGTTCGGTATACCATAACCATAACACGTCAATTGCAGTTTGTGATTGTTAACGATTGGTTTTTTCCTTAGAGATTTCAAGGTCGTACATACGGAGTTCTTGTTTCTCAAGAGACGGATCTTGATGCTGAACCTGATTCCGCACGATTGCGGCACGAGGAGTTCAACTTCAGTGAGGTTTTTGTACATCAAATGATACACTCTATTGAATTTGTCTTGGGTGCAGTTTCAAATACAGCATCATACCTACGGCTTTGGGCTTTAAGGTATGCTATTGTTTCAAACAATAATTAAATGATTCACACTGGTATACACCAACCTTTGTGTTAATATCTTTTGTAATCATTACAGTTTGGCTCACTCAGAGTTGTCAACTGTTTTCTATGAAAAAGTCCTCCTCCTTGCTTGGGGGTGAGTTTCCAACTTAAAACTGTCGTTAACTGGGTTTGCCATTTACTTGGCTGTGATGACGTCCTTATTTAATCAACAGGTACAATAGCATCATCATCCGCCTAACAGGGCTTGCAGTCTTTGCTTTTGCAACAACATTCATTCTACTCATGATGGAGACACTAAGTGCTTTTCTACATGCTCTTCGTCTACATTGGGTGGAGTACATGAACAAGTTCTACCATGGTGAAGGCTACAAGTTCAAACCATTTTCCTTTGCGGCATTACCTGATGATGAGGATTAGTTTCTGTTCATAAATATGTTATACATACGAAACTTTCCGCATGACAAGGAAGATTCATACAGAAACCAAGTTAGGAAAAGAGGAGACCCGGTCTTGACATTCTAAGTCACCATTCAGTCATCTGAGCAACAGGTACTACTTACTTAAGGTAGGAGTGTAATATTTCATGGGATCTGATTAATTGGGGTTGTCTAGGCATTTTGAGCTCAGCTGTATCTATCTGCCGCCTCATTTTGTCTACAAATGGGGATAGGTTAGTATAAATCCAAATTTAATTCCTATGGACTGACACTAGAGACTTGTGTTCATCATCGTGGCTCATGCTTAGCATAATTTTGCAGGCAAGTCTTATTATAAGGAAATTAAGCATTGATGATATGTGTACCTTGGCAACATTTTGTTATTTCCCCCGTAAAATGTTGAACTCAAACTTGCAGCAATTCACTGAGTGTAACTTTGATTATTATGCAACCATGGACAGAAATGAACAAGTTTCCAAAGTAGGATGTTGTTCACTGATGTCCACATGAGAGATAAGGTACATAATAATGGAATTGAGCTCACTTTTTGTAATACACTTTTAGTTACCATCAACCTTGTCCTCGAGAGTCGCCACTGGCATCTAACCTTCAATTTTCTTTTCAAAACGATATTTGTTTCGGATCAAACACTTTTTTGTTTTTTGCTACGAAACACGTAAAACAGCAGCAAGCAACGAAAATCCCCTTGCACGGGAGATGACCAAGGGAGGATTGAGTTCGGCTCAGTGGAGCAAACTCACTGTGGGCCTGCGTGATCTCGGTTCGAATCCTCAGCTCCTCAAAATGACAAAAAACGGGTACTAATTAACTTAACCAAGCCCCCAGCAAAAAAATAATAATAATAATAATCTACGAGTCTTCGCAAAGTTAGGGCTAGGGAGGGGGATTTAGTTTACTTTTTTTTTATTTTATAAACCCTAAATACCAAAAAAGAGAAAAAGATTTTCGTTTTTTAGCTGCTGGGCAAGTCGGCTTCTTCTTGCTCTGCTCACTGCCGGGAAGATTTCCTCCACAAGGAACTCGCAACACAACTCTTATTATGCCGTCAAAGAAGCAATCCAAGTCGAAGCTGCAGTCCGCGGAGCGTTCCTCATCCTCTTCTTCAAACCATACTCCTCCTCAAACCGACCTGGGTCTAACAGAGGAAGAGCTTCGTTCCTATGCGAAAGAAGCTGCACACAAATTTCCCACTTTTATTGGGGATGCCGCACTCATTGGACAAGTATTTGATGTTGACCAAAAATCTAAAAGATGCGAAATTTGGCTCCCTGAATCCTCTTTCGCCTCTGGCTCTTCTTATCTTCGACCAGCCTCTTATGTGTCGGTATTGCTCTGATTTTTTTTTCTTTTTTTCCAATCACATATATTTTTCTTATTTTGATATTTGACACCTTAATTATTTGCTGATCAAATTTAGTCTGGTTAGCATTTTGATCTGGATATATATATATGGTTGATAGGTTTCACTTGCTTCGGTACCGAGGAAAAGCTTCCCTCTTTCTTCATTAGCTAAAGAATTTGCTAGAAGCTATGGATTTGGTTCTCATCACAAGGTTGCTGATACAGCCGGAAGTTACTTTGTCATTGCCACAGTGAATTATTCTACCAAGGTTTTGGTTCATGACAAACCCACTCATGTTTTATTTATGACTATTTTTTTTAATTATTATTATCCTTTTTTAATATGAATATATGTTGAGCACGCTCTCTTGACAATGCTGACGCTATGCAATTTTATCTCAATCCCACAACTTTGAGGTACTTGAATTACAATCTATTTACCATCGAGAACTTTCAATTCCAGGTTCCAAAAAATAAAGCCATATTATCTTCAAAGCTTAGTTACTCGATGGGATCTCCTGCTGTGGGAAGGACGGTGTTTGTTTTCCCTATCCGATATCCATCCTTGAGTGTTCTCGAAAATGGCACACGTGAAGAATGCAGGACTGAAGTTAAACATCTTCGAATCAACAAGTGCAAGGAAATGTATCTTGAGCTTGTTCACTCAAAGGAAAACATAAGATCAAACAGTGATGAGCTATCCACTTCAACAGTCTCTCAAGAAATACCTGGCAGTCAACATGTCAATGGATTTTTAGCATCTCCCAAGACCCCTTCGATCAAGACCAGTTTTGTCTCTTCAAGTACCAGCAAGTCCCCTTCCACAATACTTGATAAACGAAATCCCAACTTATTTGATGCCTCAGTTATAACTGATATGCTAGTAAGTGAATCTGAGAGGAGACTTGTTCAAGTATGGGTCACATCTTGGTTAAGTTCCCGAGTCTTACTCTATGGGAATATTGTGGAGATACCGTTTTTCGACAAATTATTTTTCTTCAGTTTAGCAAAGACTAATGGATTAATATTTGCGGATGGTAATAGTCTAGATATCACAAATTTTGAAAACGTACCTGAAATAGCATCTCATGCGAGTGATGCCTTTGAAGTGGATCACAAAACAGAAGTGTATTTAAAGTTACCATCAGCTAACTTGTCAGGAAGTTCATACGATGGGAATGCCTTTGTCTCGGGACCTGATGGTAATATTAGCGAAGAAGACACAGACGAAGTTGAACATGGTCCTAAATTGGGTGGCTTGTCAAAAGAGTATGCGATCTTGAAGGATGTTATGGTCTCATCATCAGCAGAAACAATTGTATCGAGGTACAACAAAATGGTTTTTGTGGTTCCTTCCTTCAGTATTTTTTTGAATTTTTTTTGCATCAAGTATTTTTTTGAATTTTATTCATTGGATTTTGCTCTAAAGCTTATTTTGGCATAGTCATACATCTTTTTAATTTGGGGTGTATATTCAAGGACATACTCTTTAAGTTGTCACTAAGCTAAAAATGAAAGATCATTGTAAATTTTGCACATTCAGGCAGGACGGATGATTTTTTATGTTTTTGAAATCTGGACTCAGATTTTTATAGAGTACTTGGACATAAATATATACAATGACAATGCTGCTTACATCACATTTCAGGCTTGGATTGCGGACTACTAAGGGAATCCTTCTTCATGGCCCTCCCGGCACAGGAAAAACTTCCTTGGTTCAGCAATGTGCCAATGATGCTGGTGTCAAAATGTTCGTTATGCGTGGGCCTGAAATCGTCAATCAGTATTATGGTGAAAGCGAGAAGGCGCTACATGATATTTTTGATTCTGCTAGTAGGGCGTTGCCTGCTGTGGTTAGATTCATATTTAAATTCGGTTTATCTCATCTTATTCACCTTCTCTGTTTGTTTCGTTTTACGGGGAAGGAAACGATCTATTACACATTATAACTTACTATTTGTTTCTGTTGGTGGCTGATAAATGGTTTGTTGTTCAAGGTGTTCATAGACGAGTTAGATGCCATCGCACCTTCCCGTGAATACGCAGGAGAAGGTTTATCTGTAAGGATTGTTGCCACGCTACTGAACTTAATGGATGGGATTAGTGAAACCAATGGGTTGTGTGTAGTTGCTTCTACCAATCGTCTAGAGACAATCGAGCCTGCTTTGCGAAGACCCGGACGGTTTGGCAGGGAAATTGAAATCGGTATGACTAAATACCATAAAACAAATCTACAAAAAAAAACACCCACAGGAGGTTTTCATTTATGTGCTTGATTTTCTATTCTACAAATTAGCTTGTGTTGTATACTTAAGTAAATTGAGTCTTAAAAACTCTTGATATGCTTGTGTTTACGGTCATACAATAATAATATTGTCTTGCAATTGTCATTGTCATTATATACATGGAGAAATTCAGTTGTTTCTCTAACTTGTTAACATGCAGGAGTGCCATCTCCAGAGCAACGAGCTGATATATTACATCACATTCTTGAGGGAATAGAGCACTCTCTGACAGACAGCCAAGTCTGGCAACTTGCAACAAATACACATGGTTATGTTGGTGCTGATCTTGCTTCTCTGTGCAATGAGGCAGCCCTCGCTTGCCTCAAGCGCTCTTGTAATTTTGATGGACTGAGCCTTGATGACATGAAACCAGAATTACCTGAATATTTTATAGATGATACAAGTAAAGAAACGCAATCTGGTGATTCTGAATGTTCTTCTGACTCTTCTGAATATCAAGTTTCGCGCGGGACGCCATTGAACAGTTTGAAAGATGTAATTATGAATGGGAGTAAGCATTGTCAGGGCAAATATTTTGATGAAAATGGAACCTCAACGGAAAGAGAAGATGGGCTCAAAGTTGCTTTATTAGATTTTGAAAAGGCTCGAATCAAAGTGAGGCCTAGTGCAATGAGGGAGGTAAGCAAAATATTTTTGGCTTCCATCTTGGTGCCATAGTAATGTTTATGGTTGCTGTGTTTCTTTCATCAGTCTCCCTTCTATCTTTTATTAGAAACACTTTATCTAGTGAGATTTATGAACAATGAAGCTGTCGCCGTATCTTAATTTCCCTGAGGTTAGTCCTCATTATCACATTTTTATATCCATGAACCACTAGGTAATACTCGAGGTCCCCAAAGTCAGTTGGGAAGATGTCGGTGGCCAGGAAGAGGTTAAGAGACAATTGATGGAGGCCGTGTTATGGCCCCAGCAACATCGGGATGCATTTATACGCATTGGTATAGGTCCTCCCACAAGCATTTTACTATTTGGACCTCCGGGTTGCAGCAAAACACTCCTGGCTCGTGCTGTGGCATCCGAAGCCGGTTTGAATTTTCTTGCTGTAAAGGGACCAGAATTGTTCAGCAAATGGGTGGGTGAATCAGAAAAGGCTGTAAAGTCACTTTTTGCAAAGGCAAGAGCAAATGCACCAGCAATCATATTTTTCGATGAATTTGATGGTCTAGCTGTCATACGCGGGAAAGAAAGTGATGGAACTTCGGTCTCTGATAGGGTTATGGGTCAACTTCTTGTCGAGCTGGATGGTCAGTTATTCTCTTTGAACTGAACATGGTTTTCTTCTGCTTATAGCTCTTCAATTATTGGTAGTATGAGGACAATGCTTTTGTTGATTTAATTTTCCTTTGGTATCATTTATAGGTTTGCATGAAAGAGTTGATGTCACAGTCATTGCTGCTACCAATCGACCGGACAATATTGACTCAGCTCTTTTAAGACCAGGTTAATATTATCTCTTGCTGATACTTGTGAAATATTGATTATCTTCTATGTTTAAGACCACATGGAGCTCTTCTCCCTCATAAGAGATTGTATGTATGATTCCCATTAAACACATTTGTAATTTTTTTGGTTAGGACGTTTTGACCGGCTACTATATGTTGGTCCACCTAATGAGTCTGATAGAGAAGCCATATTTCGTATTCACTTGCGAAAAAGTCCATTAACGTCTGAAGTCAACATAAAAGAGTTGGCATCTCTGACCGAAGGCTACACTGGAGCAGATATATCATCGGTTTGTCGAGAAGCAGGTTTAAATGCCTTTGAGGTATGTAGGATCAGAACTGTTTATATTCTTATTTTGTTGAAGTATAATTTATTCTGTTTTTGCTGTGATCAGGAGAACATTGAAGCTTCTAGTATTTCGATGAGTCATTTCATAGCCGCAATCAACCAGGTGAGGCCTCAGAAAATTCAATATTTCGAGAATTTATCGCCTAGATTTCAAGGACTGATGGAGTCCAGCGAAGGAATAAATGTGATGGGTGAGAGTAAAGTGACCAATACTAGGAATGCGGTTTTATATTTCCTTGAAAATTCTTTCAATTTAAGGAGTGCTTTTCATTATTTGAAGAGTATCTTCCAACATGCTTAATTATAAATCAGTGGGTTTATTTCATCTGTGTTATAGTTTATACAGAGTTGATTGTATGTGACAAATAGTTTACAATGTTATTTTCAGTTTCCTTTCATTCCGGTTGAGTTCCAACTATTGTAAACGTATGTTTCACATCAGAAACTCAGGTAACCTTGGTGAAACTATATATTTAACCCAAGTTATTACCTTCCATGGGTCCTATTTTCTTCTTCTTCTTCTTTTTTTAACTCACGAGATGGCCTTCTCTCGGAATCTCTTGAAAGGGACCAAAAAGCCTGATCCGTGGCTTACAAAATGTGCAAACCTGTGGAAAGAAAAACGACCACTTATGCAAGCAAAAGGCCTCGAGATGGCAACATGGTACCCTCATTGGCAAAACTAACAAAAAGGAAAAGAAAAAAAAAGGCAAGCTGGCCAGACATTCTGGCCTACCTTAAAACCATCATTGTGAAAGGAGCAAACGGAGGCCTGTATAAGTCGAGCAGGCAAGCCAAAGATGCACATAGACAACATTGCTGAACTGAAGATGCTTACGAACCAGACGATCCGTAGGCCAAACTGACGTGATGAGTTAGGTTATGGAGGACCTGACCTGAACAGAATCAAAGGCGAATGAGCAGCTCTATAAGGACTTGACGAGGCGTCTGTAACTTGTCAAATTATCCTTTGCAAAACATAAGGCAAGGGCTGGCTGGTTGCCGGCAACACACATTTTATAAAAGAAAAGCTAGAACTTTCCTTTTAATAAGAATCTGCTACCAAGGGGCAATAGGATCCTTTTGGAGGAAAAGAATATCAGAATGAGAACATTGCAGCTTAATGAAAGGAATACCAGCATCATGAACTGCAGTAATGATAGACAAAAAGAAGATAAAGGAAAACTTTGCCTATAGACAAAGACAAAAAAAACTCTTAACGTATTGAATCGATCTTTCTTCTTTAACACTAATAGACTTTTTTATTGAGTCGTTATTAACATGATTCATATGATTGGGTTTGCAATTTAATCACGGTGAATCTACGGTGCTCGGTATTTGAAAATTGGTCAATTTATTTTTTTTATTTGTCCTTGATTGAAAAAATTAATAGTTTGGACCTTCAATTGAAAAATGACGATTCAAAGCACCAGTATATACTTTTCCTTTACAAAAATATATCATTTGCATCCTATCCTTTTTCTATTCCGTGCACAGAAAGTGAATAAAATTTTTTTTTTATTTTTCTGTTACCCCTTTGTCACCCGTTAGCCCCTCAGTCACCGGGTAGCCTCTAACGACCTGATTTGTTCAAAGAAACATATTTTTAGCTATTTAGTAATATTTCTATGTTTGGTTAGTGTAAATTAATTTTTAACATATTATTTATTTTCTAATTATTTTTTATGCTTATAAAACAATGAGTGGAGTTCGGTTATAAATCAGATTTTTTATTAAATCTATATATTTTCCCTCAAAAGTTGACATTTGTCAAATTTGTTAAAATTTCGTAATGTAAATGAAAAATGTGGGGCAATATAGTCTTTTCATAATTTAATTTTAATTCAATTTAGATCTTCGCTGCTTTAAAAGAGTGTTGGGAGCCAATGAAAAATTCAATGGAGGCAAGCTACATATCGTTGCGTATCTAACTCAAAGCCCTACAACTCTCTAATTCACACCGAAAGCAGACGAGGTCGTTTAAAAGGTTAAAACACGAGTTGAAGAATAGAGTCTCAACCCAAGAATAAAGACTCTTACTTCGTTCCAGAAGTCAGGCATAAGTGCGTATCGCTACAAACTTGGCAATTTCTCTTAATGCTCAGACTTAAGGCTAAATGTTCAGACTTAAGACTAAATATTCCCATAAAATGTATTCATAAAGTGTATACCATGTTTTGAAATGATATTGAAGCAAAATAAAGAGTCATTAGCTCATACTGACCATGATTGAGATGAATTTACACCACAATGTCATATTAGACCTTTGTTGTTTCAAATGAGTAGTGGGAGCAAATGAAAAATCTGATGGAGGCGAGCTATATATTGTTGCGTAGCTAATTAAATGATCTACAACTCTCTAGTTCACATCAATAGCAGACAAGGTCTTTTAGAAGGCTGAAACACGAGTTGAAGTCAGACATCAGTGCGTACCACTACGAACTCGTTAATTTCTCTTAATGTCCAGACTTAAGGCTAAATGTTCAGACTTATGACTAAATATTCTGAATTAAGTCTAAATGTTTAGCCATAAAAAGTATTCATAAAAACTTATATAATGTGTTGTGAAATGATATTGAAGCAAAATAAAGAGTCCTTAGCTCATATTGGCCATGGGTGAAATAAGTTTACAACACAATAACAGATTAGACGTTTGCTGTTTCTAATGAGTGTTGGGAGCAAAAACAAAATTCAATGGAGGCGACCTATATATCATTGCGTAGGTAACTTAATTGTCTACAATTTTTTAGTTCACATTGAAAGCTGAAGAAGTCGTGTAGAAGGTCGAAACACGAGTGAAAGTCAGACATCAGTGTGTACCGCTACGATTCCACTTAATGTCCAGACTTAAAGCTTAATGTTCAAACTTAAGGCTAAATGTTCAGACTTAATGGAAATGTTCAGACTTAAATCTAAATGTTCACCGATAAATATTATTCATAAAGATTATACAATGTGTTGTGAAATGATATTGAAGCAAAATAAAGAGTCATTAGCTCAATTTGGTCATGAATGAAAAAAATTAACACCACAATGACAGATTAGACCTTTGATGTTTCAAACGAGTGATGCGAGCAAATGGAAAATTTGATGTAAGCAAGAAATATATCGTTGCGTAGCTAACTCAAATCCCTACAACTCTCTAGTTCTCATCAAGATCATACAATTTAGAAGGTTGAAACATGAGTGGAAGTCAGACATCAGTGTAACCCGCTACGAATTCTACAGATGTGTTGACTTTGACTAGTGTTTCGGCGTTCTAAACGACCGTTTCTACTCCCGGTGTGAACTAGACAGTTGTAGAACTTTTAGTTAGCTACACAACGACGTATAACTTGTCTCCATCAGATTTTTTTTCTGTTCTTAGCACTCGTTCAAAGCATCAAAGGTTTGATCTGCTGGTAACGGTGTTATTTTTTTGACGTTTCTACCCTTGCATGTGATATATTCTTAAATAGAAAAAAGATTCGGTGCAAAGACCATATTTTTGTAAAAAATACAAACCACTGACAACCGTTGATTTGGTCATTTGGACAAGTGAGATTAAATCCCCGTATTAAATTCCGTTTATATTTAATTTCTCGGTGACGAATTATAAAATACTATTGACGAACTATGTCGTACTTTTGATTTCTCGGCGATGAATTATAACTCAATTTTGACGAACTTTGCATTATGCCCGAAAATATACTTTGCACCTAATCTTTCCTCTTATTAAATAAGTAAGTCTTAATTTGTTTTATTTACAAAAAGTGTTGTCGGGACTTGAAGGGTTGTGGTCTAGCGGTCAAAGCCTTGGCGAATGACCAGGAGATCGACGGTTCAAACCCCCTGAATGCACTTAATGACATAAGTTTAGGGCTTGTCCATTCCTTGCCTATCATAGTGGAACTTAATTTTTACAAAAAAAAATATTTACAACGTGTCGAATACTTAAAGAGTTTATAGTTAACATATTTAATTCATGTGCATAAAACTCTAACCTCTTTTCTCTCCTTTTGCAATTTCAACGGTAAAAATGGCGCACGTTATTTTTTATTTATCACGATGAAATATTAATAACATAGCCGGCCTGCCTCTAATTGAAGTCTTTTATGAAGCCAACCCTGCTTGTCAAGTGCGTGTGTTGCTGTGCAATTTGTGTACAAGCTCATGCTCTACACGTCGCTTTTCGTAATCAAAATTGTCCATTCCTTAGATGAAGACCATTTACGTAAATAAATAAATGGTGTCCAATGACAATAGCATATACTCTCTCTTTTTCTTTTCTTTTCAAAATCAATAGAAAGTTAGACAAGCTATATAAGATTTAGTTAAAATACATGATTTTTGATATTTACTAATGGGTTTGGATCAAATACAAATCAATATTATAAATAAAAACTACAAACTCATAAAAAATTTGACACGTGTCAAAATGAACCAATCAAAATTCAGCCGAGAATTCTCCCGTCGGGGTTCTTTTTGTAAATAAAAAAAACACATGTGGACTTATTTAAAAATATATAAAAGATAATAGGGGTACAATCGTCCTAAAATTCGCTACAGTAAAATTCGAATTTCGCTACAGTACGTTTTTAAGTCTGATCATCAAGCGTTAAGTCTGAACAATAAGAATAAATTTTGACTTTTGCTACAGTAAAATTGACTTTTACTGTAGCAATTTTGACTGTTGCTACAGTAATGTTCAGACTTAAAAAAACATTGTTCAGACTTAAACCAGTAATGTAAATACTTGAAAAAATAATGTTCGTTCAGACTTAAAAAAACATTGTTCAGACTTAAACCAGTAATGACAATACTTGAAAAAATAATGTTCGTTCAGACTTAAAAAACATTGTTCAGACTTAAACCAGTAATGACAATACTTGAAAAAATAATGTTCGTTCAGACTTAAAAAACATTGTTCAGACTTAAACCAGTAATGACAATACTTGAAAAAATAATGTTCATTCAGACTTAAAAAAACATTGTTCAGACTTAAACCAATAATGTTAATACTTGAAAAAACAATGTTCGTTCAGACTTAAAAAAACATTGTTCAGACTTAAACCAGTAATGACAATACTTGAAAAAATAATGTTCGTTCAGACATAAAAAACATTGTTCAGACTTAAACCAGTAATGACAATACTTGAAAAAATAATGTTCGCTCAGACTTAAAAAAACATTGTTCAGACTTAAACCAGTAATGTTAATACTTGAAAAAACAATGTTCGTTCAGACTTAAAAAAACATTGTTCAGACTTAAACCAGTAATGACAATACTTGAAAAAATAATGTTCGTTCAGACTTAAAAAACATTGTTCAGACTTAAACCAGTAATGACAATACTTGAAAAAATAATGTTCGTTCAGACTTAAAAAAACATTGTTCAGACTTAAACCAGTAATGTTAATACTTGAAAAAACAATGTTCGTTCAGACTTAAAAAAACATTGTTCAGACTTAAACCAGTAATGACAATACTTGAAAAAATAATGTTCGTTCAGACATAAAAAACATTGTTCAGACTTAAACCAGTAATGACAATACTTGAAAAAATAATGTTCGTTCAGACTTAAAAAAAACATTGTTCAGACTTAAACCAGTAATGTTAATACTTGAAAAAACAATGTTCGTTCAGACTTAAAAAAACATTGTTCAGACTTAAACCAGTAATGACAATACTTGAAAAAATAATGTTCGTTCAGACTTAAAAAACATTGTTCAGACTTAAACCAGTAATGACAATACTTGAAAAAATAATGTTCGTTCAGACTTAAAAAACATTGTTCAGACTTAAACCAGTAATGACAATACTTGAAAAAATAATGTTCGTTCAGACTTAAAAAACATTGTTCAGACTTAAACCAGTAATGACAATACTTGAAAAAATAATGTTCGTTCAGACTTAAAAAAACATTGTTCAGACTTAAACCAGTAATGAAAAATACTTGAAAAAATAATGTTCGTTCAGACTTAAAAAAACATTGTTCAGACTTAAACCAGTAATGATAATACTTGAAAAAACAATGTTTGTTCACACTTAAAAAACATTGTTCAGACTTAAACCAGTAATGACAAATAGTTGAAAAACAATGTTCAGACTTTTTTAAGTCTGAACACTACCATTTAAGTCTGAACACTACCATTTAAGTTCGATTATTAATTATTTTTAAGTCTGAACATTAAGTATTTTAAGTCTGAACACTACCATTTAAGTCTGAAGACTACCTTTTTAAGTCTGAACATTAGTATTTTAAGTCTGAACACTACCATTTAAGTCTGATTTTTAAGTATTTTTAAGTCTGAACATTAGTATTTTAAGTCTGAACACTACTATTTAAGTCTGAACACTACCTTTTTAAGTCTGAACACTACCTTTTTAAGTCTGAACACTACCATTTAAGTCTGAACACTACCATTTAAGTCTGATTATTAAGTATTTTTAAGTCTGAACATTAAGTATTTTAAGTCTGAACACTACCATTTAAGTCTGAACACTACCTTTTTAAGTCTGAACAATACCATCTTAAGTCTGAACAATACCATTTAAGTATGATTATTAAGTATTTTTAAGTCTGAACAATACCATCTTAAGTCTGAACAATACTATTTCAGTCTGATTATTAAGTATTTTTAAGTCTGAACAATCCCATCTTAAGTCTGAACAATACCATTTAAGTCTGATTATTAAGTATTTTTAAGTCTGAACAATACCATTTTAAGTCTGAACACTAACAACTTGTGGACTAAATTGAAAATAATATTATTATGTTTTATACCCATTCGTGTGAAATGACTATTATACCCCTCCGTGTTTTCTCCGGGATTTCGACTAAACAGGGACACGTGTCGGCTTTATAATTGGTTTGTAATTTTTATTTATAAACAGGTTTGTACCTGAACCGCACCCTATAATAATGAATTTATAAACTTAATCTTCAACTTTTATAAATTCTAACTTGCATTCTTATTTACTTCAAATTTATAAATGCATTGCGAAAGAGGTGTTAGTCGAGTGACTTGAACTCTTGACATTAAGGGTTCGATTCCCTTGAATAATATATTTCTCTTCTTCAATTTTGTGATGAATGTTATTCATCTCTTGTGAATTTATATGAGATATAAAAAACAATCCACTATCAAAAAAAAAATTATAAATACATTCGTAATTCGATCTTGCAATAACAATTATGGTAGATAACTGACAATGTCCCTCGCCCTGGAAAAAGAAAGTAGCTCACCAGCTAACACTACATTTCTTATTCCCAATTCGTCACGCCATTGGTTTATCCTACAACTTTTCATTTGCTCCGACTCCAAAATTTTCCTTTAATTTAATTCCATCTCAACCGAAATATATTCATCTGAATTTGTTTCTTTGGACAAAATTAAAATAAGAAAAGAATGTTAAAGTATAATATTAAGAATATACTTACAGGTTTGAAATTTAAAATATAATATAATTGAAGTCGAATATTAGCATTTGTTTCTTATAACATTTTTAAAAATTTAAGGTAACATTACATCAAAATGAGTATAAAGGAAACCATTCTTATAGTAGACTAAAGATTAGGTGCAAATCATATTTTTGGTGCAAATTGTAGAATTTGTCAAAATGGGTTATAAATTATCGTCGAAAAATCAAAAGTATGATATATTTCGTCAAAAATGATTTTTAAATCATTGCGAAAAATCATCCATACAACAAAATTTAATCTCATCCGTCCAAATGACCAAATGAAGTGATGTCATTAGTTTGTATTTTTTTTTACGAAAATAGTACTATTTGCACCTGATCGTTAGTATTTATTGAAAGTGTCCTTGAAATTTGAATTGAAATTCATCAATATCATTAACCATTATTTTTTTTCCTGATTTACATATTATTACTATTTATTGACCGGATTAATTTTGTTACTTGCAGTTTTAAGATGAAAATTAAAATTATACTTTGATAAGTTTGTTGATATAATTTGACCAATAGTAGTGGGGCACTGCGTATAAAAAAAAAATAAAAAATAAAAAATAAAAAATAAAAAATAAAAAGACATAAAGTGTTGAACGATTTCGCGACGGTGACGAGCCAGCAGCAGCAAAATGAGATGCTTTCGCACCTCCGGAAGATCGAGCAGGCCGAAGCACAACCAAACGACAAGCGTACAAAGCAAAAGCAACACCAACTGCGCCGGAATCAAGCGCAGAATCGACGATCAAACTCAAATTCCCCGCTCAGGTATATCTCTGTTTTCCCTCCGAATTTCAGAGGACGCGATTGATTAGTCTCGGAATTATGTTCAATATGCGAATCACGCCTCCGGTTGCGCTGCTACGGAGTCCGGATTGTCGTTTTCTGCTATATTTTAGGGTTTGTGTTTGAACGATTATTATGTCTATGATCGTTTTCTTTGTGTTTTTGTTGGTAAGATATCGAGAAATGTCATTTCGTTTACCTTAATTCTTAGCTGTGGAGGTTTTATTATTGGGATGATGATGTGGTTTCAGCGAAGATGTCAATCGGTTGATGGAGAAATGTTTTGAATTTCAAACACGAGGGGCTAGTTGTGGCCTTGAATGCGTCCCACATAGTGGATTTCTGCTGTGTGGGCGTCTTCTTTTGTTTTTGTGTTTGTATGAATATGATTATGATTTAATGACGAAACAAAAAAAAAAGAACAACTTTTTTTACTGTTCGGGGTCTGTGATGATCTGATGGAGACATGGTGTCAGTTAGCCAACTTATTGTGGGGTTAGAGATGGTGCCTTTGCATGTGATTTTTTTTTTCTTCTTCTTTTCAGGCTGCATAGGCTCAATTGCTTAACTTTGATATGTGATTTTTATTTAGATGGGGCGAAAGTAAATACTTGCCAAGATGTGAAGAAAGAAGACGTTGCAGATAAAAATGATGGAAAAGAGAATGATCTAATAAACACATCGGCCCAAAGATTTACTCTTGAAGAAGTGGCAGCTGCTACTGAAAACTTTAAGCCAGATAGTTACTTGGGCGAGGGAGGATTTGGAAAAGTTTACAAGGGGCACTTGGCCAGGGTGAATCAGGTTTGCTTTAGTTATAACCGATATTGAATGTGATGTCTCAATATAACTGCACATATTTTGGACAATCTGGACCCTCATTGCCAAACCAATAACCAGCATTGTTGCCTGGTGGATTTTTTGATCTATTGATCCGAGAAAAGTTCTCTTTACTGTATATTCATTGACTTTTGCTGTTTTTTTTATCTTCAATGAAACTAACAGTCTTTTTCATTACCAGGAAGTCGCTATCAAGCAATTGGACCGCGATGGGATGCAAGGTGCTAGGGAATTTGTCGCTGAAGTAGTAACATTAAGTTCTGCTGATCATCCAAATCTTGTTAAATTGATTGGATATGTGGCGGCAGAAGACCAGAGACTATTAGTTTACGAATACATGCCTCTGGGATCTTTGGATCACCATTTGTTTGGTAAGTAATCCAGCTACTGGCAAAATGTCACACTGATCTCGTGCTTGTAAACGTTTCAGCTTTTTTATTCATTAATTTGCATCACATCACTTAGTTACTGTGACTCTCAAATGTAATTTTATATCTTCAAACTTCATGTTCTCATCATTATGCAGATCTTACACCTGACAGGCCAAAGCTTGACTGGTATACAAGACTCCGGATAGCTGCAGGTGCAGCTAAAGGCCTAGAGTATTTACATGAAAAGATGAACCCACCTACTATATATCGAGATTTGAAATGCTCAAACATTCTGCTGGGAGAAGGGTACCATCCCAAATTATCCGATTTTGGTTTGGCCAAAGTTGGACCGTCGGGTGACAATACCCATGTTTCTACTAGAGTAATGGGCACTTACGGATATTGTGCACCTGAGTATGCGATGACTGGACAGCTGACGTTCAAGTCTGACATTTACAGCTTTGGAGTGGTGCTTCTGGAACTGCTCACTGGCAGGAAGGCAATTGACACCACAAGACCTCGTCAGGAGCAAAACTTAGTTGCATGGGTAAGTGGACTTATATTCATCTTCTCAATGTTGATCAACTCTTCTTTTTAGGGAAGATTCGGACTTGATGCTGAAAGTGAAGATGATTTGAGCATACTTAGAGCATATTGTCGGTCGGTTTTCCTAGATTTAGTATCTAGTTTAGCTTCTTTAGGGGTTGTTTTGCGGCTTGCTTCAGTCAGTTTGTGCCTGGTTTACTGTTTCTGCTAATCAGGGCAGTTCCCTTGGTTTTGCTTGCAAATCAACTTTTCCCTTTTTCAATAATGTCACCTTCTTTATTAGAAAAATAAATAAATATTCTTTCTAAGCAAACTAGAGTGACTCACTATCATATGGTTAAATGGCCATTCTGCCTTAGTAATAATGTCCCCCCCCCCCCATTCACATCTGTTTTGTTTGAATGACAATTTGCACAACTTTTGCTATTCCTTTTTCTCATCTCTGGTATGATTGATCAGGAGCTAAAGAATGTCATGTGCGAGTAGTATAACATGGTGACACATATGTTTGAAAAATGGTTTTCAGGCACGCCCCTTATTCAAAGAGAGGAAAAACTTTGTTATGATGGCCGATCCACAGCTTGAAGGTCAATATCCCAAAAAGCCCTTATTCCAGGCTCTTGCAATCGCTGCAATGTGCATTCATGAGCAACCTGTCAGTCGCCCTGCCATTGGAGAAGTTGTGGTGGCTCTAGATTTTCTTGCAAAACCAAGGCATGATCTAAGACCTTCATCTCCGTGACGATCAAGCTGAAGCTAGTAGAGCGAGAGAGAGAGAGAGAGAGAGAGGAGGATATATACATATAAGTGCTCTCATAATGGGAACAGTCTCTTTCATCAAACCGGTCTCTCCCAATATTGTACATGTTAGCTGCTTTTTGAGATGTTTCAAAATGCTGGGATCTGTCTTTAGATTCACATATGCGCGCATCTCCATTTTGGTATTTAATACTGTATTATTATGCGAGTACTGGTAATTTGGCGTTACAGAAAAGGTTCGTGCGGGGCATGTGCTACTGCTAGATATGTTTTCACCATCAGCAAATTATCCCAAAATTGCGAGATCTGTCTCATTCCCAGTTAAAAATTGGGAGCCCTAGTTTTTTCATCCGTCTTCGAAACTGCCGCAACTGAACTACGGCGTTGCTGCTATATTACAGTTTTGATGAAGGACTGGTGTCTCTTTAGCGGATTTGTTCAGTTTCTCAGGCTAGGCGTTCTTTCTACCACATTTTTTGACACGTCCCGTATCGAGCCGAGGTGATAAAGTGAAAAATATTAAATTTAGGCCTAGGGCAGCAGACATTGACAGTGTTGGTAAATCACTATCACTTTGACACGCTTAGCAACACTTGAAAAAATCGGTACAGGTTGGAACTGGTTGGTTATTCACTTCTTCGATATGGACATATGTTTACCAATCAAACACAACAACATCATCATGGGTTTTAGGACGGATTTCCTGATAAAGCTCCTCATTACCCTGGCCAGAAGGGTTCTTCTTTTCGGGGCCAGGGCAGGGATGATCGAGTAGGCAAAGCATGAGGTCTCTCTCAATGGTTTTGCAAGCAACTAATTGCTGAAGAAGTCACATAAAACTAACGGGTTAATTTTAGGCATGCCATGTTTTGAGTTTCGTATTTCACAAATGTCATAGGTTTGAGTTTTATTTCGCCCATGCCACACCTTTCATTTTTTTGGTGATGTGTATGCTGATTGGGATAAAAATGGGCTACATGGACCATAAATGTGATGATGTGGCAATGAAGTGGAAAAAAATTAATTTAAAAATTCAAAAAATTTATAAAAAACAATTTTTAATAAAAGGAATATAAATTATTTGATAAATAAAATTAGAAATTTTTATAAAAATTAATAAAGTGGAATGGAATGGAAAATTAGAAATTATAAAAATTCAAAAACTCAAAAAATTTATAAAAATACAATTTTTAATAAAAAGGAATATGTTTAAATTTGATGTTTAAAAAGGAATATATCCAAATAAAAATTTATTTGTAGGGGAAATTTACAAAAAAAATTAAAAATATTTTTCATTTTGTGTTTAAAATTTTGTAAAGTTTCTAATTTTTATTTATCAAATAATTTATATTCATTTTTATTAAAAAGTATATTTTTATAAATTTTTTGAGTTTTTGAATTTTTATTTTAGTTTATTAATTTTTATCCAGGTCATTATGCAAATTTCCCCTACAAATAAAGAAAATATTAATTATTGTTCCTATCTAGTTTGAACAATATAAGGGTATTATGTAAAAAAAATTGAGATTCACATCAAATGATTAAACTACTTTTTATTCAACCGTATAATATTGTCGAAGTCTTACCTTTTAAAAAAAATTGTAGGGGAAATTTGCAAAAAAATTTAAAAATATTTTTCATTTTGTGTTTAATTTTTATAAATATTTCTAATTTTTATTTATCAAATAATTTATATTCCTTTTATTAAAAATTATTTTTTTATAAATTTTTTGAATTATATATTAATTTTTTTCCACTTCATTACCACATCATCTAATTTTTGGTCCATGTGGCCCATTTTTATCCCAGTCAGCATACACATCACCAACAAAATGAAAGGTATGGCATGGGTGAAATAAAACTCAAATCTATGACATTTGTGAAATATGAAACTCAAAACATGGCATGCCTAAAATTAACCCAAAACTAACAGACTACTGACTGTTAGATTCACAAACCAATCAAAGATTCCAACTGTGTACTGCTCCCAGGTAACCTAATCTGATGTAGCACGATGGCCAGTTGTGGGCTGATAACCCCTATGGCCGTGAGCAGATAAGGCTTTTTTTTGTTTTTTTTGTTGTTGTTGTTAAAGTTAAGTAATGCATCACATGGCCGCGGCCCTACCACATGGTGGGTGGCCTCGTGCTCGTCACCTCATTGTCCTACATGTTTTTTTACCGATATTTTTTTGTAATGCTTTTGCTGCTATAAGACACGAACACAATCCAAGGGCCACTGTTATCTGCGTCCTCACCGTACCCGAGCAATTTGCCCCATATCTCCCCATCAAATGTAATGTTTTACCACGCATTTCCAGTCACAGTTACATTTCAAACTCTTTCGTGGATCTCAGTCTGCTTGTGTATTGCTAAATTATGCATATGTGTTGATAATTGCATTGAGCACAGTGGCCATGTGAGATTCAGATGCATAGGGATGGGAAAATCCCAACCTTTTCTGACAATCATTCTCTTTCATTTTTATTATTATTTAACCAGCAGCATGTTCTTTTGCCATTTAAATAGACCCGCCTAATTCATTTGTAGATCAGCTACAACTTACATAGCATCTCTATCTCTCTCTCTTTCTGTAGCTTGACTATTTTCAGATTCTTTGGACATTGCCTTGAAAATTTTGATCAGTCACACCAAACAATATCCAAGGTACACTTTCATCTCGTATACCGTATTTTTTTTCTTCATCATGCTTTTATATCATATTTGAATTAGCTGAAGTAACTGCACATTGTTTATATATGGCTAAATACTACTACTACTATCCTTTGGTTCTTTGCTAATCTCTTGGATATACGTGTTACCAGACTACAGAGTAGTTCAATTAATGATTTTTTTATTCATGACCATGCCGTTTCTATACATGTTGCCACGTAATTGTTTGCTTATCAGGCCTTGTATATTAATTTAGCTTATCCTTCAAAAAAATTAAATGGTCTCTATGGCTATCTTCTTCATGTTCTTGTAATGTGTGCATGCACACAACTCATTTCACCCACAGTGATTGTGTCACTTTTAAAGGATTTTAATACCAACTTAAGAGCCCGTCATTGGATATTCGATTTTGATGTTGTAGGTCACTGATGCACTAGTTCTTTGTGCCTATGCAGCTATGGACAAGTCGTCCAAAACTTTCCAACCTCCCCATGCCAGCAGAGATACTCGAGGATCACTTGAAGTTTTCAACCCTTCAGCTACCTACTCGGCCAAGCCTACCACTGATCCAGTTTTTCGCTCTGATCAGCCAACATGGAAGAGTCCGTCTGATTCACGCGGTGGCCAACAGCAGCTGCCTGGAGATGGAAAACCTATCACCTCATGGATGGCTTTGAAGGATACTATTCCTGGAGCAGCAGCTGGTAACATTATTAGCAAGCCTCTTGCGTCGTCCATCATTCAAGAGGAAAAGCCCAAGCATCCTGTGGCAGGGAGCGAAGTTGGTGCAGCAGAGCAGAGGGCCGCTGAGTGGGGGCTTGTCCTGAAAACTGACACCGATACTGGGAAGCCACAAGGGGTTACAGCAAGAACTTCGGGAGGGGATGAACCAAACATGAATAAGCCTTTCGAGTCCTCGAGAAGGAACTCAGAAAACTCGGTGCGCAGTTCTGGTGAATCTTCAGATGATGGCATGACCAGAGAGAAAAACTACTCCAGAGTATCCAATGATCTGAAAGATGCATTGTCTACTTTCCAGCAGACTTTTGTGGTGTCTGATGCCACCAAACCAGATATTCCAATCATGTACGCCAGTGCTGGTTTTTTCAAGATGACTGGATATACGTCCAAAGAGGTCATTGGAAGGAATTGGTATAGTAGTTACTTATAACAAATCTCATAAAACTTGCAATTTCTTTATCGTCAATCAAGTGATCTATTGTTAATTACCTGAATCAAGATCAAACATATTGGGTGCAGTCGGTTTTTACAAGGATCAGACACAGATCCCGAGGAGCTAGCCAAGATTAGGGAAACATTGCAAATGGGGTCAAGTTATTGTGGGAGGCTGCTAAACTACAAGAAGGACGGGACCTCTTTCTGGAATCTTCTTACAATTGCACCCATCAAAGACGAAACTGGGAAAATACTCAAATTCATTGGGTATGACGACTCCTCTTAACTTTCTAAAACGTCCGCATGTTTTAGTAATTATATATTTGTTGCTTGAAGTACAAATCTCGATTTTTTTTTTTGATACTTAAGTGGATGAAACCACTAAAAAACACTTGCACACTCACAAAGAGGCTACCCTAACAGCAACAACCCAACCCTAAAAACCATTACTCACTACGGGCTAATATGGTTCAACAGTGGTTGCAAGCCGATTGATTATGGAAAATGTTTCTAACCCCTCTGTTCGGCTCATACGTAAACTAACTGCTTCCTAATTTAAGTAATGAATAATCTGACAACTTGTTATAGTTCTTTTCTTTCTTTAATGATTGTTTGGGCCATTGAGCAGGATGCAAGTGGAGGTAAGCAAACACACAGAGGGTTACAAAGAAAAAGCGTTTCGTCCAAATGGACTTCCAGAGTCCTTGATTCGCTACGACGGTACCACTCTTGACTAGTTTTTGTTGCATTGCCTGCATAAGCTAAAAACATATTGTAACTCAAGGCATAATGTGCGCGATTTAGTCAGATTGTTATGTAATACACTAATACCAAAATAACTGTTGTATTGCATGCAGCTCGGCAGAAAGAGATGGCTACAAGTTCAGTGACCGAACTGATTCAAGCAGTGAAGAGGCCTAGGTCACAAAGTGAATCAACAAAACGTCCCTTCATGAGAAAATCCGAGGGCAGTGCATCTGAGCAGGAAAGAAGTGATGCCATAGACAATAAACAAACACCTGATAATGGATCCCTTCCTAGACGATTTTCTCACAATATCAGTAGAACTTCCATGCAAAGTATCGATGAGTTTCCTGACAAGAAGCAGAAAAAATCGAAGCGCCTTTCTTTCATGAGGTTTACTACATGTTTCATATCACTAATTTTTTGGAATCACTTCCATTTTGACTTTATTTTTCTCATTCTGAAGGATGCTAAGGAAAAATCAGTCAAGTTTTGAGAGCTTCGAGGACAGTGTAGCTGCAGATTATTATGGAGACAATCACGATGAATACGATGAGTTTGATAATGATGACGACATGCCTGAGAGTGTTGATGGTGTGGTAAGACGCAAGGAAATGAGAAAGGGTATTGATCTTGCTACTACGCTCGAACGTATTGAGAAGAATTTCGTCATAACCGATCCCAGGCTCCCCGATAACCCCATTGTAAGATGTCACTTCTGAGGTGTATACATTGATGCAGCACAGCCTTTTTTATTATATCATCAGTTATGCCTTGAATTATGATTGCAGATATTTGCATCTGATAGCTTCTTGGAGCTCACTGAATACAGTCGTGAGGAAATCCTTGGAAGAAATTGCCGGTACCATCTTGAAAAAATTCATTGCTCTCATACTTTTTTTCATAAAACTGCTTTGTATACAATATTGTGCAACCCGACTCAGGCAAACTTGTACTCAAAGCAGTTGATTGGTAACTTTATTTTTTTTGCTTTATTAACTCCTAAGAAAAGGTAGCATAGTGTTGTTGTTTTGGGATGATATTACAAGTCTTCTCTATAAGCTTATGTCTTTCAACTGGATGAGCCTACTTGTAGATTTCTCCAAGGCCCTGAGACAGATCCTTCTACTGTGAGGAAGATTAGGGATGCAATTGACAACCAAACAGAAGTCACTGTGCAGCTCATAAATTACACGAAGACAGGTATGATTTGTTTTATATTGACTTGTGATTACAAGTTCTCATTTGAAAAACCAGTAGGGTATCATTTAATACCTTTGGATTGTTCATAGGGAAAAAGTTCTGGAATGTATTCCATCTGCAGCCTATGCGTGATCAGAAGGTATTATTCTACAATTCCTTTGAATAAGTGAATAAGGTTTGGCTATTAAGGCGAACTTCATTGAGATATATCACCTTTTTGACTGGGTAAGCCTGCTTGTAAAAACAGGGGGAAGTGCAATATTTCATTGGGGTACAGTTAGATGGCAGTGAGCATGTTGAGCCACTGCACAACTGCATACCAGATTCAACTGCAAAAGAGAGTGAAAAGCTGGTTCGGACCATCACTATTTGCGTCATCTATTATTTCCATGTGTTGCCTTTTTTTTGGGGACTTTTGTGCATAGAAATATCTTGCCGAAATTTGATTTGTGCTGAACAACATCTGTCTTTTAATACTTTCAGGTGAAAGAAACTGCAGTAAATGTTGATGATGCAGTTAGAGAACTTCCAGATGCCAATACGGTAATGTGTATACTGTATAGTAGTAGATGTCTTGAACATATTTTGGAAAGGTTTATAAATTATATTTCTAATTACTTATAAATGGAAAATTGCAGAACCCAGAGGATTTATGGATGAATCATTCCAAGATGGTTTCTCCAAAGCCTCACAGGAGAGACAGTCCATCGTGGCTGGCCATACAGAAGGTATCATACCATACATTTTGGATGCCTCATTCACAAGTAGAACTATCTGATTCAGATTTGTAACATCAACGTGAGCTTGTATGCTTGATAATTCTTACATACATAAATCTTATGCTGCAGATTTTAAGTTCTGGGGAACAACTCGGTTTGAAGCATTTCAGACCAGTAAAACCCTTGGGCTCAGGAGACACTGGAAGGTTAATTGTGTTTGTGTTTGTACTCTGTTGTAGATGAAATTTAATTTATTTTCTTAACTTTTTTGATGAATTGTTATCTAAACCTTTGTGGCAGTGTGCATCTTGTTGAGTTGTGTGGGACGGGACAGTATTTTGCTATGAAAGCCATGGATAAGAGTGTCATGTTGAACCGTAATAAGGTATGGTGCTGTTCCTAAGCTTTAAATTTTCTAATCAGAAGTGGCAGCCATGGCCCTATCAGCTATCACCATATATGTGAAGTGAAATACATATTTTCTCCCATAAACCTTAGTAGATATGGTGCATTGCCTATAGATAGGTCGAATACCAGCTGGAGGATTCAATCTGATGGGATTTGTGACGTCTTTTTAATAGATTGGTGAATTGTTTCACTTGTGTGTATACTGTATAGCATAACTGATTATCGAACATCTGATCAGCATCTTGTGCTTCTGTTTTCATTCCCCTTAGTGTCTGCCCCTCTCATGTTACAGGTGCATAGAGCTTGTGCTGAAAGAGAAATCCTTGACATGTTGGACCATCCTTTTCTTCCTGCACTTTATGCTTCATTTCAGGTTGCTCAATCACTTATTTTTAAAATTCTCTAGTAATGCATAGAAGAGATACTTTCATGTTTTGTTGGTTTAATTATATTTTATCCGTTATTTTCCCTTTTTTCCTTGCTTGGTTTTGTTTCGCACTTTTAGAAATCATTTGTCTATGCAGACTAAAACGCATGTCTGTCTAATAACTGATTACTGCTCCGGTGGAGAACTTTTTGTACTGTTGGATCAGCAACCTAAGAAAATTCTGAAGGAAGACGCAGTGAGGTAAAGTGTTCTCCACCTCAATTTTGATTTGACATTCCAGTACCTACACAGTTTATGAATTTGTTAGTTATTACCACCTGGAAGCAGATGCCTGATTTACCTGAACGATCCTTGTAGATTTTTCGCTGCAGAGGTAGTAGTGGCATTGGAATATCTTCATTGTCAAGGTAATGGATCCTGTTTGCAGTCTTAATTCAAAACTCTATTGAAACGACAATTATAACTTTGAACTCATTATAGCAAAACACATAAAGAATGCTCATGTCATAAATAAATATCAGTGCAGCTTTTCCAGTAGGAAACCATTGGGTTAGAACTGGTTTCAAGTTTGTGTGGAATACTGATAGACTACATACTATCGGCTACACTCTCATATTGTTTTTGTTGGATTGTAGGGATAATTTACCGAGACCTGAAGCCTGAAAATATTCTGCTGCAGACCAGTGGGCATGTTGCTTTGACCGATTTTGATTTGTCTTGTTTAACGTCCTGCAAACCCCAGGTACTAAACTGTGCATAACCCTCGACATAGAATCACTTCTAATTTGGATCCTCAAGCTTTTAATTATCGTTACGGGATTGGTGTATGTTGCAGCTGTTGATGCCAAACTCAAATGACAAGAGATGGCATCACAAAAGCCAACGAACCCCAATATTTATGGCTGAGCCAATGCGAGCGTCAAATTCTTTTGTTGGCACTGAAGAGTATATTGCTCCGGTAAGTATATCCTTTTTATGCTTATATAAACATCCAGTAAAAAGCTTATAGTGTACTTGTGTGTGTTTTCTGTTTAGGAAATTATTACTGGAGCGGGCCATTCTAGTGCAGTGGACTGGTGGGCTCTTGGTAATATACTTGTTTGCTAATTACCGGCTGATTCCTCATATTGTCTTGTCTTTTTATGTGATGAGCTGGATAAAATGATGAGCTCAAAACCTCTGCTACTAATATTATACTAAGGATATGACATCATTTAATTCCTCAACTTAAAACCACACTTGAGCGGCTTATTGATATCTATCGTGTTACGTGATAGATCGATGGTATTATATTTCATATGATCATTTTGGCTGATTTATATTGTATGTGAATTTATCAGGTATTCTTTTGTATGAAATGCTTTATGGATACACTCCTTTTAGGGGGAAAACGAGGCAAAAAACCTTTGCAAATATTCTTCACAAGGATCTGCGGTTCCCAGCAAGCATCTCGGTGAGTATTGAGTTCTTTATTGGTTCTTAGTAAGTTGCAAAATATTCGAGTGCCTGTTATTGCTCAGTGATTGAAAACTTGGATGCTTGTTTTTTATTATTATTATGGATACCAGGTGAGCATGCAAGGGAAACAGTTGATGTACCGCTTGTTGCATCGAGACCCAAGAAACAGACTAGGTTCACGGGAAGGAGCAAATGAAGTGAAGCGACACCCTTTTTTCCATGGGGTCAATTGGGCACTTGTCCGCTGCAAGGTACATTAGTTCGTGAACAAAACTTCACCTTTGACATAACATATAGCTCATCTGATATGTTGATTTTGTTACCAATATGTTGAAATTTCAGAGCCCTCCTGCTCTTGAATCTCCAATGCTCGACTCTGAAAATGCAGCAGCCACTAAAGCGGTAGATTCAGAGCTACTTGATCTACAAATAAATGTGTTTTGACTTGCGCTGCATAATGCTACGCTAAAAGGATCAAGGAACTCTCGCAGCTGCATCATTTCATTTGGCATAGCTTTAATAAACTAGGTAAAGATGGTGAATGCAAGATTCCTAAATGTTATATTGTTATCTTTTGTGTTTCTCAATTTTAATAAATTATAATCCCAGTGTGCACATTTTTTTTTTTTGCTTTTCCCCTCATATAAGTAAACTTTATTTTTGTGCTCAATGATGTGCGTTTCCATCTCATTGTTATTTTTCCCATTTACTCATATATAGAAACCATCATCAACAGCATAAACATATTGTTCTTCCATAATATTTCTCTCTTCATATCCGTTTTAAATTTCTCCAACACATACATATTTTTAGTACAGTAATTTTATTTTGAAACTGAGTAATAATAATACAGATTCGTATCATGTGCATCCAAGTAAAAAAACAGCAATTTAAAATTGACGTAGTTTAAGTAGAACATTATCAAAACCACATCATCGTCCTTGTTTTGACAACAAATTGATGCGCTTATTTGGATTTTATTCCTAATAAAAACAAAATTAATGATATCTTGAAGCTCAATGTCGTGGACCATTGAGTGGTGTCCTCTGTTTTCTTTTTGAATGTAGGTTAGGTCCTCTGTTTAGGCCTATTTTCAATTCGCTCATTTTTCAAAACTCACTAGAGAGAGACTTCACTTCACCGTGTTCATAGACGACATGCCAATCCGTTCACCGACGCTATTTGAGGTCAGGAAAGTAGGGCTGGCCTTATTGAAATTTCTAAAATACAGCTGTTGATAATTGCGTGTGCTGTGTTTCTCGTTTATTCATCCTTTATGTCATTATTAATTAGTATTGTTTTTTTTTTGCGTATATCATATTTTTGTCATAAGTGAAAGAAGAGAATCAGAGCCCTAATTTTGAAAAATATGGTTACTTTTGAATACTGTTGAGCCTTGAAAAATAGTGATTATGATGTGTAAATCTTTGAAATTTTCTACTGTCATATGTCTTTTGTCTCAACTCAAACCTTAAAACTGTTCATCTATGGAAACAAGATCAATGAATTGCAATGCAAAAAATCTCAGATATTGAAGCTACTCTCACTCCTCTTTTCATGTATTTAGAAGTTTTCCTTGTGAAACTGGAAGCGTGTAGATGTGTTTAGACTGAACTCAAGGCACAGGTGTTTCAGTGTCTTGGTAAGGGTCGCGCTTCCGCAATAAAATACACCTGAAACATAATCAGAGCCATTATTCTTTCATTTTACTGATTTTGATTTTGGAAAAAATATAAGTTTTTACACTAACTAAAAGTCTTACCAATTCGAGAATCTCCGTGAGTACTGGTTAAGTTTGCGAACACCTTTTTCCAGTTAGGTCTTGCAAAATGTGTTTTTATCTGTTGGTTGTGTTGTGTGTAAACATATATAAATATCACCTACTGGGCGTAAAATTTCATGTTAATGTTTGCATATATATATATATACCCGACTTTCGGAGACGATGTCCACTCCATTCCGTGCATGTTGTAACTTTTGCACCATGGCAATAAGTGCAGATCGTGCATCTCCTTCTGCATACACACTAGTCAAGTAGTTGTGCATCTCGATTATATTCTACAGCAAATCAAGTAGTAGTACGTAATTAATGTAATTAGAAGAGTAAACACATGGAGTGGAGTTGGGGTTAATTATCATATAACGCTGAAACTTATATTTGCCAGGTACTTACATCACGATCATAATCCGCAATGTCATCCATGACACCTTTGAACCAGTCGAAAGAGTCTTGTTCCCTCGTAACCCAATAGAAATATGCTCTTTGTGGACCCTTTTTTTCTACATTGTATACCTGCTGTTCATTATTTGTCGCGTCCTGCATTCATACACCGTTGAGTTTTGATGTTAAGTACCTAATTAATTAAGTTTGAACACTGCATGCTTCAAATAATCTTAACGTGCCTGCTTTGCCTTTCCAACACTCGTAGTGTCATGGCCAGCTGCTGGTTTCATGTTGTTTATTAAGTCCTTTAAAATGCTGATAAATGGGGTTGCTCCAATTCCGAGGCCAATAAGCAGTAGGATGTCGAACTTCTTGTAGTTTTGCGCTGGGGCACCGTAAGGCCCTTTGATGACGATTGTTGGAAAGCTACCATAATGCATAGTAAGAAGAAGATTATGATCGGCCTGTTTTATAGCCATAGGAACCTGCTATATTTTGACAAGTCTAGTGTCATTACCTTGGTGGTATATAGTCATGGTCATCATCCGAGACTACTTTAGTCTCCATTCTCATAATACCTCCCCTTTTCGGCGTTGAGGCTGTTGGCTGACAAATCTGCACATTTTGTTCTCTTAATATCAAATATTAATACATGTTGAAATGTTAATTTATCCAAAACAATTAATAGAAGATATATGATTTTTTAGTCAAATCTAATGTAAGAACTACTCACTGGCTCAAATCTGTTTTTGAGCTCTGTAGTCCAATCTCCCAAGGTTCGTATATGTACACTCAAGAAGCCATCTCCTGGCGCCGAAGTGATTGAGAAAGGATGCCTGTAAATTGATGCTAGTCTCAATTTAAGAAGCCAAAAATATATTTTAGTTTCAGGGTTATTCCTCATCGGACGAGTGTTAGTAATTACCATTCAAAATTTGATATATCTGGGCATTTGACGAAGATGTACATCCCACTCTTGTACTTGAATCCAGGAGGTTTGCTCATATGGAGAGCTAAGACATTTCCCGTGTATATTATAGCCTAAGAAAGTTAAATAAATATTTATTGGTACCAATTTTTAGTCTGATTATGAGAGAGCAGTTGTAAAAATTAGTACCTTAATGATGCTCACACGATGGTTGTGATCTCTGGATGACAGATGTGTTCTCTCACTGGCATACAAGAGGACTGGAGCTAAAATGTACATCCATGTCTGTAAACAAGGACCACCAATGAAAGAATGCAGTGTAAGAAATTCAAATACATATAGTCATTTCCTTTCGGCATGATGATGATACTTACTGTTTTCTTGTACCATTCCTTGGTTAGAAACAAGAACCAGCCGTGAGCAACGAGAAGGATGTACACTAATACAAGTAGATGATGTGTGTACCAAAAGGCATTGAACCCGGCCAACTGGTGCAGAGGCGGTGGCAACTTGATGACATTTCTTCTGAATGAATGGGTAGCCAATGTGAAGGAGATTGCCATTAGAACTATCATGATAATCCCTGTTATTCCTGGAATACTTTTTACAAGATCCATAAAAGATGATGGCTGCTTGTTCTGGAATCCTTCTCCAAGAACTGCTAAGAAATGGCTGTTTGGAAAAGCAATAATTCTAGGGAAATCACACGACACGTGCATTAGAGTATGTATTACCGTCCCTACTGCAATTGCTGCTGCAATGAACTTGTGAAAGTTAATATTGTCATCAAATGGTATAACTTTGCTTAGAAACGTTGATCTGATCTTGGTAAGTGTTCCTCTGCAGACAGGCAAGAGTATGAGGGCCATATTAAACTTGAGGGTTTCAGCTGAACCTTTCGCAATGCACACACAATACCCCATCACATCAAATGCTGCCCGATATCTGTACTCGTCAGCTTTCCATCCAAAGAGGAGTATGTTTATTGCTATCCACAAAGAAAACACCCATATTCTCTTCCAGTTTTCATGCAAAACTTCTACTGTTTTTGAAAAGAATTTGCTAACAGGAGTCCTATATTTTTTAGGGATCATTGTTTTTGCTAGTATTTGACTGTATCGGGTATTTTTGGTGACTTCTTCAGAGCTCACCATCCCTCGCAAAAGAGTCTCCAGTTGCCACATCTGTTGATGGAAAAATAACCATAATCCAGAAAATTAACGGGACAGCACATTGCTATGAAGGTATATATATATATATATGTGTTTCAAACCTCTATATATCCTTGGTGGTCAGGATCAAGCTCTTCCATGATTAATGCTGCATATGCTTCTGCTTGTTGCTTTAGTTTTGTCAACTTATTTGCAGATGCACTCAACATTATGACCTCCAAATAACATAGTGCAATTATTTAGTTTTTAACACCAAATTAAGTGTATGAAACTGTGAATATATATGAACTAAAGAAGTATAGTATGCATCACTTACCTCTTTAACTTCATCCTCTGATAGTTTACCATCTCCGTTTTTGTCGCACCTGATGAAAGCACCATTTATATAGTAAAATACCACCGTTATTGTGCAGGCAGCCAGGGCACAACTAGAAAAATGATGATAGATATGTTGTGCTTACATGTCAAAGAATATATGTAGGCGGGAATCAATGTCTTGATTGGTCATGTCCTCCCAAAACTTTCTGAGTTCGTCAATAGTAATCCCATTTTCTGTGTTGATGTTCCGACGTCTAGCTAGAGTATCAAAAAGCTCCATTGCAAATTCCTTGGAGTCTCCCATTCCTGGAAGTTGTTGAAATTATGAACATATTGAGAGTTTTGATTTTTCCTCAATCAACAAAGTAGTACAAGTTATATAGGCAAAAAAGAGATGCAAATAAATTAATTACCAATGCATGGTCCGAATTTTTCTTTACTTAACCTGCAATCAATGGCATACTGACTGAACCCTCTCTCGACAGATTTCCAAGCATCATTTTCCTTGCCGGTGACCGTCCTATCAAGAAAGCGCAAGCTTTGGAGACCTCTTGCAGCGGTGGATCCTGTTCGCCCCATAGCGTGTAGAGTTGGAGGATAAGCAGCCCCAGCGTTGTTCCTCTTCCTTACGTTGCTGGCATTCCTCCTAAATGACAATTCAATATGTCTGGGGCTGGGGCTCTGTTGCTGCCCGTCACAAATCGGTATGGCCACCGTCCTATCGACTTCCACGCTCTCCAGAATCCATTTTGTGGAGTCATTGCTTTTGTCATCTATGTTATTACTCATTTATAACACCTCCAACCCGAATTCCAATTAATAATTCCCCGTGGAAGAATTGCAGGCATGCAGGAGAAATGGGATTAGGATGATGAGAGATTGAAAATGTCCAAATTTCTGAGATTGATGAACAAGTGATGAAGAACAATGAAGCTTTCATTTTACTGTCTAAATATAGAGTCACCTTACTCCCATGTTTGACAATGCTCAAACGTCATCATATGTATTTCCATAAACAATGAGATCGACTTCATTTAATTATCCCAAGCAAGTTCGTTAAAATTGCGAGTTAACTCACAAAATCGTACGATTTTATCTTTTTACCTACATAATTTGAGTTAAATCGCATGTAAAATCGTTTCGACACTAGCACAATTTTAAAGGAGGTAAAATCTGGTAAAATCGATAAATATTATATAAATGGCAGTCTTTTTCCTTTTTTGATTCTTAAGAATCCATGGTTTGATATGTTTATGCTTTATAAGACTAGTTACAGTGGGGTGTTTAATTGGGTGTTGAAAAATGAATTAATGAGTTTAATGGAGGTGTTGAATTGATGTGTACTAAATTGTGTTTTTTTTGATTCATAAGTGGACTTGAGCCACCGAAAAAAACTAACGATGCCTAACTAGGCAAACAGCAACACTGAGACAGCGAAAAAACACTACAACAGACAACAAAACACTGAGAACACTGAAAATAAACACAGAACAACAACACTAAGCACTAAGCTAGAGGCTCCCCAGAACAGGCCTCCACTGCCTACCCTGAATAAGAACAACAGGAGCTAGCTCTACTCTGCACCCCACGCCAAGATAGCTAGCAAAACACCCCACCACTACGAAGCAAAACTGATAAGACGAACCTGAGAAAGGGCACTAAAAGCCACTGACCTTTACCCTCCGAGCTACTCTGACTGACACTAACTCTCCGGACTCTTCCACGAGACTCTGCTACTTACCTTCATTTATTATGAAGATTCACGAAAATCTGAATCATCTCTTCCTCAGGTAAGTTACCTTTGATCCCCAATCTTGATGCAATATGGTAAGTTTTCTCGGCCTCCACTCTAACTAGCCTTCTTCTTCCTTCTTCCTCGTCTTCCTGCGCCTCCCCACAAGGCTTAAAGTCAAGGCCTGGACCTACTTCCGAGGGTAGATCAGCTCCAGCAGCACATAAATTATTCTCTTTAGCCTCTGATTCCTTCCTAAGTAAGAAATCCCTCGCTTCTTCATCTGATCCTGCTCTATCCACTTCAAATTGTGTTATTGCTTCAGACAACTTATTGGACTTATTTGACTTTTCCAACTCCTCAAGGTAGGAATTCTTGAGACGATCTAACTCTGTCCTCTTCTTCCTTCTTTGAACCTTGAAAGCGGCCTTCCCCTTAGATTCTTTTCTTCTAGCAACTTTCAAGGAACGTTGAGCTATATCATCGAACTCCTTAGCCAACTCAACTTCTGATTGGCCAACCTCTTCGACGCACCCTCTAAACTATCAGAACACCTAAAAAGGACCCCATCCTGAGAGCTGAAAACGACAACCGCGGCCTCAACCTGAGTACGAGGAACCGAAATCTCGCAATCCACAAGAGGACTCACGTTGCCCCGGCCCTCTACCCCAAGACAAGGGGAGCACAAGCCTATCCCCAACTGCCCAATTGTCCCCTTCCCCACACTCCCTTTTCCTCTACGCTGCAAAAAGGAAAACAGCGTAGTGTCCCAACTACTCTCTGACACTTCACTGATTGAGATCGACTTCCCCAATTCCTTTTCATCTCCTGCTGACCGGGCCAAGGGAGACTCGCAAGTCTCCACCAACCCCAAAGGAGATTCTGGCACAAATTGGGAGGTCACTAAAGTGCCCTGAATCTTCTGCCCAGGAGAGACGGACTTAACAACACTGGAATCCATGCGGCTCGTTTCCCCATCCGACCCCCAATCTCGATCACTGCCTTGCACAACCACCTTATCGCGAACCCCGCATTGCCTCGCCGCTCCATACTGCTGGCCATTGCAAGTCTGACCTTCGATGAAAGAACTGAACACCACAGCCTCCTCCCCTTAATCTTTCGACTCCTCCACCTTCCACTCCGTTTCCCTTCCATTAAAAAAGCATTCTTCACAAATTACAGATTCAGCAACGATGCCTCCAACATCTGCTTCAAAGACCTCAAAGATTCAGTCCAGCCTTTTCATCTCCACCAGCACTCTCACACTCTCTAAGCCAAACTCCTAGAAATCCATCATTTCCACCTTCAAGAAAAGACCCAAGGGCTCAACAATCTTCTGGAAGTTTGCCTCACTCCAAGCTTTGAAGGGAAGCCCAATAATGCTCAGCCAAACTAATCTAAGCCTTGAAGGGACATCTTCTTTCTATTTTTGAAAACTAGAGAACCTTCTACTTAAAGAAGAGAAGCTCCCTGAGAGGCAAGACTCTAGATAATTCATTGAAAAGAAATGGATTAGCACTTTTTTTCCCCTATAAGGAAAAATCTTATGAAGCTTTATTCCATCAAGCTTCAACTCCTCCTCGAGCTGGCTGGAAGGGATGAAAGCCTTCAGCACTGCCACAACACTTCTAAGAAGCCACTCCTCATTCTCTGCGATCACCTCCAGAGGGACCTTTCTTATCTTTGCGGAGAACTGAAAACCAGCCTCAGAAGGATCAACTACCACAGCTTCCTTAAATTGATTTCGCCTCGAGAGAGGCTCCAGAGCATGCCTTTGCTGACCTTTCCCCGCCACATTCAAGGAATTTCTGGGTTTTCCTCCAAAGTCCGCAAGCTTGACTATCAATCTGCATCTCCCGAACAAAGAACCATTCCACCTACTGATAGCCTCATGAGCCTCCTTCAATTCTTTGTACCTCACAAACCCGAATCTAGACTTTGTTGCTCTTCTTTCCTTGAGTGGTAAGAACACGTCCATTGTTTTCCCAGCAAAATCGAGCAACTTCCGAAGCCAGGAGGTATCTTTGTCTCCAGGGATGTTGTCAATGAAGACACTGAAAAGGGTCTCCCTCAACTGTTGGAAATGCCCATACCTTCTCTCTCCCTCCTTCCTTTCAACGGGAAGATTCCCCTCTCCCTGCTCCATTAACTTCACAGCAAGAAAACCGTAGAAAATTGGAGTAGAAACCTGCGGATATGAGCAGACGCACCAAAGCAGACCGGCCGGGACTGAGCAAAGCCCGAATCAAGTCGACCAGATCTGGACCCAAGCTCTGAAATAAAACAACCGGAAGTAAACAAGAAGCACCGAAGCACACCGACCGGATCTGAGAAATAGCGATCTGAGAAGAAGCGAGCCGCCGACGAAAACCGACCAGAGCCGCCGAAGAAAACCGAGCGTCAAACGACCGGATCTGAGAAATAGCTCGACGCAGACCGACTGGACCAAAGCAGAAGACCTTCCGCGCGATCCCTAGCGGACGAAGCAGCTGGACCAAAGAGATTCACGAGAGGTGAAGAGAAATCCAGAGCCACGCGTGAGCGCGTGTCCTTCTCTCAAGAAATCAATTTGCTGCAGGGTTTAAAAATTAAACATGTTGAAACAATCTGCCAAGGGGACAAGACTGCCACGCGACATCATATCATTGGAGCTGATATTGGTTGCTGCCATTGTTGCCACGTGTCGCGATGTGATTGGCTGCTGTGCTTTTATTTTTATTTTATCTCATCCTAATTATTTAGTGTCAATTACTTCATAGTAATTTTTTTTTATTTTTTATACCAAATTCATCATTTTTTGTACTCTATAAATAGAGACTTGTTTCATTTGATTTAGACACAAAAAAGAAAACCTCTTTTTCATATAAATTTTCTATTATCCTTCAATAAACTCTTCTTTTTAATTTTTCAACATTTTCTTAGTGAAATGGATCCTAACAATAACCATTTCAACACCCAAAATTCTTATAATTATTTTAATTTAATTATAATCAATAATTGTTATAATTATGTATTCACAAAAACAAAAATATAAAAGTAAATAAGAATATGAAATACAAGTGGTGGGGTATAGAGTGATTAGTTGGAAGGGTGTTGAATTTTTTTTAAAAAAATGATGTGAATTCGTTGATAAAAAATGGGAAACACAACGCTGCACAAGAACACAAAACAGACTAAACAACCTATCACAAAACTGACAAAAACCTACTACCAGACCCCAGCACCCTGACCTGACACCAAAACTCGCCAAGCCTAATCTGAGGCAGCAAAAACACACAAAAATCCAACCGAAAACTAGCTAAAAGAATCATTAATCAATGAAATTCATGTCAATCATCCTAGCTAAATCTCCCTTGTCACACACCTCCTTCTTGATCGCCCCAATCTTTATTTTCAAGTACCACACCGTGTCTCGGACTAGTCTGATAACAGTGGTTTCCTCCTCTCTAAAGATCGTGGCATTCCTAGCTAACCAAATACCATTCATTGTTCTGGTACATGCTATTGCAATCAGTTTTGTTTTGATCCGCTTTTGAGGTAACCCCTTAAACCAGGGAATCAGAAGCTCCCATCTGCTAGGGGCCTGCTCCACCTTCAAATAATGCATCACCTCTATCCACACTGCCATTGAGAACCTACACTGGAAGAACAGGTGGTCTCTACTCTCATCTGCCTCCTAACAAAGGACACAGGTCCTTGCTCCAGTGAAGCCCCAAATACTCATTCTGTCCTTAGTCATCATCTTGTCTTGGACTGCTAACCAGGCGTTGAATGAATCCCTCGGCGCATTGAATACATTCAAGACTAAGTTGTGCCAGTCCACCTCAGTTGTGTGCACTCTCAGCGTGTTGCATATCCTTGGCACCAAAACCCTCCCCACGCCCGTTCCAGTTGGCTGAGCCATTAGCTATAGATACACAACTAAGCCCTATCCTCATACACTGCATAAGCTGCTTGAGGACCCATGAATTATCTACTTTCACCTCATCCTCCCACCAGTGCTTGCCTTTAGACCAATACTTGGCCATCCAATCTGTCCAGGCACTATTGGAGCCTTCACTCTTGCCCCACATCTGATTAATGACCATTGAATAATTCATCACTTCTAAGTTTTTTATGCCCAGCCCCCCTTCCTTCTTGTCTCTACACACCTTATCCCAACTCACCAGGTGCCCCCTTCTTGTCACAGCTACCCCTCCAAAGGAATCTGGCGCAAAGGGAGTTAACTGCATGAATAACATTCTTAGGCAGCATGCAGACCCGTGCCCAGAAAAAGGCCATAGCCTGCAGGACAACCGAGACCAGGACTTTCCTGCCAGCTCTGGATAAATATCTGTTGCTCCAGTAATCCAACCGAGTGGTCATCCTGTCAATGAGATTGTCGCAGTCCTTCCTGCTCAGCTTTTTTGAAGTGAGCGGAAGGCCTAGGTACCTCACTGGAAGAGGGCACACCATGGTACCAATAATCGATTCTACCCAGGCCACTGATGAGTCGTATTTATACGACTCATCGAGTCAACAAATCCCACCAATTCTGACACTTTATCATACAAACAGTTACTTCTTAGTGTTATTTTGCATTTCAGGTGTTTCGGAAGCTCTAGGAGGAAACGCGCTTAAAGACTGGCATTTTAGGCCAAAAACATCACAGTTTCAAATTAGACCTTTGGACAGTCGACGGAGTGCTGGGAATGGACCGCTGATCAAAAAAATACAATCCACATGCCATTGCAAAGGTGACTCAATTCCCTACAACTCTCTAGTTCACACCGAGAGCAGCCGAGATTGTTTGGATGGTCGAAACAAGAGTTGAAGTGAAGACAGACAATCTGGCCGAGAGTTCCACATGCACTTTACACTTTAGGTGCACGCCGAGTCGGCCCGATCCAAACCGAGTGAAGGCTGGCCCAAGACGAGTTCGAAGTCACAAATCTCGGCCCGTCTTCTCCTCCATGCGTGGCGGTTTAGGAAGCTTCTAGAAGACTTGTTGGCCAAGTAAACTTGCTAGCCAAGTAAACTTGCTAGCCAAGTAAACTTTCTAGCCAAGTAAACTTGCTAGCCAAGTAAACTTACAAGCCAAGCAAAGTCGATTTTAGGACATGTTTCCTAAAACCGTTTATGGACCGACTTCAACTTGGAAACTTTGAGGCCCTTGTCTACTCTATAAATACAACCTCATATCATGGGTTTCAAGCATCCCTCAGCACTCGAAGCAACTCACAACTCGAGCTCTCCTCCTCGGTCTGAAGTCCTTCTTGGCGCCTGATGGACCATAATTATACCAATCATAAACACAGTTAAACCCACCAAATTAGACTGTTTGTCTATTTAACTTTTGCTTGTTAGTTCCGATATTTATCTACAGGGTATTTTGGAGCCTAGAGAGAATACACGCTAAGGAGGAGTTTTTACGCTGAAAATATATTACGAGTCATTCCAAGGTCACGACCAGATGCCGACTGAAGAAATCTCAAGATCCTGACAAGGAATCACTCAAAACAAATCCAACCGAAGGGCAACCAAAGTCAGTCCGGAGCTGAAATACACCGATAGTTTTGTGAAAACTTCACAAAAATCACAAAACCTCTTTTCCCTTGCATAGTGACCGGCGGCTTTGGGCATCATCCATCCACCTTGTGCCACCTAGGGGGCGGCTCTCCTCCTCCTTCATCGCCAACCGGCGGCTTTTGAGCTCCCCTTGGATGCTTGCCATGTGGTTTGATCCAAACCACATCTTCTCCTCCCCTTTTGCTATAAATACCCCCCTCTTCACTTGTAAACATCATCCCACAATCCATACTTCACTTATCTCTCTAGACTTTTGGGCACTTTTGTACGCTTTTGTTTGAAATCTAGAATACTCCTGTTGGTTCTTGAGTATTATAGTAGTTTTAGAGAATACTCCTGTTGGTTCTTGAGTATTCTCCTTTACTTACTGTCTTTCAAAAACCCTCGAGTACTTAGCTATGGTATCCACCTCTATGGATATTCGTAGCTAAACTCTTCATTCGGTTGAAGGGGTGTACTTGTATCATAAAATATTTTAGGCCATATTTTAGTGCCTCTTCTTTGTATTCAAAACTTGTTCTATGTGCCATATATTAGGTTAGAACTTCCAAGGTTGAGTGGATGCTTGGAATGGCAAAGCTCTTCCGTGGGAGTTTGTAAACATACTCGGATAAGTGGATGCTTGGAATGGCAAAGCTTATCTGAGGAGTTTGACCTTTCTAAAACACCATTTGGTTGGTCGGGAATGACTGGTCAAATGGATGCACATAGGCTAATATACCTTGGAATGGGGTATTAGTCTAAATAGAACAAGTGCTCTACGACCTTGGAATGGGCTAGACAGTGTGGCAAATCGAGTGCTTGGAATGGCCTTGATACACGTTTGAATACTTAGAAGGATCACTAAAGGTCAATGATAAACAGGCTATGATACAAGGCCCCCGAAACCGAATGCTTTCCTTAAATTCAAACACCACCTGCATTTACTTTCTTAGTATAAACTGCCTTATCAACTGCTCACCCCCCGGAAGACTTGCCAATCACGCAACAACCGCTGTAAGTTTTCTTCCTTTTATTTTCAGTATTTACTTTTCTGTCATTTACCTTTCCGCATTAAAAACCAAAACCAACCAAAAAAACACTTACTATTCCGCACTAAAACCTCAATCAACCTAAAACACGTTCCCTCCCTGTACGATCCCTCAAAGAACAACTTATCCCCCTAATTCCCTTGGGTTCGACCCCTACTTACCACTTGCTACCCAGTAGTGAAGTCGCGAGTAGAGGACTTATAAATTTATTCTTGACGTTTGCACACGACGACTGTGCGTCCGTCAGCGCCCTTCATCATTCCGGCCCGGTTTCCTTCTCCTTCGTTCGGCAATAGAGAAGCAATTTCTGTCTTTTTATTGTCTTGTTATTACATGGATATGAGTAGCTAAACCACCTATTCGGTTTAGGGTTTAAATTATTGTGACGGATGTTTTGAGATTCCATGCTTAATACTATTTTTGTGTTCTACTAGTTCTTGTGCACATTAATCTCGGTTTGAATTGCAAGGTTAAGTGGAGACCCGAAACGGTAAAGCTTAACCGAGCAATCCATACCCCATGTTTACTGCCTATTTGATACTAAACCTTTAGAATAGGTAGTTGCACTGAATCTAATATAACCTGAAATGGAGTATTAGGTTTGCTAGAACTAGAAGTCTATAACCTGAAACTGAGTAGATTGTGGCGTAGCGACTTGAAACGGTCCTACCTTAGGTTATAACCTGAAACGGAGTAACCACACTTAAGAACACAGAATTAGATACTTAGAAATCGATGACAAACAAAGTCACAATAAGAAACCCTAGACCGAATATTCTCTCTGATTGATATCTCTCGCTTATTTCCTTATTGCACTTGTTTCCAAATTATTCACAACCCAATTGTCTTTCCTTTTACAGAATAACAAGTAACCGCTCTAGCTCTCTAGGGTTCGACCCTTGCTTGCCGCTGTACTAACCCATAGCCAAGAGTAAGGAAAAATATAAATTTAAATTTGACTTGCACAACGACGCCTGTCAGCCACTTTAGCTTCATTCATCCCTCCTGTGAAGAGATGGCTCTTCTGAAAATTGATAGCCAGACCAGAACAATCTAGGAACTTTGAGACCACTCCCTTAATCGCTTCTATAGCTGACCCCTGCTACTACTGAAGAGAATAAGGTCATCCGCAAACATGATGTGCGATAACTTGATCCGATGGCACTTGGGGTGTGACAGATGCTTGTCGTCAGAGCAAATGTACAAATAAATTTATAAGTCCGCTACTCGCGACTTCACTACTGGGTAGCAAGTGGTAAGTAGGGGTCGAACCCAAGGGAATTAGGGGGATAAGCTATTCTTTGAGGGAATTGTACAGCGAGGGAGCGTGTTTTTAGGTTGATTGAGGTTTTAGTGCGGAAAAGTAATTGTTTTTTTGGTTGGTTTTGGTTTTTAGTGCGGAAAAGTAAATGACAGAAAAGTAAATACTGAAAATAAAAGAGAAGACTTACAGCGATTGTTGCGTGATTGGCAAGTCTTCCGAAAGGTGAGCAGTTGATAAGCAGTTTATACTAAGAAAGTAAATGCAGGTGGTGTTTAAATCTAAGGAAAGCATTCGGTTTCGGGGGCCTTGTATCATAGTCTGTTTATCATCGACCTTTAGTGATCCTACTAAGTATTCAAACATGTATCAAGGCCATTTCAAGCGCTCGATTTGCACACACTGTCTAGCCCATTTCAAAGTCGTAGAGCACTTGTTCTATTTAGACTAGCACCCCATTTCAAGGTATACTAGCCTATGTGCATCCATTTGATCAATCATTTCCGATCAAACCAAATGGTGTTTAAAAGAGGTCGAACTCCTCAGATAAGCTTTGCCATTTCAAGCATCCACTTACCCGAGTATGTTCACGAACCCCCACAGAAGAGTTTTGCCATTTCAAGCATCCACTCAACCTTGGAAGTTCTGACCTAATATATGGCACATAGAACAAGTTTTGAATACAAAGAAGAGGAACTAAGAGTATAGCCTAAAGCATTTTATGATACAAGTACACCCCTTCAACCGAATGAAGAGTTTAGCTATGAATATCCATAGAGGTGGATACCATAGCTAAGTACTCGAGGGTTTTTGAAAGACAGTAAGTAAAGGAGAATACTCAAGAACCAACAGGAGTAAACTCAAAAACTACTAGAATACTTAAGAACCAACAGGAGTATTATAGATTTAACACAAAAGCTTACAAAAGTGCCCAAAATCTAGAGAGATAAGTGATGTTTTTGGAATGAAGATGGGATGAAGATTACAAGTGAAGAGGAGGTGTATTTATAAGCTTAAGGGAAGGGAAGATGTGGTTTTGATGAGGACACATGGAAAGCATCCAAGGGGAGGAGGAAAGCCGCCGGTTGTAGGTCATGAGGGGGAGGAGCCGCCCCCCATGACTCATCACTCCCCCAAAAGCCGCCGGTCATCTAGAGGGGGGAAGAGGTTTTGTGAGTTTTGTGAGGTTTTCACAAAACTATCGGTTCATTTCAGCTCCGGACTAACTTTGGTTGCTCTTCGGTTGGACTTGTTTTGAGTGATTCCATGTCAGGATCTTGAGATTTCTTCAGTAGGCATCTGGTCGTGACCTTGGAATGACTCGTAATATATTTTCAGCTTAAAAACTCCTCCTTAGCCTGTATTCTCTCTAGACTCCAAAATACCTTGTAGATAAATATCGAAACTAACAAGCAAAAGTTAAATAGACAAACAGTCTAATTTGGTGGGTTTAACTGTGTTTATGATTCGTATAATTATGGTCCATCAGATCACCCCACACTTTTAGTTGTTCGTCCCGAACAATGCTATTAAAGAGCGGCACACTATCTAAGTAAACTTTTAAAATACGAAAGTGAGACTGTGGGACTAGATTTTTCCTAATTCATGCATTACTACTTATTACCAAATTAAACCGTGTAAATAAATAGAAGAAACTTGATACTTGTACCTTCGTGCCGAGATGCAAATTAATTCAGATGTTTCGGGAGATAGCCCTTTTCAGGCTCCTGGACTGCAACCTCGGGACTGTCTTGCACTATATGGTTTCCTTGTAGCTTTCTCTAGCACGTGATTCGGTTCGGGTTTCACAGATGAGTTGAGCCTTTTTGATTTTCTTTTTGGCGAGGGACAACTTTTTTGTAGTGAATCGGCCTTTGGCATTTGATTTGACTCTTTGAGTACTTCACTTTTGTTTGGTTAAAACCTTCACAATTTTGGGCCTTTGGCCTCTTGATTTGCTTCTTTGAGCTTTTGCCTTTTTGTGGCTTGCTATTCCATTTTCTCAAGCCTTTTTGGGAGGTCCAATCATCGCCCGCGAGCATATGGAAATACCTCCCCGCTCTCTCTCATCCTTGCCGTTTCGCGCGGGTCAAAATGAGGGTCGCTCATTTATTTTCCCGGCTACTTTGACTAGAGATAGGACGGTTTGATTCCCGTCTCACCTTTTTTCTGCATAAACGCTGCATGGCGGAGATGACTTCTGACTCAACTGAAACCCGAAGTGCAGCCTCCACTGACTTCGTAAACCATATAGCGAAATTCAGTCCTTCGATTGCTTGCCAAGCCTCTCTAGGGCATTTTCTATCAACTCCACATCCCCTGTTTATCTCAGCACAAAGAGACAAATGAGAAGTTACATTCTAAGTTTTTAAACAGTTGAATTTTCACAAGGTTATTGCATGAATTATAATCTATCTTTTTCACATTCTCAAGTTCATATTTTCAAAAAGATAATATTAAGGGAAAAGGAAAAGAAAAACATGTTATGTACACAGGCGGTTCTCACCCCACACTTTTGAACGAAGGCGTGCCTTTCAGCAAGACTTAGTTCAAAAGCCATGCAAGCAGACAATTATGAGAAGGAAATGACATTAAGGAAAAGGGAAGAACCGAACTCCCGTTAAAGTGTCGAGTGAACGACATGGCATGAGGCTGGATAATCGAGGGAGTTCAGCTGGGGCCTTGAACTCTTGGCATAGGCCTGGCTGGCTTGATGTTGCACCCATAACCGATTCCTGAATAGTCATTTCATTCTATGCACCAAGTGGGTGAGAGCGACTGACAGAACCGCTCGTCGTCAAAGCGATTGTGCAAATAAATTTATAGTCCACTACTTGCAACTATACTACTGGGTAGTACTTGGTAAGTAGGGGTCGAACCCAAGGGAACTAGGGGAATAATTGTTCTTCGGGGGGAATTACGCAGCGTGGGAACGTGTTTAAGGTCGGTTGGTTGGTTTTAAAGCTACCAGCTATTTTGATTGATTGATTGGTTGGTTGGTTGATTTTAATACTGGAAAGTAAATTACTATTTTAATGATTAAGAGAAATGTTCGGTTTCAGGGGACTTGTATTATATCTTGTTTATCATTGACCATTAGTGAATCATCTAAGTATTCAAACGGTGAATCGAGGCTAGTTACAGCACAAGACTTGCAACACCGGTTTAAAGTAACTCCTGTTCTATTTCAGTCTAGCGCCAATACCCTAAGGTATGCTAGCCTGTGTACATCCACCTGATCTCATAGTTACGCTCGACCAGATGGGATTTAGGATGAGTCGAACTCCTCAGATAGCTTTGCTTGTTACAGCTTCCACTACCTGAGTATGATCACGAATTCCCACAGAAGAGCTTTGCTTGTTACAGCATCCACTCAACCTTGGAAACTCTGACTATATATGGTACATAGAACAAGTTTTGAATACTAAGACTAAACACTAAGTTAATAGTCTTAAAACATTTATAATACAAGTGCGCCCCTTAGACCGAACTATTAGTTTAGCTACTATTCATCGCGCTAAACATTATACTAAGGAAATTAAAGACAACAGTTAAATAAATTAATACTAAGAGAAACTTACAACCGTTGAAGCGCCAAGGGAGCTTTCCTTTATTTCCAAAGCAAGATTACAACTTACAAGTATTACAACTTCTAGAGAGAGAAGTGAAATTTGGAATTGGTGTGTGAAATGAGGAGGAGGAGCTCCTCCTTTTATATCCCAAAGGGGAGGAGATGGGTGGTGGAGATGGTGGACATGTGCATTTGATCCAAGGGAGGAGAAGAGGAGGAAGGAGGAGGTGCCATGTGGAGGAGGAGAAAGCCGCCGGTCACCATGGGTGGAGGAGCCGCCGGTTGCCGGTGGCCCAAGGGGGAGGAGCTCCTCCCTTGGCCACCTCCTTGAGTGGTGGCCGGTCATCCTTGCCCAATGTGTGATTTTGTACAGTTTTGTGCAGTCTTTTCACAAAACTGTCAATGTGTTCCTTCCCCGGTCTGTCTTGACTCCACTCCTGATTCTTCTGATTAATTTATTCTGGTCAATTCAACGTCAGGATCCTTGATATTTCTTCAGTCGGCATATGATCTTGACCTTGGATTGACTCTTGTTATCTTTTCAGCTTAAAATCCTCTCCTTAGCGTGTTTTCACTTCAGTCTCTAAAATGCCCTGTGGAAATATATCGGGACTAACACGTAGACGTTAGATAGACAAACAGTCTAATTAAGGGGGTTTTACTATGTTTCTGACTCGTATAACTTTGGTCCATCAGATTACCCCCCACTTTTAGTTGTTCGTCCCGAACAATGCTATTAAAGGGCGTAAGTTCTAATTTTGGCTTTGGAATATGAAAATTAGACTGTGGTACTCGATCTATCCTAATTCATGCATTGCTTACCTATTACCAAATTAAACTGCGTAAATAAATAGAAGAAACTTAATACTTGTACCTCCGTGATGAGATGCAAATTATATTGGATGTCTCGGGAGATAGCCCTTTTTAGGTTCCTGGACTGCAACCTCGGGATCGTCTCTTACTATATGGTTTTCTGGTAGCTTTCTCTAGCACGTGATTCGATTCGGGTTTCAGTGAGTTGAGCCTTTTTGATTTTCTTTTTTGGCGAGGGACTGCTTTTTTGTTGTTGTAGTGAATCGGCCTTTGGCCTTTGATTTGACTTTTTTGAGTGCTTCACTTTTGCTCGGTTAAAACCTTCACAATTTTGGGCCTTTGGCCTCTTTTGATTTGCTTCATTGAGCTTTTCGTCTTTTTGTGATTGCTAGTCCATTTTCTCGAGCCTTTTTTGGGAGGTCCAATCATCGCCCTCAAGCCTATGGAAATACCTCCCCGCTCCTCTCGTCTTTGTCGTTTTACGCGGGTCAAGATGAGGGTCGCTCATCTATTTTCTCGGCTATTTTGACTAGAGAGAGGACGGTCTGATTCCCGTCCTCGCCTTTGCATAGATGCTTCATGGCGGAGTTGACTTCAATTATTCACTGAAAACCCGAAGTGCAGCCTCCACTGACTTCGAAAACCATATAGTTTGATCTGATCCTTTGATTGCTTTCCAAGCCTCTCTAGGGCAGTTTATATCAACTCCACATCCCTAGTTATCTCAGCACAAAGGACAAATGGAAAGTTATATTCTAAGTTTTTAAACAGTTGAATTTTCACAAGGTTAATGCATGAATTATGATTTATCTTTTTCACATTCTTAAGTTCATATTTTCAAAAAGGTACTTATTAAAAAAGAAAAAACAGCTGCATGTTATTTATGTACACAGGTGGTTCTCACCCCCCGCTTTTGAACGAAGGCGTGCCTTAGTTCAAAAGTCATGCAAGCTTAAAACTAAATACTGAATTTAAATGACAGAAATTAAAGTGCGGAAAAGTAAGATAGTGTCGGGTTACCTCCCGACCAGTGCACTTGTTTAACGTCGTTGGCTCGACGATACCTCGTTTGTGGTTCATTGGTTTGGGTCCCATGGGTGGCTGAGGTCGAACTTCTTGATTCCACCGACTTTGATTCTTGCGGTGAGTCTTCCTGATTTTTTAGCAGATGATGGGTTTGGGTCCAGTTCTGATGGTATCTCCTTCCAACGTCTCTGAGAAGGCGAGGGACCTTTCACTATCAGCTTCTTGAACTGGGTGTTCTTCTGTTTAGGGCTGCCTTGTCCAGTCATGGCGAAAGCGTGCTCCATGTAGGAGTCATTCTGCTCAGGCCCTTTTCCCATATCGATTCTTGCTTTAGTGGCGTAGAGGAACGGTCGTCCCAATATTATTGTCGGAGGATCGTCTTCGCTGGTTTCTTCTGTTGGTATTACATAGAAGTCTGCAGCAACGACGAGTTCTCCCACATGGAGTATTACATCTTCCAGTTCTCCAACCGGACGGATGCATGACTTATCTCCTAGCTCGATATTTGACCGGGGAGGTTTCAACGGACCCAGTCCTAGTAAGTAATACAAGGAGGAAGGCATGGCGTTGACAGCAGCCCCAAGATCGACCAAGCATTTGTGGATCTGGGTTTCACCAATACAGCAAGTGATTGTAAAGGCTCCTGGGTCTTTATCTCTTTCCGGTTGTGACTCATGGTCTGAAACGAGGGCTCTTTCTATTCGTTGATCAGTCTGCCTATTCCTTAGCCTTAAATTGTTGTCGTTGTCCCATCCTGATGCTGGTACGTCGGTGTGTATAATAGGCGGTGGTGTTATGCAGACGGTGAATGCATATCGTCCATTGTCGGCATGTGTAACCCATGTTTTGCCATTATTGGGGCGATCTTCCTCTTGATTCCAATCAGGCCGACGTCTGCGGTTGAAGTGATTGTTCGAGAGTTTGTAAGTTGGGGATCGTGCTACCTCTCCTAGTGTACCCTTCATGCTTGACCTCTTTATCATGCTTATATTTGCCTTTGGATTTTGAACGGTCTGTGAAGGAAGTCTGCCAGGTTCAGTAGTGAGTGTAGACATGGCGGTGGCGAGCTGGGACATTTGTTTGGTCAATTCTGAGATTGCCCCGTCAGTTTTTGCCTGGTACTGGTGTAGCGAAGTTCCCAACTGATTAATGTTTCACGTAAGCTCCTTCATCGTGTCGTTGAGCGACTTGCTTGGCTCCTGCTGATTGCTCGGTCTGGCTTGGTACTGATTTGGCCCTTTTTTGGTGATATTGGCCTGCTGAAGGAGTGTTCTGGTGATATTGTCGGTGGGGTGGTTGGTAGTATGACTGCGCTAGTTGAGGGACAGCTGGTTGTGTCTCCGTCTGAAGATAGCTGTTGTTGTTACGCCAGTCTGGGTTGGACGTTTGACCGTACTGTCTATTTTGTCCAGTTCTGACGTTGTTGTATCCTTGATATCCTCCCACTGCATTCACATCAGCCGGTTCTTCTTCTATCAATGTTGGGCATGTGTCCGTTTTGTGGTCCGTAGAACCACAGAACTCGCAAGGTTTTACCGTAACTGGCTGTCTACGTATGATCTCAATCATCATCTCCTTTAACTGTTTCATCTCTTCAGTTATGGAGTTTACTAATGCTTCAGTTTGTGCTACCCTTTTTGATCGAGAGAATTCATCTTGGCGAGTGGTCGTCTCTTCTCTAAATCGAGCATTTTCAGCAACGTTGGCGATGAGATTTCTGATGCCACTTAATGACAGATTCATCATGGACCCTCCTGCTGAGGCATCCAAGAGCATTTTGTCTAGTGGTCTTAATCCATCAATGAGGTACTCGATGACAAGTTTCTCGGGCAGTTCAAGGGTACAGCAGCTCCTTTCTAGGTGATTGAACTTTTCCAGGTAATCATACATGGTTTCATTGGGACCTTGTTTGATTTCCTGTAGTTGCTTGCTTACTTGAATTGCTCTTCCAGCCGGATAGTATTTATCTAAGAATTTCTTCTACATCTGAACCCATGTTCTAATGCTTCCGGAAGGCAATGAAAGGAACCAGTCACTTGCCGAGTCAATGAGGGAAAAATAGAACGCTTTTAACTTGAAGTCGTCCATATTCACTCGGTTGGGCTTTAGATTCTGGCAAATGCCATGTAGGCGTTGGAGGTGAGTTGCGGCAGATTCTCCTTGAGATCCTGAGAATTTTGGCAGGCTGTGTGCCACTGATGCGTTGATGGTTATATTTTCTAATTGAGGGCTCTCATAGATACACCACGGCTGTGTCTCGAAATTAGGGGCATTTAACTCGCCCATTGTCGGTTCACGGTAGTAGTTATCTCCGTAGTAGTCATCAAACGCGGGTTCTCTTCTTGGTATGTATCGAGGTTGAGGTTGTGGTCGTGGGGGATGGATAGGAGGTTGTACTGGACCAGCTGAATTTCGGTCCTCGGGTATTTCTTGGTTTCTTCTGACTGCTTCCCTATCACAAGCTCTCCTGTTTCTGATGAGTTGTTCTGGATCGTCGACGAATGGAAACGGTACCTCATCATTCTGATCGTACAGGTTTATTTCTTCGTCATCCTGGAAGTCATGGTGACTTTCTTCACGAGACATGGTTGTTTTGAAGCGCGTAACGGTTCAAAGAACAGTTATCCGATGACTAGTTCCCCGGCAACGGCGCCAATTTGACAGAACCGCTCGTCGTCAAAGCGATTGTGCAAATATATTTATAGTCCACTACTTGCAACTATACTACTGGGTAGTACTTGGTAAGTAGGGGTCAAACCCAAGGGAACTAGGGGAATAATTGTTCTTCGGGGGGAATTACGCAGCGTGGGAACGTGTTTAAGGTCGGTTGGTTGGTTTTAAAGCTACCAGCTATTTTGATTGATTGATTGGTTGGTTGGTTGATTTTAATACTGGAAAGTAAATTACTATTTTAATGATTAAGAGAAATGTTCGGTTTCAGGGGACTTGTATTATATCTTGTTTATCATTGACCATTAGTGAATCATCTAAGTATTCAAACGGTGAATCGAGGCTAGTTACAGCACAAGACTTGCAACACCGGTTTAAAGCAACTCCTGTTCTATTTCAGTCTAGCGCCAATACCCTAAGGTATGCTAGCCTGTGTACATCCACCTGATCTCACAGTTACGCTCGACCAGATGGGATTTAGGATGAGTCGAACTCCTCAGATAGCTTTGCTTGTTACAGCTTCCACTACCTGAGTATGATCACGAATTCCCACAGAAGAGCTTTGCTTGTTACAGCATCCACTCAACCTTGGAAACTCTGACTATATATGGTACATAGAACAAGTTTTGAATACTAAGACTAAACACTAAGTTAATAGTCTTAAAACATTTATAATACAAGTGCGCCCCTTAGACCGAACTATTAGTTTAGCTACTATTCATCGCGCTAAACATTATACTAAGGAAATTAAAGACAACAGTTAAATAAATTAATACTAAGAGAAACTTACAACCGTTGAAGCGCCAAGGGAGCTTTCCTTTATTTCCAAAGCAAGATTACAACTTACAAGTATTACAACTTCTAGAGAGAGAAGTGAAATTTGGAATTGGTGTGTGAAATGAGGAGGAGGAGCTCCTCCTTTTATAGCCCAAAGGGGAGGAGATGGGTGGTGGAGATGGTGGACATGTGCATTTGATCCAAGGGAGGAGAAGAGGAGGAAGGAGGAGGTGCCATGTGGAGGAGGAGAAAGCCGCCGGTTACCATGGGTGGAGGAGCCGCCGGTTGCCGGTGGCCCAAGGGGGAGGAGATCCTCCCTTGGCCACCTCCTTGAGTGGTGGCCGGTCATCCTTGCCCAATGTGTGATTTTGTACAGTTTTGTGCAGTCTTTTCACAAAACTTATGCAGTCAAAACTTGTTCTATGTGCCATTTATATTCTGAATTTCCAAGGTTGAGTGGATGCTACGAAAGGGCAAAACTCTTCCGTGGGGTTCGTGAACATACTCGGGTAAGTGGATGCTACGAAAGGGCAAAGCTTATCTGAGGAGTTCGACTTATCTAAAACACCACTTGGTCAATCGTAACTGTGAGATCAGGTGGATGCACAGAAGGCTAAGATACTTCGAAAGGAGGAATTAGTCTGAAGTAGAACAAGGGTTGCTTTAAACGATGTTGCAAGTCTTGCGCTACGAAAGGGCCTCGATTCATCTTTGAATACTTAGAAAAGTTACTAACGGTTTATTATATACATGTTATAATACAAGAGTACCTGAAACCGAATACTTTCTTTCAATCACAAAAACCCCCTGTATTTACTTTCCTAGTATAACTGTCCCGATCAACCACAACCATCAACCGCTCAACAACCGGAGGAATCGCAATCACGCATCACCCAATGTAAGTCTTCTAACCCTTATCTCTTTACTTTCAGTATTTACTTTCAGTATTTAATTTCTGTATTTACTTTTCCGCACAAAAAACCCAAAAAATCAAAAACAGTAGTTTAATTACTCGCGCTAAAATCTCAATCATCCTAAAACACGTCCCTGTTAGTAAAAGAACAACGTATCCCCCTAATTCCCTTGGGTTCGACCCCTACTTACAACTTCTACCCAGTAGTCGCGAGTAGCGGACTTTATAAATTTATTTGTACAATTTGCTCTGACGACAAGCGAATTGTCAATGCGTAACCCATGTTTTGCCTTCATTGGGCCGGTCTTCCTCTTGATTCCACTCAGGACGACGCCTACGGGTGAAGTGTTTGTTGGTAAGTTTGTAAGTTGGGGATCGTGCTACTTCTCCCAGTGTCGCCTTTATGTTTGACCTCCTTATCATGCTAATATTTGCCTTTGGATTTTGGATGGTTTGTGAAGGAAGTCTGCCAGGTTCATTAGTGAGTGTTGACATTGCGGTGGCGAGCTGGGACATTTGTTTGGTCAATTCTGAAATTGCCCGGTCAGTTTTCGCCTGGTATTGGTGTAGCGAAGTACCCAATTGATTTATGCTTTCTGCGAGCTCCTTGATTGTGTCATCGAGCGACTTGGTTGGTTCTTGCTGATTGTTTGAGCCGGTTTGGTACTGATTCGGTCCTCTTTGCTGATATTGGCATGCTGATGAAGCGTTCTGGTTATACTGTCGGTGGGGGGTTGGTAGAATGACTGAGCTAGCTGAGGGACAGCTGGTTGTGTTTCCTTCTGAGGATAGTTGTTGTTACGCCAGCTCGGGTTGGTTGCTTGACCATATTGTCTGTTTTGTCCGGCTCTGTCGTTGCTGTTGTTGTTGTATCCTTGATATCCTCCTACTACATTTACTTCTGCCGGTTCTTCTTCTATTAATGTTGGGCATGCGTCAGTTTTGTGGTCCGTAGAACCACAAAATTCGCAAGGCTTTACTGGAACTGGTTGTCTTCGTAGGATCTGAATCATCATCTCCTTTAATTGTTTCATCTCTTCAGGCATGGAGTTCATTGGTGTTTCAGCTTTTGCTACATTCCTTGTTCGGGAGAATTCTTCCTGCCGAGTTGTCTCTTCTCTAAATCGGGCATTTTCAGCAACATTGGTGATGAGATCCCTTATGCCACTTAATGATAGATTCATCATGGATCCTCCAGCTGAGGCATCCATGAGCATTTTGTCTGAAGGTCTTAATCCATCAATGAGATACTCGACGGTGAGTTTCTCAGGCAGTCCAAGGGTACAACAGCTTCTCTCCAGGCGGTTGAACTTTTCCAGGTAATCGTACATGGTTTCATTGGGTCCTTGCTTGATGTCTTGTAGTTGCCTCCGTACTTGCATCGCCCATCCTGCCGGGTAATATTTGTCCAGGAATTTCTTTTGCATCTGCGCCCATGTTCTGATGCTATCGGAAGGCAATGAAAGGAACCAATCATTTGCCGCGTCAATGAGGGAAAAGTAGAACGCCTTTAACTTGAAGTCGTCTACGTTCACGCCATTCGGTTTTAAGTTTTGGCAAATACCATGTAAGCGCTAGAGATGAGTCATTGCTGATTCTCCACGTGTTCCTGAGAATTTCGGTAAGTTGTGGGCCACTGAAGTGTTGATGATGATATTTTCCAGTTCAGGGCCTTCGTGAATGCACCATGGCTGGTTTCTGAAATACGGTGCTGAGAGTTCTCCCATAGTAGGTTCGCGGAAATTGTTGTTATCCCCATAGTAGTTATCGAAAGCAGGTTCTCATCTCTGCACTTGTCGAGGTTGAGGGGGTGGTGGATATCTAGGGGGTTGTACTGGACCAGCTGCATTTCGGTCATCGGGTGGTTCTTGGTTTCTTCTGATTACCTCCCTATCACGAGCTCTTCTGTTTCTGATGAGTTGTTCCGGATCGTCCACAAATGGAAGTGGCACCTCATCATTTCGATCGTATAAGTTTATCTCTTCGTCATCCTAGTAGTCATGGTGGCTTCCTTCGCGAGACATGGTTGTTTCGAAGCGAGTATCGATTCAAAGAACTTATTCGATTAATTAACTAATTCCCCGGCAACGGCGCCAATTTGACAGATGCTTGTCGTCAGAGCAAATGTACAAATAAATTTATAAGTCCGCTACTCGCGACTTCACTACTGGGTAGCAAGTGGTAAGTAGGGGTCGAACCCAAGGGAATTAGGGGGATAAGCTATTCTTTGAGGGAATTGTACAGCGAGGGAGCGTGTTTTTAGGTTGATTGAGGTTTTAGTGCGGAAAAGTAATTGTTTTTTGGTTTTGGTTTTTAGTGCGGAAAAGTAAATGACAGAAAAGTAAATACTGAAACTAAAAGAGAAGACTTACAGCGATTGTTGCGTGATTGGAAAGTCTTCCGGAAGGTGAGCAGTTGATAAGCAGTTTATACTAAGAAAGTAAATGCAGGTGGTGTTTAAATCTAAGGAAAGCATTCGGTTTCGGGGGCCTTGTATCATAGTCTGTTTATCATCGACCTTTAGTGATCCTACTAAGTATTCAAACGTGTATCAAGGCAATTTCAAGCGCTCGATTTGCACACACTGTCTAGCCCATTTCAAGGTCGTAGAGCACTTGTTCTATTTAGACTAGCACCCCATTTCAAGGTATACTAGCCTATGTGCATCCATTTGATCAATCATTTCCGATCAAACCAAATGGTGTTTAAAAGAGGTCGAACTCCTCAGATAAGCTTTGCCATTTCAAGCATCCACTTACCCGAGTATGTTCACGAACCCCCACGGAAGAGTTTTGCCATTTCAAGCATCCACTCAACCTTGGAAGTTCTGACCTAATATATGGCACATAGAACAAGTTTTGAATACAAAGAAGAGGCACTAAGAGTATAGCCTAAAACATTTTATGATACAAGTACACCCCTTCAACTGAATGAAGAGTTTAGCTACGAATATCCATAGAGGTGGATACCATAGCTAAGTACTCGAGGGTTTTTGAAAGACAGTAAGTAAAGGAGAATACTCAAGAACCAACAGGAGTAAACTTAAAAACTACTAGAATACTCAAGAACCAACAGGAGTATTATAGATTTAACACAAAAGTTTACAAAAGTTCCCAAAATCTAGAGAGATAAGTGATGTTTTTGGAATGAAGATGGGATGAAGATTACAAGTGAAGAGGAGGTGTATTTATAGGCTTAAGGGAAGGGAAGATGTGGTTTTGATGAGGACACATGACAAGCATCCAAGGGGAGGAGGAAAGCCGCCGGTTGTAGGTCATGAGGGGGAGGAGCCGCCCCCCATGACTCATCACTCCCCCAAAAGCCGCCGGTCATGTAGAGAGGGGAAAAGGTTTTGTGAGTTTTGTGAGGTTTTCACAAAACTATCGGTTCATTTCAGCTCCGGACTGACTTTGGTTACTCTTCGGCTGGACTTGTTTTGAGTGATTCCATGTCAGGATCTTGAGATTTCTTCAGTCGGCATCTGGTCGTGACCTTGGAATGACTCGTAATATATTTTCAGCTTAAAAACTCTAGCATGTATTCTCTCTAGACTCCAAAATACCGTGTAGATAAATATCGGAACTAACAAGCAAAAGTTAAATAGACAAACAGTCTAATTTGGTGGGTTTAACTGTGTTTATGATTCGTATAACTATGGTCCATCAGGGTGGAAGTAATATCCTTCAGTCTTGCTCAACCTCTTAAGCATTCTGGACAGATACTTTATAGCTATAGTAAACAGGAACGGATAAAGGGGATCTCCTTTCCAAACACCACGCTTTCCCTCAAAAAAGTGAGTCATCTCTCCGTTGATCATTATCGAGTAGCTGGTAGAATGCACACACATCGTCATCCAAGAAATAAACTTGCACGGGAACTTCAGGAGGTTTAACATAGCCATGACGAACTATTCTTTTTCACCTCTAAATAGTATCAATGAAGAGAGGATCGAATGTAGTCAAAACAATTTATAATGACCGGTAGGGTACCGGGTCGAACCCAAAAGGAGCAAGCCAAGCACATGCACTATTTAAGATTGTGTTTCCATTCGGCTATTCTAAACAAAATGTATAAAGATGTATGAGTATATTTTAAATCCTATGTGGTGGGTAATTAGGGATAAAAGATAGATAGGAGGTGTTTCGAGGGGTTACTCCCCTCCTTGGCATTTTCTCAATGATCACATACACAATATTCAAACATTTCATGGTAGTCAAATAGTATTGAATCTAGTTCACTTCAATCCCGTAGAAATGATCATATTCACTACATCCAAACTATCCCTAAGGTCTTTCGATTCTTAAGTCTAGTTTTAAGGTTCATCATGTTACTTAGGCATTTCATCAAACACTTAGTAGCATGGCATGTATGAAGAGTATAGTGAACATGAATTTGACACCATTTAATGGGATTAATTGATGATTCGCTCAATGACTAACTCCAATAAATCAAACATTCAATCCTAGTCAAGCATCCATATCCTAAGGTTCACTAGCATGATTCAAGATATAGATCATTTTCTCCATCCTAGAACTAATCCCAAGGGTTTCCAAGTCCTAGGTTCAAGTTTTAGTCCAAATTGTCACTTAGGCATTTTATCAAACACCTAGAGTGCATGACATTCATAACACAAGAGAAAATGAAATCAACAATCATCAATATGAATATCAATGTATATTGTGATCATAGAGTACCAAGGAGGATCATAAGACCCTCAAAACACAAGATCCACTACTCACACATCATGTAAGACAACATGGTGTGAGTAGGGTTTAATGGAAACAAGTAGAATAGAAGAGGGATAGAAGTAGGATGATTAATCCTTGAACTCCCTTGATCTTCACTTCTCCTTGGTTGGATGATGATGGATGACCTTGGTTGAGCCTCTTTTCCAATCTTCTTTTCTCCAAAAACCTCCACTCTTGGTCCAAAACCCTTGCTTTCTATTTATAGATTCGACTGAAATCTGGGTGCAGAAATCTGAGTTTTTCATCCAGTCGGTCGACTGGGATGTGCAAGATCTGATGAGCTGCTGAGTTTCAATCGAGTCGGTCGACTGGACTTCTCAGTCGACCGACTGGGGTCTTTTTGATGGTCTTCCCGTCCGAATTCGGTCTTGGTGTAAACTACAGAGTTGTAGCCCTTTGAAATACCTTTCCAACAAGCTAAAGATCAGCCAAATCGGACACCGCATGAACCCTGGGCGTCCAAAACAAGTTGCAAAGGTCAATATGCTCGGTATTGCCCTGAAACTCCTTGTTTTGCGCCGAAACTCAACCAATCTTCATATTTAGGCCTTGACCATGGGATAAACTTGTTTTCTACCTGAAATGTAGAGATAGAGGTCAAATGACATCAAAATAATGTCGGAAACGATCCAAAACTATAGTGAAGAATGACCATAAATGAGTCAAAAACTCGACTCATCAACACTCCACACTTAAGTTTTGTTCATCCCGAAAAAAGTATGAGAATATGTCAAGGTCATGCAAATGTTGAAATGCTAGTGGTGCTATGTTTTTCGTATATTTGCCTCACTAGATTTCACAAGGTCTCGATCATTATTTCTAAACATGTTATTGAAAGAAAAATGACAAGTATGTACAATCTAACTAGCTCCTTTTCGTAGGCGTTACGAATGCATTTAGCGTATGCATTAAGCGTTTAAACCCCTAGGCTACCCTAGTGGACGAGTTATAGTCTCGTGAGAGTTTTCAGAAAAGGGAATACTCACAAATCCCATATGCACCTATCCCATGAGAATGAATGCAAGAGTGCTTAACCAAGGCGATGATTTCTCAAAACAAATCCCTCACCACAAACTAGGACTACCATTATCACAATATCATCAAAAGAACTTTTGAACCACTTTGAGTACCCTTGAGGTTGTGCATTCAAGGTCATCAATACTAGAGCTATCAATCGTCTCATCCAAAAGTCTACTCATTTTCAAGGCAATACAATAGAAGTGAAGTTTTTAGTTTGCACAAAAATTGTCAATCACTCACCCATGGACTAGCCTCATTTTGACGTTGTAATTTTTAGCAATAATGCAATTAGTCAAAAACAATTTATAGTTTGACCGGTAAGACCGGTGTCGAACCCAAGGGAGTAAACGGATTATACGCCAAGGGAATCAAATTTTCTACTCGGTTACTCCTTCAAATCAATTATGAGAATGGTTATCAATAAACAAAACAAGCAATGAGCTATCACTAAGGGTTAAATATCAATTAAAAGAGAGTTTCAAGGGGTTGTTCCCCTCCTTGGCATTTCCCATGATCATGCATACAAGAATTAAATGGATTCAAGGTGTTAGATAGTGTTGAACCTAGCTTAGACTAAGGTAGATCCCATCCTAATCGAATCTATTCTTAGTAAGCTCTCTTATAGCTCGAACCTCACTGCGTCGAGATAATTGGTTCATTCCATGGCATTTATTAGCATTGGAATGTCTCCCAAGCAATAAATACCATGAACTCGAGTCCTAGTTCACTTCAAATCCGTAGATATGATCACATTTACTACATCTAAACCATCCCTAAGATCGCTAGATTATTAGGTCAAGTTTTGGGATAAACAATTCACTTAGGCATTTTATCAAACACCTAGTGGCATGCAATAATGAAGATCATAGCAAATGTGAATTTAACACCATAGATTAATCATCAAACATGTGTATACATGATCAAGAGTACCAAGGAGGGTAACAACACCCTCAAAACACAAGGTAATTACTCACACATCATGTAAGACAACATGATGTGAGTAGGGTTTGAAATACAAAAAATTAGAAGAGAAGAGGGATAGAAAATAGGATGGTTAATCCTAGATGTCTCCCTTTGATCTTCACTCCTTCTTTGTTGGTTGTGGATTGATGACCTTGATTTGATCTCCTTTGATGAGTATTTTTGCCCAAAAGTTCTAGTCTTTGTGTCAAAAACCCCTCTTTCTGTTTATAGCTTTGGGTAGGGTTTTGGCACTGTAGCATTCCAATCGGTCGACTGGCGGAAGCTAGTGTGCAAGTCGGTCAACTGGCATTGAGCGAGCAGCCTGATGAAGAGTTCTCCCAGTCGGTCGACTGGCTTCCGAGTCGACCGATTCGATTGACGAGCATTGGAGGGCTCCTGAAGCTTCTTCAGTCGATCGACTGGAGGTCTCAGTCGACCGACTCGTGCCTTGTGCTATGCTAGATGGGTGATCCTGAGCGCCTCTCCTGAGTGTTCAGCCAGTCGATTGACTGGCTCAGGGGAATATTCCCAGTCGACCGATTGGAGCTCCTTTCAGTCCAAACTTTGCTCAAGTCTCCGATTTTTCCCCGAGTTCTCGTATTTAGGCTTTGACACTGAGATATCCAGTTTTGTACCTGAAACGTACGAAAAGAGATCAAATGACATCGAATTATCGCCGGAAACAAACTAAAGCTCTAGTGAAAATGGGTACTAATAAGTCGAAAACTCAACTTATCAACACTCCACACTTAAGCTTTGTTCGTCCCGAACAAAGTATGCAAATATGTCAAGGGCATGCAAATGGCAAAATGCTAGTGACGGAGCCCACCGCACTGTCTTTAAGGTGTGATGTTCTCTGTGCAAAATAAATTTATATCTTCGCTAATCGTACTCTACTAGTGGGTAGTAAAGGGTAAGTAGGGGTCGAACCCAAGGGAGTCAGGTGAATAGTTGTTCTTTAAGTAGGACAGTTGGGGGTTGGTTGTGATTTTAGTACTGAGAGTAGCGTGGGTTGGTTGTGATTTTAGTACTGAAAGGTAAAGTAACAGTTGATATTACAATTAAAGGAAAGCATTCGGTTTTAGGGGCCTTGTATCATAGTCTGTTTATCATTGACCTCTAATGATCATACTAAGTGTTCAAAGATGAATCAAGGCTATTTCTAGCACAAGACTTGCAACATCGTTTAGAACACTTGTTCTATTTAGACTAATTCCTCCTTTCGAAGTATCTTTGCCTTATGTGCATCCATTTGATCTCCAGTTACGATCAATCAAATGGTTTTTAAAAGAGGTCGAACTCCTCAGATAAGCTTTGCCCGTTAAAGCATCCACTTACCCGAGTATGTTCACGAACCCCACGGAAGAGCTTTGCCCGTTAAAGCATCCACTCAACCTTGGAAGTTCTAACCTAATATGTGGCACATAGAACAAGTTTTGAACACAGAGAGGCACTAAGCGAAGGGTCTAAAACATTGTATGATACAAGTACATCCCTTCAACCGAATGAAGGGTTTAGCTACGAGTATTCGTGGAACAGGACATCATAGCTAAGTGCTAAAGGTTTTGAAAGACAGTAAAGTAAAGTTTTCGAAAGTAAAGACAGGAAAATAAAGTACTTTGAAAGACAGTAAAGTAAAAAAGAGAGTACTTACAAAAACTGATAAGTGTGCTCAAGATCCAACTTCGATTCCAAAGGAAAGTGTTTACATGATTGTGCTCTCAATCTAGAGAGATAAGTGATTTGTGATTTTGGAATGAGATGGGATGATTTACAAAGGGAAGGAGCATGGGTATTTATAGGCATGGAGAGGAGATGGATGTGGATGAGAGGCATGACACTTGTCAAAAGATGGGAGGGAGAGCAAAAGCCATCGGAGGTGACTCATCACTCCAAAAGCCGCTGGCTAGGTGGAGGAGAAGGAGAGGTGGAGGGCTTTAGCCACCGGCCATGTTGCAAGAGGAGAGTGAGTGTGAGTTTTGTGATCTCATCCCCAAAAGCCATCGGTCCTTTCAGCTCATGTCTGACTCTGGTTGCCCTTCGGTTGGACTTGTTTTGAGTGATTCCACGTCCGGTTCTTGAAAGTCAGAATTTGGTCATGACCTGGAATGGCTCGTAATTCATTTTCAGCTTTAAAACTCCTCCTTAGCCTGTATTCTCTCTAGACTTCAAAATTCCCTGTAGATAAATATCGGAACTAACAAGCAAAAGTTAAATAGACAAAGCGTCTAATTTGGTGGGTTTAACTGTGTTTATGATTCATACAATTATGGTCCATCAGCTAGCGGTGCTATGTTTTTCATATATTTGCCTCACTAGATTTCACAAGGTCTCGATCATTATTCTTAACATGTTATTGAAAGAAAAATGACTAGTATGTACAATCTAACTAGCTCCTTTTCGTAGGCGTTACAAATGCATTTAGCGTATGCATTAAGCCTTTAAACCCCTAGGCTACCCTAGTGGACGAGTTATAGTCTCGTGAGAGTTTTCATAAAAGGGAATACTCACAAATCCCAAATGCACTTATCCCATAAGAATGAAATCAAGAGTGTTCAACCGAGGCTATGATTTCTCAAAACAAGTTCCTCACCCCACGCTAGGACTACCATCACAATATCATCGAAGGAACTTTCGAACCACTTTGAGTACCCTTGAGGTTGTGGATTCAAGGTAATCAATACTAGAGCTATCAATCGTCTCATCCAAAAGTCTATTCATTTTCAAGGCTATACAATTGAGTTGAAGTTTTTAGTTTTGCACAAAATTGTCAATCGCTCACCTATGCTAGCTAGGGCTAGTCCATGGGTTCACGACGTGGAACTCATTCCCAAGTTTTAGGCGCTTAAGCCGTAATCCATAAGGGGAGAGGCGTTCGACACTTGATTTCTCAATAAACATGCATAGACCAAGTGATAACTCCCGTGCAAGCACATGGATCGTCCAAGAGTCATTCTACCTAGCACACAATGCAAATGATGAATCCCGCACAAATGAAGAATGGAGGAAAACATAGAGTCAAGTTTTAAGTGCTTCTTATTTTTTTTTTGAAACGGCCTTTGGCCTACAAATGCTTTCGAGGGGGAACTTACCTTCCTAACCCCCGGCATTTGTATATTTTAGAACAAAACTTCTCGTGATCATTGAGAAAGTTTTTAGTCGGGGCTTTGCCCTCTTTGACCGCAAACACTTTTTTTTATTGGGGCCTATTTTTTGCCCTCTTTTATTTTTGACTCCACACTTAAAACTTGACAATATGTTCAAAAAGTGTATGGAATGTGCGGGAATCAAACATAAGCAAGGCATCGTGTTGGAGAACTCAAGTCACCAAGGAGAATTCAAATGGTCTATGTTTTTCGTGAAAATTTTGAAAGTGCTTGCTTAAACATAATCCAAGGTATTTCAACGAAAATATTTAAAGAATTGGATAGACGAAAGATAGCAATGATATTAGCTCTCAAGAATACACATTCAATGGACTAGGTCGGTTCTAAATTCAAGATCCAATAAATGTGGCAAATAGGCTAGATGTGATTTATAGGAATTAAGAATCGATAGTCACGAGCCTATATGGTTAAAAACACTCTCATGTAGGGATAAGGTGCAAAAGATGCAAGTGTCCATCTAAAAATGATATGCATGGCATGCAAACACGTGAACTATGCGCATCAAACCACTCCACACTTAATTCAAGCTTAGTCCCTAAGCGCATAGAATGACAAAATAAAGGCAAAGGCGCATAGGCACTCCCCTCGTTTGTAGTGCCGGTAGCATAACCATTGGGAATGAGAAATATCCTTTTGGTTGCAAATGTAGACAAAGAAGGTGAATTTTGAGCAATGATAATAATATATAGATGTATGTCATGTAGAGTGAACAATATAAATGGTAAACACCTTCAATATCATATGAAAAACAACATGCAACCAAAGGCAAGTCAAGAGTATAAGCGTCATAATGGCATACATCATCCAAAATTGCGCCAAAAGGCGACTTAGCATCCAAGTACATGATCTAAGCAAGAAAGCATCGAACAATAGACAAAAATAAAAACAAGATGCAATCCAAGCTCAAGATGTAGCCTCATCGCCTCCCGTATTGATTTGCCTAGTCGAATCTCCTAACTCCTCCTCAACCGGCGCCGTGGGACCAGTGAGTAGTGGGCTATCCTCCCGGAAGGAGCGAACTGGCTCCAAGGTCCCTCCTGTGAGACGTGAGCCCACCTCCTCGACTCTGGAAACTGGCGTGGAAGGCAATGGGGAGGCGCCACGGGGAGCAGAGAACTCTAGAGCCAGTGGAAGAACGATGGGGGTGCTGGGACCTCCGACAAAGGATAGGAATGCAGACCGGAGCCAAGCCCACTCCTGGCAAGATCTCAACGCCTCAACTCTAGTGAAGGCATCAAGACTAGCTAGCCCACTCCTCAAATTAGTGATGTCATAGGAAACTCGCTCTCGCCACTCGACCCAATCACCAGTTGCAGGGGCAGCACCCTCAACAGCTGGCTCCTCAATGTGTGGCTCTACGATGGGAGGCTCCTCAGGAATGGGGGCTGCGAGCTCGTCGACCGGAGGAGGGGAACGTACAGGGGAGGAAGCAGGGGATGGGGTGAGGTTGGCTAGGCAGTAGAGGGGGTTCTCCTTCTTGAACACCGCTTTCGTATATGCAGCATTAGTCACGAGACCCTCTTGATGAGGCTTCCTGTCGACCTTCCAAGTCTTCCCGTCCCTCTTGAGGATGTGCATGTGCTTCATTGTGTCCATATCAAGCGTGCTCTTGGTAGGCTCGGGGCATACCTCATGCCCAAAGGTGAAGTTACACCTTAAAGCAATCAAAGTAATCAAGGAGCCGCCTCCCAAGGCACGATTCCTCGCACCCTCTGTAACAATGGCCTCAAAACGGGTGGAAAGGATATCAAGCCAATCTGTGACCTCCCCGTGATCAATAGCAAGCATAATCTCCATATCGGGAAGAGTGAACGACCTAGCCTTCGCCGTCCGAGTGTTTATCCCAATAGCAATAAGATGGTGGATCACCTTCCAAACTGGCTCGGTGATCGCCGAAGAGTTATAAGATGAGATAAACCACTCATTTCGACCCGAAATCCTCTTCCAAATCCGTTATTGGTCATGCTCCATGAATTTCCGGGCGGTAGCATCATGGGGAGGGAATCCAAGCCAATCACGAATCACACTCTCCCTAATCTTGAAGTCCCGTCCCAAAACAAATTTCCAATAGAATTCATGCACATCCCCCTCCTCCTCCTTCACCCACTCAAAAGAGCAAATAAACTCCTTCACTACCCTCTGGTAGGATCCGGGATCATCCATAAACTAGAAGTTCAAGCCACAATGAGTAAGGTGAGAGTGTACCTCATCGGTGACTGCACTATCGATACCACAGAGGAGCCCCATATCTGGATAAAGTGTGGGAAGGGTTGTCTTCTTATTCTTCATGATCGTGGCAAGATGGCTCCGGTGAGCCTCCTCTCTAAACGCTAGAGGCACCGAGAAGGGGTACAGGGTCGGTACGGGCAAAGGTCCCTCATAAGGTCCTTCATGAGGCACAACTGGGACAATGGCAGTGGATGGAGATGCCTCAGCAATGGGCGAGGGCGCTCGAGGCAAAGGAGGAGATGTCACTCTGGGGATAGGAGGCGCAGGGGCCTTCTTCTTCGGTTTCCTCGGTTGGGGCTTTTTCTTCTTGAGAGGAGGTGTGGGAGAAACCGGAGGAGCGTCCAATTCCTCATCGCTATCGTCCCTCAACGAGGCTCTCAATTGTTTCCTTTTGCGAGAGACGAGAGGCAAATCATCGTCATCGGACTCATGAAACTCATCAATTTGATCATCTATTGAGGGCTCATGAGCAACCTCCTTGCCCTTGGATTTGGAACTGGACGAGGCACCGACACGAGGCATGATTCAACAGGGAATTGGAACACTGAAGATAGAACTGAGCCAATTCCACTGAAATTTCAATCCAGTCGGTCGACTGGAGTCAAGCAGAATGCTCAGTCGGTCGACTGGGAGTGTGGTTTCTAGGTCGAAAAGGGGGTCTTTCAAATCGGGCTTTGCGACTCAAATTGATGCTCGAGGTTGGTAAGCGGACTGATTCCGAGCATTTTGGTGGGTGAGCCAGGTGGAGAGGATGCCGGACGGAGGAGATCGGATGGAGGAGGGGATTTCCCATCGGAAATCGATAGGAGGACAGCTGAGGGTTTGAAACGGTGCGGCGGTGAGGCTGGGTGGTCGGAGTGGTCGGATGAGGGTCGGAAGCTGATGGGTGAAGGGCTTGGCGAGGTCGGACGGAGTGAGGTTCGGAGTCGGTTGGATTTGGGAGTAGGGTTTCGAATGATGAAGTGAGAGAGAAATGAGGAAAAGAAGGATTTGGATATGTTATTGTCAATCGACCGACTGGAGGGCGAATCGGTCGACTCGATTGGCTGGGAATTTCAGCGCTCCTGAGATCATGGCGAGTCGACCGATTGGGATTTTGCCTCCGCCCAGTCGATCGACTGGATGGAAATGACATCTTTATGATCTTTTTCTCCCTGTTCAAAATCCCAACTCCACACTTAGAAATTCACTCCGCATCACGAATAAGCAGCACAAAAATCACACAAATCCAAAACTTCACCAAGAAATTATTGGCATAAACATGCTTTTCAACCAAACGCAAGCTAGGATCAAAGACTCCACACTTAAAACACAACCATCACCTAGATGATTCATGCAAGCACAATTCCACACCAAGCACACCTAATCATGCAATTTAAACCATCCTAGCACCGTGCTCTCATACAAAGTTCAATGTTCACATGCCAAACATATATGAAAATAAATGCGCATAAATGGACAACTCACAAACCAGGTGACCTCCCGTTAGGACCTAGTTTAACGTCTTGGCAAGACCGAGCCGAATCTCCTCTTGTTAAAGAAACACACTTGTGGAGTCCTTTGCTAGGATCCCTCCTCAAGCGGACTAGTATAATTTTGGGAGACTCAATCCGGATTCATTGAAGAGTTGCAAGCAACTTGTTTAATAGCCCTTTTCCAAAGTGATGGTAGCTTCTCGCCCTTTGATGATTTTTCTTTTCCATTATTTTTCATCTCATCGTCGGATGATGATGATTCATATTGATCTAAGGAAGGGTCTTCATCGGGTTCAAGTATGTTGCGCAACTCTTTCTTATCAACCCTTTTTTCCTCAATGGTTTTGGTTGCCCCATTGTCTAGCTTTTCCTCAACACTAGCCACTTGCTCTCCATTTGGCTTATCAATCTTCACCTTTTCTCCATCAATCTTTAGGGTCAATTTCCCTTTTCCAACATCGACTTTAAAACCCGCGGTAGCCAAAAAGGGATGCCCAAGGATCAATGATGAAGTGAAGTTGTCCCCCATATCTATCACCACAAAGTCGCATGGGATGTAGAATTTGTCGACTTTAATTGGGACATTCTCCACTAGCCCCCAAGGGCGCGTTATAGTGCCATCCGCTAGTTGTAGTGTCATCTTAGAGGACTTCACCCCTTTCAATCCAAACTTGTGGTAGGTGGCTAAGGGCATGACGCTCACACTAGCCCCAAGATCGGCTAGTGAACTTGTGAAGTTCATGTCACCTATCGAGCAAGGAATAGTGAATTTTCCGGGATCTTTTGCCTTTTCAGGAATTTGCTTGGAAAAGAGGGCACTACACTCATGGTTTAGGGGATGGGGTTCGTCTTCTTCAATGGTCCTCTTGTTGGACAAAATCTCTTTTAGAAACTTGTTGTATAGAGGTGCCTTCTTGATGAGCTCATGAAATGGTATGTAGACATATAGCTTTTTCATCATCTTGGTGAAGACCTCATATTCCTTGTCCAATTTAGAAGGCTTGATAAGCCTTTGAGGGAAGGGAACTGGTGGAACATAAGGCTTCAATTCCTCTTTTCTTTCTTTACTTTCTTTACTTTCTTTCACCTTTTTCGGTTGGAGGATTAGGGACCTCTTCATTGAGTTCTTTTTCTTCGGCTCTAGCTTGGCCAATGGGGTTTGGAGGTATTTGAACGGCTTTCTTTGGTGCAACACCCCTCACTATGTTCCTTGCTCTCTAGAAATTCATCCTCAAGCAATTCATCCTCAAATGATCCCTCAATACAGATGGCGTTGCAAAACTCCTTCTTTTCATGCTCGGGTCGCGCCTGTAGTTTTCCTGGTGCCCTAGTTGAGGACTCGGCTTGTTGAGCTATTTGGTTCTCAAGCATCTTGACATGGGTTTGCAAGCCTTGGTTGGCTTGCCTCATTTCCTCCAATTGAGCTTGGAAATCCCTACTAGCTCTTTCTTGAGAGATACGAGATTGATCTTGGTCTCGCTTCATTTTGAGGAGCACGGCTAGCATAGGATCCATGTTGGGGGGTTCATTTGAAGTTTGGGGAGAACGGTCAGCTTGTTGGTGTGGCTTCGGGGCTTGAGCTTGGTATTGTTATTGCCCTTGGTATTGATTCCTTGGTTGGTATTGATTCTTTAGTGGGAAAGCTTGATTAGTGGATGTAGGCTTAGGACCAAACCCGGGAGGTGTAGTACCAAAATTGGGGCGAGTGGGATTTGTGGTCTTGTATGAGAAGTTTGGTGATTCTTCCAAACCGAGGAAAACCTTGGTGTAGTACGGTTGTATTGAGGATCTTGGCCTTGGGAGGCACTAGCATCATACTCTCTACCTTGGCTTTCACCCGAATAATTTGCTTCTTCATATCTAACTCTTTGTCCATCCCTTTTAACCAAAGGGCATGAGTCGGTTTCATGCTCATATACCTCACAAATGTTGCACCCTTGGCTTGTTGAGGTGTCCTTCTCCGGGTGTTTCAACTTGAAAACCTCATCCGATAGGTTCTTGAAATCTTTCCTTAGGGCTTCATATTCACTTGTGCTCACGGCCTTTACTTCGTGCCTTTCACGTTTCCTTCTCGGGTTTCCCCTTTCACTTCCCCACATGAAATAGTTCTTTGTGATCTTCTCTATCACCGCATATCCTTCATCGGGTTCGAGATCGATTATAGCTCCTCTCGCGGTGGTATCAAGTGCAAGCTGCGAGGGACCATCTACACCATGATAGAAGGTGTGGAAGACTTGGAGATTGTCGAGGTTGTGATGGGGGCAAAGCCTTTGGTACTCTTTATATCTCTCCCATGCTTCATTGAGATTTTCCCCATCCATTTGTGCGAAGTTTGTAATTTGATTTCTATAGAACACCGTCTTGGAAGGAGGAAAATACTTGTTAAGGAATGCTACTGCGAGCTCCTCCCAAGTGGTGAAACTATCCGGGGTTTGACTTCTCAACCAATCTTTAGCTCTTCCCGTGAGAGAGAAAGGGAATAACCTTAATAGCTTAGCATCTTCCGAGAACCCATTTATCTTGAAGGTGGCACACAATTCAAGGAAGGTAGTCAAATGAGAGTTCGGGTCCTCATTGTCTCTCCCCGCGAATTGGTTGGATTGGACCATTTGGATTGTTGAAGTCTTCAAATCAAAATCCCGGTTGTCAACCGTCGGTACAAGGATTGGGGAACGATATCCATAAGCCGTAGGAGTGGCATAATCCTTGAGAACCCTTCTAGCTTGGGGCAATGGTGGAAGGTTATCTTGATTTCGTTGATGAGGAGGGGGCGGAGGTGGAGGGGGAAGTCTATTATATCTATATCTATCACCCATGACTTCTTGAGTGTTGGAGGTTGTTCCCTTGTCTTTGTTTGTCTTGATCCTTGTAGGGTAGGGGTTAACGAATTCTCTTATCGGTTGGTTCAAATCTCTATCCACAATTTGAGTAAGCTTCTTTGTCCTTGGTGGCATAAACGAGATTTAACCTACAAGGGAAGAACAATTAAGACAAGTAAGAGTAGTGAGTATGCTCAAGAATCACAAGTAACAAAACAAATAAAGAAAAACATGGAATAGTCAGAGCACTAAATGATTCTTCCTAGGGACAATCTAGCTATTACTCCCCGGCAACGGCGCCATTTTGACGTTGTAATTTTTAGCAATAATGCAATTAGTCAAAAACAATTTATAGTTTGACCGGTAAGACCGGTGTCGAACCCAAGGGAGTAAACGGATAATACGCTAGGGGAATCAAATTTTCTACTCGGCTACTCATTCAAATCAATTATGAGAATGGTTATCAATCAACAAAACAAGCAATGAGATAGCACTAAGGGTTAAATATCAATTAAAAGAGAGTTTCAAGGGGTTGTTCCCCTCGGCATTTCCCATGATCATGCATACAAGAATTAAACGGATTCAAGGTGTTAGATAGTGTTGAACCTAGCTTAGACTAAGGTAGATCTCATCCTAATCGAATCTATTCTTAGTAAGCTCTCTTATAGCTCGAACCTCACTCCGTCGAGATAATTGGTTCATTCCATGGCATTTATTAGCATTGGAATGTCTCCCAAGCAATAAATACCATGAACTCGAGTCCTAGTTCACTGCAAATCCGTAGATATGATCACATTTACTACATCTAAACCATCCCTAAGATCGCTAGATTATTAGGTCAAGTTTTGGGATAAACAATTCACTTAGGCATTTTATCAAACACTTAGTGGCATGCAATAATGAAGATCATAGCAAATGTGAATTTAACACCATAGATTAATCATCAAACATGTGTATACAGGATCAAGAGTACCAAGGAGGGTAACAACACCCTCAAAACACAAGGTAACTACTCACACATCATGTAAGACAACATGATGTGAGTAGGGTTTGAAATACAACAAATTAGAAGAGAAGAGGGATAGAAAATAGGATGGTTAATCCTAGATGTCTCCCTTTGATCTTCACTACTTTGTTAGTTGTGGATTGATGACCTTGATTTGATCTCCTTTGATGAGTATTTTTGCCCAAAAGTCCAAGTCTTTGTGTCAAAAACCCCTCTTTCTATTTATAGCTTCGGGTAGGGTTTTGGCACTGTAGCATTCCAATCGGTCGACTGGCGGAAGCTGGTGTGCCAGTCGGTCGACTGGCGTTGAGCGAGCAGCCTGATGAAGAGTTCTCTCAGTCGGTCGACTGGCTTCCGAGTCGACCGATTCGATTGACGAGCATTGGAGGGCCTCCTGAAGCTTCTTCAGTCGATCGACTGGAGGTCTCAGTCGACCGACTCGTGCCTTGTGCTCTGCTAAGCTTTTCTTCAGTCGAACGACTGGAGGTTCCAGTCGACCGACTCGATGGGCCATCCTGAGCGCCTCCCCTGAGTGTTCAGCCAGTCGATCGACTGGCTCAGGGGAATATTCCCAGTCGACCGATTGGAGCTCCTTTCAGTCCAAACTTTGATCAAGTCTCCGATTTTTCCCCGAGTACTCGTATTTAGGCTTTGACACTGAGATATCTAGTTTTGTACCTGAAACGTACGAAAAGAGATCAAATGGCATTGAATTATCGCCGAAAACAAACTAAAGCTCTAGTGAAAATGGGTACTAATAAGTCGAAAACTCGACTTATCAAGCCACCAGAAACTTCCAATCTATGGAGTCATACACCTTCCGAAGATTAATTTTCCACGTTATTCTCTCACTGAGGTTCTTCCTACCATAGCCGTTGAGGAGCTGCTGAGCCAGATAGATGTTGCCAACAATAGAACGCCATTTGATGAACGCTCCTTGGGCTAGATCAATGATATTTGGAAGAACCTCCTTAAGCCTACCTGCCAATAAAGAGGAAAGTATTTTGTAAGTAACTTTGCAGCATGAAATGGGTCTATAATCCTCAGGTTTGCTCGCCTGACTGCCCTTAGGAATCAGCGCAATGTACGCAACATTCATTCTTTTGGGCAGAGCATTGTGCCTCAGACAATGTCTCACTCCGTCGCAGAGCTCCTTCCCCAGAATCTCCCAGTGTTTCTTAAAGAAACTAGACAAGAAACCATCTGGACCTGGCGCCTTATCTGCACCAATGCTGTTCAGAGCCTCCCAAATCTCTTTATCCGTAGCAACTCAAACTAGGCTCCTGCATTGGGTACTGCTAACCGAGGGCCCTTGAGCAACTACTTCAGCCTCAACGCTGCTGCACTCTCAGTCCTGACCCAATAAAGCTCTGAAATACTTAGAGAATCCCAGTTTGATAGTCATCCTATTCGTAGACACCGACCCATCTCCTAGAGACACTTGAATAATGTTGTTCCTACATCTTCTGTTCTTGAGTATGCTGTGGAAGAATTTAGTATTAGCGTCTCCTTCTTTAATCCACTGAGCTTTAGTTCTTTATTTGTTGAAGAGAAATTGGTTGTATTTGATTTTCCTGAACTCCCTAGCCAACTTTCTCTCTGTTAAGTAGTGCTCAGCATCCTGGGGCTTGCTCTCTGACTTTCGCTGAGCTTCTAGAAGAGCTTTTCTAATCTGGTTCACTCTTTTGTCCATCCCTCTGGAACTACCCACTAATCTCAGCTTCATAATATGCTTCATACACTTCAGCTTAGCTTGAATCATGATAAGATTTCTGCACTTGTTCCCACTGTTCCACGAACTTCGGATGATCTCTTCATATTCTTCCAAATTCTCCCAAAAATTACAGTATCTGAAACTCTCTTTAGTTCTCTCCTCTTGGCCCCATTGCACGATCACTGGACAGTGATTCGAGTTACCAGGAGAGGGAAAAATGGCGCGAGCCTCCTCCATCTCATCAAACCACACTAGATTGCCTAAGGCTCTGTCCAGCTTGCTCTATATCCTATCATTTGGATTCATGTGATTGTTGCTCCAAGTAAAGTGGCTGCCACTCGCCGGAAGATCCACAAGGCCAGTTCTGTCTAAAAACCTTCTGAAATCAGCCGTTTCCTGGTAGCTAACCCTTTTGCCGTTTATTTTTTCTATATGATCTTTCACACAATTGAAGTCTCCAATGCACAACCAACTACCAGGGAACTTATCTCCGACTTTCTCAATCTCTTCCCACATACTAGCTCGGTCACCCGGACTGTTGCTAGCGTACACTATAACCAGACCAAATCTCTTATTATCTATCAATGCCTCACACGCCATGAAGTGGTAAAACTTCTGGATGTTCAAAATCTTCGTAGTTGCCTCGTTTCAAAGCAACATAATCCTGGCCCAACCACCCTCACAAGTACTGAACTCAGCTTTCCAACCTTCATCTGGGCTGCATCTCTTAATCGCATCCCCCCACTTATTCTCCTTTAATTTCACCTCCAACAGAGCTGCTACATCTAAATTATTCTTCTGAATCCATCTAAGGATTTCATTCTTCTTGCAGGGGTTGTTAAGCCCTCTAACATTCCAAGCTGCGACTTTAGACATTAATAAGTGATTTTTTGAGACCTGCCTCCCTCCTCGGATTGTTACTCCTCTTAGCTTTAATCTCCTTCTGATGCTTTCCCCTGTCTTCTTTCTTAGAGTAGTTTGTACTTGTACTCATAATTGTGTCCCCTGAGACATTGCTCTCCTCACTATTTGCCCTACGTCTCTCTTTTTGACGAGACCTCTTTTATGCACTCTTGGACAGAATTGGAGAGAATCCCTCGTTCGTTCCATCTGTCTCCTTTTCCTTAGATTTATCTGCCATTAGAGTTATCTTCAATTGTGTTTCAGGAACACTAGTTGACTCTTCTGGCTCAATGTCTTCCTCTTACTGCTCTTTCTCCATAGCATTATTCGCCTCATACTCCATCTCATCTTCACTGATCTCCCTCTTATCCTTCATGGCCCTTTCCCTCTTCTCTCTTTCCCTCAGACCCTCTAACATCCTTTCTAAATTCGGTTCAGGACATTTGTCTGATAAATGACCGAAGTTACAGCAGTTGGAGCAGCGAAGGGGCCTCCATTCATACACTAGTGGTTGCACGTAACAGTTCCCGTATGGGTCCTCGTACTTAATGGCATCCATGAACTCTTGGTCAGCGTAAATCTGAAGGCATACCCTTGCATAGTTGTAACTCGATCCCTCCGCAGTCACCCCATCTGTGCATATGGACTAACCAAGCTTGGAGCACAATCTGCTCAGTATGATGGTATCAGCTAGGTGAGATTTCAACCGAGGCAGACGGATCCAAACCGGCAGTGCATCAACACTTCCGCACGAGTACTCCTCCTCCTCCGACCATTGCTTCAAGATCAGTGGACGGTTGTCAAACGTCCAAGGTCCACCACTCAGCACCTCAATCTTTTTCTCCTCGGTCGCGAACTTGAAGAGAAAAATTCCCTCGTTGATTTGGGACACCTTCACTATAGTTTCGTCTCCCCATTTAGCCCTAGCAAAACCCCTCATCTTTCCAGAGCAGAAGATGACCGCCACTATATGGATGTTGGCATACGGTTCATGTGCGGATTAGTGTACCGAACTCACAAGGATGGGCGAATCAACCACCCTAGAGCACCTGAAGAAGTGGTGTGCTCAAGTAGTTGAACATTACAAAGACCGTTATCTATGCTCTCCAAATGCAGCTGACCAGAGTTGATTGTTACAAAGAGCAGAGCAACGAGGATTCCCTGGTATGATTAGAAGCATCGATCGTATGCAATGGGAGTGGAAGAACTGCCCAACATCTTGGCAAGGGGCGTACTCATGTCGTAAAGGTCGCCCAACCATTATTTTGGAGGCAGTAGCATCGTATGACACATGGATATGGCATAGTTTCATTAGTGTACCCAGAGCACAAAACGTTATCAATGTTTTACATCAATCAGACATTTTTGATCCGCTCCTCGCCGGAATCAAACCTCAAGTGACATACAAAGTTAACGGGAACACATACGACGCCAGTTATTATTTACCTGATGGGATCTATCCAAAGTACTCCTCCTTTGTGAAAACAATTCGGAATTCACAAGGTGATCCTGAGAAATTGTTTGCAAAGAAACAAGAGTTGTACCGCAAAGATGTCGAGAGGTGCTTTGGGATCTTGCAATCTCGTTGGGCGATAGTCCGACATGCAGGTATGTGTCATAGAAAAAGTGGTTTGAAAACAATTATGTTGGCTTGCATCATAATGCATAACAGGATTGTTGAGGAAGAATTCATAGGCGTTGAATTTGTGGAAGTTGACGAGGAAGATCCACATAATCCTCGTAGTGCTTTCACGGTATACGATGGCCCGATAGATCAGAATGGTAATCGACTTCATCATGATCCAGTTGGAAGAGCCCAACAGTCAGAAGCATTTGGTAATCGCTTGACAACTCTTCAATCTGCGTATCTCCACACGCAGTTACAAAATGATCTTGTGAAGCATAATTGGTTTATGGAAACCTGTGAACAATTATGAACTATGTTAACAACATGGAAGCATTTGTGTAACCGGACTCGTGGAACTTCTAGGATTGCTTTCGGGTGTAGAATTTTCCGAAACTTCAGTTGATGGAGTTGGAGGTACGTCAAGTGTATGCTCTTCTTCGACTACCAGACTTGGTTGATATGTGTAAGAAGGGGGGGGGGGTAGTTGCTTCAATAGTTGCAAATGTTGGATGATTTTTTACTTGTTCCCAACAATATAAATGTATGAATGTTTTCTTATTTTTGGCCACATAGCGTACTTGTGCTTTCCTTATCTATCAATTAAATATTCAAAATTTAAAATCATAATATATAATAAAGTAAAAATTGCATTTAACAATTTACGCGAATAATTTACCTCATCTTGTAAATTGCATCCCGATTCCTGATTTCTTCTAGCGTACGCAATACAAGAGCCCCAATAAACAAATTTGGCTTCAGCTTAGCGAAACGTGATTGAAGAGCAGTTTTAGACCGAAAATCGGTCGTCATTATTTCATCCTCGCCCCTTACCCGATTTGAATGAAAATTGGTGTCAACTTTTTTCCCACAGCTTATCGACTTTTTGTTTGGCACCGGTAATTGGATCAAGCGATTGACGACAATAAGATATGCAAAGTTGCACATCTTTGGACATACACCAATTGGTAGACATGTTAAGAGAGATATGAGAAAGAAAGTTTGAGGTTGTAATCAATTTTGGTGAATTGTTGTTGAAATGAATTATGTATTTATAGGCAATTGTTGATCAAATGTTTCCGTTGGCCCATCACACAAAAAAATTTGCCGTTGGTGAAATGTTACCGTTGGTGAGAATTTTTGAGTGCTGTGACATGCCGTGACATTTAGACATGTCACGGCATGTCACGACAGGGGCAAAAACCACTGAGCCATATGGGTGCCGTGACTACCGTGACATATAGACATGTCACGGCATGTCAAGGCAGTCAGGGTAAGGGCAAAAACCACTGAGCCATATTGGTGCCGTGACTACCGTGACATATAGACATGTCACGGCATGTCAAGGCAGTCACGGCACGCGGAGATCGTCTGCTCAGCCGATCTCATCGAGGATTTCTTGGAGGATGATCTCGTCCAGAAAATCCCGCCAAGCATATGACCTCTTCGAGCTTTTATCGCTGCACGAGGATGTCACTTGAGGAAAACCCCAAATCCTCCCCGAGAATGCACCGGTGCATATGCCCTTATTATGTATTCACAAAAACAAAACCATTGTAGAGTGAAAGTTGAATGGTTGTTTTATTATTAGATGGAAGAGAGAGAAAATGATGTGAAGTGTTGGGAAGTTAAAAAGTAGGGTGTTGAATGGGTGAACTATTGTAAATAGTCTAATAAAATTATAAAGTTGAAATTTAATTCATTTATTTTTTTTATAGTACTCAAAAAGTAAATTTGATATATAATATTTAGTATTAGTTTAATATAAGGTAAACTCGGCGATTTAACGAGTGGAGTTACGTTTCAATTCCACCTAGGCAAAACGAGTTATAAAAACTCGATTCTGACAACCTTGATCCCCTGATCCGCTTGAACAACCACCTACTTTCCGAGGTCCTCATCGGTTATTTTGTATCCTCTCAAACAACGTCGCCTCATTTATCGATATCAATCAGTGTTTATTCAGAGACTTCGTTATTAGTCTCTTTAATTTTATATTCGTTGCATAATCTCTCAAACTGGTGCTCCCGCTCGGCCCGATTAGATATATATTAGGTTTGATCTCGGCTTGATAAGTTTTAAAGATATTTGAACTCTGTAGAGTTTCGACTACAAATCTTGCTCAAATGTAATCGGAAAAACAGCAAAGAAACCAGACAAAAATTTATACTTGTTCAGGGACCTAGTGACTCCTACTCCATTCGAAAGTAAAAGCACTTTATTGATCAAATTGATGGTTGTAAAACCTCGATCTCAATCAAATGAATCTACATAAGCAATCTCGCTAACCAATTCAAGCACAACAAAACGAATTTCGTGAAGAATCCCCAGGAACCACTACTACAGAAGGGACCTTATGCAACGGTTTTGAGGTAGCTTATGCAACAGTTCAATAAAACCATCGTATAAGAGCAAAACTTATGCAACGGTTTGTTGTTAGAACCGTTGCATAAGATCAACCATTATACAACCATTTTGGTGCTCAAACCGTTGCATAATGTATGATCGTATGCAATGGTTATACCAAGCCGTTGCATAAGCTACCGAAAAAATTGGGCAGGTTTCAGCTATTTTAGCTCAAATCCGCCTGAAAATTGAATACAATTTCCAAACAAAATTTAATACCCTGCTGTTACACATTTCCAAACATGGAAATACTTTCATTTCACTCAAAATACAACCATTCATACAAGTCCATCCATTTATACATTTATTTATAACAACGTCACATATATAAAACATAATTCACATGTAAACACTATGTTCGAATAAGTAGTTGTACAAGAAGGAGGCGATCTCATCTCGCACGTCTTGTACCTTCCCCAACTCATATGACCGTGTCCCATTAGGAAAAACATATAACAAATAAAAATAAGATAACATGAATATATAAAAAAAATCGAGTAAGAACTTAACAAACCTAACTAGAGAACATAGATTTAGAATAAACGTAGGGTAGAACATGCTTTAACAACAAACCTAACTAGAACATTTGTCACCATTCTAAATAGAGTAAGACGAGACTAGCATGCTTACTTGGTCAAAGTTCTCCACATATGCACCGTTATTAGCACGAACAAATTCCATTATGTCCCGAATAAATCTCAGAACATAATAACCGCAAAAATTAGTATCATCGGGTTGTTTCGGACACTGCATTATAAGTAACGTCAGTTAACACTTTATTAATGAAAATTACAAGAATATATTAAAGGAATGCTTTGTCTATGAATACCGTCACTATCTTCCATTCGACTCGACGATCAATCCTCGGATTACATCCTTGATAGTATCATAGCAACCCCCTAAAATAAATAACAATACGTAATTAGTGACTGTCAATGCAAGTTACAAAATAATAGTAAGTTCGAAACTTACGAGTCCACTAAAGCTTTCGCATCGCTGTGTATAACGGTCTGATATGGCGAGGAGTTAAACCAATGGACTACACCTTGGTTGGGGAAGATAATGCACAACACCCAATGAAACCTACATCAACAAACTAAAGTCATATAACCCATATTTCAAAAAACAGGTAATATAGTACAAGTAATTTATGTACTTACTCGGCAGCATTTATATAAGGCATAAAGTAGCAATAATTTCAATCTTTGTCTGGCATATGAAGTCTTGATATGAACGCCTCCATCCTCCCATTTATGTGATTTGAAGGGCTAACGGCCGTGTGATTGAAGAACCCGAATCGAACCTCTGAATCAATCATTTGATTGTACAAAGAACTACAAAATGAAAAACTTGTAAAGTTAGACCTCCAGCAACAAATTATGAACAAGTAATGATAAGAGTATTACCATATATATAAATCACAATGTGAGTTCGACAACGGTTCCAATGCATATATATCACGGATGTCATCTGGGCCCACTACGGAAGTGTAGTCGTCACCGAACACTTCGTCAGCGATGCGTACATTAACAATGGTTCTGCCCAAGTCAGACATGATGTCGTGTAGAAATCAACAGTCGATGGAATAATTATCTACTGTCTCATTTGAAGCCGGTGGCAAGTAGTAGTATAGTCGCATGGTATATTCCTGAATATCGAATGTTAGTAAATAATCCAAATAAAATCTGATAAATTAAATAATGGAAAGATGGTTCAAATAGTTGATTTTATTACCCTTGTGTTCTTTTCAATCAAATGCTTTGGCCATGCAACCAAGTCTGATTTCGCCTTGGCATCTAGTGTCGTCTTTAATTCTCTCCGTGGGGAATGGGTAGATCAATAATCTGGCCAAGAGCACTATCGACCTTCACCATTTCATCGGGCAGTGGTATAGCACGTAGCAAACAACCATTCATGACTCGACCAATAGCCACTAGTCGTCTCTCACTATTAAGTCCCTCTTCGATATATAATAGGCTTCTTAGCCCAATCTGTCAAAATAAATAAATCCATGGTGTTTACTTTTGTAAGAAAAATATAAACCAAATAGTAAGGAAATAACGACTTTAAAAATCTCCAAGTACCTTTGGTATATTCTTCCAAGGGTCCGTATCTATGGGAGCACCGATGAAGCAGTATTCACTCTGTCGATCAGACGGCTGAATATTGCACATAGTACTAGATCTGGGTGTCACCCTCGAAGAGGTAGAGCTAGGTAATCCAATCCTCAATGGAATGTGTGACCCGAGTCCTTGGGTACGTCCAGGGTGCTCATCCGTGCCAATAGCCTCCGTCAATATGTCACGTCGGCCTTGAGAAGAAAATTCTCCTCGAGCGGCCATTTCCACTAAATCATCCTATTATTTCAGGAAATTACCAATAGTTAGTGTATAATTTAAAAACACTTAGCTATTAAAACACACATAAGGAACTTACAATCTTTGTAGCCACTTCCTGAGATGCCTCAGAGACGAACTCAGCAATTTTTTTGATTCGTCCCCTCTTCCACAAGTCATGCCTCTCTATAGAGACATTAGAAGCCTGTTCCTCTTGAATCGCCCCCCTGAGAAATTAACTCAGCTATTTTTTCTTTTGTCATTGCCTCTTCCAATTTTCTATATCCTCCCCGACCAAGACGTGCTTATATACATTCTTCTTGACCAGATCCTTGTTTGTGTCCCTTAACTTCGTTGCAGCTTCAGAGAGCCTCTGCTCCTTAAAAGTCTTCCAATGATCGAAGTCAATGTACATATACATTTTTAAAGCATCTTCATCTGTTCCGTCACCGTAGATGTAATCATGTGCGAGGCGTGACTTAAATTGTTTCCACATCTTGCACGCAGCGCTAAGCTCCTGATTTTTATGCTCCTCGAGTCCTTCAAAAATTGCCTGAAAATATATAAAACAATTCTAATTAATACAAAAGTTAGTTACCATGTTTAAAATAAATATAATGTTAGAATTAAAGAAGCTCTTACAGTTGCCTCTCTCCACACATTTTCTTTAAAATGTTTAGGGACCTTCCTCCAATCAGTGTATATGATAGGAACACAACATCGAACCAACACACCCAAGTAGTTCCTCCATTTGTCTGCAACCTTCCCTATTGGATTACCTCGTCTATTCCATTCCACCGTGGCCTTGGTACCAGCCTCCTTGTGTCTCTTAATGAATTTGCTCATATATACAAGCCCTCTCTTCTTTGGAACTGTACCAGGAGTGTCATTATGGTCATCCTCACTGCTGCTGCTGCTGTGTGAACTGGCCATGTTCCTGTAAACATGAAATTAAACGTCAGATTAATTAATCAATAAACCAATTCTCAAAAATAAATAATTAAATAACTACACAAGTCATAACTACACAAGTCATAAATAAATAACTACACAAGTCATAAATAAATAACTACACAAGTCATTAAATAACTACACAAGTCATAAATAAATAACATACACAAATTAAATTGTCCGTACTCCTTCGTTCCATAAAAGCTTCAAATCTTCTATCAAAGGAGCTAAGTATACATCAATATCATTTTCGGGCTGTCGAGGACCCGATATCAACAGAGAAAGCATCATATACTTACGCTTCATGGTTAACATGGGAGGAAGATTGTAGATAACCAATATCATAGGCTATGTACTATGTTGAGTACTGAGGTTTCCATGTGGATTCACCCCATCAGTAGAAAGGCCAAGGCGTAAATTTCTACACTTTGCTCCAAATGTCGGTAATGTGTTGTCTATTTTTGCCCATTGTAGTGAATCAGCAGAATGACTCATTTTCATATCAATAACTCGTTTCTCAGCATGGCAACGCATATTATCAGAATCTTCCAAGCTAGCAAACAATCTCTGAAACCTGGGGATCAGTGGAAGATACCATAGTACTTTAGAAGGAGTGCCTTTGGAACCATTTTTTCGGTTCTTTGTTTAACTTATAACGAGGAGACTTGCACACCGGACATTCAACCATATCTTTATAGGAATTCCGATACAATATACAATCATTAGGACAAGCATGTATCTTCTCGTAATCGATACCCATCGGACTCATAACTTTTTTAGCCTTGTAACAACGGTTAGGTAGGGTGTTATCCTCTGGAAGCATATCTTTCACTAGAGTTAACAATTAAGTGAAACTTACATCACTCCAACCATTTTTTGCTTTCAAGTTGACTATCTTCAAAGTTGCAGATAGCGTTGTGTATTTAGAGCACCCTTCGTACAATGGTAATTCTGAATCATTCCTCAATGACTCCAAAACTTGAGGTCTAGCAACAAAATCGTCGGCAACATTGTTGACCATGTCAATTATATTGTCCTCCTCCCAATCATCATCATCCACCGGCAAACTTTCTACGGGCTGAGGTTGAACATTTTGTGGTTCAACCTCGCCGTGCATATACCAAAACTTGTACTGTGGGTCAATTCCCTTTAACAAAAGGTGTTTCCGTAATTTCTTGGGTTTGACCTTTTTGTTATTCCAGCATTCCATACATGGACAATAAACACGTTCAATGTTGTTTCTGGACGCATAAGAAGATGCAAACGCACAAAAATCCATAATCCCTTGTTCGTACTGTACACTTAACCTACTACCGGATACCCACTCTCGATTCATCATAACTACATAAAGCATCATAAACTCTTAGTTAGAAAGAGATCATGTTATGTTTGATATAACTATTAGTAGAAATAGACCATATAAATCCACTCCATAAAGAACATTCCAACAATTAAAAAGTTGTAAATGAGTTTCATAGTGTATTTTACCTTAGAGTAGAATCTCTAGCACAAAATAGTCAAAGGTTGGATGCAGCGTCGACTCTAAAGTTACAAACAACAACAAATAAGTTAGTAAACGAAGAAATATCAAATATCCAATATGAATGGAGACATAAGTAGTAAACTCGTTTAATTGGGTAATTTACCTTAAAATAAAAGCTTTTTTAAGAAAATAAAATACTGGGTGTGCAACACGTACAGACTAGATCTGTAAACAACGAAAACAACTTAGGAAAACAAGGAAATAAAGTTTAATTTCCATGTTAATTGGAAAATATGTAAGAATGATAACCATCGAATACCTTAAAATTGGAAGAAGCGGCAAAGAAAAAGATTTGGTAGTTGTATTTCCTAATGTTGGAGAAGTGAAGCTTCCTCTTGCTAATCGGCTAACAAGTACTACAAGTAGTGAACGAATATCGATAAGATGCCAAATCAACCAACTAGTGCTTATTTTCGCCTCTAAAATCCCTAAAACAAACAATCACAGGAATGAAAACCGGAGAGCTTTTTACCTGCAAAAAGGGGCAGTGCAATACCTACTGTCAAGAAAATCGGAGAGCTTTTTACCGGTATCACGCAGTGCAATACCTACTGTCCAGAAAAATAGAAAAAAATTCAATCGTTCTATAACCTAATCCAATCAATCCATCATTGAATCTCTAAACGACAGAATTGACAGGAGCGAAATCGGTTCAGTGGGAACTAACCGATTTATGAATTGGGCGAGGAGCGAAGGCGGTGTGAGTCGAGGACTGGATGCGGACGACTGGATGCGGAGGACGGCGTATGGATGCAGAGGAGGGTCGAAGGGGCTGAGAGCGACAGACTGGATGCAGACGACTGGCGCGGAGGGTCGAACGTACTAGGCGAGGAGCGGAGGCGGCGAGAGTGACGGTTCGAGCAGGATTGGAAAGGACACGGAAGACCTGTGCTTTTCAATTTTAGGCTTGAGTTTATGCAACGGTTCTTACAAAACCGTTGCCTACATGTAACCTTAGGCCATGGTTTTGAAAATAACCGTTGCTTAAAGTTAACCTTAGGCCACGGTTCTTAACAACCGTTGCCTAAAGTTAACTTTAGGCAACGGTTATTTTCAAAACCGTTGCCTAAAATACCAACCGTTGCGTAATGATAAATCCAAAACGTTTCCTAAACTCCCTTCTGTAGTAGTGAACCCTAATCCCCAATTCTGGAAAATCAAACTGAGTTGACTCGGCGCGTTGCTATAGTATATATAGCCGTTGTACCCGAAACGCCAGTGTTTGCCCAAAGCTCACTTTCTCTTTGCGTTACGACGTCGTTCCTTTAAGGTCTTCGTCCTCCACATAACGTCGTCGTCTGCACCAACTCGAAGTCCTTCGCGCCACACAATACGCTATCATCTTCCAAAAACTAAAATCCCGCCTTTGCCAAATGTCGATGTATTTCCCTGCTGTAGTCCATAATCCAAGCTTGATCTGAGAATATCCTCCAGGCTGTACTAGCCTATTCAAGCCTCTTGCAGACCTTTTATACACCATCAACTAGACAAGTAATCTAAGGACCAAATACTACAAATCTCCACCTTGGTTATAGATTACCTCCTTAGTCCGTATGGTCTACCTTTCTCATCCTGCTTCAGGGTTCATCCTTCAACCTAATCAGCTCTAAGCAATATTCAAACTTATCACTTGGAACTGATTTTGTTAACATATTAGCAGCGTTTTCCTTCATTCCTATCTTTACCACCTGGATAGCTCCTGAGTCAGCTGTCCCTCACAAAAGTACATCCTTAAATCAATGTTCTTGGATCTCTCATGAAAAACTTGATGCTTAGAAAAATAAATGGCTCCTAGACTGTCACTATACACCTTTACACAGTTTTGTCCGTGTCCCAGCTCTGCCATCAGGCCTTTCATCCATAAAGCCTCTTTGACTGCTTTAGTTATGTCCATGAACTCAGCTTCAGTTGTGGACAATGGCACAACCTTCTGTAAATTTGCTATCCTAGATACAACAGTCCCAAATACTATAAATATCAACGCATTAACGCCACACATTTTCTATGTTGCGTAGGAGCATTATTGTATGTCATTACACTATTGATCTTACGAAACATGTTCTTTTAAGAAAGACGAGAAAATATTAATCGTGACTATAACTATATACTACACTGTCTAATGCAATAGTGTATATATTCCTTTCTGGCAAAAGTGCATGAAATTACTCTGTGTATGCACTGAGATGATTAACCAGCTAGTTGTATCGAACTACTGGATGAACTCCTTAGGCAGAATAATTTAGCACGCTAATAAAGACAGTTAGGACATAAACTAGCACACAGGAAATGATACCTAGTTTGGCGTTAACGAGCTTACGTATAAGGGGCTTATTTAAGCCCGATGGAAAGTAATTCACTATAAACGAGTTTAGAGTACAAGGTCTTATGTTTGCAGACTCCCTCTCAAACAACTATTCTAACACTCCAGTGAATTACGATCCAAGATCCCCTTAGATCTGAGATCCCTCTCTTTGTCCACCGAATCTTCTCCCGAAGATCGCAGTCCTCTCCCGAAGACTTAGCAACAACTAGTTTCAACTTGTACAACTTTGATTCATGCATTAGTTAATCTCGAACAACAGCTTGAACATATTGACTCGTACATGTTGAGCTCGTAGACAATGGTAAACTTCTACGGAATGAAGAGCTCTACATCGATCGCTGTCTCTTTCTAAGTGTGTATAAGTGTTTAACTTCAGAGATAGATAATGGACTGTGAACCCTATCAAGGTATTTATCAAGTTGGATATCTTACCAACTCTTGTCCGCCTCAACTAGACAGCTGTTGTAACAGTATCTGTTCAGCGTCGTTTTAATAGTAGCATTGCACCAGTATGTCGTAGTGTCAGGGCTGTACCAACTCTGTTCAACGCCATATATCTTTTACTGTTCAGCGCCGTTTGACCAACATCTTACTAACTCTGTTCGATGTCATTTTACCAATGTCTTACCAACTCTGTTCAGTGTCGTTGTAACAGTATCTCCTAATATTCAGTGCCATATCTCCCTGTGAAACTCCAACAACAGATCTTTCTAAGATACTTTGAAGATCTCGAACAAAACTACCTAAACCACCTCTGACATCATGTCTTCTAAGTAAACCGATTTAGGTAAATTGAATCTGCAACAGTCATGTTGAACGTCCGAGTTCCATCACGGTCTTGAAAAACTCCTTGTCTTAATGCTTAAACATCTTGAAGTCATTTTGCCAAACTTCATAACACAAAAGACTAACGATCTCCCCTTTGCATTTATGGGAAAATAAACACATCTGTCAAACTAACTAGACTTCAAGAATTCTAGCCCTTTTTGCCATAAACTGACAAGGAGCAAGTTCACAAGCGTTTAGATGTACCTCCACAATGTGATGAAAGTTCTAGAACACCATCAGGTATAGTTGATGCACAATTCTCCCCCTGAATATCTATCACATGCCTTCTCTTGAACAACATATGATCAGCGTTGAAGATTAATGGCACTAAATAGTACCAAATTCCTCAGTAAGGTTAGCAATAGCTTTGCGCACAGTGCGGTCCATAACCTTCAGCCCTGTTCTTCAACTAGTCAGCCCAGTTGACTTAGTACTGTTTGACTTTTCGCTTGTAAATGACACACGGACCCAAAGAGGATCTAAGTGTCTCGAGCTAAGCAGTATCCAACGGTTTTGTGAACATATTAGGTAGCTGTTTGTCAGTTGTTACGCGCTTTCCTTCTTCTCCACGAGTTCTCGAATAAAGTGGTGTCTGATGTCAATGTGTGTAGTCATGGAGTGTTGTACTGGATTCTTCGATATGTTAATTGTACTCATAATATCGCAGTACAATGCCATCTCATCTTGTTCCACTCCGTATTCAAACATCACTTGCTTCATCCATAGCATTTGTGTGCAACAACTCCCAACAACTATATACTCCGCCTCGGCTGTAGATAGGGATATGGTGTTCTGCTTTTTGCTAAACCATGATACTAGGTTGTTTCCCAGGAAGAAGCAACCATTAGTTGTACTCTTTTGATCTTCAACGTTTCCTGCCCAGTCAGCGTCACAAAATCCCACTAGGAATGACCTTGTATCTTTGGTGTATCAGATACCTGATGAGTCGTATTGATATGACTCGTCGAATCAACTAATCCCGTTTATTTCGACACTTTATCATGAGAGCAGTTAATTTTTAGTGTTGTTTTACATTTCAGGTGTTTCGGAAGCTCTAGGAGGAAACGCGCAAAAAGATGGCATTTCATGCCGAAAACATCACAATGGCAGATCAGACCTTTGGGCATTCGACAGAGTGCTGGGAACGGACCGATGAGCAGAAAAATATGAGCACACGTCATTGCGTAGCTGACTCGATTCCATACAACTCTTTAGTTCACACCGAGAGCAGCCGAGGTCATATAAAAGGTCAAATCCAGAGTCGAAGTCAGAGCTGCACGCAGAAAGGAGGAATCAGGCTTAGTGTGGACCGCGCCACATGTAGACATTAGCGTTAGTGCTAATGTCTAAAGGAAACGCGGCGGTAATGTAAAGGCCAGACGCGATGAGCTACGAGAAGCTGACATCAGCAACGCGTTTGATGAAGGCAGCGAGTCTGAAAATTAGAAATTTCAACCCAAAATAGACTTGGAAACCCAGTTTATTATAAATAAGAAGCCTGGGTTAGGGTTTTAAAATCTCATCTCATAATCCTACGAAGATTGAGACCAGTGTTATTAAAACCGGACCGGATCGGCCGGTTCGACCAGTTGGACCAAGAATCGGTCACAGGAACGGTTTGGTTCTGTAATCGAATCGGAAATGCAGCGACTCGGTCAAACCCAGTTAAGACCCGGTCAGTTGAACAGGTTAACCCGGTGGGTTGACCCGATTGACCGAATTTTTTATTAAAACGTGATTTGATCGGTTCAATCGGTTTGATTTGGTCTGAAAAAATATATATTTATTTTGACTTGGACAAGACTCAAACCTAGTCTTCCTCTATAATTATCCCCTCTCATTCCACCAAGCTAAACATGATTCTTGTTTTATTATTTGTTTCACTAATGTATATTCATTGATCAAATCTGTAAAATTTATTACTTACTGATGGACCATAATTGTATGAATCATAAACACAGTTAAACCCACCAAATTAGACTCTTTGTCTATTTAACTTTTGCTTGTTAGTTCCGATATTTATCTACAGGGTATTTTGAAGTCTAGAGAGAATACAGGCTAAGGAGGAGTTTTTAAGCTGAAAATGGATTACAAGGCACTCTAGGACACAACCAGATTCCGACTGTACAACTTTCATAAACCTGACATGGAATCACTCAAAACAAGTCCAACCGAAGGGCAACCAGAGTCTGTCCGGAGCTGAAAGGACCGATGGCTTTTTGGGATGAGCTCACAAAACTCACAAACTCTCTCCTTCCTCCACCTAGCCGGCGGCTCTTCCTCCTTGATGACTCACAATCGGCGGCTTTTGGGGATGAAGCCACATGGGGTGGCGGCTACACGCTCCTCCTCCCATTTTGTGCCATGTGTTTCACTTCTCATCCACATCTCTTCTCCTCCCTTGGCTATAAATAGAGACATCCCTTCCCTTTGTAACTCATCTCATTCCAAACCAACATCCACAAGTCACTTGTCACTTATCTCTCTAGATTTTGGGCACAACTCTTGTAAACACTTGTTTTAATCTATAATACTCCTATTGGTTCTTGAGTATTCTAGTTGTTCTTGAGTTTACTCCTGTTGGTTCTTGAGTATTCTCTTTACTTTACTGTCTTTCAAAAACCTTCACTTTTCCAAGTACTTAGCTATGGTATCCACCTCTATGGATATTCGTAGCTAAACCCTTTATTCGGTTGAAGGGGTGTACTTGTGTCATAAAATGTTTTAGGCCATACTCTTAGTGCCTCTATGTGTTCAAAACTTGTTCTATGTGCCACATATTAGGTTAGAACTTCCAAGGTTGAGTGGATGCTTGACAGAGCAAAACTCTTCCGTGGGGTTCGTAAACATACTCGGGTAAGTGGATGCTTGGAATGGAAAAACTTATCTGAGGAGTTTGACCTCTTTAAAACACCATTTGGTTGATCGGGAATGATTGATCAAATGGATGCACATAAGGCTAATATACCTTGGAATGGGGTATTAGTCTAAATAGAACAAGTGCTCTATGTCTTGAAATGGACTAGACAGTGTGGCAAATCGAGTGCTTGAAATGGCCTTGATACACTTTTGAATACTTAGTATGATCATTAGAGGTCAATGATAAACAGACTATGATACAAGGCCCCTAAAACCGAATACTTTTCTTAACTTAAAACATCACCTGCACTTTACGTTCAGTCTCAATATCAATTGCAATATCAACTGCGTACTTTTCGCAAGACTTGCCCTTCAAGCAACCCACTTTCTGTAAGTCTTCTCTTTCAAGAAATTACTTTCAGTACTTTATTTTCTGCACTAAAATCACAACCAACCCACTTACTTTTCCGCACTAAAAACCAAAACCAACCAAAAAGACACTTACTTTTCAGCACTAAAACCCCAAATCACGCTCCCTACCAGTACATTTCTCAAAGAACAACTATCCCCCTAATTCCCTTGGGTTCGACCCCTACTTACCACTCTACTATCTAATAGTAGAATCACGAGTAGCGGACTTATAAATTTATTCTTGACTTTTGCACACGACGACTGTGCATCCGTCAAAATTGGTGCCGTTGCCGGGGAATTAGAGTTGGAAATTAACAATCGGATAAGTGTTCTTTGAATCGGTACTCGCTTCAATACAATCATGTATCGCGAAGGAAGCCACCATGACTACCAGGATGACGACAAGATAAACTTGTACGATCGAAATGATGAGGTGCCACTTCCATTTGTCGACGATCCGGAACAACTCATCCGAAACAGAAGAGCTCGTGATAGGGAGGCCATCCGAAGAAACCAAGGACCACCCGAGGACCGAAATGAAGCTGGTCCAGTACAACAACCCCCTAGATATCCACCACCCCCTCAACCTCGACAAGTGCCAAGACGAGAACCCGTTTTCGATAACTACTATGGGGATAACAACAACTTCCGCGAACCTACTATGGGAGAACTCTCGGCACCAGATTTCAGAAACCAGCCGTGGTGCATTTACGAAGGCCCTGAACTGGAAGACATCGCTATCAACACTTCAGTGGCCCACAACTTGCCAAAGTTCTCAGGAACACGTGGAGAATCAGCAACAACTCATCTCCAACGCTTACATGGTATTTGCCAAAACTTAAAACCGAATGGCGTAAACGTAGACGACTTCAAGTTAAAGGCGTTCTACTTTTCCCTCATTGACACGGCAAACGACTGGTTCCTTTCATTGCCTTCCGGTAGCATCAGAACATGGGCTCAGATGCAAAAGAAATTCCTAGACAAATATTACCCGGCAGGAAGGGCAATGCAAGTAAGGAGGCAACTACAGGACATCAAGCAAGGGCCCAATGAAACCATGTACGATTACCTGGAAAAGTTCAACCGCCTGGAGAGAAGCTGCTGTACCCTTGGACTGCCCGAGAAACTCATCATCGAGTACCTCATTGATGGATTAAGGCCCTTAGACAAAATGCTCCTGGATGCCTCAGCTGGAGGATCCATGATGAATCTATCATTGAGCGGCATAAGGAATCTCATCACCGACGTTGCTGAAAATGCCCGATTTAGAGAAGAGACAACTCGGCAGGAAGAATTTTCCCGAACAAAGAATGTGGCAAAAACTTAAACACCGATGAACTCTATGCCAGAAGAGATGAAACAAATGAAGGAAATGATTATTCAGATCCTACGAAGACAACCAGTTCCAGTAAAGCCTTGCAAATTTTGTGGTTCTACGAACCACAAAACTGATGAATGCCCGACATTAATAGAAGAGGAACCGGTAGAAGTAAATGCAGTGGTAGGATACCAAGGATACAACAACAACAACAGCAACGACAGAGCCGGACCAAACAGACAGTATAATCAAGCGACCTATTCGAACTGGCGGAACGAGAACCATCCTTCGAGGGAGACACAACCAGCTGTCACTCAACTAGCTCAGTAATTCAACCAACCCCCCCCCACCGGCAGTATAACCAGAACGCTCCATCAGGAGGCTAATATCAGCAAAGAGGACCGAATCAGTACCAAGCCGGCCCGAACAATCAGCAAGGACCAAACAAGTCGCTCGATGATACAATGAAGGAGCTCGCAGGAAGCATAAATCAATTGGGTACTTCGCTACACCAATACCAGGTGAAAACTGACGGGGCAACTTCAGAATTGACCAAATAAATGTCCCAGCTCGCCACCGCAATGTCAACACTCACTAATGAACCTTGCAGACTTCCTTCACAAACCATCCAAAACCCAAAGGCAAATATTAGCATGATAAGGAGGTCAAACATAAAGGCGACACCGGAAAAAGATAAAGACCCAGGAGCCTTCACAGTCACCTGTGGTATTGGTGAAACACAAATTCATAAGTGCTTAGTCGATTGGGGCTGCTGTCAATGCCATGCCTTACTCCTTATATTACTTATTAGGACTTGGTCCATTAAAACCACCCAGGTCAAATATCGAGCTAGGAGACAAATCGTGCATCCGTCCAGTTGGAGTGCTTGAAGATTTGATACTCCATGTGGGAGAGCTCGTCGTTGCTGCGGACTTTTATGTAATACAAACGGGAGAGACCAGCGAAGACGACCCTCCAACGCTTATATTGGGACGACCTTTTCTCTACGCCACCAAGGCATGGATCGACATGGGAAAGGGCTTGTTATCACTTGCATTTGGCGGCAAAATTTCATATTTCTACATCGATAATTATAATGGTCGCCAAAGGATAAGGAAACCGCCAGACATTATACCTATCTCGGATCTCAGTACACAAATTTCTGACCTGCCAAAAGAGACCAAGAGAGTGACAAGATCAGCAACTATGGTCAAAGGTCCCTCGCCTTCTCAGAGACGATGGAAGGAGAAACCACCAGAACCATGGGAACTGGACCCAAGCACATCATCCCCCAAAAACCCAGGAAAAGGCAAGGCAAGAATCAAGGTTGGCACAATAGAGAAATACGACCTGAGCCACCCATGGGATCTAAACTTATGATCCCCATGCGTCGAGCCAACGACGTTAAACAAAGGCACTGGTCGGGAGGTAACCCGACACCTATCTTACTTTCAGTAATTTTCTTTTCTGTCATTTAGTTTTTACCGTAAGTCGCTCTCACCCACTTTTTGTATAGAAGGAATGTCTAACATGTAGGAATCGGTTTTTGGAGCAAGATCAGATCAGCCAGGCAGCTTCCGAGAATTACCGGGCCTGCGCTGAGAGTTCAAGGCCCCAGCCGAACTCCCTTGATTATCCAGTTCCGAGCCATGTTGTTCCACGACACGACACAGTAAAAGGGAGTTCAGTTCTTCTCTTTTCCTTAATGTCATTTCCTTCTCTTGTATATATTTGCATGACTTTTGAACTACGTCGTGCTGAAAGGCACGCCTTCGTTCAAAAGTGTGGGGTGAGAACCGCCTGTGTACATAGTTAATTAACATGTTTTTCTTTTTCCTTTTCCCTTAATATTATCTTTTTGAAAATATGAACTTGAGAATGTGAAAAAGATAGATCTAAATTCATGCATTTACCTTGTGAAAATTCAACTGTTTAAAAACTTAGAATGTAACTTCTCATTTGTCCCTTTGTGCTGAGATATACAGGGGATGTGGAGTTGACATAAACTGCCCTAGAGAGGCTTGGCTAGCACTCAAAGGATCGAATCTAACTATATGGTTTATGAAGTCAGTGGAGGCTGCACTTCGGGTTTCAGTGAAGATTGAAGTCATCTCCGCCATGCAGTGTTTATGCAAGAGGCGGGACGGGAATCAAACCGTCCTATCTCTAGTCTGAGTAGCCGGGAAAATAAATGAGCGACCCTCATTTTGCCCCCGCGAAATGGCGAGGATGAGAAAGAGCGGGGAGGTATTTCCATATGCTTGCGGGCGACGATTGGACCTCCCAATAAGGCTGAGAAAATGGACTAGCAAGTCACAAAAAAGCAAAAGCTCAAAGAAGCTAATCAAAGGCCAAAGGCCAAAATTGTGAAGGTTTTAACCGAAACAAAAGTGAAGAAACTCCAATTCAACATCAAAGGCCAAAAGCCAAAGGCCGATTCACTACAGAAGCTGTCCCTCGCCAAAAAGAAATCAAAGTGCTCAACTCAGTGAAACCCGAACCGAATCACGTGCTAGAGAAAGCTACAAGGAAACCATATAGTACGAGTCGATCCCGAGAATGCAGTCCAGGAGCCTGAAAAGGGCTATCTCCCGAAACATCCGAATTAATTTGCATTTCGGCACGAAGGTACAAGTATCATGTTTCTTCTAAGTATTTACACGGTTTAGTTTGGAAATAAGTAAGTAATGCAAGAATTAAGATAAATCTAGTCCCACAGTCTCACTTTCATATTTAAAAGTTTACTTAGATTGTGTTCCGCCCTTAAATAGCATTGTTCGGGACGAACAACTAAAAGTGTGGGGTGATCTGATGGACCATAATTGTATGAATCATAAACACAGTTAAACCCACCAAATTAGACTCTTTGTCTATTTAACTTTTGCTTGTTAGTTCCGATATTTATCTACAGGGTATTTTGAAGTCTAGAGAGAATACAGGCTAAGGAGGAGTTTTTAAGCTGAAAATGGATTACAAGTAATTCCAGGACACAACCAGATTCCGACTGTACAACTTTCATAAACCTGACATGGAATCACTCAAAACAAGTCCAACCGAAGGGCAACCAGAGTCTGTCCAGAGCTGAAAGGACCGATGGCTTTTTGGGATGAGCTCACAAAACTCACAAACTCTCTCCTTCCTCCACCTAGCCGGCAGCTCTTCCTCCTTGATGACTCACAACCGGCGGCTTTTGGGGATGAAGCCACATGGGGTGGCGGCTACACGCTCCTCCTCCCATTTTGTGCCATGTGTTTCACTTCTCATCCACATCTCTTCTCCTCCCTTGGCTATAAATAGAGACATCCCTTCCCTTTGTAACTCATCTCATTCCAAACCAACATCCACAAGTCACTTGTCACTTATCTCTCTAGATTTTGGGCACAACTCTTGTAAACACTTGTTTTAATCTATAATACTCCTGTTGGTTCTTGAGTATTCTAGTTGTTCTTGAGTTTACTCCTGTTGGTTCTTGAGTATTCTCTTTACTTTACTGTCTTTCAAAAACCTTCACTTTTCCAAGTACTTAGCTATGGTATCCACCTCTATGGATATTCGTAGCTAAACCCTTTATTCGGTTGAAGGGGTGTACTTGTGTCATAAAATGTTTTAGGCCATACTCTTAGTGCCTCTATGTGTTCAAAACTTGTTCTATGTGCCACATATTAGGTTAGAACTTCCAAGGTTGAGTGGATGCTTGACAGAGCAAAACTCTTCCGTGGGGTTCGTAAACATACTCGGGTAAGTGGATGCTTGGAATGGCAAAACTTATTTGAGGAGTTTGACCTCTTTAAAACACCATTTGGTTGATCGGGAATGATTGATCAAATGGATGCACATAAGGCTAATATACCTTGGAATGGGGTATTAGTCTAAATAGAACAAGTGCTCTATGTCTTAAAATGGACAAGACAGTGTGGCAAATCGAGTGCTTGAAATGGCCTTGATACACTTTTGAATACTTAGTATGATCATTAGAGGTCAATGATAAACAGACTATGATACAAGGCCCCTAAAACCGAATACTTTCCTTAACTTAAAACATCACCTGAACTTTACGTTCAGTCTCAATATCAACTGCAATATCAACTGCAATATCAACTGCGTACTTTTCGCAAGACTTGCCCTTCAAGCAACCCACTTTCTGTAAGTTTTCTCTTTCAAGCAATTACTTTCAGTACTTTATTTTCTGCACTAAAATCACAACCAACCCACTTACTTTTCCGCACTAAAAACCAAAACCAACCAAAAAGACACTTACTTTTCAGCACTAAAACCCCAAATCACGCTCCCTACCAGTACATTTCTCAAAGAACAACTATCCCCCTAATTCCCTTGGGTTCGACCCTTACTTACCACTCTACTATCTAATAGTAGAATTACGAGTAGCGGACTTATAAATTTATTCTTGACTTTTGCACACGACGACTGTGCATCCGTCACTTACTATCAATTTAGCAAGAAATTCAATTAGTCTTAGAAATCCCTTATTGTTGTGACTTACAAATTAAGACTAAAATTGTTATTGTTGTATTATTAATTCTTACTTTATTAAATTCTAAATTTGTTATGATATGTTATTGTAATCAGATCATAAACATGTAATATTTATTCAAGTCATAAATATGTTAAATTATAATATCATATATAAGTATTTTATTTTTATTATTTAATTTGTGCGGGTCAAACCGGTTCGACCCGGTTGAACCACTGACCTATTGACCCATTGACCTAGTGACTTGACCGAGTTGATCACCGGTCCGGTTTTAATAACACTGACTGAGACGGCTCTGGAGAAGACGAAGAACGCAAAGCTTTGGCGATACAGAGATTTTATACTTCTTTTTCATCAAAAATACTTGTGTTTATTTCCATGACAATGAGTAGCTAAATTTCTCTTTCAGTTTAGAGTTTCGTATGTTGTGAATAGGTTTTGAGATTTTCGCTCTTAATGCAATTTTATATTTTACTAGTTCTTGTGCTTATTCTTATGAATTAAATTGTTAGGCTAAGTGGAAGCTTTGTCGCAAAGCTTAGTCTACCAACTAATTCTTACCGTTAACATCTACTGGATACTTTGTCATAAAGGTAGATAGTAACACCTAAGCTAAACAATACCTTTGTCGGATTGTTTAGTTTAGGAAAGAACTAGAAGTCTAACACCTTTGTCGGGTTAAATTGTGGCGTATCACCTTTGTCGGGATACTTGGGTTGTTACCTTTGTCGGAACAACCACACTTTAAAATATAAGATTGATCATTAGATATCTATGATAAACGTGTCACAATAGAAACCCTAAGCTGAATGTTTTCTCTGATTGTCTTCGTTAGTCTTTTCTCTCGCGCTTTGCAATAATCGCTCACAAACCCCCCCTTATTTGTTTACAGTTACAGCTTTACAAACCAGCTCTCTTGGGTTCAACCCTGCTTGCCGCTACACTTGTTTAACGCAAAAGAATATAAATTTAGGTTTGACGCGTCAGACGACGCACGTCAATACCGTAGTCAAATGTTCCACAGATATACTTGATAATTATTTTTACATTCAGCATATGACTTTCTTTGGGGTTTGCCTAGTACCTTGCACAAACTCTAACAACATACACAATATTTGGTCTGCTGGTAGTCAAGAAAAGTAAGCTGCCTATCATGCTTATGTACAGTGTTTGGTCAACACTTGTTCCAGCTTTGTCCTTAGTGAACTTCACATGTGCAGCAGCATGTGTCCTCTTGTGATTTGATTTCTCTACGTCAAACTTCTTGATCAGATTTCTTGCATACTTACACTGGGAGATGAAGGTTCCATCGACCTTCATACTTATGTCATCTCACCCACCATGCTCATTTTGAACTCCTTTTGCATTTTTTTCACAAACTGGTCAACCATCTTCAGAGTAGAAGATCTGAACACTATGTCATCCAAATAAATCTGAGCAATGATGAAATCTGACCTGGTGCATTTGACAAATAAGGACTTGTCTACTCCCCCTTGAACATAGTCATAGTCAATGAGGAACATCATGAGTATTTCGTACTACGCTTTGGGTGCCTGCTTTTGGCCATATAAAGCCTTCTTCAACCGATACACATGGTCAGGGTGATGTGGATCTTGAAATCTCTAGGTTGAGCCACGTACAACTCTTCATTCAGCAATCCATTCAAGAACGCGCTCTTGACATCCATCTGGAACAGTTTGAACTTCAAGTGGCAGACAAGAGCAAGTAACAGTCTGATAACTTCCAAACGTGCTATCGATGTAAAGGTTTCATCGAAGTTGATGCCTTCTATCTGTGTGTCTCCTTGTGTCACCAATCTTGCTTTATTCCTAGTGATGTTGCCCTTCGCATCAGATTTGTTCTTAAAAATCCACTTCGTGCCTATGACATTTACTCCATCAGGTTGTGTAATAAGATCCCACACGTCATTCCTTGTGAATTTTGCAAGCTCTTCCTACATGGCCATCACCCAGTATTCATCAACGAACGCTTTTTGATGTTCTTTGGTTCCACAGTAGATAAGAAGCATCATTCGACGGCCAACTCTTGAAAGTTAATATCCTTGCCGTGGGTCCTTATCCCATCGGCCGGTGTCCAATAACTTCAGAGATAAGATGATTCTTTTCAACCCTCGGTGATGGTTTACGTACTGGTGTAGAAGTTCTCGAGACATCCAGAGTGGAGTCTTCTCTATCCTCGTAAGAGTCTGAATTGCCCTCATCTTTAGCTTGTAATCATTCCGGAACTGCTCCTTACTAAACCTATGGAGGTAAGGTGAGATCTTCAGACTGCGTGCCACCACTTTCATCATCTTTGCCTGAGACTAAGCTCGTCTCAACTACATCCTTCACAGTCACATTGATTGATTCCATCATAACACCAGTTCATTTGTTGTAGACACGATAAGCACGACCAATTGTGGAGTATCCAAGAAAAATACTGAAATTATGTCCCCTGTTCAAGCTTGTGTCCAGGGTACTGTTGCGACAGACCTTGAACTCTTTGCACAACAGTTCAATAGACAGAGTTTGAACTCGTATCACAACAGTTCAGCAAATAAACAAAAGCAGTAGAAGTCACAGACTGATAACCCAGTTCGGCTCGGCCTACTCTGGGGGTTTCCCACACCCAAAAAAGGGACATCAAATCTTTATTACGAGTATAGGGCGTACACAGGGACTTACTCTTACACCTTGTAATTGCCTAACCTCAATACTCCGTCTCTCAGATTTGCAACCGAGGTTCACCGCAATTCCCCTCGATCCCCTTCGTTCAGACCTTCTGTCCGAACGTTCTCGACCTTCTCCAGAAGCTCGGATGCTTTCTCTCGAAAGCTTTGATCACCTTTGTTGTGTGCGGCAGTTAATACGCTTCAGGCAGTTTGTGTTGCACTTGAGCAGACTGCACTTGCACCGATGTATTTCCAATGAGAAAACACAACCGGTCGTCGCTTTCTTCTTCGTCAATCAGTAGGATATGCTCGTGTGTATTTGATCTTCGAAAGCGATGGGAATTAGGGTTGCCCTTGCATTGTATTTATATGCTCGAGCGAAACCCTAATTCGCACAAGATAATCCCATCAAATATTTCGGAATTGATTCCTAAATATTTGATGTATATCTTTCTCAAATCGATTGGAAGAATATACGAAGTCTTCTTTCCAAGTAAGTCGTGCCATCTTCAATGTAGATATTCATTCGAATATCTCGTGCTCGAATAAGTCGCAGGTTGGCTTCCACTTGTCGAAATCTTCGCTGACAATATCTTCCAGGAAATATCCTTGCATCTTGATCACGCTGTACAGGAGTACCAGGATATTGTTTGAACTCCCCCTGAACACCTGCTCAAACTGTCTAACTACGTTTTCCCAAATACATGCCACTTCAAGGGAACTTTAATCTCCCCCTTGGCATTTTGGCAAAACCAACTCGTCTAGATAACTAAAACTAGCTAACTATCTATAATCTTGAGGGAACACACAATTTGTCCTCTCAAAATTACTCCCCCTTTTTGCCATAAACTGGCAAGGGGTCCAACAAGTTCGAACAACCAAGCAAAATAAATTGTGCCAGAACAAGCACATATGAGCAGAATGTTTGAAAAAGTTCAGAGGGTTTAGTTTTTCAATGGACCTTTAATCGAAAGCTTCTTCAATGGAGTCTTCTTCAGAGACAGTAGCTTCTGATTCATCATCACTGGGGTAGCTGAGTGCTCGAGCAAGCCTGTTGATCCGGCGACGCTGTTCCTTGTCCGCAGCAATGATAACCTAGAGGTCCTTCAGTAGTTTGCTCCTCTCATCCACGCCCATTCTAGCTCCCCCTCGACTGGATTCCCCAAGTTCTTTACCTTTCTTGCTTCCTCCTTTCAGATCATTCACATGCCGTCCTTTGTATAGCTTGTGTCCACTGTGAATTTACTGGGAGCTTTAGTAAGGAGATCGGACGAGGCTTTCGAATCAGGGGCTTGATGAATAATCAGCTCATAAATCAGAGATGGAAAGCAGATCTGGTGCAGAGTTCTCATCGATGTGGCATGTTCAGCAATCTGTTTGAACATTATTCTGCCCAGGTTGAACTTCCGCTTGTTCCCTATCTGATAAATCAGTTGGGCCATGTCCTTGTTGACAGTAGAGCGATGAGTAGACGGCCTCCAGTTGAACACCACTATGAAAAATAGCATTGAATAGAATGTATACAGATCCGTTGTATGCACAATTGACTCAGGCCTCCACTGAACAGAGCCTGCAGTGATGGTGCTCACTATCTTCTCAAAGCTGGATTCTTCTTCATCAATAGCTGGGTCGTCCATGGAGAAGTATACATTTATCAGCTCTGGATCAATCTTGATCCTTCTTCCTCTAACATAGAAGACCCCATACTCTGCCTCTCCAATGACCCCAAACTTTGGAGGCAAGTTTGCCATGGCCTCACGCACCAGTTGTTTGTTGAACGGCTTGCATCTGTCCAACGTCCAGAACAGATCCGACTCTTTAAGCACCTCAACCACTTCCTTCCCTTTATAACTGGATGCATCCAGTAGCCTCTCAGGAATGATTTTCCTTTTCAGCACACATTCCCATTTCAACGCAGCTTCTTTAGTCACGAACCACACTCCTTTCGTTACCTTACCGACTGGGACAGTCTCACAATCAGGGCCTGGGACTTCACATCCCCCAGCATCTTCAGAGATGGGAACTGCAGCAACGCGCTTCCTTTTCTTGGAAGAGCCAGCTCCCCCTGCACCACTGCTGACTTCAGCAACCTTCTGAGCTGGTTCCTTTGTAGTCTTAGCAAAGGCCACCTTTTTCTTTTCCTTGCCCTTTGTTGTCCTTTTGAGATGGACAAGGGGAACACTGTCTTGGTCATCTTCTGAAAGGGTAACGCCTGGTGCTGCTGACATGGAGGCATCCTTACGAATGGATGGACCATCTTCCTCCAACTGATCCCTACGACGATCATCTTGAACTGCCACTGTTTCTTCACTCATCACAGACTCTGGAACTACTCCAGTCTTAACTTCAGTCTGAACACTTTGTTTCACGGTTGGAACACTTGTGACTTTTTCAGTAGCAGACTCTTCTGCTTCATCAGCCAGGTTACGCAGACCTTCCTCTGGAGCTGGTGCTGTTTGAGCTTTGGTCTGAACAGAGGGTTCCACTGTTGAACCGCTTGTAGCTTTCTCTGCAGCTCTTCCAGTCTCAACACCAGACTGAACACTTGGTTCCACAGGTGGAACACTTGTAGCTTTTTCTGCATCAGATTCTTTTGCCCCTACAGCCTGATCATACTGAGCTTCTTCCGGACTTTCCACTTCCTGATCCTTCTCCTTTTCCAGGTCTTCCATGACATCATCAATGTCTTTGTATAACTTCTCCAACTCCTCATCCTTTTCTGCTGGGTCTGATTCTTTCAACACATCTGTCTCTCCTGATGGATTCATCTCCTCTGCCATAGCCTCATCATGCAAACTGGAACCCTCTTCAGTAATTGCTCCTTGGTTCTCAGATGGATCAGCATAACTAATCACCAAATTCCTCTTCCCCGAGGACTTCATAAACTTCTATGTTTCTTCATCAGACATTGCGATCTTCCGACCTCGAGTGGCATATATCTGGGCTAGATATTTTCTGGGAGAGTCACTAGCTCGCTTAACCTTCTTTCTGCGACCTGCCTTCGGAGGAATGTATCCTGTGGCAAAGATCTTTTCCCTCCATGTTCCTGAACCTCCAGCCACCTTGCTGGGTTCCTTTTCTTCCACAATCTTGACAGACTCCTTTTCAATAACCGCACTGCTGGCTTTGTCCACCGCCTCAACCTTACCACTCTCACGATTTCTATTGTCACCACCAAGCTCCGCTCTGCTAGTTTCAACACCAACAGTCCTACCACCACTAACAGCCATACTGGCATCAGCCTCCATACTCACGACTTTCTCAACTTCCACACTTACTTCTTCATTCAACACAGATTTTTAAACAACGAAGATATTCGCAGAATCAGAAGGAATAGTGGGATTTACCTTAGTTTGCGGACGAACTTGTGGAGTTGAATCCACTGTGACCGGCTGAGGAATTTCAGCGGTAACTCCTTCAGTAGACTTCTCTTTGGCCAAAGATTCGGTGACGGGGTGTAAAGGCAACGCCTTTTTCATCTTCGCAGCTTTTGATTTCGGAATTTTTGATTTCGTCGCCAACGCCTTTGAGGTCTGCTTGCTTTCTTTGCTCTTCTCCGCAGATTTAGCACTGGATTTTGCTGACTTCCTGGTGTTCACCACTGTCGGTTGAGGAAGGAGCAGTTGAGAAGGAGAGTTCCGTTCTAGGGTTTTTGGGGATGAGAGAGAGAAGACGAAACTCAGGGAATGAATTTGATTTTTCAAAATCAAAATTTTCTATATGACTCTTCAGCTTTCCAAAACTGTCTATTCCCGAATAATCCGAAAGAAAATCTTCAAGGATATTTAAAACATATTTTCCAAGTTGTCGAGACTTCTGTTCCAGCTCCTTTTATTAGGAGGTCAGTCCAACTGTTCAGCTGGAGATTCGATTATGACTGACCACCGTTGGATGCTTTCAGTGGTTGACACCACATGGACCCACTAGGGATCTGGGTGTTCCACTCCGTGACTTGCCATAGGGGTTGACAAAGGTATGCTGCCTCAGAGTTACCATCTTCTGTGAGCATTCATAATATCTTGTACGGCTCCAGGCACATTTCTGTGGGCAGTGTACGAACTCCTTCCGTAACTGTGCCACCTTCTGATTTAACAGTTTCCTGGGACACCCGGCAACATTGATTTGTGCGCATCTCCAATCAGATCTTGTGTGCAAGGTCTTATCCACTCCCCCTCGCAGAAAACTATGTTGAGTGTTTGCACATGTAAGAGCAACCGGTTGCTGGCCATGGTTCTCATTATTCATTGAATCCGTCAGACCCATCCTAATAGTATAGCAGTTGTTGGCATCCCTTTTTATTTTCATCAGTGTATCACCATTCTGGTCTAGTACAAGACATGAGTAGCTGGAGAATGACACATAGTGTCCATCGTCGCACAGTTGACTGATGCTGATAAGATTCATATTCAGTCATTTGACAAGGAGGGTGTTCTTGAGTGCAGGGAGATCCGGAACCATCAATGTCCCACAGCCGATCACCTGACCCTTTTCACCATCCCCGAAGGTGACAAACCACATCTGCTCAACAGGTCTAATATGGGTAAGATATTGAGAGTTACCTGTCATGTGGGCGGAGCATCCACTGTCAAAGTGCCAACTATCATGCGATGTGTAGCTTGAGGTGTAACAGGCCACCATGCAAACGGTTCGGTCAGCCTTTTGAACCCAGACTTCTTTCTGTTGCGGTATGGTTCGTTGATGGAAAGCATGTCGTTCGGCTAGAAACAGGCGACACTTTAGTTTGATGTGTCCCATCTGATTGCAATACCAGCAAGTGCGCCACTCTTTCCTTTGCGCTGAATGAGAGCCGAAGTGCACCGTACAAGCCCTTCTTTGACCATTATTGGGTAGTTCTTGGTGCAAGTCTACTTTCTATCTGGGGTGCTGTCTCACCTTCTGTTCTGACTTCTGTTCCGACACATGTCTTGTTTTAACAAACGTTGTACCTTTTGAGCTGCCTTCTCCTGTGAACCCCAATCCTCTATGTCCGGACTCCATTCTCTAAGATCTAAGAATATCATTTAAGTTTTTAGTGCCAGAGTTAAGCATTCTTACCGACTGTTTAAGGTGATTGAGTTCCTCCTTAGTGTCAGAGTGTTCCATCTTCTCAGATTCTAGCTGAAGTTCCAGCTGTTCTACCCTCCTTAGTTGGAACATTTCTTTGCGCTGCAGATCTATGATGGTTTTTCTCAGACCCGCCATGCCTACAGGATGAGTGTCCCGATCCTTCTCCATTTCGACTTTCAGAGAGGAGACAGTACCCAGGAGTTCTGTTTTCTGAGCAAGAAGATCCAGCCTTTCCTGCTTTATTTCAGCCAGTTGAGAATTCAGTGAGTCAATTGTACCTTCCAGTTCCACCTTTAGTGTCAGCACTCGACCTCCTGCCATACCTTGTCCTTTTCCATAGTGACGCTTGCAACTGTGTCATTTAGCTTCTTGTTGATCTTGATCAGAAGTAGCCACTTCTCATATAGATCTTTATATGTCTGAGCCAGAGAATCCTGCGTGAGTTCTTCATTGTCACTGTCTGAGAGATCTTCACTTGGGAGTTCCAACTGTGATGGAACTGTTTCACTGGTGTCGCTGCACTCACCCAGAGTAGTGACAAAGGCTATAAAATTTGTGGTCTCACCTTTTTCTTCGTCTGACTCAATGTCGCTGAAGCTAGCAACCATTGCCTTCTTCTTCATGAGTGTGTTCGCACATTGGGAGGCAATGTGACCAAACCCCTTGCATTCATGGCACCAAATTTCTTCCTTTCCTTTGTTAGAGGAGTCTTGTCTCATGTCTCTAGATCTTGACCTGTCAGGTTTCTAGTTTCGGAAGCCATTTGATGAAGGCTGTCCCTGTTCTTGTCCACGTCTGTTGATTTTCCGCACCCATCTGCCAAAATTCTGAGCCATCATGGCCAGTTGTTCAGTAGTGCAGTAGGGCTGATAACCCAGTTCGGCTCGGCCTACTCTGGGGGGTTTCCCACACCCGAAAAAGGGACAGCAAATCTTTATTACGAGTATAGGGCGTACACAGGGACTTACTCTTACACCTTGTAATTGCCTAACCTCAATACTCCGTCTCTCAGATTTGCAACCGAGGTTCACCGCAATTCCCCTCGATCCCCTTCATTCAGACCTTCTGTCCGAACGTTCTCGACCTTCTCCAGAAGCTCGGATGCTTTCTCTCGAAAGCTTTGATCACCTTTGTTGTGTGCGGCAGTTAATACGCTTCAGGCAGTCTGTGTTGCACTTGAGCTGACTGCACTTGCACCGATGTATTTCCAATGAGAAAACACAACCGGTCGTCGCTTTCTTCTTCGTCAATCAGTAGGATATGCTCGTGTGTATTTGATCTTCGAAAGCGATGGGAATTAGGGTTGCCCTTGCATTGTATTTATATGCTCGAGTGAAACCCTAATTCGCACAAGATAATCCCATCAAATATTTCGGAATTGATTCCTAAATATTTGATGTATATCTTTCTCAAATCGATTGGAAGAATATACGAAGTCTTCTTTCCAAGTAAGTCGTGCCATCTTCAATGTAGTTATTCATTCGAATATCTCGTGCTCGAATAAGTCACAGGCCAGCTTCTACCTGTCGAAATCTTCGCTGACAATATCTTCCAGGAAATATCCTTGTGTCTTGATCACGCTGTACAGGAGTACCAGGATATTGTTCGAACTCCCCCTGAACACCTGCTCGAACTGTCTAACTACGTTTTGCCAAATATATGCCACTTCAAGGGAACTTCAAATACCTTCATCGATCTTTGGATCAAGTTTTTGTCTGTATTCGCAATCATTCATAATGTAGCACATAGTACAAAATATGTGAAAGTGCTTCAGAGTTGGTTTCTTACCTTTCCACAGCTCATAGCACCTCTTCTCAGTACCTGTCCGAACAACCACCGTGTTTGGTACTTTTTGGTACTTTCTTTGCATGAAGCATAGCTTGAGCCATCTCCTGAATGGTGCAATTCTTGCGCTCCACTATGCTATTTTGTTGAGGCGTAATGAGGAAGAGAATTGATGTGAGATTCCGTGTTGAGCACAGTAGTCAGAGAGGGCACTGTTCTCAAATTCTTGACCTTGATCGCTTTGTATTGCCACTAGCCGCTCTCCTATGTCTTCTTGTTCTCTTTGGAGCTGGGTGCACCGTTAAACAAAGGCTTGAACAACATATGATTTTTCAAGCAAGAAGCTTGTCTAGGAAAATTGTGAAAAATCATCCACACATACCAAAACACATCTCTTTCCACTATAGTTCTCCACTTGGATTGACCCCATCAATTCCATATGAATGAGCTTCACATGTATCTTAGTATTGATCTGATTCGTTCCTTTTTGAGCAGCCTTCGTTTGCTTCCTAATCTGACACACTCTACACACAACATCCAAATCTCCTTGCACCTTAGGAAGGCCTTGCACAATGCCTCCTGCAGGGACTTTCTTTAGTGCTTTCAAGTGTAGATGCCCCATGCGTTTATGCCGCAGTTCCATCTCCTTGCTACGACTGATCATGCACGGTGTCTCAGAAACTGTTCCACAAGTACCTAGCAGGTAATAGTTATTTGACGATCTGGTTCCTACCATTAGTGATTCTCCATTCTTTTTGAGCATCCGACATGCGTCTTAAGTGAACATCACGTGGTGGCCTCCATCACACAGTTGACTAATACTTATGAGATTTTCCTTTAGTCCGTCAATAAGTAGTATATCCATGAGTTCAGGTAGACCCAGTATCTTCAATGTCCCACAGTCGATCACCTAACCCTTTTCTCCATCTTCAAAAGTAATAAAGCGAGCAAGTCCCAATAGTTTAATTCGAATGACTTGGGTTACTTGTCATGTGAGCAGAGAATCCACTAACAAAATACCATGGGCCTTTCTTCATGTTGCTAGTTGAGCTGAATGCGACAAAGCACACCTCCTCATTTTGTTTCACTCTGTATACTTTTCTCATCCGTGGAGTAATTATTCGTTCTGCCTTTCTGCGCTCAGCTAAAAATTCCTGGCACCTCTACTCCGTTCTCCGTTGAACCTTTTCTGAATAGTCATAGCACGCTTGTTCAACTCCATATTCGTCTGCTTTTGGCCTTAACAAAGTTACTCTTGCCTGAACTGCTTACCCCTGTGAAGCCGAGACCTTTAGTGCTCCAGCTCTCCTTTGGGACATGACGATGGAATCTAGACTAGTAGTTCCAGTGTTCAACATCTTCATAGATTTCTTGAACTGATTCAGCTCATCTGCTACGGCCACACGATCGTTCGTTTCCATCTCAATCTACAACTTCATGGATTCAATGACTTCAAGTAGGCGTACCACTCTTCGGCTTAGGGCAGCATATCTTTTCTACAGCTCTTACATGCCTTCAGGGAGTTTGTCTTTGTCTTTCTCCACATGCATCCTTAACGATGAAACCACTCCAAGAAGTTCTGATCTTTGTTCAACCAAGATCGCCTGCTCATCATTGATTTCCTTCATCTGAAGTTTCTAAGAGGAAATCTTTTTCTGGCGTTCAACCTTCTGTGCAACCGAGACAATAACTTCCTCCTTTATTTTCTCCTTTCACCCTTCACCTCAACTACTTCCGAGCAGATGATGAGTCGAGTTTTCGACTCATTTATGGCCATTCTTCACTATAGTTTTGAATCGTTTCCGACGTTATTTTGATGTCATTTGACCTCTATCTCTACATTTTAGGTAGAAAACAAGTTTCCCCAATGGTCAAGGCCTAAATATCAAGATTGGTTGAAAACCAGAAGTTTCGGCGCATAACAAGGAGTTTCGGGGCAATACCGAGCATATTGACCTTTGCAACTTGTTTTGGACGCACAGGGCGTGTCCGATGTCCGATGTGGCTGATCTTTAACTTGTTGGAAAGGTATTTCAAAGGGCGACAACTCTCTAGTTGAAGCCAAGACCAAATTCAGACGGGAAGACCACCAAAAAGGACCCAGTCGGTCGACTGAGACTCCAGTCGGTCGACTGTGGAAATGAAGAATGTGGGGGTTCTGAGAGCTTGGCCAGTCGACCGACTGGGAGTCGAGCTTAGCCCCAGTCGACCGACTGGATGAAAAAGTCAGATTTGATGCCCAGATTTCAGCCGAATCTATAAATAGAAAGCAAGGGTTTTGGACCAAGTGTGGAGGTTTTTGGGGAGAAAAAGATTGGAAAAGAGGCTCAACCAAGGTCATCCATTATCATCCAACCAAGGAGAAGTGAAGATCAAGGGAGTTCAAAGATTAATCATCCTATTTCTATTCCCCTTCCATTCTACTTGTTGTGTAAAAACCCTACTCACACTATGTTGTCTTACATGATGTGTGAGTAGTGGATCTTGTGTTTTGAGGGTCTTATGATCCTCCTTGGTACTCAATGATCATTGTATACACATTAACATGCAATTTATGAAGTTGATTTCATTTTACTATGGTCTTCATTTTAGACATGTTACTAAGTGTTTGATAAAATGCCTAAGGGACATGTTTGTGTTAGAACTATGATCTAAGTATTGAGAGAGCTTAGTGATGGTTTGGATATAGTAAAAATGAACTTATCAAGCATTTATGAGAGTAAATGCATGGGTGAGAGGCTAACCAAGACTTTATGCATTTAGCATTTGTGAAAATAGGTGCTATATAGTGAATCAAAATCTTTGATTAGTGAGATTCTACATAAGAAGGCTTGACTAGGATTAGACTTGCATGATAGTTTGTCTAATTTTAGCCTAAGCTAGGTTTTAAACCTATCAACTCTTAAATGATTAAACTCTTGTATACACGATCATTAGAAAAATGCCAAGGAGGGGATTAACCCCTCGAAACGCCTCTTACTTAACGTTTATCCCCAATTACTAACCACATAGGATTTAGATATATACACTCTTTTATACATTTTGTTTAGAATAGCCGAATGGAAACACGATCTTAAATAGTGCATGTGCTTAGCTTGCTCCTTTGGGTTCGACCCGGTACCCTACCGGTCATTATAAATTGTTTTTGACCTCTACAACGACCCTCTTCTAAACCGACACGTCGGGAGGGTAAAAATAGACCTTGTCAAAATGCTGCCGTTGCCGGGGAGCAACTAGTTAGCACATCCCTAGATTAGATTGTGTGGAAGTTCTGACTATTCTTGTGAATATTTTTCTTTTTCTTATACTTGTACATTCTTATTCTACTCATATCCTCTACTAACTTTGTTTATCTTGTTTTGCGAGGATGGATCACTATAACCAACAAGTCTTTTCTAATAGAGAATACTATCAAGAGGAGGAGCAACCATATTGGAATTACCAAGAGCATGGCTATCAAACTAGTTATTATAATTTGAATGGGGATGACCAAGAAGAGGAGCAACCAAACGCCTATAGGAAAAACTCTTGGCATCCATCACATACCTACACTCAAAATTGGAATGATAGTCAAGGTTTTGAAAATTGAAGACTCCTACCCTCCATACCCTCAACCTCCTCAACCTTCAAGTGAGCCCTCTAATATAGAAGTCATGCTTGCTAAACTCCTTGCTAGCCAAGATGAGATGAGACAAGAATTGAAGGAAGTGAAGCAAACTCATCAAGATATGCATGCTCACATGGATATGCTTCAAGCCGAATTGGCGCAACAAGCCATTGAATTTGAGAACTTGGAAGAGGAAAAGGAGGTATCCAAAGAAGAAGTCCTTGAATCTAATGCCTCTAGGGATAAACGGGACCAAAAATCGGAGGATGAATTTTGGAGAGCCGCCACCGAAGCTTATTACAAGGCATGGGATGGTGAATCTTGTAACAAGGACGAGATGGAATGCGAAAGTGAAACACCCTTCACTACTAACACATCTCATGATCATTTGGATGAGAACACACAAGAGCTCGCCATCCCATTAACGCTCTCTGATGAGGAATTCTTCAATGATGATGCCTCTTACATAGAGGAAATACCTTTTGTTGATGAAGAAGAACTCCCTCCTCCCGCTATGAGTGAGCTTGAATGTGAACCCAAAATTCTTGATGAGGATAAGATAGAGGAAGAGCCTATTGAGAGAAAAGGATCTCGGGGGTATGAAGACTTTGTTGAGGTCTATATGCATCAAGCTAAAGAGTCTTCTCGCACACAAGAAGACAAAGGTCTAGAAAGGGATATTGAGGATTGGGCACCCAAGGGACCGATTGAAAAACTCAAGGAGGGGATGCCCATCATTCTCGAGACAAGTTATGAAGACCCTTTCTTCACTACTTCGTCTCGAGACATGTTTTGGAGCTTCTTGCCATATTTTCAAAGACCAATCGGAAAAAGCTCCCATGACCCCTTAAATATTAAGGGATCTTCATATTTGAAGGGGTCAAAATCCCAAAGGAAGGTCCATTGTAGACTTTATGGGAGGAAATTCAAATGGGATTTGAAGGTGGATTGACACAACCAAATCCAAGGCCCCGTGAGAAGGGATCCTAGAAAAGGACTTCTCAACGAGTGATTCTATGGGGCGCTTTGCTACGTCTTTGCCAAGACGGGAAAAACTAGGCCCTCGCGGGAGGTAACCCGGCTTGTAAGTTGTTTCATTCTCGTTCTTTTATATGTTTAAGTGTTTGGCATGATTTTGAGTAGCTAAGGCTCTAAAGTGTGGAGTGTGATATGTGTTATTAGTGGGTAAATTTTTAAGTGTGGAGTGAGTTCTACTCACTCCAATCCCACTTCACACCTCCACACCCCTCCAACTTTCCCTTGATCTTTTTATGTTTAATGATGTTTCTCATAGTGCTCATATGCTTTATTGGTGTTTACTAGAGTGGAAATATTTTGTTATATCATACTATGACTCTAGTTTCACATTTGGGGCACTTATGAACCTTTGTGCATATTTTGGAGGGTGTGGATCAACTTCCTTGTTTGAACTCTATCAAACTTATGCCATGATGTTATTATGTGACTTGTGATGCTCGCTTGCTCATACTTGTGTTTTGCATAATCTTGTATGCCACTTGTTGCTTTTAACCTCTCATGTGTTCTTGTCATCAAGGAAAGTTATTTGCATCTTATATTATCAAGCTTAGCACAATGGAATCTTTCCTATTGGTGGGGCACATTGATGGACCAAAATTATACGAATCAAAAACACAGTAAAACCCACCAAATTAGACTGTTGGTCTATTTAACTTCTACTTGTTAGTCCCGATTTATTTCTACAGGGTATTTTGGACTCTAGAGAGAAAACACGCTAAGGAGGAGTTTTTAAGCGGAAAATGAAGAACGAGTCATTCCAGGTCACGACCATGCTACACTCAAAATCAGCCTTAACATCCTTCATGGAACCGACTTGGAATCACTCAAATATTCTAGAACCGTCGGCAAATGGACAAGAATGCAAGGCAAAAGCACCAAGCCCGGTGAAGGCCAAACAAGGGCAATTTCATCTGATTTGGCATTTCGACCATGTTCGGGGCAGAATTTGGCTTAGGTTCCTTCTTGAGATCATCTTAGAATGACATTTTCATTCAAAATACACTCTCCAAAATCCAAGAAGCTCCGGCCAAAGCTCCGGTCAGATCCGGTCAAACCGATGGCTTTTGTGAAAGGTCACACAAGCTTCAAGAAGGATGGCTCCTCCACTCTCCTCCCTCCAAGTGGCGGCTCCTCCTCCTCTCCTCCCATAGCAGCCGGAGGCTTTCCTATTCACCCCATGTGGCACCTCCTCCTTGCTCCTCCATGGAAAAGATGACAAGTGGTGGCTCCTCCTCCACATCTTCAAACCCTCCTCCTCCACCCTTGGATGCTCCTCCACATGCCACCATCTCCACCCTTGCTCCTCCTCCTCCATGGCTATAAATAGAAGTGCTCCTCCTCATTTGTAACACACCCCAAAATGTGGAGAGCTTCTCTCTCTACAAAATCTCTCTAGCTTTTGTGGGCACAATTATGTAATATTACTTTGGAATAAAGAATCCCTTGGCGCTTCAACGGTTGTAAGTATCTCTTAGTATTTATTTATTTAACTGTTGTCTTTATTTCCTTAGTAATAATGTTTAGCACGATGAATAGTAGCTAAACTAGTAGTTCGGTAGAAGGGGCGTACTTGTATTATAAATGTTTTAGACTTTACTCTTAGTATACCTTTGTATTCAAAACTTGTTCTATGTGCCATATATAGTCAGAGTTTCCAAGGTTGAGTGGATGCTGTAACAAGCAAAGCTCTTCTGTGGGAATTTGTGATCATACTCAGGTAGTGGAAGCTGTAACAAGCAAAGCTATCTGAGGAGTTCGACTCATCCTAAACCCCATCTGGTCGAGCGTAACTGTGAGATCAGGTGGATGCACACAGGCTAGCATACCTTTGGGTATTGGCGCTAGACTGAAATAGAACAGGTGTTGTTTTAAACCGGTGTTGCAAGTCTTGAGCTGTAACTAGCCTCGATTCATCGTTTGAATACTTAGCATGATCATATCTTGCGCTAGAAATAGCCTCAATTCATCTTTGACCACTTGGTATGATCATTAGCGGTCGATGATAAACAATTATAATACAAGGCCCCTAAAACCGAATACTTTCCTTACAATCCATTATCAACTGCTGTAATTTACTTTCAGTTCCCAAAACACTCAAAACCAACCCCCAACTGTATTTACTTTCGTGACAATCCCGTAAAAACAACTAATCCACACTGACTCCCTTGGGTTCGACCCCTACTTACCACTTGCTACCCAGTAGTGTAGTCGCGAGTAGCGGACTATAAATTTATTTGCACATTTGCTGTGATGACAAGCATCTGTCAAATTGGCGCCGTTGCCGGGGAGTTGTGCATAGGAATAGTTGTTCTATTTTCTTTTTTTTTATCATGCAATTCACCAAGTCATACTACTACGGAATGGAACCTTGGAACAATACGGAGTTTTCCCCACCACCCTTCGAACTTGAAATCCGCGAGAAGATCAACAAAATAACGCAATCCCGAAACGAAACATTGGATGAGTACTTATGGTACTTCGATTCCATTGTGACGAGCTGCCCGCACCATGGATTCACCAACTCCGATCTTCAAACAAAATTTCTCTGTGGAATGTTGCCACATGAGTGGGACCAGCTAAATAATGCAGCAGGAGGATCAATGTGGGACTTAACCGTGGATGATCTTTGGAAATTAATCAACGATTTGGCCGCGAGGTCAAGACCAAGCCAAGATCAGGCCGAGCCAATCGAGGACGGTATAACGGAGCTGGCATCTAGCATCCAGCAGTTGGACAACACGATGCAACAAATCAGGGCCAAAACTGAACTATGGGCGGCAGAAAAGGAGCTGGCAGCTAGCACCCAGCAATTGGCCACAGACATGCAGCAATTGAGTGCATTGATGCACCAATTCACGGCTGAACCCGAGGAGCCGACTGAGGTTGAGCACCCGCAAATGACCGAAGAAGAACTGCCCCAATCAGACCCGGTCCTTATCACCAATCCATCCGAGGAAATCACTGTCCTAACTGCCGAACCTACAGAAGTCCCAAACCTCACTGCTGAAGCGGCCGAAGAAATCAAGCCAGGCCCGGTACTTGCGCTCGAAGCACCCGAGAAAGTCCCGGACCTCATTGCCGAACTATCCGAGAAAGCCCCCATTCCACTCACCACGACTCAACAAGGAAAACCGCCTGAAAACTCACTCATTCCAAGACAACCATCCATCACTGCCGCAATAAAGAAGATTGGCAGAGGCGCATGCCTGATGTCGCCTACATTGAATGGCACAAAACCAAATTTCCAAACTCACAAAGGTGCCAACTATTCCAACATGAAGAGGCGACAAAGGCATGGGCCGAAAGAATGGAAACCCGGAAGAAGTAACAAGCAAGCACGACGCATTGGACCAGCAGCTATGGTCAAGGAAACCTCACCCTCTTGGAGCAAAAGGGCTGCCGAGAAAAAGTTTGACCTCACCCACCCATGGGATCCGACCTTATGATCCATGATTGAGGTACTGTCGAGCCAACGACGTTAAACAAGTGCACTGGTCGGGAGGTAACCCGACACTATCTTACTTTCTGCACTTTATTTTCTGTCTTTTTATTTTCTGTCTTTTAGTTTTTATCAATAAGTCGCTCTCACCCACTTGGTGCATAGAAGATTTGACTATTCAGGAATCGGACTTGGGTGCAACATTAAGCCAGTCAGGGCTACGCTAAGAGTTCAAGGCCCCAGCCGAACTCCCTCGATTATCCAGCCTCGAGCCATGTCGTTCACTCAACACCTTAAAGGGAGTTCTGTCCTTCTTTTTCCTTAATATCATTTCTTTCTCGTATAATATCTGCTTGCATGGCTTTTGAACTAAGTCTTGCTGAAAGGCACGACTTCGTTCAAAAGTGTGGGGTGAGAACTGCATGTGTGCATAGTAAACATGTTTTTTCTTTTTCTTTTTCTTTTAGCAGTATCTTTTTGAAAATATGAACTTGAGAATGTGAACAAGATAGACCAAAATTCATGCATTAACCTTGTGAAAATTCAACTGTTTAAAAACTTAGAATGTAACTTTCCATTTGTCCTTTGTGCTGAGATAACTAGGGATGTGGAGTTGATAGAAATGCCCTAGAGAGGCTTGGCAAGCAATCAAAGGATCAGATCAAACTATATGGTTTTCGAAGTCAGTGGAGGCTGCACTTCGGGTTTCAGTGAAGATTGAAGTCATCTCCGCCATGCAATGCAAAAGGCGAGGACGGGAATCAGACCGTCCTATCTCCAGTCAAAGTAGCCGAGAAAATAGATGAGCGACCCTCATCTTGACCCGCGCGAAAACGACAGTCAAAGTAGCCGAGAAAATAGCTGAGCGACCCTCACCTTGACCCGCGCGAAAACGGCAAAAAAGAGAGGAGCGGGGAGGTATTTCCATAGGCTTGCGGGCGATGATTGGACCTCCCAAAAAGGCTTGAGAAAATGGACTAGCAGTCACAAAAAGGCGAAAAGCTCAATGAAGCAAATCAAGAGGCCAAAGGCCCAAAATTGTGAAAGTTTTAACCGAACAAAAGTGAAGTACTCAAAGCGTCAAATCAAAGGCCAAAGGCCAATTCACTACAAAAAGCAGTCCCTCGCCAAAAGAAAATCAAAGTACTCAAACCACTTAAACCTGAACCAAATCACGTGCTAGAGAAAGCTACCAGAAAACCATATAGTGCGAGATGATCCCGAGGTTGCAATCCAGGAGCCTAAAAAGGGCTATCTCCCGAGACATCCAATATAATTTGCATCTCAGCACGAAGGTACACATATCAAGTTACTTCTACTTATTTACACAGTTTAATTTAGTAATAAGTAGTAATGCATGAACTAGGATAAATCTAGTTCATAGTCTCACTTTCATATTCAAAGTTTTTACATGGATTGTGTGCACGCCCTTGAATAGCATTGTTCGGGACGAACAACTAAAAGTGTGGGGTAATCTGATGGACCAAAATTATACGAATCAAAAACACAGTAAAACCCACCAAATTAGACTGTTGGTCTATTTAACTTCTACTTGTTAGTCCCGATTTATTTCTACAGGGTATTTTGGACTCTAGAGAGAAAACACGCTAAGGAAGAGTTTTTAAGCGGAAAATGAAGAACGAGTCATTCCAGGTCACGACCATGCTACACTCAAAATCAGCCTTAACATCCTTCATGGAACCGACTTGGAATCACTCAAATATTCTAGAACCGTCGGCAAATGGACAAGAATGCAAGGCAAAAGCACCAAGCCCGGTGAAGGCCAAACAAGGGCAATTTCATCTGATTTGGCATTTCGACCATGTTCGGGGCAAATTTGGCTTAGGTTCCTTCTTGAGATCATCTTAGAATGACATTTTCATTCAAAATACACTCTCCAAAATCCAAGAAGCTCCGGCCAAAGCTCCGGTCAAACCGATGGCTTTTGTGAAAGGTCACACAAGCTTCTAGAAGGGTGGCTCCTCCACTCTCCTCCCTCCAAGTAGCGGCTCCTCCTCCTCTCCTCCCATAGCAGCCGGCGGCTTTCCTATTCACCCCATGTGGCACCTCCTCCTTGCTCCTCCATGGAAAAGATGACAAGTGGTGGCTCCTCCTCCACATCTTCAAACCCTCCTCCTCCACCCTTGGATGCTCCTCCACATGCCACCATCTCCACCCTTGCTCCTCCTCCTCCATGGCTATAAATAGAAGTGCTCCTCCTCATTTGTAACACACCCCAAAATGTGGAGAACTTCTCTCTCTACAAAATCTCTCTAGCTTTTGTGGGCACAATTATGTAATATTACTTTGGAATAAAGAATCCCTTGGCGCTTCAACGGTTGTAAGTATCTCTTAGTATTTATTTATTTAACTGTTGTCTTTATTTCCTTAGTAATAAAGTTTAGCGCGATGAATAGTAGCTAAACTAGTAGTTCGGTAGAAGGGGCGTACTTGTATTATAAATGTTTTAGACTTTACTCTTAGTATACCTTTGTATTCAAAACTTGTTCTATGTGCCATATATAGTCAGAGTTTCCAAGGTTGAGTGGATGCTGTAACAAGCAAAGCTCTTCTGTGGGAATTCGTGATCATACTCAGGTAGTGGAAGCTGTAACAAGCAAAGCTATCTGAGGAGTTCGACTCATCCTAAACCCCATCTGGTCGAGCGTAACTGTGAGATCAGGTGGATGCACACAGGCTAGCATACCTTTGGGTATTGGCGCTAGACTGAAATAGAACAGGTGTTGTTTTAAACCGGTGTTGCAAGTCTTGAGCTGTAACTAGCCTCGATTAGTCGTTTGAATACTTAGCATGATCATATCTTGCGCTAGAAATAGCCTCAATTCATCTTTGACCACTTGGTATGATCATTAGCGGTCGATGATAAACAATTATAATACAAGGCCCCTAAAACCGAATACTTTCCTTACAATCCATTATCAACTGCTGTAATTTACTTTTAGTTCCCAAAACACTCAAAACCAACCCCCAACTGTATTTACTTTCGTGACAATCCCGTAAAAACAACTAATCCACACTGACTCCCTTGGGTTCGACCCCTACTTACCACTTGCTACCCAGTAGTGTAGTCGCGAGTAGCGGACTATAAATTTATTTGCACATTTGCTGTGACGACAAGCATCTGTCACACATCTACAAACGAGGGGAGTTCCTATGCGCATTTATCTCATTTTCTTCCTTGTTTGCGCTTAGGGACTAAGCTATGCTTTAAGTGTGGAGTGGTTTAGTCGCATAGTTCACTCATTTCATGCCATGCTCATCATTTTAGAATGGACACTTGCATTCATGTATTCTATCCCTAACATGAGAGTGTTTTTAACCAAATAGGCTTGTGACTATCGATTCCAATCCCTATAAACCACATCTAGCCTATTTGCCACATTTATTGGATCTTGAACTTAGAACCTACCTAGTCCATTGAATGTGTATTCTTGAAAACCAATATCATTGCTATCTTTCGTCTATCCAATTCTCTAAGTATTTTCGTTGAAATACCTTAGATCAAGTTATAGCAAGCACCTTTTAAAATCTTCGTGAAAAACTTAAGACCCTTTGAATGCTCCTTGGTGACTTGAGTTCTCTAACACGGTGCCTTGCTTCTGTTTGATCCCCACACATTCCATACACTTTTTGAACATATTGTCAAGTTTTAAGTGTGGAGTCAAAAACAAAAGAGGGCGAAAAATAGGCCCCAATCAAAAAAAAGTGTTTGCGGTCAAAGAGGGCAAAGCCCCGACTAAAAACTTTCTCAAAAGCCACGAGAAGTTTTGATCTCAAAATATACAAATGCAGGGGGTTAGGAAGGTAAGTTCCCCCTCGAAAGCATTTGTAGGCCAAAGGCCGTTCCAAAAAGAAATAAGCACTTAAAATTTCACTCTATGTTTTCCTCCATTCTTCACTTGTGCGGGATTCATCATTTGCATTGTGTGCTAGTTGGAATGATTCTTGGATGACCCATGTGTTTGCACAGGAGTTATCATTTGGTCTATGCTTGTTTATTAAAGAACTCTAGTGTCGGACTCCTCTTCCCTTATGGATTACGGCTTAAGCGCCTAAAACTTGGGAATGAGTTCCATGTCACAATCCCATGGACTAGCCCTAGCTAGCATAGGTGAGTGATTGACAATTATTGTGCAAACTAAAAACTTCACTTCTATTGTATTGCCTTGAAAATGAGTAGACTTTTGGATGAGACGAATGATAGCTTTAGTACTGATGACCTTGAATGCACAACCTCAAGGGTACTCAAAGTGGTTCAAAAGTTCTTTTGATGATATTGTGATGGTAGTCCTAGCTTGGGGTGAGGGATTGGTTTTGAGAAATCCTTGCTTTGGTTGAGCACTCTTGAATTCATTCTCACGGGATAGGTGCATATGAAATTTGTGAGTATTCCCTTTTCTGAAAACTATCACGAGACTATAACTCGTCCACTAGGGTAGCCTAAGGGTTTAAAGGCTTAATGCATACGCTAAATGCATTCGTAACGCCTACGAAAAGGAGCTAGTTAGATTATACATACTTGTCATTTTTCTTTCAATAACATGTTTAGAAATAATGATCGAGACCTTGTGAAATCTAGTGTGGCAAATATACGAAAAACATAGCACCACTAGCATTTCGACATTTGCATGACTTTGACATATTCTCATACTTTTTTTGGGACGAACAAAACTTAAGTGTGGAGTGTTGATGAGTCGAGTTTTCGACTCATTTATGGCCATTCTTCACTATAGTTTTGAATCGTTTCCGACGTTATTTTGATGTCATTTGACCTCTATCTCTACATTTTAGGTAGAAAACAAGTTTCCCCAATGGTCAAGGCCTAAATATAAGGATTGGTTGAAAAACAGAAGTTTCGGCGCATAACAAGGAGTTTCGGGGCAATACCGAGCATATTGACCTTTGCAACTTGTTTTGGACGTACAGGGCGTGTCCAATGTTCGATGTGGCTGATATTTAGCTTGTTGGAAAGGTATTTCAAAGGGCTACAACTCTATAGTTGAAGCCAATACCAAATTCGGACGGGAAAACCACCAAAAAGGCCCCAGTTGGTCGACTGAGACTCCAGTCGGTCGACTGTGGAAATGAAGAATGTGGGGGTTCTGAGAGCTTGGCCAGTCGAACGACTGGGAGTCGAGATGTGCCCCAGTCGACCGACTGGATGAAAAAGTCAGATTTGATGCCCAGATTTCAGTCGAATCTATAAATAGAAAGCAAAGGTTTTGGACCAAGTGTGGAGGTTTTTGGGAAGAAAAAGATTGGAAAAGAGGCTCAACCAAGGTCATCCATTATCATCCAACCAAGGAGAAGTGAAGATCAAGGGAGTTCAAGGATTAATCATCCTATTTCTATTCCCCTTCCATTCTACTTGTTGTGTAAAAACCCTACTCACACCATGTTGTCTTACATGATGTGTGAGTAGTGGATCTTGTGTTTTGAGGGTCTTATGATCCTCCTTGGTACTCAATGATCATTGTATACACATTAACATGCAATTTATGAAGTTGATTTCATTTTACTATGGTCTTCATTTTAGACATGTTACTAAGTGTTTGATAAAATGCCTAAGGGACATGTTTGTGTTAGAACTATGATCTAAGTATTGAGAGAGCTTAGTGATGGTTTGGATATAGTAAAAATGAACTTATCAAGCATTTATGAGAGTAAATGCATGGGTGAGAGGCTAACCAAGACTTTATGCATTTAGCATTTGTGAAAATAGGTGCTATATAGTGAATCAAAATCTTTGATTAGTGAGATTCTACATAAGAAGGCTTGACTAGGATTAGACTTGCATGATAGTTTGTCTAATTTTAGCCTAAGCTAGGTTTTAAACCTATCAACTCTTAAATGATTAAACTCTTGTATACACGATCATTAGAAAATTGCCTAGGAGGGGATTAACCCCTTGAAACGCCTCTTACTTAACGTTTATCCCCAATTACTAACCACATAGGATTTAGATATATACACTCTTTTATACATTTTGTTTAGAATAGCCGAATGGAAACACGATCTTAAATAGTGCATGTGCTTGGCTTGCTCCTTTGGGTTCGACCCGGTACCCTACCGGTCATTATAAATTATTTTTGACCTCTACAACGACCCTCTTCTAAACCGACACATCGGGAGGGTAAAATAGACGTTGTCAGCAGAGTTTTTTGTTTACATCAATCACCATCAGCCACTTCTCGTAGAGAAACTTGTAGTTTTCAGTAATTGATTGATCGGTAATATCTTCATCATCACTGCTACATGACTCTCCAGTAGTGTTCAGACTTAGCGCTTGAATACTGGCTATCACTCTTTTCACTTACTTCTTCATTTATGCCGGTGAATGCAACAAACTTGTTCGATTCATCCTATTACTGAATGTCCTCAGATTCACTATCACTCCAGTTGACAACCTAAGCTTTCTTAATTTTCTTAAGGGTGTTGACACATTCAGCTTAGATGTGTCCAAAGCCTTTGCACTCCCTGAACTGAATTCCTTTACCTTTATCGCCTTTGGATTCCTGGTTGTTTTCTCCAGGCATGTTTCTCCACTAGAAGGTTCGACTTTGAAAATTGGAAGTGGACTGCTGTCCTTGACTAGATCCAGGCCTGTTCAGTTTCTTTATGATCCTTCCAAAGTTTTTAACCATCAAAGCAATCTGTTCGGACACGTCGTTGATGTCTACCTAGTCCTTTGTCATATCAACCTTCAATGCAACACCTTTAGCTTTTTTGCTTGTACATCATCTGGAAAGTTCATCTCATATGTTCTCAGGGATCCCAAGAGTTCATCAAGCTTGATCTTAGTAATGTCTCGAGCTTCCTCAATGACAATCGCCTTGATAGCAAAGCGTTGAGGGAGCGAACTTAGAACTTTTCTCACAAGCTTCTCTTGTTTAATAGAAACCCCCAAAGTGGCTGACTTGTTTGAGAGGTCAAGAACTCTAGCGTTGAACTCAGCAATCATTTCCTCCTCTTTCATCTTCATATTTTCGAACTTTAAAGTGATCATCTGCAAGCGAGAGTTCCTCACTTTATTTGTGCCTTCATGAGTAGTTCTGAGTATCTCCCACGCATTCTTGGCGATCTCACAGTTTGTAATGAGCTTGATGATATTCTCGTCCATGGCTGAAAATATTGTGTTCATTGCTTTTGAGTTCCTAACAACAACCTTCTCATCAGCCTCAGTCCACAACTCTTCAGGGTTAGGCACATCCTTTCCTTCGGGATCCTTGATGGTCGGAGGAGTCCATCCAATCAACACAGCTTTCCAAGCCTTCTCATCAAGGGATTTTAGGAAAGAATTCATCTTAGATTTCCATTAGCCATAGTTCCTCCTTTCTAGCAGCGGAAGCCTGCTGATGTTCTATGACGTTGCAGTTTTCTACTCCTTAAATTGGTGTAATCTAAGGCGTATTAAACTAGTCAAAATAATTTATATTATCGGTAAGACCGAGTCGAACCCAAAAAAGCAAGTTTAAGCACATGCACTATGTAAGATTGTGATTCTGTTCGGCTATCCTAATTGAAATGATGAAGGTGTGTGAATCTAAATCCCACTTGAAAAGTAGTTAGAGATAACAGATGAATAAAAGAAGTTTTGAGGGGTTTCCCATCCCTACCAACTCATATGATCAAATACAAGAAACTCTTGGGATTAATCGATTATTTACTTAATGACCTAGTCTAAGACTTATGGAAATAAATTTTCGTTGACATTTTCTCAAGCCTTAGACCATCCAAGGTGGAGTCGTATTCTTTCAAGACTATTGACTCACTCTAATTCACGATTTAATCCTTAACTTTCATTATAAACCAAATCCAATGAATTAAACATTTAATCATAGTCAAGCATCCATATTCGAAGGTTCAATTTTATGACTAAGATATGGATCATTTTATCCATACTAAAAATATTTCCTAGCTCTTTCAAGTCATATGTTAAAGTTTTAGTCTAATTTGTCACTTAGGCTCTTTATCAAACACCATGTAGCATATCATTTCATAGCACAAGAGAAAATGAAATCAACAATCAGCCACATAAATTTCAATATATATACAATGATCATAGAGTACCAAGAACTAATCACACATCATCATGTTAGTATGATTACAATACACCACTACAAAGGGGATAAAAGATGAGTAGAGAAAATCCAAGTAGAAGACTAGATGCCTTCCTTGATCTTTCCTCTTCTCTCCCAAACAATCCTTTTGTGATGTTGAGTCTTCCTTGGTCCTTTTCTCCCACTTTTTCTCTCTAAAAACCTCCTCATGTAAAAAATCCTCTCTTTTTATTTATAGCCCCAAGTGAAAAATCAGGAACATCGGCCGTACTCGGACGAGTACCGTGGTAGGCAAACTCGTAAAAGAACTCGTACTTGGGCGAGTACTTCTATCCGAGGGTGCGATGGTGCAAGGGAAGCTGGTACTCGGGCGGGTAAGTTTTCATACTCGACCGAGTGACATGGTCAGAAGAATTTTGAATTTTCAGAGCATGTTGGTACTCAGGCGAGTAGAGGCGAGTGACATGGTCACTCGGGAGAGTACCATGCTCACAGTGATTTAACTTGACAAATTAAGGGTGTACTCGGGTGAGTAAACCAGTGGTCAGTTCGTACTTGGTCGAGTGCGGCTCTAAAGTGCTCAATTATCCCCGAATTTTTGATATTTTGTGCAAACTCGATCTTTAAGGGCTGGACATTGATGGAGAGACGTTTTGTACCTGAAATGCATGGATAAGGGTCAAATGACATCAAAATAATATCGAAAATGAAACAAAGCTTTAATGAAACGAAGCGAACAATAAGTTGAAAACTCGACTTACCATTCTGTCCTTCCTTCATACTCATCTTGAACAGAAGTTGGATCACACTCTTTGTGTTAAGTGTCCTGCTCTGATACCAATTGAAATTATTCTGTGTATGCACTACGGTGATTAATCAGTTAGTTGTTCGAACTACTGGTTGAACTCCTAGGCTGAACAAGTTAGCACGCTAATAAAGGCAGTTAAGACAAAAACTAGCACATAGGAAATGATACCCAGTTTATCAAGTTGGAGATCTTACCAACTATGATCCGCCTCAACTAGACAGTTATTGTAACAGTACTTGTTCAGCGCCGTTGTAATAGTAGCATTGTACTAGTAGCTCGTACTATCAGCGTTGTACCAACTGTGTTCAGCGACGTATATCTTCTAGTGTTCAGCGCCATTGTAACAGTGTTGCGTTGTACCAATATCTCCTACTGTCAGCGCCGTATCTCCTTACCAACTCTGTTTAGCGCCGTTGTAACAGTATCTCTTAATATTCAATGCCATATCTGTTTGTGAAACTCTAGCCACAGATCTTTCTAAGATACTTCAAAGATCTCGAACAAAACTACCTAAACCACCTCTGACATCATGTCTTCTAAGCAAACTGGGTTAGGTAACTTCAATTTGCAGCAATTGTGTTCAACGTCTGAGTCACCACGGTCTTGAACAACTCTTTATCTCAATACTTTTCAACATCTTGAAATGGTTTTGCCAAACTTCATGTCACAAAAATTAATAATGTAAAATGATGTAGTGATATAATAAATTGTTCTCTCTCTTTTCTCACTAGTAACCAACGCTCAAAATTGAAAGAGACAACATGAAGTTAGGCATGAATATCTTCTGCCCCTCCCCTGCATCAACCGCCATTCGCTCCTCCAGCCGCATAGAAGAAGACAGTCCGCACAGCATATCAAACCACACCCAAATCCATGGGAATGTTCATGAAAGTTACAATAGTAGCATAACTCCGAGATTGATCCGCGTGCTTTCCTCACCATGTAGTTCATCGTCTGATCTTGCTCTCAATCCGAAGCCTGTCAGGAAGCATGAGTATAAGCAGCTGCAGGAACAGAAGATCAGTGACAGCAGAAAGTCCAGGATCAGCAGTTGCTGTGGAGCCGATAGTGATATGGCGAGTTATGAGCATCAGAGGAGGAGGAAGAGTTCAGCTGATGGAACAAATTATGTCAATGCTTCAGCAGGCACAGGATCAGACGGTAAATATCGTCTGCTTCTCGATCGACCTCCTTCTGATTCTGGTTCTAAAGCCGCCTCTGCTGCACTTGTTAAGCAGCTGGAGAGACGAATAAGTAGACGTCCAGTACCTGTGACGATGATGATCAGATCATCTGGCAATGATAGTGATTCTCCCAAGCTCAAATCCTCGTCTGGTTATCATCGTCGGTCCACTGACAAGGTCAGTTAATATACATGAGACATTACTTTTAGGTTATATGAACCAGCTGCTAGTTTTGGTGTGTTCATCATGTGATGTGGATGAGTATACTTAAACATGATCAGTTTTGTTGTGGACTGAATCAGATTGTGGTTTTGTGGGTGTCACTGCACTGCAAGGGATGTGAAGCCAAGGTCAGAAAGCACATCTCAAAAATGGAAGGTGGATTAATTAGTCTCATTCATTATATTTTTCTTGGGTACACATATATATACACAGAAGGGATTGAAAATATATATATACTTGCTACTTGCTAGTGAAGTCGTGTGTGTGTGTATGCAGGAGTGAAGTCGTTTAGCACAGATTGGGTGACGAAGAGAGTGACCATCATCAGTAACATGGATCCACATGATGTACTTGCTAGTGTGTCAACAGTCAAGTATGCTCAGTTTTGGCCCTCTTCCTCTTCCTCATCATCTTCATACCACCACACAGCCTCTTCCGCCTCCTCCTCTGCTTCTGCTGCTCCTCTTTTCACCCTCATACGCTAGTCGAATTGGAAAAATAAAAATAAAAATAATCAAATGAACAATTGGGGAAAGTAGCGGGACAGGTTTTAGCTCTTTATTTCTTTTGTCCCTCTGGATGATGTTTGCAAGTGTAGCTAGTTCGTCTCTTCTTTTTGTTTGATTTGGAGCCTTCCAAGCACATTATTAATTATAGACAACACTAACATCAGCAACAGTATCATCTTCTTATTTTTCTCCAATCATCATGATTACTTTTGATAATGGTCATTCTCATCGTATACTAAATTCCATTTCAGTTTTTTCTTTTCATCCACTACACCATTTTACATCCTACGCGACAAACTTTGATCATTGTCGCATATAATGGTTTATAGGACACCGCTTTGATTTGTTTGTCGCAAAAACTACAATATGCGACAAAAGTTAAAGCGACGCCATAAATGTTGTCACATAAAGGGGTTTATCCGACTTCTGTTTAAGCGACACGTTATTTATGTCCCGTTATTATGTTTATGCGACCTTTGTTTACGCGACGAACTAAATATGTCACGTTAAATATATTACACGAAGTTAGTGTAGCGACAACTTGAATTATGTCATGTAATCATAAAAATTAGATCGACCTATACGTAGCTGGCATTGATACACGCCTTTAAGTTTTAAATTGATTCACCGTAAAAGAGGGCACCTACCGTTTTAGTCTTACGCGACGTTGGTATCCAATGTATGTCGCGTAAACAGATAAAAATTAAATGTAGAACAGAGTACTCTAAAGTACAACCCTGCCTTAAAACTTACAACGAAAGACATGGGACTGTTTTTTGTTTAAACTTGTCTGTCCATTTTATGGGACACAAATAGTTACAATTTATCGCGTAAAATTTAGTGTTTTGGGGGAAGGTCTTTTCGATATTGGGGGGAAATGAATTTTTGGAGCGGGAGGAAATCTGAAATGTTTTTCGACAGGTTTAAGCGACTCATATTAAATAAATTGTCGCGTTAAGGTGCGTTTTGGCCCAAATAAATGGTGGGCCCATTTGACAAACCTTACCCATTTGACAAACCCTACTCATATTCTCAATCAACTTCTTCACAGCCGTCGTGACCCTTTTGGTAGAAACTGATGGTTTTCGCCGCTTCCTTTTCATATCGTCCACCGTTTTTGAACCAGGGGTCACGAAGGATCTCGTCAACCGTGTTCTTGCTCTCTGACCGAACATCCAGAAGGCGCGATAAGAACACTTGAGATCGGCAGACATCCATTTGGGATAGAGGAAGTCTCCTTTGTAGATTTTCTTGTACATGGCCATGGAAGACGCCTCGAGAATGGTAGTAGGAGATGAGTTGGTCGATGTAGTGGCGGCTCAGATCCTCGAAGAATTTTTTTTGTTTGCCAATAAGAAGGAGCATTCCACTCTGAAGGCTATTGATTTTGGCCTTTCGGTGTTCTTCAATCCTGGTAAGTGAGGTGGTGTTTGCTTTAGTTCATTGCAGGGAAGCTGTTTGATGAAATTTCTCACATGATTTGTGTTATGAAGTTTTTTTTTTCTTTTTCAGGTGAGCGGTTCTCTGAGATTGTTGGGAGTCCACATTACATGGCACCCGAGGTTCTAAAGAGGAATTATGGTCCAAAGATATGCTTAAATTGTTGGGAGAATTATTGTTGCAGCTTGATCAAGTATGAAGGGAATATGCTTGATTTGGAATCATGCCTTGCTACGGCGACATAAGTTCCACTCCAATAGTTTGACGTCGAGGCCATCATCACATTTCACGTCCTTAATTGTTTCGAGGACGACCATGAAGTGGTAGTTTGCTGATGATTCTTGAACTAGAATCGAAGAGAGCCACCGACCACTTATGGTGAGATTGCCTAGGGCCGGGACTTAATCGCCAAGTATGCTTGGGATAGAAATTTTGTATTGTTAAAAACTAGTTAGTACATGTATTTTGTTTGCCTGTTAAGCTTCAATGAGAATGTAGTACATAATTATGATGTGTATGTAATTTTGAATTCAAATGAAAATATTATTTAAATTATTTAGTCCTTAAAAATATAGTAATGAAACAGGTTTTATATGACAATTATATAATTAAAGCTAATGTTGATCTTCTCATTTTTACGCGACAAACATAGCAACAAATATAGCGACAAACCCGATTGTTTTATGTGACGTACTAAAGAAAATGTCGCATATGATTAAAACTTTACGCGACATATGTATCTTAAAAATGTCGCTTACGCTACTAGGCTTTGGCGACAAAATTTACGCGATATTTATTTGATCGCATAAAGGTTATGCGACAAATATAGGACATTATGCGACAGAAAAAAACCATCTCCTAATCTGCAAAATTGTGTAGTGATCACAATCACATAATTAATGAAGCAATAATTGATCGAGTTTATTTCTCATTACTTTCCGTCATTTGGTGGTCACTTTATTGACACTAACATTTGATTAATCTTGGTTGGTTGAGATATTGAGAAAACAAAAGGTCGCTCAAAGAATTCTGATGTTAGGTTTGAAGTTTGAACTTTACTAAAAATCTGTTTGTATTTTCCCCTTTATTTAATTACTGTTTCTTTTTATTATCAAAAATCTCATTCTAATTCCTAACACCATTGTCTTGTTTCGCTCTTTTATGGGGCACTAATCCAGTAATCCTCACTTTAATGTTGAAATTCTGAATTAGCAATGTTGCTTCAAAAATAGAGTTTAAAAAAAATGTCTTTCTATTTCTATTAACAAAGGCTAGCCTATCAAGTTTGCCTTAATTGGGACCGTTCAATCAGACAAAATAGAAGCATTAAAGGGAATATTATTATCTGGACTATCAATGATATGTAGCCTATGAATAATTATGATTTACAAGTTAATTGTACCGAATCTAAAATATTACTTCATCACTACCGCTATATACGATGATTAGTATTGTGAATACTGAACTTGTACCTATAAGGTTATGGGTTCGAGCCCTACCGTAACATATTTACGATTCATTCCTTACCAATTGTTTAAAAAAAGAAATAGACGATGATCTTTCAATAATAGACATCTCATTCTCTGATCCTGAATTTATCTTAGACGTGAGCAAATTGTCACGTACCAATCATTTTAGACTTATTACTTGAGGATTTAGTTTGACCATGACAAGACAACTATGGACTAAGTACTCAAATCAAACACTTAGCGTGATTGTTTACCCATGGGACATGAAGAGAGGAGCCCACATAAAAGCGAAGGAGTCAAGATCAAATCTAGAAGGTTCTTGAAGGCTAAAGAGAGGCGTGTGGAAGATTCATAAATATGTAATTAATAGGGTATGATCAACCTTAGCCGTAGGATCAAATCAATCATGGCCGTCCAATGAGGAGACATATTAGTGCATATATAAGGGATGAGTCATTTGCTCCAAACCATCACAAGAAACGAAAAATGTTCTTTCCACAAAGTGCAAGTCCTCATCTTTGAGCACCTTTTCTAAGTTCTTAAATTTCTTTTGGGCAAGTTAAAGCTTTCTTGGCTAAGCGACTTGAGGAAAAAGCTAAGCACCGCAAGACATATAGGTCAAAAAAAAAGTCGGCGAAAGTGGCATTCGGAACAAGGTGCGACGCTTGACGTGATGGCTTCAGACGAGAAACACGGGGTATGCCCAGCGAGAAGGAGACTAAAAAAGCATTTATGGATAAGTTTGTTTCTGCAAGTGAGAGGCGGTTTGCGAAGTTGAAAAAAGGCATAACAAATCGTTCGATCGCATTAGGGCGCACGAGGAGACTTCCAATCACATCCACAAAGGGATGGAGATTGTCGAACGAATGATTGATTCTATCTAAAGTAAGGTAAATTTTTTGAGGGAGGACCATTGACAGAACCGCTCGTCGTCAAAGCGATTTGTGCAAATAAATTTATAATAGTCCGCTACTCGCAACTATACTACTGGGTAGTACTTGGTAAGTAGGGGTCGAACCCAAGGGAACCAGGGGAATAATTGTTCTTCGGGGGGATTACGCAGCGTGGGAGCGTGTTTAAGGTCGGTTGGTTGGTTTTAAAGCTACCAGCTATTTTGATTGATTGATTGGTTGGTTGATTTTAATACTGGAAAGTAAATTACAGTTTATAATTAAAGAGAAATGTTCGGTTTCAGGGGACTTGTATTATATCATGTTTATCATTGACCTTTAGTGACTCTCCTAAGTATTCAAACGGTGTATCAAGGCCATTCCAAGCACTCGATTTGCGTACACTGTCTAGCCTATTCCAAGGACGTAGAACACTTATTCTATTTAGACTAATACTCCATTCCCGGTTATATTAGCCTATGTGCATCCATTTGATCAATCATTCCCGATCAACCAAATGGTGTTTAAGATGAGTCAAACTTCTCAGATAAGCTTTGCCATTCCAAGCATCCACTTATCCGTACAAGTTTACGAACCCCGCTGTAGAGTTTTGCCATTCCAAGCATCCACTCTACCTTGGACGTTCTGACTTAATATATGGCACATAGAATAAGTTTTGAATACTTAGACTAGACACTAAGTTAATAGTCTAAAACATTTTATAATACAAGTGCGCCCCATAGACCGAACTACAAGTTTAGCTACTATTTATCGCGCTAAACATTATAACTAAGGAAATAAAACAGTTGAATAAATACTAAGAATTACTTACAACCTTTGAAGTGCCAAGGGAGCTATCCTTTATTTCCAAAGCCAAGATTACAACATTACAAATATTACAACTTCTAGAGAGAGAAGTGAAATGAGATTGAGGTGTGTTTTTGGAGGAGGAGGAGCTCCTCCTTATATAGCCATGGGAGGAGGAGGAGATGGCTACAAGTGTTGCATTTTGATTGGAGGAAGAAATCAAGGGAGGAGATGGCCACATGTGGAGGAAGGAGAGGAGGCCGGCGGCTTTTGGTGGAGGAGTGTGGTGGCGCCAAGTGGAGGAAGGGGAGTAGTGGAGGAGGAGAGGGTGATAGCCACCGGTGGCCGGTCACCATGTGGGGAGGAGCTCCTCCCTTGGCCACCACTTCATCAAGTGGCCGGTCATCCTTGCCCATATGTGAGTTTTGTACAGTTTTGTGCAGTCTTTTCACAAAACTGTCAATGTGTTACTTCCCCGGGCTGTCTTGACTCCACTCCTGATTCGTCTGATTAATTTGTTATGGTCAATTCAACGTCAGGATCCTTGATATTTCTTCAGTCGGCATATGATCTTGACCTTGGATTGACTCTTGTTATCTTTTCAGCATAAAATCCTCTCCTTAGCGTGTTTTCACTTCAGTCTCTAAAATGCCCTGTGAAAATATATCGGGACTAACACGTAGAAGTTAGATAGACAAACAGTCTAATTTGGTGGGTTTAACTGCATTTATGTTTCATACAATTATGGTCCATCAGATTACCCCACACTTTTAGTTGTTCGTCCCGAACAATGCTATTAAAGGGCGTAAGTTCTAAGTTTGGCTTTGGAATATGAAAATTAGACTGTGGTACTCGATCTATCCTAATTCATGCATTGCTTACTTATTACCAAATTAAACTGCGTAAATAAATAGAAGAAACTTAATACTTGTACCTCCGTGCTGAGATGCAAATTATATTGGATGTCTCGGGAGATAGCCCTTTTTAGGCTCCTGGACTGCAATCTTGGGATCGTCTCTTACTATATGGTTTTCTTGTAGCTTTCTCTAGCACATGATTCGATTCGGGTTTCAGTGAGTTGAGCCTTTTTGATTTTCTTCTTTGGCGAGGGACTGCTTTTTTGTTGTAGTGAATCGGCCTTTGGCCTTTGAGTTGACTTTTTGAGTGCTTCACTTTTGCTCGGTTAAAACCTTCACAATTTCGGGCCTTTGGCCTCTTTTGATTTTCTTCTTTGAGTTTTTCGCCTTTTTGTGACTGCTAGTCCATTTTCTCAAGCCTTTTTGGGAGGTCCAATCATCGCCCGCAAGCCTATGGAAATACCTCCCCGCTCCTCTTGTCTTTGTCGTTTTGCGCGGGTCAAGATGAGGGTCGCTCATCTATTTTCTCGGCTATTTTGACTAGAGAGAGGACGGTCTGATTCCCGTCCTCGCCTTTGTATAGATGCTTCTTGGCGGAGTTGACTTCAATTATTCACTGAAAACCCGAAGTGCAGCCTCCACTGACTTCGAAAACCATATAGTTTGATCTGATCCTTTGATTGCTTGCCAAGCCTCTCTAGGGCAGTTTATATCAACTCCACATCCCTAGTTTATCTCAGCACAAAGGGACAAATGAGAAGTTACGTTCTAAGTTTTTAGACAGTTGAATTTTCACAAGGTAAATGCATGAATTTCGGTCTATCTTTTTCACATTCTTAAGTTCATATTTTCAAAAAGATATTATTTATTAACTAATATATACAGGTGGTTCTCACCCCACACTTTCGAACGAAGTCGTGCTTTTCAGCAAAACTTAGTTCAAAAGCCATGCAAGCAGATATTATATGAGAAGAAAATGATATTAAGGAAAAGGAAAGACAGAACTCCCTTTAAGGTGTCGAGTGAACCACATGGCTCGAGGCTGGATAATCGAGGGAGTTCGGCTGGGGCCTTGAACTCTGAGCGTAGCCCTATCTGGCCTAATGTTGCACCCAAGTCCGATTCCTGAATAGTCATTTCTTCTATGCACCAAGTGGGTGAGAGCAACTTATTGAAAAAACTAAATGACAGAAAATAAAATGACAGAAAATAAAGTGCAGAAAGTAAGATAGTGTCGGGTTACCTCCCGACCAGTGCACTTGTTTAACGTCGTTGGCTCGACAGTACCTCGTTGTGGATTACTGGTTTGGGTCCCATGGGTGGCTGAGGTCAAACTTTGCCACCGTTCCAGTGTTGCTTCTTCCTGACTTCTTGCCGGATGTTGTGTTCTGGTCAGGACTCTTTTGTTTCGGGATTTTTTCCTTCCAATACCCCGGAGGGGGTGATGGACCTTTCACTACCAGCCTTTCGAAGTTTTTGTATTTGGGACTGCGTAGTCCAGTTGCGGCATAGCAATGCTCCATCGAGGGGTCATTCTGCAGAGGTGTTTTTCTATTCTCCTTTGAGCTTCTTCTTGGATCGCATAGTTCGCGGCGACTTGCTCATTAATTAAGGGGAAAAGTCGGGAAGGCCTCATGAGGCTTGGTTCTGCCTCGTTATGTTGGTTCATGAAGAACTGATCGTAGATAGTTTCAGCTGCCTGGGTAATGATAGTCGGGCATGGCTTGGGCAGTTCGTCAGTGGTGTTCTGGACTCCTACTTCGTTGCTTCCGGTGCTTTCCATGTCTGATTCCTCAGACGGTTCAGGAGTCTCTTCTGACGGTTCGGTGGTTTCTTCTTCATCAGCCTCAGGATCAGCTTCTTCTGTCTGCATTTCCTCATCAGTTTGGGGTACTCGTCTTATGGTAGCTGCCAAGCCGATTATAAGGCACCACATGTCTGCAACGGTGAAGTTTGTTGCAGACCTTCTCATAGCTTCATTAACTCATCCCAGCTCTTCGGCCCTCATCCCACGAAGAAATTTTTGGAGAAGAATTCTCTTCGTAAATCCATGGTGCGGGCAGCTTGAGACGATGGCATCGTAGTTTATGTAGTATTCGTCCAAAGTCTCATCCCGGGATTGATGAAGGCTCATGATCTTCTCACGGGTTTCTTGGCGTAAAGATGGTGGGGAGAATTCTTTCAGGAACGGAACGCAGAGGTCTACGAAACGTTCTGCACTGCAAGCGGTGGATGTGTAGTACCATATCGTGGCGAAGTCGGTTAGAGAGAATTTAAAGCATTTCAGCTTAAATTCCTCTAATACTTCGTTCTCCGGTTTGATGTGATGGCAGACGTGGTGGAAGTTTCGGCAGTGCTGTACAGGGTCTTCTCCCTCCGTTCCTCCGAACAGGGGCAGAAATCGTGTTGTCCATGCATGCGTAATGGGTGCTGTCATAGAGAAAAGAAAGAAAAAAGAAAAGGGAGGGAAAGAACAACTATTCGACGACTGATTCCCCGGCAACGGCGCCAATTTGACAGAACCGCTCGTCGTCAAAGCGATTTGTGCAAATAAATTTATAATAGTCCGCTACTCGCAACTATACTACTGGGTAGTACTTGGTAAGTAGGGGTCGAAACCAAGGGAACCAGGGGAATAATTGTTCTTCGGGGGGATTACGCAGCGTGGGAGCGTGTTTAAGGTCGGTTGGTTGGTTTTAAAGCTACCAGCTATTTTGATTGATTGATTGGTTGGTTGGTTGATTTTAATACTGGAAAGTAAATTACAGTTTATAATTAAAGAGAAATGTTCGGTTTCAGGGGACTTGTATTATATCCTGTTTATCATTGACCTTTAGTGACTCTCCTAAGTATTCAAACGGTGTATCAAGGCCATTCCAAGCACTCGATTTGCGTACACTTTCTAGCCTATTCCAAGGACGTAGAACACTTATTCTATTTAGACTAATACTCCATTCCCGGTTATATTAGCCTATGTGCATCCATTTGATCAATCATTCCCGATCAACCAAATGGTGTTTAAGATGAGTCAAACTTCTCAGATAAGCTTTGCCATTCCAAGCATCCACTTATCCGTACAAGTTTACGAACCCCGCTGTAGAATTTTGCCATTCCAAGCATCCACTCTACCTTGGACGTTCTGACTCAATATATGGCACATAGAATAAGTTTTGAATACTTAGACTAGACACTAAGTTAATAGTCTAAAACATTTTATAATACAAGTGCGCCCCTTAGACCGAACTACAAGTTTAGCTACTATTTATCGCGCTAAACATTATAACTAAGGAAATAAAACAGTTGAATAAATACTAAGAATTACTTACAACCGTTGAAGCGCCAATGGAGCTATCCTTTATTTCTAAAGCCAAGATTACAACATTACAAATATTACAACTTCTAGAGAGAGAAGTGAAATGAGATTGAGGTGTGTTTTTGGAGGAGGAGGAGCTCCTCCTTATATAGCCATGGGAGGAGGAGGAGATGGCTACAAGTGTTGCATTTTGATTGGAGGAAGAAATCAAGGGAGGAGATGGCCACATGTGGAGGAAGGAGAGGAGGCCGGCGGCTTTTGGTGGAGGAGTGTGGTGGCGCCAAGTGGAGGAAGGGGAGTAGTGAAGGAGGAGAGGGTGATAGCCACCGGTGGCCGGTCACCATGTGGGGAGGAGCTCCTCCCTTGGCCACCACTTCATCAAGTGGCCGGTCATCCTTGCCCATATGTGAGTTTTGTACAGTTTTGTGCAGTCTTTTCACAAAACTGTCAATGTGTTGCTTCCCTGGGCTGTCTTGACTCCACTCCTGATTCGTCTAATTAATTTGTTATGGTCAATTCAACGTCAGGATCCTTGATATTTCTTCAGTCGGCATATGATCTTGACCTTGGATTGACTCTTGTTATCTTTTCAGCATAAAATCCTCTCCTTAGCGTGTTTTCACTTCAGTCTCTAAAATGCCCTGTGAAAATATATCGGGACTAACACGTAGAAGTTAGATAGACAAACAATCTAATTTGGTGGGTTTAACTGCATTTATGTTTCATACAATTATGGTCCATCAACCATCAATCTAAGCTCACTACTACAGACAGGACTTTATGCAACGGTTCAAATTTATCATTACACAACGGTTATAGTTTAGGCATCGGTTTTTAGACAAACCTTATGCAACAGTTTGTCTAAAAAACGATGCGTAAGATTAGCTAAATTACTATTTCTTCAAACAACATCAAAGATTCGCTAGGGATTGCAATCGTCAGTGCATTTATCTACGCAATCGACTCTCCATCAACGCCGCGACTGTCCCTCGACTTGGCCTTTTTAAATAAATTTGCTGGCAAAGTGGATGTTGTCTGATACCGGTGGTTGGCCATCCGAACGGAGGAGTGTCGCAGAGGTGAAAGGATCCCGGTACAGTCTTCAGAGATCTGTCGAGCTTGATCGATTGGTAGACTGGTCAATCTCATTTCGATGCACGCGAGTGTGAAGATTTGAGTTTCGTGGCGGAGTGTTCGAGATCGGAGTTGCGATGGGATGCAGTTTTTCAGGCCTGAACGTGGTAGATTCGCTTGGGGAAGGTGGATTCGCTTACGTCTTTTTGGTCAAGGAGGTTTTGACTGATTCTTCTGATGCTGATGCGGCTTCGTCTTCTGGTTTGGCAAAGAAAGTTAAGGATAAAGCTCACTTGTTTGGTTTGATTTTGTGACATTTTTCTGATGTTCTTGAATTTTGAAATTAATTATGCTGCTGCTGCGAATCTGTTGATTTTGATTTCCATGTTCAGTTTTTGGCTGCTTCATATTTAATTGATTTTTTTTTGCAACATATCATAGTGATATAAAATGGTTATATGTAGACTTTAATACTAATATGCATATGAATTTGGCTTTATATTTATGGTGTTTCTATTGTCATGTAGATGATGGAACTTACGCAATGAAAAAGGTTTTTGGTGTTCCTATGTGGCATGAGTTTTGGCAAAACGTCTTCAGAGTGTTCAAGCAGAAGGTCAAGAACTGTTCAACCGACTATTGGAACTTGCATACATCAGAACTGAAGATAGGAAGTTTCCTAATCTGGAGATTTCCTAAATATCGAAGACATGCCGATTGGAATTACTCAAAGATTCGAAGCAGTTGAAGATCAGATTGGTTGGTAAGATATTCGAGCTACATTATCAAGTTGCCAAGATTATCAAGAGGATATTCAAAAGATAATTGAAGAATAGAAGATTTGGAAGCTTGGGAATAGTTAGGAAATATTTCCTAAATATTCGAGATTGAATATCCTAACCGATTAGGAACCAGCCGGATACTATATATATAGGGCTAGGGTTTCCTGATCAGGACACTCGTCTATTGGAGAAGTTATACACTTTCATACACTCAAGCCGAGGAGGAGGAGACGACGGCCAGCAAGTTTTCTACATCGGAAAACCAATAGCGAAGAAGCAGTCTGTTTAGTGTGCTGATCAGACTGTTCCTATTGAACACACTGCTGCACATACCACCATTGTTGCTACGCATTCGGGAGAACGCGTTTGTCTTTGGGAGAAGGCACGAAACTTCGGGAGAGGTTTCAACAAGGTTCGGGAGGGAGTCTCGAATTTAGGGGATCGAGGGGGAGCCGAGATCGCAATCTATAAGAAGAAGTGTTAGAGGCTAGGCGATTACATTCGGGAGATTGTAAGAGTAAGACCATCTGTAACTCTAAGCTTTTTAATAAGATTTGCTACCCTTTAGGCGTGGGAAGCCCCCCAGAGTAGCCTATTGCCGAACTGGGTATTATATCGTGTGTGCCTACGTTGTTCTGTTTCGAATACTGTCTGTTAAGATGTTCCAGTCTCTGGTAGAACACAACCTGGAACTGGTCTTGAACAGACAATAGAATTTCAATTGGTATCAGAGCAGGCACTCGATACACAGAGTGTGATCTGGATTCTGTTCAAGATGAGTAGGAAGGAATGGTAGAACACCAGCGGACCATCGATGCTAGATGGGCCAAACTATAGCTAAGAGAAAATTAGGATGAAGGCACTCATGAAAACTCTTGATGAAAGGGCATGGAAAGCTGTATTGGTTGGATGGACCCCTCCAACAATGACGAATGTTGAGGGACAAGTGGTGCCGAAACCGGAAGAGCGTTGGACTAAGACTGACGACAAGACTGCTGTCAGAAACTCAATAGCTATGAGTGCTATTTTTTCAGCCGTGGATGAGAATGTATTCAAGCAGATTGCTAACTGTGAAATCGCCAAGGATGCATGGGAGATTTTCAGAATAGCTCATGAAGGGACAGACAAAGTGAGGAACTCGTGGATGTAGATGCTCACCACAAAATTCGAGGATTTGAAAATGAAGGAAGAAGAGACAATTGCTGAGTTCAACACTAGAGTCCTAGATCTCGCTAATGAAGCTGCGGCACTGGGAAAACCTATCAAGGAAGAGAGACTGGTTGGCGAAGTTTTGAGATCCTTGCCCCAAAGATTTTCTATGAAGGTGACTGCCATTGAGGAAATGCAAGACATAACCGAGATGAAGCTTGATGAGCTCATGGGGTCACTAAGGACATATGAGATGAATTTTCCAGATGATTTTCAAAGAAGGACAGTAAAATGTGTTGTACTGAAGGATGATGTAATTGAAGAGTGGAACAGCGTCAAGGACGAGTCTGAATAGCTGGCCATAATAGCCAAATACCTTGAAAGGATTGTGAAGAGACATAATAGACACGGATACAATCAGGAACAACAATCCACGCCTAACTCACAGAGTCGAAGAGGAGAAAACTCTCAGAAGAGAAACGGGCCTAGAGAGAACAACAACGTGTTCGAGGGTGATAAAGGCAAAGTAATCTAGTGTCGAGAATGCAGAGGCTATGGTCACATTCAAGCTGAATGCGCCAACACACTGAAGAAGAAGAAGGCTTATACTATTAACTAGAGCAACAGTGACTCGGAGGAGGATGACTCGAACAACTTCGTTGCATTCACTAGCGCAACTGATTGTAGAGGTGAAGAGCCTGACAGCACTTGTTCCAGAACGATGTCTGAACAGTCTACTGACCACTCCAGCAATAGTGATGATGATGAAGTCACATATGAATGTGTCTTCGAAAACTACAAGGCTCTATATGAGAAGTGCGAGGAAGTGATAGATCTGAATAATAGACTTAACTTCAACGTGACAAGCATGAAGGATGAGAAGGAAAAGCTAAGGGTGAGAGTTGATGTCCTGATTGAAGAAAAGGCAGAACTCCTTGATGTTATCTCGTCGTTAAAGATGCAGATGGAGAAAGATAAAGACATGCGCGATATAGACATGGAAGAATTGAAGAAAAGACATGCTGCCATGAGCCAAAGAGAGATATGTCTTCTAGAAGAAGTCAAGTCCTTGAAATTACAAATTGAGATGGAGAAGGACTACCACTCGGCAGTACTGGACAAGCTAAATCAGTGAAGATGCTAAACTCTGGATCAAAAAACCTAGATACGATTCTGAAGTCCTAGAGAATGAGTGGAGGACGTAGAGGCATTGGCTACAATGATGGGAGCAGTTCAGGAAAGATTAAGTTTGTCAAAGCTGAACAGCCGGTGAACAGAGAGATGAACAGGTACCCTCTGACCAACATAATGAGTTCTAACGGAGAATGGAGACGAGACTCAAGAACCTAGTGGTACTGTCACAAGAAGGGGCACATCAAGCCAAGGTGTCACGAGTTCATGGCTGTGCGCAGAAAGTAGCAGCAAAAAACTACTCCAAGGATATCACGAGAATGGAGAGTGAAGGAAAAATAGAACGTAGGCCGAGAATCTCTGATGGAGGGAACCAGATCATCAAAAACCTGTTATTTGCTGACCCGTGGTCGAACAGCTACTGAGACACACTGGTCCGAAAGATTTACAGTATGTGTCACTGAGCCAGGCTATGTTCGAGGGGGAGTTGACAAGATTTCAGATGCCGAGGAGACCAAGCTGGTCGATTTGAACCCTCCTTGCCTATTTTGTGGCAAAAAGGGGGAGAGTGATCTCTCAAGTCTAGATGGTTTTTCCAAAAATACCAAGGGGGAGATTGTTGTTCCTATGTGGCATGAGTTTTGGCAAAACGTCTTCAGAGTGTTCAAGCAGAAGGTCAAGAACTGTTCAACCGACTATTGGAACTCGCATACAACAGAACTAAAGATAAGAAATTTCCTAATCTGGAGATTTCCTAAATATCGAAGATATGCCGATTCGAATTAGTTAAAGATTCGAAGCAGTTGAAGATTAGATTGGTTGAATAGTTGAATCTTTGAAGGAGGTTTCAAACTTCCAAGCTGTTCTACGAGTAAATTGCTACCGAATGAATATTTGAGGAGATTTCGAACTCCAAAAATTTCAAGCACATATGAATTTTTTAAGGAGCTTTCAAACTCCAAAAAATTTCAAGCACATACAAATCTTTTAAGGAGCTTTCAAACTCCAAATTTACTCCCCCTTTTTGCCATAAAGTAACAAGGGAGTACAAAATAGTAGCAAATGTTCGACAATAATACCAGAGTTCAACACAAATTAGAACTATTTGTGGTAGAGAGCAGAGATCATCACCATGGAATTAATAGTTCGAGTCCTCAGAGGCCACATCTTCCTCCTCCTCGGGATAGCAAAGTTCCACCAAAAGCTTTGTGATCTTACTCTTTCTAGCCATGAGCATGACAATCCTCTCATTGACATCTGCCAGTTCTTCTTCCAAATGAGCGATTGCTTTCTTGCGAGTTGCAGCCGGATGTTGAGAGCTGAGCTCATGCAGTGTCTGATCCAAAAGCTTCTTCTTAGGCATGGTAGGCGCATCCTATTCCAGATCCATAGTGTTTTCTAGAAAAATGTTAGTGATCTGCTAGGAATATCTTAGGATCACTTGTTTACTTGTCCTGGCTTGTCATGACATCTGGTTGTTGAGCTCGAACAAGTTGGAAGATCAGCGATGGGAACCCTATAGGATGGTTAATCCTCATCGGAGTAGCATGTGCAACAATTTGATCAAAGATGAGCTGGCCCAAGTCTATCTTCTCTTTACTCCCGAGGGTCTTCAGAAGCGCACCCATAGCATGACCCAATGTAGTGCGATGATGATTGGGCAACAGTTGTGCACGATAATGCTATGGAGTAATGAATGCTTTGCCGAGAGTTTCGTCTTGGGCATGGTTAACTTGTTCCACCTTGTGCGAACTCCAGCAGCTATTGCTTCAGCAATCTTGTGCCAGTTTGGCTCATTGATGTTCACCTGTCTACTCTCCAATCCATAGTAGTCATTGATTGCTTCAGGGGTAATGACCACTTCCTTTCCTCTAACTCTCACCTTGCCATAGTTCTCCCCTTTGGCAGATTCATGATGACCTCCCTCACAATGCTAGCTGATCAGTCGATATTTTGAATACTTATTCACTACATTCGATAAAGGATAACAGTTGTTCTCCCGACAAATTGTCCCTATTTGATGTCTTCCTTGAGTGTTTTAAGACAAAAAGAGATATCATCACTCCTTGGACTCGAAGTGCTGAAAGAATAGAAAAATCGATGAAAAAGACTCTGCACCAGCAACCTACCCAAGGGAAGACCCTTATTGTCAGACATATTCATATGATACAAAATTTCATGCATACACGTTAGTTAGTTGTACAGGGAATTTGTAGGTAGTCCCATTCCTACCTTCACGAGACTATACTCATCTTACTAGGGCATCCTTGAGGTTTAAAGGCTTTATGCATATGCTAAATGCATTCGTGTCCTCTACGACAGTGAGTTAAGTTTTTATTATTTTTTTGTTTTTGTTTTAGTTAGGATTGATCATATGACACTAGAGTGGGTAGCTTAGAAACATATGGTTGTTGAGCATTACATTCACTCGTGTATTTATTCTGCCATTTGTTTGACATTTGTTCGGGACGAACAAATCCTAAGTGTGGAGTGTTTTGATCAGTCGATATTTTGACTAATTATTCACTACATTCGATGAAGGATAAAACTTGTTCTCCCGACAAATTGTCCCTATTTGATGTCTTCCTTGAATGTTTCAGGACAAAAAGACATATCATCGCTGCTTGGACTCGAAGTGCTGAAAGAATGAAGAAATTGATGAAAAAGGCTGAAAGAGGACTTTGCACCAGCAACAGGTCGCGATGACCGTGACATCCTATGCGTCACGGGTGTCACGACACCTATTTTCACAAAAGGATTCTTGGCAGACCGTGACAAACGTGACACATTGGACTGTCACGTGTGTCACGTCACACTTATTGCTTAGTGAGTTTTTGCTCATGCCATGACAGTCGTGACACACTAGACTGTCACGGGTGTCACGGCCCCGTCGGATATTTCCAATTATAAATAGGAAATTCGGGTTTTGTTTTTAGAGAGCTTAATTTTGGAGATTTTCTGACCTAAATTGAAGAAGGAGGACGACTAAGAGCTCTAGAAAGACCAATATTCGAGGCTACGCTTCATCAAAACACGGTTATCTTATTTCTAATCTTTTCATATATATATATTTGTGGTTGATAGCCATGAATCGTGAGTAGTCATTTTATTCCGGGATCCTACGGATCCGGTGCCATGTACCCAACTCTTCGTGTGATCAATTGCACGTTTTTCATCAATGCAATTCGAATATTCAATTTCATTGTGCTTAATTTTATCGTTCTTGGAAGTTTTACATTGAATGGGATGTTTGCATGCTAGAAAGTATTTAGGTTAATTACCAAAAGATGAATGAGTCCCAGGTATTAACCAGATCATATGAAATTGATATTAGGTCATGGTAGCTACACTAGTAGTACATGAATTTATAGGAAAGTTGACTTTATTGTCTGAAAAACCCTAAGCTTAAATAATCGAAATCGTTGATAATCCGTGGATGGGTGGCGTTTAATGATTGAGATTAATCTGGACAATGATCCATGGATGGGCGGCTTGTCTAGAGTTATTTTGGTTTATTTCCATATTCGATGGCATGATTAATTTACGCAACATTTTTGCATGATTTGTGGGTTGGCACGGGTGAAGTTTGATCTTGGGATTCTTTCTCTGATCAAATCAAACCTTCTTTATTTTTCTGTATTTAATTTCTGCGATTTGTTTCACACCAAAACCTTTAATTGTCCGGAATAGATAAATAGGTCACTTGTTAGCTAGTACTCACACACGTTGTTCCTTGGATCGACCCTTGGCTTACCAAGGTTTATAAATTGTTTTTGACTACAGTTTGACCCCTAAAACTAATAACTAGACAACTATAAAGGGTTAAAAATACGCTTGTCACTAGCCACAAATGGTTTACCCATTGTCACCAATGTCAACAGGTCAACTCCCTTGAGCAAGCTCACAATCTCTTTGGCTGCATACTTATCAACCTCCAGCACACGCTCATCTACAATTTTTCACCTCTGTACAACTTTCCAGTTTTCAGCATGCTCGTTTGAAACATACTGGACTCCTCCAACTAATCAAATTGAACTTTCTTCCCTTTTCTAGCAGCTCTAGCCTCTCCTGCAACAGAATTTGTTTTGGCTTTCTTTCCTGTCGGTGTAGCAGCCTTCTTTTGACTAGTAGCTTTATTCTCAACAGTCTTCTCTGCAGGGGCAGAAGACTTTTTCTTATTCTATGCATTCTTCTTTGAATCTAATGGAGCTTCCTGATTAGTAACTTGTTTCAGCACAGTTTTCTTTGACTTAGCAGGTGGCTTTGTCTCGTCCACATGTTCTTTACCGACTGGAACCTCCTCTGCCACATTGTCCACTTTTTCATATGATTTCTCTGCTTCTTCTTTTGGAGCATAAGCTTGCTCGTCCATCTCAACATCTTCATGTGATTTGTCTGTTTGATGAGCTTCCCTTTCTTTAGTAGCAGCTTTTGAATTCATCTCTTCTTCAGCATACTCTTCCACTGATCAAATAGTTCTTGTAGTGAGTTAGCCTCTGCTTCTCCTTCTAATACTTTTGTTTGGTCAGCAACACTCTCCTCAAGAGCCTCGACCTACTCCTCTACGCCAGCTTCTTCCCCTTCATAAGGTTCAACTTCTGACTCATCAGTTGATTTCACTTCATCTTCTTCTGGTTCAAGGTCTGATTCCTCCATTACATTAGAATCCACCTGAGCGACATCACCCTTTTCTGTCTTATCTTCTCCAGAACCCTTATCATGCAACTCTGCCCTCTCTTTTTCAGCAACTTCATCTACATCATCTTTTGATTCAGAAACAACCACCTTGCGGCTAACTTTTCTAAACTTCTCTTTTATTGGAGTGTTCTTTTGAGCAACCACCTTTACTCTAGTTCCCTTCTCCTTAGAAGTACTCCCCCCCTACACAGATGCCACTACCTTTGGCTTTTCTACCACACTTTTCAAACCCTCCACAGATTCACTAGGCGTAATAGGACTACGTACATTTACAGTCTTTGAGATTTTGGATAATACCTCTTGTGCCGTCTTCTTCACGGGTTCCTTAACCGATGTAGGTTTTGACTCAGCTGGCTTCTTAGGGTTTTGAGCTGTAACAGGTTTAGGAATCTATTTCTCCTTTGCTATGTTGTCCGTCGCCGCCTCCTGGACCAATTTTTCTTCCATTGCTTTCTTGGGAACCATCACTTTTTTTGTCACAGTTGGTTTAGGTTGTGCCGTTGTCGCCTTGTATTCCACCGATTTAGGGTTAGCTTCTGCATCCTTTGGTTCACCATCTGCCTTTGATGATGCTTCAGTAGTGGTTGCCTTAACAACTTTGTTCTTCCTTGTGTCCATCATGATTGATTCTCTACAACTGAGATCGTCTAGGGTTTTGTGCAGAGAGAGAGAGAGAAAGATAGATAAATTAATTTGAAAAATTGTTAGAAACTCAATCTCTTTTGGCAAGCCTGATATTTGCTTGAATCGTCTTGAGTTGTCACATCACTTCGAGCCGTTTAAGATATTGAATATCTTGATTAGACCAATCGTCACTCCTTGCACCAAAATTTGAATTCTTTTACCTTCCTTCCACACCAGCCCTTAAAACATATCTTGTTCAAGCTTCGGCTGACCAACTTATGCTAGAACAACTTAGTTGTCAATGACACACAGACCCAGTGAGTTGAACTACTGATTGTCCAAGGGTTTTGTGAAGATGTATGTTAGCTGCTTCTCAGTGGATACGTGCTTCAGAGTGATTACTTTCTTCTCAACTAGCTCTCGAATGAATTGATGTCTGATATCGATATGCTTTGTTCTGGAATGTTGAACAGGATTCTTAGATATGTTGATTGCGCTTATGTTGTCACAGTAATGTCATCACATCTTGTTCCACTCCATATTCTTCCAGCATCTGTTTCATCCACAACATCTGGGTGCAACAACTTCTAGCGGCGATGTATTCTTCCTCTGCTGTTGACAAGGATATGTTGTTCTGCTTATTGCTAAATCATGACACCAGATTGTTCCCTAGAAAGAAGCATCCTCCATATGTGCTTTTGCGATCCTCAGCATTCCCAGCCCAATCTGCATCGCAGTTGCCTACAAGACAAGAGTTAGTATCTTTAGTGTACCACAATCCATAGTCAGCTTTTCCACAAACATATTTGATAACCCTCTTCACGTGCATCGGATGGCTCTCCTTGGGATTAGCTTGATAACTGCACAAACTCCAACAACATGAGCAATGTCCGGTTTACAGGTCGTCAGGTAGTAAGCTCCCAATCATACGTATGTACAGTGTCTGGTCCACACTTGTACCAGCTTCATCCTTGGTGATCTTCACATGAGTTGCAGCGGGCGTTCTCTTATGTGCCGCTTTCTTCATATCAAACTTCCTGATCAAGTTCATGGCATATTTTCTTTGAGATATGAAGATACCATCCACCTTCTGCTTCACTTGTAATCCCAGAAAGTATGACATTTCTCCTACCATGCTCATTTTGAATTCGCTCTGCATCTGTTCTACAAACTTGTCCACCATTCTTTGATTGCAAGAGCCGAACACAATGTTATCCACATAAATTTTTGTAATAGTAAAGTCTGACCTTGTGTGTTTGACAAAAATCGTCTTGTCTACTCCCCCTCGCACATAGCCATGGTTGATTAAGAACTCAGTAAACCTCTCGTACCATGCTTTGGGCGCCTGCTTGAGTCCATATAGAGCCTTTTTCAGCCGATGCACATGGTCAGGATGATGAGGATCTTCAAAGCCCTCTGGCTGTGCCACATATACTTCTTCACCCAGCAACCCATTCAGAAAGGCACTTTTGACATCCATTTGGAACAACTTAAATTTCAGGTGACAGGCAAGAGCCAACAGTAGTCGTATGACCTCCAATCGAGCAACTGCGGCAAAGGTCTCATCAAAATCCACTCCTTCGATCTGAGTATAGCCTTGAGCAACAAGTCTTGCCTTGTTCCTAGTGATGTCCCCTTGTTCGTCAGACTTGTTCTTGAAGTCCATTTTGTTCTAATCATATGCACACCATCAGGTCGTGGTACAAGATCCCAGACATCATTTTGCTATAACTCACCCAATTCTTCTTGCATAACCACCACCCAGTATTCATCATTAATTCCTTCCTTGACGTTTTTGGGTTCCACAGTTGACAAGAAGCATGTAAAACTAGCCAATTCACGAAAATTCACTTGTTTAACTCGAGTCTTCATACATTTGGTCGGTTCACCGATCACTTTAGTAATGAGATGATTCTTCTCCATATTCCTGGAAGGTTGAAGGATGATGGACCATAATTGTATGAATCATAAACACAGTTAAACCCACCAAATTAGACTCTTTGTCTATTCAACTTTTGCTTGTTAGTTCCGATATTTATCTACAGGGTATTTTGAAGTCTAGAGAGAATACAGGCTAAGGAGGAGTTTTTAAGCTGAAATGAAGTACGAGTCATTCCAAGTCACGACCAGATTCCGACTGTACAACTTTCATGATCCTGACATGGAATCACTCAAAACAAGTCCAACCAAAGAGCAACCAGAGTCAGTCCGGAGCTGAAATGGACCGATGGCTTTTGTGGATGAGATCACAAAACTCACACCCTCTCCCCTCATGCCACATGGGCAGTGGCTTTCTCCCCTCCCTTCTCCTCCCTTCTCCTCTCTTCCACAAGCTTCTCCTCCTCTCCTCTTCCACCATGTGGCCGGCGGCTAGAAGAGATGATGACATCATCCGATGGCTTTTGTGAGCTCCTCCCATTTTGTGACAAGTGGCTAGCTCTTCACCACATCCTTCTCCTTCCCTTGGCTATAAATAAGAGCCCTTCCCTTTGTAAATGATCATCCTCATTCCAAATCATCATCCATAAGCTCTCACATCTCTCTAGATTTTGGGTACAAATCTTGTAAACATTTGTTTTAAATCTATAATACTCCTGTTGGTTCTTGAGTATTCTAGTAGTTCTTGAGTTTACTCCTGTTGGTTCTTGAGTCTTCTCCTTTACTTACTGTCTTTCAAAAACCCTCGAGTACTTAGCTATGGTATCCACCTCTATGGATATTTGTAGCTAAATCCTTCATTTGGTTGAAGGGGTGTACTTGTATCATAAAATGTTTTAGACCCTTTTCTTAATACCTCTTTGTGTTCAACTTGTTCTAAGTGCCATATATTAGGTCAGAACTTCATTGGTAGAGTGGATGCTCGGAAGAACAAAGCTCTACCATGAATTCGTGACCTCCGTGGATAAGTGGAGGCTCGGAAGAGCACAGCTTATCTGTGGAGTTCAACCTCTTTCAAAAACCATTTGATTTATCAGGAATGATGGTCAAATGGATGCACATATTAGAACAAGAGTACTACGTCTTGCAAAAGACTAGACGGTGTGGCAAGTCTTGTGCTAGGAATAGCCTTGATACACTTTTGAACACTTAGTATGGTCATTAGCGGTCAATGATAAACGGATTATGATACAAGGCCCCTGAAACCGAATCTTTCCTTAAATTAAAACATCACCTGCATTTTACTTTTCAGTCTCAATATCAACTGCACTATCAACCGCTTACTCTCCGCAAAACTTGTCCTTCACGCAACCACTCTCAGTAAGTCTTCTCCTTTAATTAATTACTTTCAGTATTTTACTTTTCTGTCATTTACCTTTCTGCACTAAAAAACCAAAACCAACCAAAAAGACACTTACTTTTTAGCACTAAAACCTCAATCAACCTAAAATCACGCTCCCTTCCAGTACATTCCTCAAAGAACAACTATCCCCCTAATTCCTTTGGGTTCGACCCCTACTTACCACTTGCTACCCAGTAGTGAAGTCGCGAGTAGCGGAAATATAAATTTATTTTTGCACAGAGAACATCGCACCTTAACGACAGTGCGGTGGGCTCCGTCAAAATTGGCGCCGTTGCCGGGGAATTAGCCATTGGATTAGTTGTTCTTTTCCCTCCCATCTCTTCATCACACTATGTATGCATGGACAACACGACATCTTCCTCTGTTCGGAGGTACGGATGGAGAAGATCCCGTAATGCATTGTCGAAACTTTCACCATATTTGCCACCACATAAAACCCTGAAAATGAAATGTTAGAGGAATTTAAGCTAAAATGCTTCAAATTTTCTTTAACTGATTTTGTGACAATTTGGTATTACACATCAACCGCTAGTCGTGCAGAATATTTTGTTGACCTTTGCGTTCAATTCCTGAAGGAATTCTCCCCCCATCCCTACGACAAAAAACCCGAGAGAAGATCATGTGCCTTCAACAATCCCGGGATCAGACTTTGGATGAATACTACACGTACTATGACACCATTGTCTCACGCTGCCCGCACCATGGATTCACGAAAAAATTTCTTCTTCAAAAATTTCTTTGTGGGATGAGGGCTGATGAGCAGACAAGGATTAACGAAGCAGTGAGAAGATCAGCCAGGAACTTATCCATGGCAGATATGTGGAACCTCATAGATAACTTGGCTGCAGCCACAAAACGAAGGCCGATGCCCCAAGCTAACAGAGAAATACAGACAGTAGAGGCTGGTCCAGAGACAGATGAAGAAGATACTCCCGAGCCATCAGAAGAATCAGATATAGAAAGCATCGGAAGCAACGAGGAAAAACCTTCATGGGAACTCGAGACTGTGCCAGCAAAGGAAGAAGTCCAGAACACCACTAGCGAACTGCCCGAGCCATACCCAACTATCATTACCAGAGCAGCGGAGACCATTCGTGACCAGATCCTCACAGACGGACAAAACGAGGCAGAACCAAGCCTTAAGATGCAAGCTTCCCAACTTTTCCCCTTGATCAATAGGCAAATTGCAGAAAACTATGTGATCCATGAAGAGGCTAAAAGGAGGATGGGAAAAGGGCCTGAGCAGAATGACTCCTCGATGGAGGATTTTTTCACCACAACTAGACAAGGCAGCCCTAAACATCAGGAAACCCGATTCAAGAGACTAGTAGTAAAAGGTCCCTCACCTTATCAGAGACGTTGGAAGGAGAAACCACCAGAACAATGGGAACATGACCCAAGCACATCATCTCACAAGAAGTCAAGGAAAGGCAAGGCATGGATGAAAGTAGGCACTCTGCAACACTACAACTTGAGCCACCCATGGGATCCAAACCAGTGATCCCCATGCGTCGAGCCAACGACGTTGATCACCCCACACTTTTAGTTGTTCGTCCGGAACAATGCTATTTAAGGGCGGAACACAATCTAAGTAAACTCTTAAAATATGAAAGTGAGACTGTGGGACTAGATTTATCCTAATTCATGCATTACTTACTTATTACCAAACTAAACCGTGTAAATACTTAGAAGAAACTTGATACTTGTACCTTCGTGCCGAGATGCAAATTAATTCGGATGTTTCGGGAGATAGCCCTTTTCAGGCTCCTGGACTGCATTCTCGGGATCGACTCACACTATATGGTTTCCTTGTAGCTTTTTCTAGCACGTGATTCGGTTCGGGTTTCACTGAGTTGAGCACTTTGATTTCTTTTTGGCTAGGGACAGCTTTTGTAGTGAATCGGCCTTTGGCCTTTGATGTTGAATTGGAGTTTCTTCACTTTTGTTCGGTTAAAACTATCACAATTTTGGCCTTTGGCCTTTGATTAGCTTCTTTGAGCTTTTGCTTCTTTGTGACTTGCTAGTCCATTTTCTCAGCCTTTTTGGGAGGTCAATCGTCGGCCGCAAGCATATGGAAATACCTCCCCGCTCTTTCTCATCCTCGCCGTTTCGCGCAGGTCAAAATGAGGGTCGCTCATTTGTTTTCCCGGCTACTAGGACTAGAGATAGGACGGTTTGATTTCCGTACTGCCTCTTGCATAAACGCTGCACGGCGCAGATGACTTCAATCTTTACTGAAACCCGAAGTGCAGCCTCCACTGACTTCGAAAACCATATAGTTAGATTCGATCCTTCGAGTGCTTGCCAAGCCTCTCTAGGGTAGTTTATGTCAACTCCACATCCCCTGTATATCTCAGCACAAAGGGACAAATGAGAAGTTACATTCTAAGTTTTTAGACAGTTGAATTTTCACAAGGTAAATGCATGAATTATGATCTATCTTTTTCACATTCTCAAGTTCATATTTTCAAAAAGATAATATTAAGGGAAAAGAAAAAGAAAAACATGTTATGTACACAGGCGGTTCTCACCCCACACTTTTGAACGAAGGCGTGCCTTTCAGCACGACGTAGTTCAAAAGTCATGCAAATATATACAAGAGAAGGAAATCACATTAAGGAAAATAGAAGAACTGCACTCCCTTTTACTGTGTCGTGTCGTGGAACGACATGCCTCGGAGCTGGATAATCGAGGGAGTTCGGCTGGGGCCTTGAACTCTCAGCGCAGGCCCGGTATTTTCTCGGAAGCTGCCTGGCTGATCTGATCTTGCTCCAAAAATCGATTCCTACATGTTAGACATTCCTTCTATACAAAAAATGGGTGAGAGCGACTTGCGGTAAAAACTAAATGACAGAAAAGAAAATTACTGAAAGTAAGATAGGTGTCGGGTTACCTCCCGACCAGTGCCTTTGTTTAACGTCGTTGGCTCGAAGATACCTCACTTAAGAGGGATCTGGGTCCCATGGGTGTGTGAGGTCGAACTTCTTCTCGGTTGCCCTTTTGATTTGCCCAAAGAACACATATGGCAGCGGGCTCAGTTTGGTTCTCCATCGGTTTGGCAGGTTCTTCTTTTCATAGCTCCGAGAAGGTGAGGCTCCCTTGACCATAGCTGCTGGTCCGTTGAGCCGTGCGTTCTTGCTTCTCCTTCCGGGTTTCCATTCCTTGGGCCCATGTCCTTGTCGCTTCTTCATGTTTGAGTGGTCGGCACCTTTGCAAGTTTGGAAGTTCAGTTTTGTGCCTTCAAACATTGGTGGCCACAAGCATGCTCCCATGTTAAGTCTCTTCTTTAGGGCTGAGATGAATGGTCGCTTTGGATTGAGTGGATTTTCAGGCGGTTTTTCTATACGCATGACGAGTGAGAGCTCCTTTGTTGGCTGTTTTGGCTCATGTTCTCCCTCCAACTCGCCTAGCACCGCATCATTGACCACATCATCATCGGGCGCTGTGATTTGCATAAAAACCGAGGGGACAAGTTGGGGCATCTCAACCACAAGGTCCGGGCCTTCTTCGGTCAGCTCGGGTGCATCCTGGTCTGTCTCGGCCAGCCCGACACTAAGGTCTGGGACTTCCTCGGGTGCTCCGAGCGCAAGGACCGGGTCTGGCTTGATTTCTTCGGCCGCTTCGGTAGTGAGGTTCGGGACTTCTGTTGGCTCGGCAGTTAGGACTGTGATTTCCTCGGATGGATTGGTGATAAGGATTGGGCCTGATTTGGGCAGTTCTTCTTCTAACTCCTAGGGATAATCTGAATGGAGCTCTTCTTCAGGCAACCATGGGTCCTCATCCTCGTCATTCATATGGTCTCCGGGGGCAATCATACTGAGGTTCGGGTCTGTTTTGGGCAGTTCGGCACTGAGGTCTGGGTATGTCTCGGGCAACTCTTCAGTTAGGACCGAAATTGATTTGGGCAGTTTGGCAATGCGGTCCCAGATCAGTTGTGTAGCCGCCCAGAATTTCTCATTTTCAACCTCGTCTTGGTGTATCGGGGCACTCATTTGCTGGATGCTAGCTGCCAATTCTTCCTCCTTGTCCTGGAGTGGCTCGGGAGTGAGATCCCATGTAGGCTCCTCTAGTGCCGCCTCCACGTCCATTACTGCCCTTGTACTGATGTCTCTTTCCGGGTTTGCTGCGGGAAGGCTTGCAATGGGCGTGATGCCGGGCTCGTTCTGCACTGAGTCCGCTTCCATCGTCGGTGCTTCATCATCAGTTTGGTACATCGGCCCTTGTTTTGTGCTTTCTGCCAAATTGTCTATGAGGCGTCAGGTTTGAGACATGGTTAACTTCATGATCAACCTCCCGCTGCATCGTTAAGTCTTTTCCACTCAATAGGCGTCATTCCAGCAAGAAACCTTTGAATAAGATAGTGGTCGGTGAATCCATGGTGCGGGCAGCTTGTCACAATGGAGTCAAAGTACGCCAAGTACTCGTCCAAAGTTTCATCCCGGGATTGCTCAAGGTTGAGAATCTTCTCACGGGTTTCAAGTTGGAGAGATGGCGGGCAAAACTCCTCTAGGAATTTGGTTTGTAGATCCCCATAATCGCCTTCATAAGCCGCATATGAGTAATACCACTCTATTGCCGAGTCAGTTAAAGAAAATTGGAAGCATGTCAGCTTAAACTCCTCTAACGTCTCGTTCTTAGGTTTCATGTGGCGGTAGATGTGGTGAAAATGTTGGCAATGTATCACATGGTCTTCTTCAATGGTACCTCCGAATTGGGGGAGGCATCTAAGCATTTTAAACATAAGGTTGCTGCCCCCATTTTTCCAAGGTTCTATGTCGTAGTATGAAGACATGGTGAATTATGTACAACAGACAAAAGAACAACTATCCATTTGCTAACTCTCCGGCAACGGCGCCAATTTTCACGGAGCCCACCTCACTGTCGTTAAGGTGCGATGTTCTCTGTGCAAAAATAAATTTATATTACCCCTACTTACCACTTGATACCCAGTAATGAAGTCGCGAGTAGCGGAAATATAAATTTATTTTTGCACAGAGAACATCGCACCTTAACGACGGTGCGGTGGGCTCCGTCAAAGGACCCGAGGAGATGCCGGTGGTGTCTCCAATTCAGCTTCTTTGTCAGTCTGGTCATCTTCTTCAGTATGTTATTCTGATGTTCCATCCGGGATAACTTTTGGAACTGTTGGACTTGCTAAGGGAGCAGTATGTTGTACCGGTAGATATGTAACATCATCATCCTCTTTACTTGTTTCAGGTAACTCTGTCACACCATCTTTGACTATCACATTGACAAACTACATGATGACTCATGTGCGCTTGTTGCAGACTCGGTAAGCACGGCTGTTAGTAGAGTAACCCAGAAAGATTCCTTCATCACTCTTAGGATCCAACTTCTGCTGATACTCCCAGTCTCTTAGAATGTAGCATTGGCTTCCAATGATATGGATGTAATTCACCGTCGTCTTCTTTCCGTTCCACAACTCATAACAAGTCTTTTCTGTGCCAATTCAAATCGTCACTCTGTTTATAACATAGCACGTTGTATTCATAGCTGCGGCCCAAAACTTAAGTGGTATTGCCGGAGATGGGAACTGCTGAGTAATGCCCTTTTGTGTGCAGAACTCAGGACATTGTTCTCAAACTCCTTTCCATGATTGCTTCTTATTGCTATGAAATGCTCGCCTTTGTCTTCTTTTTCTCACTGCAGGCGGGTGCATAATTGAACAAATGCTTGAACATCATCTGACTTTTCTCGCAAGAACCTTGGCCAAGTAAATCGAGAGAAATCATCAACACATAATAGCACATACCTCTTCCCAGAGTAGCTTTCCACTTGCATTGATCCCATCAGGTCCATGTACATTAATTCCAGAGGTCTCCTCGTGTTTATCTGAGTGCTTCCTTTGTGAGCGACTTTGATCTGCTTCCCTATCTGGCAATCTCCGCAAATAACACTCGCGTCACCTTCTACTTCAGGTATCCCATGAACTAGTCCCTCGGTGGCAACCTTCTTCAGTGTCCTCAGATTCAAGTGTCCCATTCGTTGATGCCAAAGACTCATCTTTTCGGTTTGCTTATTAGATATGTTGTTTCAGCAGTAGGTCAACAAAGATTCAACAAGTAATAGTTGTTCAAGGATCTCCTTACCGTGAAAACTGGCTCATCCTTCTTATTCAGCACAACGCACTTATCATGTGTGAACTGAACATGATGCTCTCCATTGCACAATTGACTTATGCTGATGAGGTTTGGTTGCAGGCGTTTGAAAAGCAGAACTTCCTTAAGTCGAGGTAGTCCTTAGACATTTAGAGTCCCGTTTCCGAGTACCTTCCCTTGTACTCCATCACCGAACGTCATGGATTTTCCTTTGAATTCCTCTACGTCAGTCAAGGAGTATTAATTACCAGACATGTGTCTTGAGCAACCACTGTCAAAGTACCATCTCTCCTTCTTCAGGTGACTAGTAGAGCTAAAAGCAACGTGACAAACCTCATATTTCTGTTTAACTCTCCAGACTTATTTTACACGAGGTTTAGGCGCTTAGTCCGTCTTTCTGAGAAACTTGTGGAATTCCTGACACCTCGGTTTGATGTGTCCCACTCGGTTGCAGTAATAACACCTTTAGCTGTCTTGCCTTCTTGGAGGATACCTTCTTGTTCTTCTTTGAGGGTGATAGTCAGTGGGTTCCTCGTAGGTACGCAGCTCAGCTTTCACAAGTGTGTTTTTCCTGGAACCGGATGCCCTAGTGAAACCAAGACCTTTGTAGCCGCCACCCATCCTTTGAGTCCCCATAATAGCATCTAGATTCTTGGAACCGGAATTGAGCATATTGACTGACTTCTTTAGGTTGTTCAGCTCTTCTAATGTTTCCTCATGAACAAGTTTATCTGTCTCAATCTGACAACGCAAGGCATCAACAGTGTCAAGTAGAATTACCTCTTTTCGACTTAATGAAGCATTCTTCTTCTTCTTCAGCTCACCAACCATTCAAGGATGATCGTCTTTGGTGTTCTCTATCTGAATCTTCAGAGATGATACAACTGCCAGTAGTTCAGCCTTCTGTGCAACAAGTTCAGATCGTTCATCTCTAACTTCTTTCATCTGCAACTTAAGGTCATTGATCATCTGCTGATGTTCCACCTTTTGAGCAACTACAACATCAACTTCTTCCCATAGCTTTCCTTTTTCTTCCTTCAGATTTGCCAAGTTGCAACGGAGCTTCTTGTCCAGCTCAACTCCTTACAGCCACTTGTTGAACAACTCCGTGTACTTGTCTACAATACGTTCCTCGGTGATTTCTTCATCGTCACTGCAGCTCGAGTATTTTGTAGGATCCTCAGAGGATGACTTTGACTTCAATCCTTTACTTCTTTCTCCTTCCTGGTTAACACAGCTTGCTAGGGCCACAAAGTTATTGGACTCACCTTCCTGATTCTCTTCATCAGATTCACTGTCACTCCAGTTGACAGCATATGCTTTCTTCTTTTTGCGTGTGTTAACACATTCTGCCTGAATATGTCCGTAGCATTCACATTCTCTGCATTGGATCCCCTTGCCTTTGTTGTCCTGGGCATAATCTCCATATTTGTTCCTTCTTTGAAACTTCCCTTCCTTCTGGAATCTTGAGTTGGATGGTTCTCCTGGTTCTGAACCTTTCTTGTTCATTCTTCTCATAAACTTTCCAAAGTTCCTCGCCAGCATAGCATACTGTTGTTCAGACATCTCCCCTTCTTTGTCCCGAACATCAGTAACTTCAGATTTCAGACCAATATTCTTACCTTTCATGTGTTGTTCCTCTTCATCCATCTCCATCTCATGAATCTGTAGTTATCCCATCAGTTCATTCAGCCTCATAGTTGTCACATCTTGTGCTTCCTTGAATGCGAGAACCTTCATGGCATATTATTTTGGTAGTGATCTTAGCACCTTTCTTACCAGCTTCTATTCGCTCATGGACTCTTCAAGTGCAAACGATTCATTAAAGATGTCAAGTGCCCTTATGTTAAAGTCAGTTATGGTCTCGTCCTCCTTCATCTTCAGACTTTCGAATTTCGACGTAACCATCTCCATCCTGGAAATTTTGACTTTGACCGTACCTTCATGAGCCGTCTGTAGAATGTCCCAAGCCCTCTTGGCAATTTCGTAGGTTGATATCAACTTGAAATTTTTCCCATCAACTTCCGAGAATATGACATTCATTTTTTTAGGGTTTCCAGCCGCAGCACTTCAATCTACTTCATTCCACTTGTCTTCTGCAAGTAGCGTTACCTTCCCATCTACACCAATTGTTGTATGATGGGTCTAACCTTTTTCAACCGCTCGCCAGACTACATCATCTAGCGAATTTAGGAATGCCTTCATTCGCACCCTCCATTATCCATACGTGTTTCCTTCTAGCAGCGGTGGTCGCGAGATGTTCTGCCCTTCCCTCAAATCCATCTCAACAGCCTTCAGATCTCACTCTGTATGTTGAGTTTTTGCTCTGATACCAATTGAAATAGTTCCGTTGTATGATGAGATGTTGTTCTGGGTGTGTATGGAACAACAACTAGAACAACTCGTGCATAATATAAAGTAATTAAACTTAAGTGCAGTAACGAAAGAAAAGACATGAAATATTATTACCCAGTTCGGCGTTAACAAGCCTACGTCTGGGGGGCTTGTCCCTAGCCCGGCGGATAGCAATTCACTATGATGAGTTTAAATCACAAGGAGCTTACGTTTACAGAATCCCTCTTAAACTGCCAGTACCTATAAACTCCAACGATTGCTTATCTAGGATCCCCCTAGATCAGTGACTCCCCTCTGCTTCCTCCAGATGATCCTCCACGAAGATCAGCGCTTTCCTCTGAATGTGCAGTAACCAGCAACTATGCATGCTTCGTCGAGTTGTTCCACGATCAGTCTGTACGGCACCAGTACAACTGAATCCGAGAGCCGTGACCTTAACGGAATGATAATGTCTCCGGCCGTTTGTCTCCACCTACCGATCAGAATATGTGAGTGAAAAATATCTCTGTGAGTGCTAAGAAAAGTGAATGCCTCTACCCTCATTATATAGGGGCGTAGAAACCCTAAACTATCTAGGTTTCCTATTCAACCGCCCAACTCTTTAGGAAATATTTCCCTAAATCTTTTAGGAAACATTCCTAAATCCTTGCGCATCTATCTTGTAGATAATCTTCAAGTACATCTTCAATCTTCAATTTAGATCTTGGATTATCTTCTTCCCAAAATTCTTCAAGCGCAATTATTTCCTTCAACCGACTCCAAGATATGCATCGAATATATGCGTCAAATATCAGCGACATATCTTCGTTGTTCAGCAGCACTGACTTGCCTAATATGGATTAGGAAACTTTCCCGCTGCTCCAGTCTTGTCCCACGTCGATTGACTGTCTTTGGCATTGAACTCTTCCTTATACAACAGCTTGAACAACTTCACAGAGTTTTGCCAAACTACATGCCATTAAAACTAACAACATGATATATGAGTGGGTAGCTATTGTGCCCTTTATTGACTTGTGCTTTTTGTTTTTTTGGGACGAACAAATCCTAAGTGTGGAGTGTTTTTATCGGTTGAATTCTTAACCAATTAATCGTACCACTCAATGATGGATTAGTTCGATTATCCTGCCATTTTAGTGTTATTTTATGGTTTTTCCTAGCATTTCAGGTTGGATATCTCGTAAACTTGGTCTAAGCTCGAATGCACAAAAAGACGAAGAAATCAGCCAAAAGGAGACATTTCGGTGTTAAAACAACATAATGGCAGATTAGATATTTGAGGCTTCAACGGAGTGCTGGGAGCAAACAAAAGATTTGAAAAATACGAGTTAGATATCGTTGCGAAGCTAACTCAAAGCTCCATAACTCTCCAGTTAACACTAAGAACAGAAGAGGTCGTTTAGATGGTCAAAACGATAGTCGAAGTGAAGACTAAAAATCCGACAGAGATTCTCACTTGCAAAAACGCATCATGATGACATTAACAACGATATTGGGAGAATCAAAGGTCTTAGTTTTTGGAATTTCTCGGGGAGTAAGAAATCAAGATTTAGAAAGAGATCTGTATCAAGATTCTACCCAATAAAGATTTGGAAACTCTAAGCACTATATAAGAAGCCGTCCCTATAGAATTAAATATCATTATGATCAGACCTAGCTTGGAGAAGAAGACAGAGAAGAACGCAGCAAGAGATTGAAGATTCAATGAGCGAACTCGTCAACACGGTTTCCTCATCCTTGATTTCTAAGTATACACTATTTTTGGTTGTGTTACTATGAGTAGTGAGTAGTTATCTTTATTCCGCGTCTTGTACCGAACTCTTCATATGATCGATAGAACGCTTTTTATTGTTGCTATTGAGTATTCAATTTCATCGTGCTTATTTTTATCGTTCTTGCAACTTTTACATTGAATGGGATATTTGCATGCTACAACGTATTTAAGTTAATTACCAAAGAAGGGTGGATCCTAGGTATTAACCGAATTGCATAAAATTGATATATGGTCATGGCAGCTATGCTGGTAGTACATGAATTAATTGGGAAGTTGACTTTATCGTATTAAAAACCTTAGGCTTCTTAAACGAAATCGTTGATAATTCGTGGATGGGCGGCATTCAACAATTAAGATTAATCTAGAAAATGATCCGTGGATGGGTGGCTTGTCTAGTGTTATTTTGGTTTATTTTCATACTCAATAGCATGATTTAATTGCATGATTTGTTGGGTTGACATGAAGTTTGATCTTGGGATTCTTTCTGTGATCAAATCAACCTTTTTATTTTCTACATTAATTTTATGAAATTTCTTTGCAGCAAACTCTCTTTTACTATATGGAATAGCTAAATAGGTCGCTTGTTTGGTAGTATTCACACACATTGTTTCTTGGATCGACCGTTCGTTTCCAAGGTTTATAAATTGTTTTTGACTTCAATTTGACCCCTAAAACTCATAACTTGACAGCTATAAAGGATTATAAATACGCTTGTCAGCGCGCAATGCCAGAGATACTGACAACTTTCTTTGGCACTTGAAGCACTACTTTGAGGCTATGCAATCAGATGAGGTGGTTGAACTGCGTACCCCCGCCTCTCTATTAAGTTGATTTTCTGGTGATTTGGTGGCGTGGCCGCGTGGGAAGCGTAATGACATGCAAAAAGACCTACGTAATATCAACACATGGGAAGCATTTGTGACTAGCTTAAGAAGCAATTCTACCCCGCAAACACTAACCATAAAGTTCGGCAAGAAACTTATGAAGGTGCTGCACGGACCTTCACTAGTCCATAGGCCGTAGTGCCGATCAACTTTTCACTATTACATAATTTAAAAAGCCACTTAAATTTTCACACAAACTATTAATTGATGTGTTGCTAAAGAATCAATCACATATATATGTTTAAGGGACATATAATAATGTGCCGCATAAGCCGTAGTCGTATTAACCATGTTAATAATGTGCTGCATCCCGCACATCTTCACAAGATCCCCGAACTTCCATTATGCTCCTCCACCGATGTGTCAGTCCACAAAAGTCCTAATTCCTTTCATTTTGCAATCGCGGCACATGCGATCGAGATTTGTCCTGGAGTTGTAAAAATCGTGGTTCGAGGTGTTGAAAGTGTGGTGGGTTTGTTGCTGGATGAGTTGGCGCTTGATCTGTGGAGGTTTCGCTGCCGGAATGCTCGATGCCAGAGATGGCGAGCGCTGCGTGTTTTTTATATATGTATTTTAGACACTGTTCTTAAGAGCGTTTTAAGCTTATGTGGCTATATTTTGCTGATTCAGCAATTTTTGTGTGTAAAAGAGATACGAGGCCTAAACGCTGTTGAAAACAACTTCTTAGACCTAAAATGCCGTTGCCAACAATGTTTTAGAAAAAGTGAGTAAAAAGAAAAACCAATATTGAAGATTGAGTAGAATGGAAAGTCAATCTCAATTTTTGAGTATATGGGAAGTTTTTCCTCAATAACTTGGTTCAAAAGATTCAGTAATAATCTGCTTATTTGGCACCTCAACGTACTGATTTCTCCGCACTTTGACTCACGGCCAATATAAACCGATGAAAGTTATGCACTCAATAACAAATGTTGTCGCTTGAAGACGTTGAATATTTGAAAACTAATAGTTTTTTTTTTTTGAAAAGAAAGTGCTTCTATGCAAAATAGGTAAGACAAAAATACAAGACACTAGTACAACATACCCTTCAACACAATTAAGAAAAATTATAAGACACCTGCCCAACACACCCTGCAACACAACCCGACCTCTCCAAAACACTGAAACAAAACACAAAAACTTGCCAAATAATCCTAACACAGATGACTAAAACAAAGAGCAAAAATTGAACACAATTACAATCACATGGAGCTCCAAAGAGCCACATCAAAAACAGAACACATTAACCCGTAGTGCTCACAGAATCATAGTCAGATTATTTTTGAATGGAAATCCACTTCTTCATGTTTTTAATGGTCTCAATCTTCATCTGTAGCATCCTCCAAATTCTAGTTTGAATGCTCAATTGATCCAATTTGTCTCCCCTGAAAATTGTGTTATTTCTATTTTTCCAAACTTCAAAAACTGTTGCATTTAAGATAAAGTACGCCAGCTCCTTTTGTGCTTTATCCCTCCAGCTCATCGTCTCTGTCCACTGAATCAAATCCTCCCATTTCTCCCAGTTCCCATTCAACAGCTTTAAAACATGTATATATTTTGACAACTGAAAAACAAATGGTCATTGTTCTCATGCGCTTGACTGCACTAGCAGCAAAAGACATCCAAAATATGCCTTGTTCTCAGATTATCAAGTGTAGGTAATCTTTTTTGAACTGCCAGCCAACAACAGAAATTGTGTTTAGGAGCGGATAGTTTTCCCCACACCAAATTAGCCCAAGGCTGAATAGTTCCCTGCTCAACGAGCAAAGAATAAGCCCCTCTCACTTGGAATTCGTTAGCAGACCCCTTCCATTTTAAAGATAAATTCTGATCGATGTCTCTCAATCTCAGAATCCTTTTTAGGGACCATGGAAGGTGGTTCTTTTCCTCCATCACCCCAGAAAGATCTTCTAGTAAAGTAGTAGCTATGCAACCACTTCACCCAAACCGAATCCTTCTTTAAACAATCTTATGTTCTTGATGCCCAAACCACTATTCTCTTTACTAAGACAGAGATTTCCAAACAACCAGATTTATTTCATTAACATCCCAATTTTACAGCAATTGAATACAGAAACTGAAACTCAGATTGAAAAAGGTTCGCAAATTATTGGTGGCCTGACGTCATTATGAGGATGTGACTTGGGGGTAGAGATCAGCCATATATGCGCCATGTATGGGTAAGTCAATCACTCGACGATCTTGTCTAAAGAGTTGATTCGAGAACGAGTAACACACAACAAATCAAACTTCCTAGGAACGGTCAATCCAGGACGTTCACTCATATCGACAGACACGCTATCATCATCGTCCGTTACCGGGCAAACAGGTTTCCAGTCAAAGCATTGTATCATTGCACCAACGACCATGGGCAGCTCTTGCAGTGCCATCATCATCCCCGGGCACCCTCTCCTTCCCGTACCAAAAGGCAACAGCTCAAAATGCTGCCCCTTCAGATCTACAACGCTGCCCGCTTCGCCATCTAAAAACCTATTGGGCCGAAACTCTGTAGGCTTGGCCCAATACTTCGGGTTTCGACCTATGGCCCATGTGTTCACGAACAACAAAGTACCTGCCGGGACTGCGTAGTCACCGATCACAGCGGGCACGAATGATCTTCTGATGATCAGTGGGATGGGAGGATGGAGACGGTAAGTCTCTTTCATAACTGCTTGCATGTATGGTAGGTTCGGGACATCGGATTCATCCACGATCCTGCCGCTTCCGATGATCGAGTCAATCTCGTCCCGTGCGGCTTTCAGGACTTTGGGATTGTTGATCAATTCCGCCATTGCCCATTCTATGCTCGAGCTCGACGTATCCGTTGCCGCTGTCAAAAAGTCCTGAAACCAAAAAAAGTATGGGCCTGTGTGTGATTAATTGAGAAAAAAAGAAGAAAGATAAACGGAAGGGTCTATAATAATTTGCATGCCAGGATGACAGCTTTGATTTGATTTCTGGTTAGTTTGATGTCGGCGTTTTCATCTTTCTTGACATCGAGAAGGGTGTCGAGGAAGCACTTTGGTTGATCTTCTAATTCAATATCTTCGTCGGTGGATATATTTTTGCTCTGTTTTTGCCTTGTGATCTCTTCTTCCCGCGCGCTTATGATTCTCTCCAAAAACGCATCGAACCTACGACGCAAGTCCTGGAATCTCTTCCTGTATCCGTTAAAGTCCATATTTCTACATACCCATATGAAGTCAGCAACATTGAACTCACCGAAAATCTGAGTAACCTCTCTGACAAGACCCCTGACTTCCTCGGCATCTGTGTCGGAACACCTCTTGCCGATCATCATCTGTGAGATGACATCATTCGTCATCGTTAACAACTCCTCCGTGACGTTCACAACTTCTCCTTTATCTGCTTTGAGCTTTAACTTTGTAAGAAGCTGATGAGTCTCTCGTCTCCTGAGCGGAAGGAGTCGGTTCAAGCTTCTGGCTCCGAGAATCTCAGTGACGCAGAGTTTCTTGATGAACTTCCAGTAGGGTCCGTAGGGAGCTGTGGCAAAAGGGGCATCAAAAGTTACGTGGAGCATGGCGATGGTGTTGAAACGGTTGGCGAATGTGAGCTCGTTCGTTTTAAGGAAGAGTTTGGCGAGGTCGGGTGAGGAGACAATGATGGAAGGGACTGAGCCGAGTTTGAGGTGGAATATGGGGCCATAGATTGTGGAGAGTTTTTGCAAGGATTGATGGAGAAGAGGGTGGAGGAGATGTAGGTGGCCGATCACAGGCAATGATGTCCACGGGCTAGGGGGCCGCATGTCACGGCGTCGTCGTTTGTTCCATATAATTAGTGTCCTCATGACAAACATGGACGCGGGAAGCAGGATTATGATGCATAGTGCCGGAATAAGTAGCTTATTTGTTATTAACATGGTTGATGGATGATATTATTTCTCTTGCTGAGAATAGCTAGCTAGAGAGAGAATACACACTACACTAGCTAGCTAGTGATCTCTAATTTAAACAGTTTCTCTAATAATCAAAACAAAAAAATTCTTTCAGTATATATTCCCCCAGAGGTACACAGTTTTCTTAATGAGTCCAGCTAGATGGATCGGTGTGAGCAGAGAGGTTGGTGGCATCTAATTAATAATGCACGCAGGGAGCAGGCAAGGGGCTAGGTGGGGACTACAACTGCAACGTTCGCCACATGCGTGAACTTAGTGGCCTTTTTTTGCCACACTTATGACAAGTAACTGATCTATTCTTTTATCATTTATTTTCTTTTCTAGTGTATTAACATTTTTCTTCTTTTTTTTCATTTACTTTTGAGAAAACTGGTCTCAAACAAGTTATTAAAACAACTGAAGAAACAATTCCACTGAATTTTGAAGAATTACCAATTAGGTTACTTGAGGAAAGTGATATACTTCTTTATAGAAATTCTCATAAATTTATACATATTGGTTTAGTGCAAATTGCTTTTAAACCATTAACCCTTGAAGGTTTACCAGAGAGCTTCATAGCAGCCCTACGAGATGGTAGACACCTTAATTATAAACAATCCTTAATAGGAATCATTCAAACTAGCTTAACCCATGGTCTGGTTTATTTTGATGTTTACCCAAATATTCAGCTTTCCTTATCGGATGTTAATATTTTGGATTCATTAACGTTAAACGTTAAAAGCAATGGTTATAATTATAAGTCTGGAACAGAAGTAATAGCCATCTGTTATAGGATTTATTATAAACCTCGCTTTACACTTAATCCTCAGTGTAAAGTTATGGATATACAAAATAATGAAACGATAATAATCGAATCCAACTTTAGTAAGTCGAGTATTTCGACAAGATGAAAGATTAAGTGGGAAGAAATAGAATTTTCAATAGAATGGACTTTGGCAGAAGTAGTTTCACCTCAGCCAATCAGACATTATGCGACAGTTTTTTAAAGAAGTCGTTGCATAAGATCTGAAAATTATGCATCGGTTCAGGGACAACCGATGCATAATCATTTAAAAAAATTGGCAGATTTAGCTTTACAACAGCTCAAATCCACCTGAAATTAAACATCAAACATATACCCTGCTGTTCCAATTTTTAAATACAATGCATCTTACATTCAAAACATCATTGCACTGATTCTGGAATACAATCATTCATACATATATTTGTCTTTGGTACAATTGACAATATGCCACAAAATATTACATAACAACTGTGTCCAAGTTAATGTCCTATACCGCGAAATGATTGGTCTGATACTCATGTAGGTAGCTGGAGATTTCATCCCGCACTTCAAGAATATTGTCGTGTTCGTATGACTCTATTCCATTAGGAAAACACTATAAAAAACAAGAGAACTAAATCAACAATTAAGGAGTGAAAACGATTAAATGAGCAAAAAAATTATAAATACACATATTTTTATTGATTAAACAATTAAATGAATAACATATGTATATATATTTCTAAAAAGCTCACTTGGTTAAGGTTTTCAACCTCCGCACCATTATTAGCTCGTACAAATGCTATGATGTCCTGAATATATCGAAGGACATAATAACCACATAAATGGCCAGGTGATTGTCTCGGACACTGCACGATCAAGAATCTCAGTTGACATACTTTATAAATGAAAAAAAATAGTTAATAAAAATGTCTAATTTGTGAATACCATAATTTTCTTCCACTCTACTTTACATGTACTCCTCAGTACACATCCTTGGTAGTATCGATTTAATCCCCTAAAACAAACACCATAATGTAATTAGTGACTTTCAATACAAGTTATATGATAATAGTAATTTCTAAACTTACGTCTCCACCAACTCTTTTGCATCAGGGTTTATATCCTTCTATTCTATCGATGAATCAAGCCAAAGAGCTTTATGTTGTCTCGAAAAAATGACGTATAACATCCCGAACTCTAGCTATATGGTTATACTTCATCGGTTTTTCTTGCACGTTATTCATTCGAACTTCAAGGTTAGGCTCCTGTGTATGAGTGAGATGCTTCACTTTTCTTTCATATAAAACTTCACAACTTGGGCTGATTTTTCTTGAACTTTGCTCGTTGATTGTGAATTGCTTGTCCTTTTTCTTCTTTTCTTTTGAAGGAGACTTAATCATCGTCCGCAAGCATATGGAAATACCTCCCTGCTCTTTCTCATCCTTGCCCTTTTTGTCGCGAGTCGAGATGAGGGTCACTCACCTTTTCCTGGTTACTTCAGACTAGATATAAGATGACATGTTTTCTCGTCCCGCCTACTTACATAAACGCTGCAGCGGCGGAGCAAACTCGGAACAATAAAACTTGAAGTGCTAGCCTCCACTAAATCCATATAACTACATAGTTAGAAATCCGGTCATTTGAATGCTTTGGCAAGTCTTTATAGGACGTTTATATCACTCCACATCCCTGTTTATCTCAACTCAAAAGACATGTAGTGGGTTAAATTCACATATAGTCACTGATGGACCATAATTGTATGAAACATAAATGCAGTTAAACCCACCAAATTAGACTGTTTGTCTATCTAACGTCTACGTGTTAGTCCCGATACATTTTCACGGGGCATTTTAGAGACTGAAGTGAAAACACGCTAAGGAGAGGATTTTATGCTGAAAAGATAACAAGAGTCAATCCAAGGTCAAGATCATATGCCGACTGAAGAAATATCAAGGATCCTGACGTTGAATTGACCATAACAAATTAATCAGAAGAATCAGGAGTGGAGTCAAGACAGCCCGGGGAAGAAACACATTGACAGTTTTGTGAAAAGACTGCACAAAACTGTACAAAACTCACATTTGGGCAAGATGACCGACCACTTGGGCAAGAGGTGGCCAAAGCCACCCCTCCTCCTCCTTCCGCCACCGCCTACCGGCGGCTCCTCCACCCATGTTGACCGCAGGCTTTTTCCTCCTCCACATGTCACCTCCTCCTCCTCCTCCCTTCTCCTCCCTTGGATCAAATGCACATGTCCACCATCTCCACCACCCATCTCCTCCCCTTTTGGCTATAAAAGGAGGCCTCCTCCTCCTCATTTCAACACACCTCAATCTCATTTCACTTCTCTCTCTAGAAGTTGTAATATTTGTAACGTTGTAATCTTGGCTTTGGAAATAAAGGATAGCTCCCTTGGCGCTTCAACGGTTGTAAGTAATTTTTAGTATTTATTCAACTGTTTTATTTCCTTAGTTATAATGTTTAGCGCGATAAATAGTAGCTAAACTTGTAGTTCGGTCTAAGGGGCGCACTTGTATTATAAAATGTTTTAGACTATTAACTTAGTGTCTAGTCTAAGTATTCAAAACTTATTCTATGTGCCATATATTAAGTCAGAACGTCCAAGGTAGAGTGGATGCTTGGAATGGCAAAACTCTACAGCGGGGTTCGTAAACTTGTACGGATAAGTGGATGCTTGGAATGGCAAAGCTTATCTGAGAAGTTTGACTCATCTTAAACACCATTTGGTTGATCGGGAGTGATTGATCAAATGGATGCACATAGGCTAATATAACCGGGAATGGAGTATTAGTCTAAATAGAATAGCTGCCTTTGGAGGTACCTTCTTTTGTGAATCCCAGGCCTCGATGTCTAGATTCCAACCTCTGAGATCTGAGAATATCATTTAAGTCGTTAGTGCCAGAGTTTAGCATCCTTACCAACTGTTTGAGGTGATTGAGCTCCTTCTTATTGTCTGAGTGATCCATCTTTTCAGATTCTAGCTGGAGTTCCAGCTGTTCTACTCTCCTTAGTTAAAACACCTCTTTACGCTTCAGATCTGTGATGGTTTTCCTTAGTCCCGTCATGCCTGTAGGATGAGTGTCTCGGTCCTTCTCTATTTCAACTTTCAGTGAGGAGACAGTCCTCAAGAGTTCTGTTCTCTGAGCAAGAAGACCCAATCTTTCCTGTTTCATCTCAGCCAGTTGAGAATTCAGAGAGACAATTGTACCTTCCAGTTCTACCTTCAGTGTAAGCAGTATCTCGACCTCCTGCCAGACCTTGTCTTTTTCCATAGTGACGCTGGCAACTGTGTCATTTAGCTTCTTGTTGATTTTGATCAGAAGCAGCCACTTCTCATATAGATCTTTATATGTCTGAGCCAGAGAATCCTGCGTGAGTTCTTCATTGTCACTGTATGAGAGGTCTTCATTTGGGAGTTCCAACTGTGATGGAACTGTTTCACTGGTGTCGCTGCACTCACCCAGAGTAGTGACAAAGGCCACAAAATTAGTGGTCTCACCTTTTTCTTCGTTTGACTCACTGTCGCTGAAGCTAGCGACCATTGCCTTCTTCTTCATGAGTGTATTCGCACATTGGGAGGCAATATGTCCAAACCCCTTGCATTCTTGACACTGAATTTCTTCCTTTCCTTTGTCAGACGAGTCTTGTCTCATGTCTCTGGATCTTGACCTGTCAGGTTTCCAGTTTCGGAAGCTATTTGATGAAGGCTGACCCTGTTCTGGTCCACGTCTATTGATTTTCCGCACCATTCTGCCAAATTTCTGAGCCATCATGGCCAGTTGTTCAGTAGTGCAGCCACCATCCTGTTTGTCTTCAGACATGTCTGCTTTGAGGGCAATTCCCTTCACTTCCCCAGGTTGAAAATCATGGTTTATCTCATAGGTTCTGAGAGAACCCATCAGCTCATCCAGTTTCAGTTTGGCAATGTCGTGCATTTCCTCTATGGCCGTGACCTTCATGGCAAACCCAGGAGGGAGTGATCTTAGGACTTTACTGGCCAATCTTTCTTCATCAATGGGTTTTCCGAGAGCAGACGCCTCGTTGGACAGTTCCAGAACTCTGGTGTTGTATTCAGTGATGGTTTCACTCTCCTTCATCTTCATCTCTTCGAACCTGGTTGTGACAGCCTGCATGCGAGAGTTGCGAACTTTGTCTGTACCTTCAAAGGTTGTTTGGAGGATATCCCATGCTTCCTTGGCCACTTCACAGTTGATGATTAGCTTCATGACGTTTTCATCTACGGCCGAGAAAATTGCGTTCATAGCCTTTGAGTTTCCCATGGAAGCTTTGTCCTCCTCTTCTGTCCACAGAGCTTCTGGTTTGGCGATCGGTTCTCTAAGGAGATTGTTCATCATGGGTTCCGTCCACCCTTTCAGAACAGCCTTCCATGCCTTTTCGTCTAGAGATTTCAGAAAGGATCTCATCACGGGCTTCCATGTGGCATAGTTCGAGCATTCGAGTAGCGGGGGTCTCGTTATGCTTTGTCCTTCAGAGTCATCTTGAACAGTTCAGGATCCCACTCAGTGTGTCGAGTGTTCTGCTCTGATACCAATTGAAATTATATCCCCTGTTCAAGCTTGTGTCCAGGGTACTGTTGCAACAGTCCTTGAACTCTTTGCACAACAGTTCAAGGTTCAGTTGCGACAGACCTTGAACTCTAGTCACAACAGTTCAGCAAACAGACAAAAGCAGTAGAACTCACAGACTGATAACCCAGTTCGGCTCCGCCTACTCTGGGGGGTTTCCCACACCCGAAAAAGGGACAGCAAATCTTTATTACGAGTATAGGGTTTCCACAGGGACTTACACTTACACCTTGTAATAGCCTAACCTCAATACTTCGTCTCTCAGATTTGCAACCGAGGTTCACCGCAATTCCCCTCGATCCCCTTCATCCAGAACCTGCAGTCCGAACGTTCTCGACCTTCTCCAGAGGCTCGGATGCTTTCTCTCGAAAGCTTTGATCACCTTTGTTGTGTGCGGCAGTTAACACGCTTCAGGCAGTCTGTGTTGCACTTGAACAGACTGCACTTGCACCGATGTATTTCCAATGAGAAAACACAACTGGTCGTCGCTTTCTTCTTCGCCAATCAGCAGGATATGCTCGTGTGTTTGATCTTTGAAAGCGATAAGAATTAGGGTTGCCCTTGCATTGTATTTATATGCTCGAGCGAAACCCAAATTCGCACAAGATAATCCCATCAAATATTTAGGAAATATTCCTAGATATTTGATGTATATCTTTTGAATCGGTTGGAAGATAATCCGAAGTCTTCTTTCCCAAGTAAGCTTTGCCGCCTTAATGTAAATATTCATTCGAATATCTATTGCTCGAATAAGTCGCTGGCCGCCTTCAGCTTGACGAGATCTTCGTAGTCCAATATCTTCCGGGAAATATCCTTGCGTCTTATCCACGCTGTGTATGAGTACTAGGATATGTTCGAACTCCCCCTGAACACCTGCTCGAACTGTCTAAGCTACGTTTTGCCAAATACATGCCACTTAAGGGAACATCATTTTTAAAAGGAATTTCTTGAAATTGATCTCGTGTCGTTTGAAAGGGCAATTCTGGGTTTGATTGGTTAATAAGATACGTATGTCTTTATTCAAGTGTTCATCATTTCTTGTTTGAGATGTTATGCTGTGTTACTTGAGTTTTGTGTGAATTTGAAATTCAGGAGGCAGTTTTTTTTGTTTTTGTTTAAGGTGACAAAGTTGGATCAAAGATGATAAACTTACCTCCGGATTCGCGTAGGGCGTAGGCTACCCAGTCACCCATTAATCCTTCTCCTCAATCCAACAACTCCGCCACCTCCCAAATTTTCCCAGCCAAAATTCCATTCGCCCATAGCATGACATCTCTTTCTAACGGGGCTAGAGGCGGGGGGACACTCACTTGTTTTTAGTTCACCGGCCTTCCCGTGGCTTTGAAGAAAGCCAAAGTTTTGCAATCTCCATGGAAATCAAACCAGATATCAAGACAGACTACAGTTGTATTTTTCAGTTTGCAAGTTCAGTATGCTAATGTCTATCAGGCAATTATCTCGAGAGTGATAACACTTTTGGCTGTCCTACCACTGTTCAAGGGGCTAGGTGGGGACTACAACTGCAACATTCCCCGCATGCGTGAACTTAAGTGGCCTTTTTTGCCACACTTATGACAATTAATTGATCTATTCTTTTATCATTTATTTTCTTTTCTAGTGTATTAACGTTCTTCTTTTTTTTTCCATTTACTTTTGAGAAAATTGGTCTCAAACGGGTTATTAAAACAACTGAAGAAACAATTCCACTGAATTTTGAAGAATTAACAATTAGGTTACGTGAGGAAAGTGATATACTTCTTTATAGATATTCTTATAAATTTATACATATTGGTTTAGTGCAAATTGCTTTTAAACCATTAACCCTTGAAGGTTTACCAGAGAGCTTCATAGCAGCCCTACGAGATGGTAGACACCTTAATTATAAACAATCCTTAATAGGAATCATTCAAACTAGCTTACCCCATGGTCTGTTTAATTTGATGTTTACCCAAATATTCAGCTTTCCTTATCGGATGTTAATATTTTGGATTCATTAACGTTAAACGTTAAAAGCAATGGTTATAATTATAAGTCTGGAACAGAAGTAATAGCCATCTGTTATAGGATTTATTATAAACCTCTCTTTACACTTAATCCTCAGTGTAAAGTTATGGATATACAAAATAATGAAACGATAATAATCGAATCCAACTTTAGTAAGTCGAGTATTTCGACAAGATGAAAGATTAAGTGAGAAGAAATAGAATTTCCAATAGAATGGACTTTGGAGTGAGTCATCACTCCAAAAGCCGCCCGCCACATGGTGGAAGGGGAGAGGTGGAGTGGCTTAGCAGCGGGCTAGGTGGAGGAGAGAAGAGAGTTTGTGAGTTTTGTGAGCTCATCCCAAAAAGCCATCGGTCCTTTCAGCTCCGGACTGACTCTGGTTGCCCTCCGATTGGACTTGTTTTGAGTGATTCCATGTCAGGTTCTTGAAAGTCGGAATTTGGTCGTGACCTGGAATGACTCGTAATTCATTTTCAGCTTTAAAACTCCTCCTTAGCCTGTATTCTCTCTAGACTTCAAAATACCCTGTAGATAAATATCGGAACTAACAAGCAAAAGTTAAATAGACAAAGAGTCTAATTTGGTGGGTTTAACTGTGTTTATGATTCATACAATTATGGTCCATCAGTACACATCCTTGGTAGTATCGATTTAATCCCCTAAAACAAACACCATAATGTAATTAGTGACTTTCAATACAAGTTCTATGATAATAGTAATTTCTAAACTTACGTCTCCACCAACTCTTTTGCATCAGGGTTTATATCCTTCTATTCTATCGATGAATCAAGCCAAATAGCTTTATGTTGTCTCGGAAAGATGACGTATAACATCCCGAACTCTAGATATATGGTTATACTTCATCGGTTTTTCTTGCACGTTATTCATTCAAACTTCAAGGTTAGGCTCTTGTGTATGAGTGAGATGCTTCACTTTTCTTTCATATAAAACTTCACAACTTGGGTTGATTTTTCTTGAACTTTGCTCGTTGATTGTGAATTGCTTGTCCTTTTTCTTCTTTTCTTTTGAAGGAGACTTAATCATCGTCCGCAAGCATGTGGAAATACCTCCCTGCTCTTTCTCATCCTTGCCCTTTTTGTCGCGAGTCGAGATGAGGGTCACTCACCTTTTCCTGGTTACTTCAGACTAGATATAAGACGACATGTTTTCTCGTCCCGCCTACTTACATAAATGCTGCAGCGGCAGAGCAAACTCGGAACAATAAAACTTGAAGTGCTAGCCTCCACTAAATCCATATAACTACATAGTTAGAAATCCGGTCATTTGAATGCTTTGTCAAGTCTTTATAGGACGTTTCTATCAACTTCACATCCCCGTTTATCTCAACTCAAAAGACATGTAGTGGGTTAAATTCACATATAGTCACATAATTCAAATTTCACGAGAGAAGTAGAATAATATCAACATCATCTATTTCACATCATCAACATTCAATAAGCATATTCAATGAACACAGAAACATTCCATACTTTCATTCAATAAAAATTTAAGTAAGAAAAACATAAGAAAACGTGCAGACACAGTACAATATGCAAGAAAAAATAAACGTGCTGACACAACTGACTGACTTTCCTAAATCTTTAAGAAATTTCCATATTATTTTTAGCAACTTTCTTATTTTAGTTTTAATAATTTTCTTATTTTAGTTTTTAGCAATTTCCTTATTTTTGTTTTCTCTATTTATAGCCCGCTTGGGTCATAGACCTTTCACATCTTTTATTTGGAAAAAAACCTTATCTTTGCTATTTTCCAAGTGGATTCTAGAATTATTATTCGAGTTCATCGCTTGTGAATTCGATCATGTATCCTAGGTTTAGCGATTGCTATTGCTTTTGAGATTCCGATTACGTCATGAAAAGCATGCTAACAAACTCAAGCCACAAAGTATACCAGTGTCCTTAATGAGGTAATAGGTTTCGTCATGGTCGAAGCTCTAGGAGGGCATATGGGAAAGCACAGCAAGGCAAGACCTCTGAAAAAATATCAATTAACAGTTCAACAATTCAAGCAAGGTTGTTAGGGCGACAAGTCGTGTCGACAGGATTCTCACTAGTCGAGTAGTCGCTCATTAGTCAATGATCATCGATATTTTGACTAATTATTCACTACATTCGATGAAGGATAACACTTGTTCTCCCGGTAAATTATCCATATTTGATGTATTTCTCGAGCATTTCAGGTAAAATAGACGAATCATTGCTCCATGAGCCCAAAAGAACGAAAGAACGGAGAAGATCGACGAAAAAGGCCGAAAAAGGGGCTCTACACCATTGACAGGTCGTGAAGGCCATGACTTCCTCTTAGTGTCACGGGTGTCACGACATGTTTTTTTCCCAGAGAAATCAAGACGGGCCTTGACAACCGTGACATGTTTATGTGTCACGGGTGTCACGACACCATTACAGCCCAGTGAGATATGCGTAGGCCGTGACAGCCGTGACATGTTCGAATGTCATGGGTGTCACGGCACCGTCGGAAATTTCCAAATTATAAATAGGAAATTCGGGTTCTATTTTGGGAGAGCTTCATTTGGAGAAGTTTAGACCTAACTTGGGGAAGGAGACAGAGCAGAACATCGAGAGAGATCAATAACTCAACGAGTTACATCGTCTACACGGTTTCCTCGTCCTTGATTTCTCCATCTTTAATATTTTTGTTTAACTTACCATGAGTAGTGAGTAGTCTTCCGTATTCCGGGATCCTACGGATCCCGTGACTTGTACCCAACTTTTCATGTGATCAATTAGACGTTTATTATTTATGCAATTCAAATATTCAATTTCATTGTGCTCAATTTTATCGTTCTTGCAAGTTTTACATTGAATGAGATGTTTGCATGTTAGAACGTATTTAGGTTAATTACCAAAAAATGAATGGGTCCTAGGTATTAACTGAATTGTATGAAATTGATATTAGGTCATGGTAGCTACAATGGTAGTACATGATCTAATAGGAAAGTTGACTTTTGTCTGAAAAACCCTAGCCTTAACTAATCGAAATCATTGATAATCCGTGGATGGGGCGGCGTTCAACGATTGAGATTAATCTAGATAATGATCCGTGGATGGGCGGATTGTCTAGTGTTATTTTGGTTTATTCAATAGCATGATTGGATTACGTTATATGATTGCATGATTAGTGGGGTTGGCACGGATGAAGTTTGATCCTGGGACTCTGATCAAGTCAAAACGTTCTTTATTTTCCGCATTTGATTTCCGCTATTTATTTCACATAAAAACCTCTTGTTATTTGGAATAGCTAAATAGGTCACTTGTTAGGTAGTATTCACGCACGTTGTTCCTTAGATCGACCAGGCTTACTAAGGTTTATAAATTGTTTTTAACTACAATTTGACCCCTAAAACACATAACTTGACAACTATAAATGGTTAAAAATACGCTTGTCAATCGACATGTACAATTAATATATAATAATAAAAGAGGAGTCTATGTATAAAATGAGAAAAATAATATGAAATTCAGAAAAAGTACAATTAAAAATAAGTTTTTTTTGTTATAGAGTACAAAAATGCAGAATGTATTTTTTTAAAATGCATATTTTCAGTTTCTCAAAAAAACATTTTTTGGATGATTTTGGTGTAATATGAAAAGATGTTTTAATAACGGAGGTACAAATGTAACATTAAAAACTTAAAGGATTTGTATGTTATATAAATAAAACAAATAACATTGTTCATCATCTCTCCTTCGGTCCCAAAAACCCTAAAACCATAGATCCTGCCGCCATGAACAACTACGTTTTTTTCTCTCGAACTGGGTCGCGTTTAGAGGCGATCTGGAACAACGTTGAGGATCACTCGATTCGTATCACCGTTCTTGGTGGCGTTTCGCGAACTAGGTATTATACTCGAGCCTAAAAATGATTATCCGTCGAACAAATCGCAATTCACCAAAGTCAAAGTTTCGACTAGTCGAGCGACTTAACAACTTCGAATTCAAGACTGGGATCTCAACCTAACTCCAGCATAGAACTACTTGAATATAAGATTTTCAACCTGATATGGTTATGGTACCGATAACAATGCCTTTAATTTCAAAAGTTTGTTTGTATTTACTATTTTAGTCGCTATGTAATGTGTAATATGACATAAATTATCCTATTTCTATCAACATTACTTTTAGTGTGTACAAGGAACAGATGTTGCAAAGAGTAAAAAATAAATCATATATAGCTCTTATTTTCCATAAAAAAATAGAATCTCAAATACCAGAGAATACATCACAAACACCACAAAATACATCTCTTGCACACACTGCAACTACAAAGACTGAAAGTGACAGAAAATAGAATGAACCATGATTTTACCATCAAATTAAGTTCCCTACTTTTACTTCGATATAGAGCATAGTCTGACTAGATATTCAGTGTACCAGTTTCAACCACAACAAGCTGATTTTTGGGCAGGCTGTGCTCCACCAGCCGGATCTGGTTGGTTAATCTTGATAGTTGTTGGCTGCAGAGAAGAGCAAGCATTTTTACCAACGTAGATATAGTTACATAGCAGTCTACGACAAGAAAGCATGCATAGCTCTTGGGTATGATTCTAGGAGTTTTACTATGAAGATTACCTCAGCTTTGGAGTCGGTATCGGTAAGCCTTTGCTTAATATCCTTTGCTATTGAAAAGAAAACTTCTTCAACATTCAGGTTTGTTTTTGCACTCTATACATCATGAAGAATAAAATCAGATATTCAGACGTCACACAAATTCAATCAGATGACATACACAAATTTAACCAGATGGCATACAACAAGGCCATCAGCATAACGCCACTTACAGTTTCAAAGAACTTGATGCCATACTCATCAGCGAGTGCTTGGCCCTTTGAAGTTGGAACAGCCTGAAAAATCATAGTTAGTTGAGATTTCTTTCGTCAATGATACTTTGATTAGGTGTAACAAACAGAAAAGAAGAAGAGATTTGCGAAGAGTAAGTGGAGCACATACTCGTTTGCTCTCATCCATGTCAGCCTTATTACCAACCAGTATTTTATTTACGTTGTCAGAGGCATGTTGTTCTATATTACGAATCCAGTTCTTGATATCTGAAAAAGGTTATTGAACATGAGGAACTGTAGAAACATGTTGTTTACCAACCAGTTTTTGAATCCAATTCATGAAAAAAAAATCAAAATGTAAACAGCTTTCAAGCGATTTGGATAGCAGAACGACAACTATATGGTTTAGGACAGTAGAGACAGGAAATTTACTGTTGAAAGACGACTCATCAGTGACATCATATACAAGCAAAATGCCCATCGCTCCTCGATAGTATGCTGCCACACATTAAGACAAAAAATAGTATGAGAATCAATCAGGTCAACTGAAGTGGGAAGTGGAAGGCAAACTCAGCACAGGCTTATGACATAGCGTAAGCATCCGGTATGAATATGTTACACAGTTTGAATTATATATACTGATTGTGTTGAAAATCCTTTTCCAAGGTTTCATTAATTCTATCTGGAAACCTCACCAGTGGTAATAGTTCTAAATCGTTCCTGACCAGCGGTATCCCATATTTGGAGCTTGATCTTCTTGCCATCAAGCTCAATAGTCCTAATCTTGAAGTCAATGCTGTCAACAGGCAATATTCAGGTTCCAACTACAGACAAGCTTCAAAAAGGTCTTGCAAAATTTCAAACATATGAAAAAGCGCAAACCCAATGGTGGTGATGAAACTGGTAGTGAAAGAGCCATCCGAGAAACGTAGGAGAAGACAACTCTTACCCACACCTGCAGAACCAAACATCAAATAATGCATTAAGGCATAAAGCATCAGCACCACATATGAAAGCAAGGGATTGACTTAAAATTCAAAAGCTAGATATAATGGATTCAGAAATCAGGTCAAGTGAATTGATTCAAATAAAAAGCAGTTGGGAAACAAATTTAAAATATGTTTGAAAGAGGTATCCAACGAAGGAGAAAAAGAAAGCATACCGCTGTCACCAATTAGAAGAAGTTTGATGAGGTAGTCATAGTCAGCTCGGCTTCTTGCAGGTTGAGCAGCCATGAATCTATGATGAACAGATCTATATATACAACAACAACAACAAAAAGCCGATCGAAAACCACACAAATATCAACTTGTTATAGACGCAAAATAACAAATCCACAAAAACATGAATCAGAAACGAACCAGGTCAATAGATCATTATTACAAAGAAATACCAGATCAGAAATGGTGTGGGAGACGAAAAGTTGGGGGCGCGGAGAGATGGAAAGTTGAAGGTGGGAGAAGATGAGGGGGGGGGGGGGGGGGGGCTAGTTTCAAATCCCGATCGCCGGCCAGCTAATCAATTAGTATTAGATACGGTCAGTTGTTCAAGTGCTTCACACACAGGCACAGCCAGGCTAATGAATCGATCTATGAGCTGCAGGTTTAACATGTTAGGTGGTCCGGTGCGCGGCCCATACATACTATCTGATTCACCAACCGGCGTCGTTTTTATTATTATTATCATTGACAACTGTGCTCATATTCAATTCCAAGCGACAGCCTGTCACATTGAGTTTTTATTCAAAAGATGGAAGGACACCTTGCTTGCAAGTGAATGACTACACTCTTACAACATTTTAAATTTAGTAAAAGAAGACGACGACTTTCCCACCAACATTCTTCCTTCTTGCCTCCTCATATAGTCCATGGTTCCAGCCGACGTGGTAAGCATAAGTACTGCACCATTATCAACGTTCGGAACAATGGATAATACCAAATAAAGAGTATGACACATCAAACTCAAGCCGAATGTCATTAAACAAATAGTTAGCGAGGGCATATATTGTATTGTAACTGTTGACAATGAAGATTAAATATTGAACAATGTGGATGGTTCTGTATTGATGAAGAAATGTAAATAGAGTCTATTTAGGGCCTGTCCATTTTGACTGACACTTAACTGATCTTAAATGATCTTAACTGATCTTAACTTATCTTAACTGATATTAACTTATCTTAACTGATATTAACTTATCTTAACTGATATTAACTTATCTTAATTTAACTGAAACTTATATTGACTAATGAATAGTAATATTATGATGATGGTGAATAGTAATATTATGATGACGGTGAATAGTATGATGACGATGGTATGATGAATAGTAATATTATGATGATGATAAATAGTAATTTTATGATGATGGTGAATAGTAATATTATGATGATGGTATGATGATGATGAATAGTATGATGATGATGGTATGATGAATAGTAATATTATGATGATGATGAATAGTAATTTTATGATGATGAATAGTAATATTATGATGGTGATGATGATGATGAATAGTAATTTTATGATGGTGAATAGTAATTTATGATGATGAATAGTAATATACTGATGATGATGATGGGGGTGATGATGGTGATGAATAGTAATTTTATGATGATGATGAATAGTATGATTGTATGATGATGATGGTATGATGAATAGTATGATGGTATGATGATGGTGATGGTATGATGATGATGATGATGGTATGATGATGAATAGTATGAGGATGGTATGATGATGAATAGTGTGATGGTATGATGAATAGTATGATGATGATGATGGTATGATGAATAGTATGATGATGATGGTGGTATGATGAATAGTATGATGATGATGGTATGATGATAAATAGTGTGGTGGTATGATGATGATGATGGTATGATGATTGTGAATAGTATGATGATGATGATGGTATGATGATGATGATGAATAGTATGATGATGATGGTGAATAGTATGATGGTATGATGATGGTGAATAGTATGATGGTATGATGATGGTGAATAGTATGATGGTATGATAAATAGTATGGTGGTATGTTAAAAGTAACTTAACTTATCTTAACTGATCTTAACTTATCTTAACTGATATTAACTTATCTTAACTGATCTTAACTTATCTTAACTGATATTAACTTATCTTAACTTACAAGACAAAAAAACAAGTCAAAGTGGACATGACCTTAATCAAGGGTAAATGGAATGACGATTGAGAATGGAGGCTAATCAATTGTGAAAGGTAGAAACTTAGTTCTCTTATTTGATTGATCCTCAAAACAAGATGTAATAGCAGCGGCGAAATAGGATGTAGTCCTTGTTGGTGAACCCGTATCAAAATTTGGTGTCTTGTTTTTTAGTTAGCTTTTGTCATTTTTTTCGCCTTCATCATCCGAGGACTTAAATCAGGGAGTTTTTTTAAAAAATGATCTAAATGAGTTTGGGCATTTCAAAACTGACCCACGCGAGTTTCACATTTCAAAACTGACCCATTTTTAATGAAATCGGATCCTGAGGATCCGGTTAGTTACGATTTTTAAAAGACCGGATCCTGCAAATCCGGTTAGTTGCGTGGGATCCGGTTTTTTGGAGATGTGGATGATGTGGACGACGGTCGAATACGTGGCTTCCACGTAAGACCGGATTGCGAATATCTAGTTTTATTTTTAGGAAATCGGATTGCGGAGTTCCGGTTTTTGGCGACTTTAAATTTTGTCTTGTTGTTAAGCCCGTTATTATGGTCTGTATTTAAAATAAAAAGATACAGCAGTTTGGAAATCATTGAAAGTTGGACATTAGAAACAAAGTTGTAGTAAAATAAAAGTGAACAACAACAGTACTATAGGTACTCGGATATTGGATTTAGCTTGCATTGGCGAAGGGACAAGACCTTCTGTTATGACCAGTTTGATGGCATAATTTGCACCTTTGAATTCTGCATGGGGGTTGTGATGATGAAGCCTCTCCTTTAGTACTGGACTGGTCGACGTCCCTCTGGTCCATTTCAGTACGCCTTCGCCTTGTCGAATTTCTACCGATGTTTGTACGTTTGAAGTGAGGATTAGGCATATGAGGAAGTCCATCATAGGGTTCCCAGAAGTTAGAATGAGGCAATGGACTGAAATGGTAACACCAGGTCATGTTGTAAGCTTCAAGTGTATACTCATGAGGCACATAGTCGTTGTATTCCCTTATCGTGAACTTACAAACTGCAATTGCATGACTGCAGGGAATATGAAGTATCGTCCATTTTCCACATTCACATGTTCTCTTGGGTAGGCAAACTTTCCACAAATGATGCTTAATTCCTGTGGTAACCTGATAAATTCCCTGGGACGAGTTAAAATGTACGACTATGTGGAACTGTGCCCTTTCTCGGAGTTCCTCCAACCTCTCGTGTACCTTTGGTGCAAAAGCTGAATCTGTATTGTCGTAACGATAACGACGGGTGTTGAAGTATTTATTCAACTGTTTGAAAGTGAACATAACCAATGCTGAAATTGTTAAATCACGTCCGTGCTTGAGAACGCCATTGAACGATTCCGAAGCGTTCGTGGTCATGGAGCCCCATCTCATACCACCAGTATCCATTGCCAAAGACCATAAATGAGCGTCCATGTTGCGCAACCACGTTTGTACGTCAGGTATGTCTTTCAATAGTTTGATCAGCTCCTCAAATTGAGCTGCAAACTTGTACTCTTTTTTGGCATATGTGATGGACCATAATTATACGAATCATAAACACAGTTAAACCCACTAAATTAGACCTTTTGTCTATTTAACTTTTGCTTGTTAGTTCCGATATATTTCTACAGGGTATTTTGGACTCTAGAGAGAAAACACGCTAAGGAGAGGATTTTACGCTGAAAAGATATTACGAGTTAGTCCAAGGTCACGATCAGACGCTGAATGCAGAAATCTCAAGATCCTGACGTGGAATCACTCAAAACAAATCCAACCGAAGGGCAACCGAAGAGGCAACTAAAGGGCAACTTGGAGTTAGGATCCAACCGATGGCTTTTTGGGAGGAAAAGTTCTCAAAGCACTCACACCTCTCCTTCTCCTCCACATGGGCGGCTCCTCCTCTCCCTCACAAAGCCGCTGGCGGCTTTGAGCTCCTTCCATGGGAGCTTGCCACTTGCCCTCTTCTCCTCCACATCCATCTCCTCCTCTCCCATCTTGCCAAGTGTTGGCTCCTCATGGCTCCTCCATGGCTATAAATACATGCCTCCCCTCTCATTTGTAAACATCCCAAAAATTGAAATCACTTCTCTCTCTAGAAAGTTTGGCATATGTAAGCTTTGGTTTGAAATAATACTCCTGTTGGTTCTTGAGTATTATAACAGTTTGAAATAATACTCCTGTTGGTTCTTGAGTATTATAACAGTTTTAGAGAATACTCCTGTTGGTTCTTGAGTATTCAAGTAGGATTTGGGAATACTCCTGTTGGTTCTTGAGTATTCCCCTTTACTTACTGTCTTTCAAAAACCCCCGAGTATTTAGCTATGATATCCTCTTCCATGGATATTCGTAGCTAAACTCTTCATTCGGTTGAAGGGGTGTACATGTATCATAAAATGTTTTAGGCAATTCTTAGAGCCTCTTCTCTGTATTCAAAACTTGTTCTATGTGCCATATATTAGGTTAGAACTTCCAAGGTTGAGTGGATGCTTGGAATGGCAAAGCTCTTCTGTGGGGTTTGTAAACATACTCGGATAAGTGGATGCTTGGAATGGCAAAGCTTATCTGAGGAGTTTGACCTTTCTAAAACACCATTTGGTTGCTCGGGAATGACTGACCAAATGGATGCACACAGGCTAATATACCTTGGAATGAGGTATTAGTCTAAGTAGAACAAGTGCTCTACGTTTTTTGCAAAAGACTAGACGGTGTCGCAAGTTGAGTGCTTGGAATGGCCTCGATTCACTTTCGAACACTTTTGCAAAAGACTAGACAGTGTGGCAAATCGAGTGCTTGGAATGGCCTTGATGCACGTTTGAATACTTAGAAGGATCACTAAGAGCCAATGATAAACATGCTATGATACAAGGCCCCCGAAACCGAATGCTTTCCTTATATTCAAACCCCCTTGCATTTGCTTTCTTAGTATAAACTGCTATATCAACTGCGCTCACCTTCCGGAGGACTTACCAATCACGCATCACCCGCTGTAAGTCTTTTACTTTTATTTTCAGTATTTACTTTTCTGTCATTTACTTTTCCGCACTAAAAACCAAAACCAACCAAAAAAAGCACTTACTTTTCTGCACTAAAACTCAATCAACCTAAAAAACGCTCCCATCCTGTACAAATCCCTCAAAGAACAACTTATCCCCCTAATTCCCTTGGGTTCGACCCCTACTTACCACTTGCTACCCAGTAGTAAGGTCACGAGTAGCGGAATATAAATTAGCTTTTGCACAGAGAACACCACACCTTAACGACAGTGCGGTGGGCTCCGTCAATATGCAACCTTGCTAAGTTTTTTCTTCAAATAAGAGTCCTTGATCTTCATGTTGAAATTGCTCTGGAAGTGGTGAACGCAGATACGATGGTAAGCATTAGAAGGTGACCATTGTGGTTCTCTTATAGTAGCCATTATTCCTTCGTGTCTGTCAGATATGACGCACAAGCCTTGACGTGAAGTGACACCCTCTCGAATGCAACTCATGAACCAACTCCAGCTGGAGGTGTTTGCACTCTCGACCAAAGCAAACGCAACAGGTAAAACACCATTGTTTGCGTCCAATGAGCATGCTATGAGGCGCTTCGCATCCTACTTACCGTACATATGAGTTCCGTCAATGGATAATATAGAACGACAATGCTTAAAAGCATGAATACATTCAGCAAATGCCCAAAAACATGATTTACCTGAATGTACCCACCATCGATTTCTTCCGTATCCCATTTGACAACTGTTTCCGGACTATGAACAACTAAAGCCTTCATCAAGTGCGCTGGTCTGCGAAGGAGCCATCCCATGTTCCAAATAAGTTAATCATTGTTTGTTGCTTCGCTTGCCAAGCTTTCAAGAGGGAAATTTCTAGCCCATAGGCTTTATAAATTCTTGCTTGTATCTCTGCTCCACTCAATCGTAATTTTAACAGATCGGATCACCGGAATCCAGTTTTAGGGAAATCCCAACCCATGCCCGGCTGGTCACTTCTGGTCGAGGCGTCAGAAGCTCGGGTCCCGTGGAAAACCAGATCCCGGGGATCGGGTCTGTTAAAAAACATAATTTTTTTTGTCTTTTTCCCTAAATTTGGGTGAAAACCGGATCGCCGGAATCCGATTTTAGGGGAATCCCGATCCGTGCCAGTCCGGTCACTTCTGGTCGAGGCGTCAGAAATTTGGGTCCCATGGAAAACCGGATCTCGGGGATCCGGTCTGTTAAAAAACCTATTTTATTTTGTCTTTTTCCCCAAAATTTGGTCGAGGCGTCAACAATTTGGGACCCGTATAAAATCGGATCCCGGGAGTCCGGTTTTAAAAAAACTATAATTTTTTTCATTTTTCGTAGTGAAATAAGTACGCAATGTATCAAAAGTTATTTTAGCTGATTAAATTGATAGGATGAAAAAAAAATGTATCATAAGTTATTTTCGTCCATTAAATTTAGAGATTGAAAGTACAAAATGTTGCGTAAGTCCAACAAAATAATAAAGTAAAGTGAGAATATTCTCAATCTCTACCGAATCTATGTCTACGCAACCTCTTCACCCATGATTGTTTCGGTGACTTTGGAGGACGAAGCTGGTGCCCGTGAGCTGGTGGTGAAGGTGGCGCCTGTGAGGTGGATGGCTGAGATGGTTCTCAAGGTGGTGCCCGTGAGCTTGATGGCGATCATAACATGGTGTATGTGAGTCAAGGTTGGTGACATGATCATCGTCTACACTCATATCATCATCGTCACCTGTAATTAAAATTAATTAGTATATTAATTGATGGACGATCGTCACATGGTGTATGTGTAACACCCGTAGTTCCTCCACTACGGTATGGAAAATGCGATGAAAAATTGGTCGCGAGTCTGCAGTACTGGTGAATCCTTCTGCAGCCTCCGAAGCGCATATGAGCAACATGCGAATCTATATGAACAAATTGTTAGTTACACATGTAAAATAGTATAATAATAATAATATATTATAAAACATGTGAAAACTTAGATTGCTAGGTAATTCATGAGCACTAGGGCGATACGCCTGAGTGTCCTCTTCTTCCAATTTGGGATGGATAAGGCGATGTGTGATACGTGAATACCAATGCACATATTCATCACTGGGAATATCAATGTCCTCGCCATCCTCGCCGGGATCCCCATATATTAGTCTCCCCCATCTAGTAGTCCATAACTCACCATACGGGTGGAGGTGCACTCTCCAATCAATTTTCTTTTTCCTTTCTAATCCGTGGTGCTCATTCATAAACGCTATAGGAGCAAGTGGAATGATCTGCTTCAATCCAAACTGTCTCATAGCATGAATAGGATGATGCCACTCAATGCTGTTGAAGCAAATAAGTGGCACTTCAGCCGCTCATAATTCCCGTGACTCGAGACATACGGGATGCAGTCGTTCCATCAACTCCTCTTCATATGGTCGATAAACAAAATCACCGTGGACCATTCGCTCGAGCTGATCCCGATAGAAGACTAAAGCACCATGTGAGACCTCTTCAAAATGTTTTGGTCCAACCTAATGTCTGCACATAAGAAAAAACGTTACGAATTTAATAGTTAACAATTTTCAATATCAAAATAAATATAAACTTTACTCACAAGTACGACCAACAAGGTCTAAAATATGGATGCATATCATCTTCAAGTTCTGGGGCGTCTCTGATATATGGTTGTGGAGCTCCAATACGCATGCGCTCCCAACACCAAAACTGTAGTAATGGTGCACATCCACCAATTTGTGACTTCTTAAAATTACTTGCCCTGCACAACTGACTGATTTGAAAAGCTAAAACCGCGCTGCCCTAACTGTATCTCCTGGCATTATCCAAGTCCGCCAACAATGGAAGGTAGTGGAGCGCTACCTGATCACCGTACAAGTCTGACATGAGAGTCAATCCCAATAGACATAAAATGTATGCCCTAGCGTATTTCTTCAACGTCTCTTCATGTCTGGCATATTAGTTAGGTAGTCATTGAACCATGTCTTGACTTCCATCAATTTCACCTTAGGATAGTTGGGCACAACTGATGAGTCGAGTTTTCGACTCATTAATGCCCATTTTCACTATAGCTTTAGTTCGTTTCCGACGATTATTTTATGTCATTTGATCCCCTTTTCATGCGTTTTAGGTGCGAATCAAGATGACTCAGTGTCAAAAGCCCATAGAAGGAAACTCGGAGAAAATCGAAGTCTAGAGCAAAAGCTGGCTGACAGATGCTTGTCGTCAGAGCAAATGTACAAATAATATTTATAAAGTCCGCTACTCGCGACTTCACTACTGGGTAGCTAGTGGTAAGTAGGGGTCGAACCCAAGGGAATTAGGGGGATATGTGTTCTTTACGGGTTTGCCACGATAGTGAATACTGTTGGGGATTGAACAGCGAGGGAGCGTTTTTTAGGTTGATTGAGATTTTAATACTAACGTCTAAGTGATTGGTTGGTTGGTTTTGGTTTTTAGTGCGGAAAAGTAAATTACAGAAAAGTAAATTACAGAAAAGTAAATACTGAAAATACAAAGAAGACTTACAGCGGGTGATGCGTGATTGTCAAGTCCTCCGGTAGGTGAGCAGTTTATACTAAGAAAGTAAAATGCAGATGGTGTTTTGAATCAGGGGAAAGCATTCAGTTTTGGGACTCTTCTTGTGACACATCTATCATTGACTTCAATAGATTTCTTTTACACTTCTACGTGTGGTTATCCCGACAAAGGTGACAACCCAAATACCCCGACAAAGGTGGTACTCCACACCCTTAACCTGTCAAGTTGTTATGTGGTTGTCCCGACAAAGGTGACAACCCAAATACCCCGACAAAGGTGGTACTCCACAACAAGTTTGACAAAGCCTTAGGTTTCTAGTCTTTTTTCTAGCTCGAATAACCCGACAAAGGTGTTACTCTAACTAGATTTCAAAGACTAAGATTGAATAACCCGACAAAGGTGTTACTCAACCTCGATCTCCAAGACTAGAGAAGCGTAAAACAATATTGAGTGCAAAAATCTCAAGATGTTGGCACAAGGGTGTGAACCCTTAACCAAATAAAGAGTTTAGCTACGAATATCCATAGAGGTGGATACCATAGCTAAATACTCGGGGGTTTTTGAAAAACAGTAAGAGGGAAAGGGGTGGAGTACTCAAGAACCAACAGGAGTACTCCCAATTTCCTACTGAATACTCAAGAACCAACAGGAGTATTCCCTAAAGTATAATACTCAAGAACCAACAGGAGTATTATTTCAAAACCGAACCAAACTTACATAGTAACAAACTTAGAGAGATAAGTGTTTTTACAATTTTTGGATGATTAAAATGAGGGGAGGAGCTCCTCCTTATATAGCCATGGAAGGAGGAGGAGATGATGAAACTTGTTGCATGGAGATTGGATGAGCAAATCAAGGGAGGAGAAGCCACCACATGGAGGAGGAGGAGAGGGCGGTGGAAGCCGCCGGTAGGCGGTGGTGGAGGAGGAGGGAAGGTGGCTTTTGCCACCTCCAAGCCAAGTAGCCGGTCATCTTGGGAGGAGGGGGGAGGAGCCGCCGGTAGGAGGTGGTGGAATGGGGTGGCTTTCCTCCCTTGGCCACCTCTTCTTCAAGTGGCCGGTCATCTTGCCCATATGTGAGTTTTGTACAGTCTTTTCACAAAACTGTCAGTGTATTTTGGCCCCGGGCTGACTTGATTCCTCTTCGGTTTGATTTGTTTTGATTGATTCCATGTCAGGATCCTTTAGATTTCTTCAGTCGGCATATGATCTTGACCTTGGATTGACTCCTGATATCTTTTCAGCATAAAATCCTCTCCTTAGCGTGTTTTCACTTTAATCTCTAAAATGCCCTGTGGAAATATATCGGGACTAACAAGTAGAAGTTAGATAGACAAACAGTCTAATTTGGTGGGTTTAACTGTGTTTATGATTCGTACAATTATGGTCCATCAGATTACCCCCCACTTTTAGTTGTTTGTCCCGAACAATGCTTTATAAAGGCGTTACTAAGTAAGTTGGTCGAAATATGAAAATAAGACTGTGGTACTAGACTTTTCCTAATTCATGCATTACTACTTGTTACTAAATTAAACCGTATAAATACGTAGGAGTAATTTGATACTTGTACCTCCGTGCCAAGATGCAAATTATATTGGATGTCTCGGGAGATAGCTCTTTTCAGGTCTAGGCTGGCATCCTCGGGATTGTCTCGCACTATATGGTTTTCTTGTAGCTTTCTCTAGCACGTGATTTGATTCGGGTTTCAGTGAGTTGAGCCTTTTTGATTGTTCTTCTTTGGCGAGGGACTGCTTTTTTGTAGTGATTCTGCCTTTGGCTTTTGATTTGATCTTTTTTGAGTGCTTCACTTTTGCTCGGTTAAAACCTTCACAATTTTGGGCCTTTGGCCTCTTTTGATTTTCTTCTTTGAGTTTTTTGCTTCTTTGTGACTTGCTAGTCCATTTTCTCAGCCTTGCTGGGAGGTCCAATCATCGCCCGCAAGCCTATGGAAATACCTCCCCGCTCCTCTCTTTTTTTCCGTTTTCGCGCGGGTCAAGATGAGGGTCGCTCATCTATTTTCTCGGCTACTTTGAACGGAGAGAGGATGGTTTGATTCCCGTCCTCGCCTTTGCATAGATGCTTCTTGGCGGAGATGACTTCAATTATTCACTGAACCTCGAAGTGCAGCCTCCACTGACTTCGAAAACCATATAGTTTGATTCGATCCTTCGAATGCTTGCCAAGTCCTTCGAGGGCATTTCTATCAACTCCACATCCCTGGTTATCTTAGCACAAAGGGACAAATGAAAAGTTACATCCTAAGTTTTTAGACAGTTGAATTTTCACAAGGTTAATGCATGAATTATGACTTATCTTTTTCACATTCTTAAGTTCATATTTTCAAAAAGATACTATTACTAAGAAAAAATAGCAAGCATGTTATTTATGTACACAGGTGGTTCTCACCCCCCCACTTTTGAACGAAGGCGTGCCTTAGTTCAAAAGTCATGCAAGCTTAAAACTAAATACTGAATTTAAATGACAGAAATTAAAGTGCGGAAAAGTAAGATAGTGTCGGGTTACCTCCCGACCAGTGCACTTGTTTAACGTCGTTGGCTCGACGATACCTAGTTGTAGATCACTGGTTTGGGTCCCATGGGTGGCTTAAGTCGAACTTCGCCACCGTTCTTGTGTTGTTTCTTGCTGACTTCTTGCCGGAAGTTGTGTTCGGGTCAGGACTCCATTGTTCCGGTGGTTTTGCCTTCCTATTCTCCCAAGTAGGTGAGGATCTTTCGACCATAGCCGCTGGTCTATTGAGCCGAGCTCTTGTGTTTCTCCATCCGGGCTTCCATTCCACCGGGCCATGTCTTGGTCTCTTCTTTGTGTATGCACGGTTGGCATCCGGGTTGTGTTCTTCGCTAGCCCTCTTCTTTGCGGCAGAGGTGAATGGACGTTTTAGCACGAGCGAGTTTTCAGGGCTGCTTGGTTGGCTCGTGGCGAGGGAGTGTTTCATTGTTGGCTTTTCTGGCTCCAACTCGCCTTGCACCTCATCATTGATTACTTCATCTTCAGGGGCTGAGATCCGCATACAAACCGAGGGGACAAATTGGGGGACTTCCACCACAAGGGCCAGGTCTTTCTTGGATAGATTGAAAATGAGGACTGGGCCTGGCTTGATTTCCTCGTCCGTTTCGGTAGTGAGTTCCCATGAAGACTCCTCCTCGATGCTTTCTGTATCTGATTCGTCCATTACTTCGGATGGCTCGGGAGTGAGATCCCATGTAGGCTCTTCTTCAGTTATCCATGCGTCCTCATCCTCTGTCAGCTTTGTGGGCTCCAATGTTGGTTCCTTTAGAGCCGCCTCCACGTCCATTACTGCCCTTATACTGATGTCTCCTTCCGGGTTTGCTGCGGGCAAGCTTGCAATGGGTGTGAGGCCGGGCTCGTTCTGTACTGAGTCCACTTTCATCGTTGGTGCCTTATCTTCCGTTTGGTGCATTGGCCCTCGTTTTGTGCTCTCGGCCAAATCATCAATGAGGCCCCAGGCTTCCTTTTCGCTTAATTCCATTATTGACCCTCCTGCGACAGTATCTAACAAGCAAAGCTCCGGAAGTCTCATCCCAGTAAGAAATGTCCGAAGAAGATATGAATATGCGAATCCGTGGTGCGGGCAGCTCGCCACAATGGAATCGAAGTACGCCAAGTACTCGTCCAAAGTTTCATCCCGGGATTGCTCAAGGTTGATGATCTTCTTACGGACTTCAAGTTCGAAGGGTGGTGGGGAAAAATCCTAATAGTACCAAGGCTTACTTCCGTAGTACGACGACATGGTGAATTATGTATAACAGAAAAAAGAACAACTATCCATTTGCTAATTCCCCGGCAACAGCGCCAATTTGACAGATGCTTGTCGTCAGAGCAAATGTACAAATAATATTTATAAAGTCCGCTACTCACGACTTCACTACTGGGTAGCTAGTGGTAAGTAGGGGTCGAACCCAAGGGAATTAGGGGGATATGTGTTCTTTACGGGTTTGCCACGATAGTGAATACTGTTGGGGATTGATCAGCGAGGGAGCGTTTTTTAGGTTGATTGAGATTTTAATACTAAGGTCTAAGTGATTGGTTGGTTGGTTTTGGTTTTTAGTGTGGAAAAGTAAATTACAGAAAAGTAAATACTGAAAATACAAAGAAGACTTACAGCGGGTGATGCGTGATTGTCAAGTCCTCCGGTAGGTGAGCAGTTTATACTAAGAAAGTAAAATGCAGATGGTGTTTTGAATCAGGGGAAAGCATTCGGTTTTGGGACTCTTCTTGTGACACATCTATCATTGACTTCAATAGATTTCTTTTACACTTCTACGTGTGGTTATCCCGACAAAGGTGACAACCCAAATACCCCGACAAAGGTGGTACTCCACACCCTTAACCTGTCAAGTTGTTATGTGGTTGTCCCGACAAAGATGACAACCCAAATACCCCGACAAAGGTGGTACTCCACAACAAGTTTGACAAAGCCTTAGGTTTCTAGTCTTTTTTCTAGCTCGAATAACCCGACAAAGGTGTTACTCTAACTAGATTTCAAAGACTAAGATTGAATAACCCGACAAAGGTGTTACTCAACCTCGATCTCCAAGACTAGAGAAGCGTAAAACAATATTGAGTGCAAAAATCTCAAGATGTTGGCACAAGGGTGTGAACCCTTAAACGAATAAAGAGTTTAGCTACGAATATCCATAGAGGTGGATACCATAGCTAAATACTCGGGGGTTTTTGAAAAACAGTAAGAGGGAAAGGGGTGGAGTACTCAAGAACCAACAAGAGTACTCCCAATTTCCTACTGAATACTCAAGAACCAACAGGAGTATTCCCTAAAGTATAATACTCAAGAACCAACAGGAGTATTATTTCAAAACCGAACCAAACTTACATAGTAACAAACTTAGAGAGATAAGTGTTTTTACAATTTTTGGATGATTAAAATGAGGGGAGGAGGTCCTCCTTATATAGCCATGGAAGGAGGAGGAGATGAGGACACTTGTTGCATGGAGATTGGATGAGCAAATCAAGGGAGGAGAAGCCACCACATGGAGGAGGAGGAGAGGGCGGTTGACAGAACCGCTCGTCGTCAAAGCGATTGTGCAAATAAATTTATAGTCCACTACTTGCAACTATACTACTGGGTAGTACTTGGTAAGTAGGGGTCGAACCCAAGGGAACTAGGGGAATAATTATTCTTCGGGGGGAATTACGCAGCGTGGGAACGTGTTTAAGGTCGGTTGGTTGGTTTTAAAGCTACCAGCTATTTTGATTGATTGATTGGTTGGTTGGTTGATTTTAATACTGGAAAGTAAATTACTATTTTAATGATTAAGAGAAATGTTCGGTTTCAGGGGACTTGTATTATATCTTGTTTATCATTGACCATTAGTGAATCATCTAAGTATTCAAACGGTGAATCGAGGCTAGTTACAGCACAAGACTTGCAACACCGGTTTAAAGCAACTCCTGTTCTATTTCAGTCTAGCGCCAATACCCTAAGGTATGCTAGCCTGTGTACATCCACCTGATCTCACAGTTACGCTCGACCAGATGGGATTTAGGATGAGTCGAACTCCTCAGATAGCTTTGCTTGTTACAGCTTCCACTACCTGAGTATGATCACGAATTCCCACAGAAGAGCTTTGCTTGTTACAGCATCCACTCAACCTTGGAAACTCTGACTATATATGGTACATAGAACAAGTTTTGAATACTAAGACTAAACACTAAGTTAATAGTCTTAAAACATTTATAATACAAGTGCGCCCCTTAGACCGAACTATTAGTTTAGCTACTATTCATCGCGCTAAACATTATACTAAGGAAATTAAAGACAACAGTTAAATAAATTAATACTAAGAGAAACTTACAACCCTTGAAGCGCCAAGGGAGCTTTCCTTTATTTCCAAAGCAAGATTACAACTTACAAGTATTACAACTTCTAGAGAGAGAAGTGAAATTTGGAATTGGTGTGTGAAATGAGGAGGAGGAGCTCCTCCTTTTATAGCCCAAAGGGGAGGAGATGGGTGGTGGAGATGGTGGACATGTGCATTTGATCCAAGGGAGGAGAAGAGGAGGAAGGAGGAGGTGCCATGTGGAGGAGGAGAAAGCCGCCGGTCACCATGGGTGGAGGAGCCGCCGGTTGCCGGTGGCCCAAGGGGGAGGAGCTCCTCCCTTGGCCACTTCCTTGAGTGGTGGCCGGTCATCCTTGCCCAATGTGCGATTTTGTACAGTTTTGTGCAGTCTTTTCACAAAACTTTCAATGTCTTCCTTCCCCGGTCTGTCTTGACTCCACTCCTGATTCTTCTGATTAATTTATTCTGGTCAATTCAACGTCAGGATCCTTGATATTTCTTCAGTCGGCATATGATCTTGACCTTGGATTGACTCTTGTTATCTTTTCAGCTTAAAATCCTCTCCTTAGCATGTTTTCACTTCAGTCTCTAAAATGCCCTGTGGAAATATATCGGGACTAACACGTAGACGTTAGATAGACAAACAGTCTAATTAAGGGGGTTTTACTGTGTTTCTGACTCGTATAACTTTGGTCCATCAGATTACCCCCCACTTTTAGTTGTTCGTCCCGAACAATGCTATTAAAGGGCGTAAGTTCTAATTTTGGCTTTGGAATATGAAAATTAGACTGTGGTACTCGATCTATCCTAATTCATGCATTGCTTACTTATTACCAAATTAAACTGCGTAAATAAATAGAAGAAACTTAATACTTGTACCTCCGTGCGGAGATGCAAATTATATTGGATGTCTCGGGAGATAGCCCTGTTCAGGTTCCTGGGTTGCAGCCTCGGGATCGTCTCGCACTATATGGTTTTCTTATAGCTTTCTCTAGCACATGATTCGATTCGGGTTTCAGTGAGTTGAGCCTTTTTGATTTTCTTCTTCTTTGGCGAGGGACTGCTTTTGTAGTGAATTGGCCTTTGGCCTTTGATTTGACTTTTTTGAGTGCTTCACTTTTGCTCGGTTAAAACCTTCACAATTTTGGGCCTTTGGCCTCTTTTGATTTGCTTCATTGAGCTTTTCGTCTTTTTGTGATTGCTAGTCCATTTTCTCGAGCCTTTTTTGGGAGGTCCAATCATCGCCCGCAAGCCTATGGAAATACCTCCCCGCTCCTCTCGTCTTTGTCGTTTTGCGCGGGTCAAGATGAGGGTCGCTCATCTATTTTCTCGGCTATTTTGACTAGAGAGAGGACGGTCTGATTCCCGTCCTCGCCTTTGCATAGATGCTTCTTGGCGGAGTTGACTTCAATTATTCACTGAAAACCCGAAGTGCAGCCTCCACTGACTTCGAAAACCATATAGTTTGATCTGATCCTTCGATTGCTTGCCAAGCCTCTCTAGGGCATTTCTATCAACTCCACATCCCTAGTTATCTCAGCACAAAGGACAAATGGAAAGTTACATTCTAAGTTTTTAAACAGTTGAATTTTCACAAGGTTAATGCATGAATTATGATTTATCTTTTTCACATTCTTAAGTTCATATTTTCAAAAAGGTACTATTATTAAAAAAGAAAAAACAGCTGCATGTTATTTATGTACATAGGTGGTTCTCACCCCCCCACTTTTGAACGAAGGCGTGCCTTAGTTCAAAAGTCATGCAAGCTTAAAACTAAATACTGAATTTAAATGACAGAAATTAAAGTGTGGAAAAGTAAGATAGTGTCGGGTTACCTCCCGACCAGTGCACTTGTTTAACGTCGTTGGCTCGACGATACCTCATTGTGGATTACTGGTTTGGGTCCCATGGGTGGCTGAGGTCAAACTTTGCCACTGTCTCGGTGTTGGTTTTCGCCTTGCTTTTTCCTGATTTCTTGTTTAGGTTGGAACTCCACGGTTTTGGTGCTTTTTCTTTCCATAGTTTCTGAGAAGGCTGGGGACCTTTTACCATAACTGCTGGTTCAATGAGTCGTGCTCTCTTGTTTTTCCTTCCGGGCTTCCATTGCACCGGGCCATGTCTTTGTCGCTTCTTAGTGTATGGCCGGTTGGCATCTTTGTAGTTTTGGAAGTTTAGTCTTTTGCCAAGCGACCTTAAGCATGCGCCCTTGCTAACCCTCTTCTTTGTGGCAGAGATGAATTGCCATCCTAGAACGAGTGAGTTTTCAGCCGGCTTTTCTTGGCTCATGACGAGAGAGTGCTCCATTGTTGGCTTTTCTTGCCTTTGTCCCGCTTCCAACTCGCCTTGCACCTCCTTATTGATCACTTTATCTTCAGGGGCTGTGATCTGTATAAAAAGCGAGGGGACAAGTTGGGGGACTTTCACCACAAGGGCTAAGTCTTTCTTGAGCAGTTCTTCAGTGAGGGCCGGGCCTAATTTGGCCGATTCCTCTTCGGTTATTTGTGAGTCCTCATCCTCAGTTAGCTCCGTAGGCTCCAATGTTGGCTCCTTTAGAGCCGCCTCCACGTCCATTACTGCCCCTGTACTGGTGTCTTCTTCCAGGTTTGTTGCGGGCAAGCTCGCAATGGGTGTGGTATTGGGTTCGTTTTGCACTGAGTCTACTTCCATCATCGGTGCCTTATCTTCAGTTTGGTGCCACTGACCCTGTTTTGTGTTCTTTGCCAAATCATTTATGAGGCGCCAGGCTTCACCTATGGTTAACTTCCTGAGTGAACTCCCCGTTACATCATTAAATCTTTTCCGCTCAAGTGGCATCATTCCACCGAGAAATATTTGAAGAAGATTGAGTCTGGTGAATCCATGGTGCGGGTAGCTCTCTATCATGGAGTCAAAGCACGCTAAGTACTCGTCCAAAGTTTCGTCTCGCGATTGCTTAGTGTCGATGATCTCTTCGCGGAGTAGCGAAACATATGCCTCATTGTTCCAAGGCTCGTGATCGTAGTAGGAAGGCATGGCGAAATTTTAAAAGAACAACTATCCATTAACTAGTTCCCCGGCAACGGCGCCAATTTGACAGAACCGCTCGTCGTCAAAGCCATTGTGCAAATAAATTTATAGTCCACTACTTGCAACTATACTACTGGGTAGTACTTGGTAAGTAGGGGTCGAACCCAAGGGAACTAGGGGAATAATTGTTCTTCGGGGGGAATTACGCAGCGTGGGAACGTGTTTAAGGTCGGTTGGTTGGTTTTAAAGCTACCAGCTATTTTGATTGATTGATTGGTTGGTTGGTTGATTTTAATACTGGAAAGTAAATTACTATTTTAATGATTAAGAGAAATGTTCGGTTTCAGGGGACTTGTATTATATCTTGTTTATCATTGACCATTAGTGAATCATCTAAGTATTCAAACGGTGAATCGAGGCTAGTTACAGCACAAGACTTGCAACACCGATTTAAAGCAACTCCTGTTCTATTTCAGTCTAGCGTCAATACCCTAAGGTATGCTAGCCTGTGTACATCCACCTGATCTCACAGTTACGCTCGACCAGATGGGATTTAGGATGAGTCGAACTCCTCAGATAGCTTTGCTTGTTACAGCTTCCACTACCTGAGTATGATCACGAATTCCCACAGAAGAGCTTTGCTTGTTACAGCATCCACTCAACCTTGGAAACTCTGACTATATATGGTACATAGAACAAGTTTTGAATACTAAGACTAAACACTAAGTTAATAGTCTTAAAACATTTATAATACAAGTGCGCCCCTTAGACCGAACTATTAGTTTAGCTACTATTCATCGCGCTAAACATTATACTAAGGAAATTAAAGACAACAGTTAAATAAATTAATACTAAGAGAAACTTACAACCGTTGAAGCGCCAAGGGAGCTTTCCTTTATTTCCAAAGCAAGATTACAACTTACAAGTATTACAACTTCTAGAGAGAGAAGTGAAATTTGGAATTGGTGTGTGAAATGAGGAGGAGGAGCTCCTCCTTTTATAGCCCAAAGGGGAGGAGATGGGTGGTGGAGATGGTGGACATGTGCATTTGATCCAAGGGAGGAGAAGAGGAGGAAGGAGGAGGTGCCATGTGGAGGAGGAGAAAGCCGCCGGTCACCATGGGTGGAGGAGCCGCCGGTTGCCGGTGGCCCAAGGGGGAGGAGCTCCTCCCTTGGCCACCTCCTTGAGTGGTGGCCGGTCATCCTTGCCCAATGTGCGATTTTGTACAGTTTTGTGCAGTCTTTTCACAAAACTGTCAATGTGTTCCTTCCCCGGTCTGTCTTGACTCCACTCCTGATTCTTCTGATTAATTTATTCTGGTCAATTCAACGTCAGGATCCTTGATATTTCTTCAGTCGGCATATGATCTTGACCTTGGATTGACTCTTGTTATCTTTTCAGCTTAAAATCCTCTCCTTAGCATGTTTTCACTTCAGTCTCTAAAATGCCCTGTGGAAATATATCGGGACTAACACGTAGACGTTAGATAGACAAACAGTCTAATTAAGGGGGTTTTACTGTGTTTCTGACTCGTATAACTTTGGTCCATCAGCGGTGGAAGCCGCCGGTAGGCGGTGGTGGAGGAGGAGGGAAGGTGGCTTTTGCCACCTCCAAGCTAAGTAGCCGGTCATCTTGGGAGGAGGGGGGAGGAGCCGTCGGTAGGAGGTGGTGGAATGAGGTGGCTTTCCTCCCTTGGCCACCTCTTCTTCAAGTGGCCGGTCATCTTGCCCATATGTGAGTTTTGTACAGTTTTGTGCAGTCTTTTCACAAAACTGTCAGTGTATTTTGGCCCCGGGCTGACTTGATTCCTCTTCGGTTTGATTTGTTTTGATTGATTCCATGTCAGGATCCTTTAGATTTCTTCAGTCGGCATATGATCTTGACCTTGGATTGACTCCTGATATCTTTTCAGCATAAAATCCTCTCCTTAGCGTGTTTTCACTTTAATCTCTAAAATGCCCTATGGAAATATATCGGGACTAACAAGTAGAAGTTAGATAGACAAACAGTCTAATTTGGTGGGTTTAACTGTGTTTATGATTCATACAATTATGGTCCATCATTGGCAGAATTTGGCCTCCAGTCGATCGACTGGGACGCTCCCCTGCTTTAGTCGATCGACTCAATGGACTCTCAGGAGGTGCTGCAAATCAAGTTACCGCAGTCAATCGATTGGATCCTCCAGTCGATCGACTGGCGAGTTCTCCAACTGAGCGTGCAAGCCACGTGCCGTCAGTCGATCGATTAGGACTCCAGTCGATCGACTCAATGGAGTCTCAGGAGGGCCTGTTTTCTACATTACCGCAGTCGATCGACTGGGAGACTACCCTGTCTCAGTCGATCGACTGAGAATCTGCCTTCCAAGCGCCTTATCTTCCTCCAGTCGATCGACTGGGCCAACAGCCCAATGCCAGTCGATCGACTGGACATGCTACAGTACCGAAAATTGCCCGAGGCTATAAATAGAAAGAGGCAAGTTTGACCTAGCATCTTGGATTTTTCTGGAGAAAAGACAAAAGGAAGTAAAGCCAAATCAAGGGTTTCATCATCATCTAATCAAGGAGGATTGAAGATCAAGGGAGTTTATTAGGATCATCAATCCTACTCTTTTCCCTCTTCCTTTCTCTTAGATTTTTGTTAAAAACCCACACATCATGTTGTCTTACATGATGTGTGAGTAGTCCCCCTTGTGTTTTGAGGGTTCTGTGAACCTCCTTGGTACTCAATGATCATTGTAAACACATCTATTTGGATTTATTGAAGTTGATTTCATTTTACTATGACCTTCATGTTAGACATGCCTCTAAGTGTTTGATAAAATGCCTAAGTGACATGTTTGTGTTAGAACTATGACCTAAGTCTTGAGAAAGCTTAGTGATGGTTTGGATATAGTAAAATTGAACTTAACCTACATTTATGAGAGTAAATGCATGGTAAGAGGTGAACTAGAACTTTAAGCATATAGTATTTATGAGAGTAAATGCTATATAGTGGATCAATACCCTTTAATTAGTGAGATCCTAACTAGGATGGCTTGACTAGGATTAGACATGCATGGTTTGTCTACCTTTAGTCTAAGCTAGGTTTAAAACCTATCAACTCATAATTAATTGAACTCTTGTATGCATGATCATTGGGAAATTGCCAAGGAGGGGAATAATCCCTCGAAACTCGCTTTTAATTGAATTTAATCCCTTAAAAACCATTTCATTCTTGTTTTGAATCATTGATAACTCAATCACACTCGAATTTTAGGAATTAGCCGAGTGAGAAAATTTGATAGAACTAGCGCGTAATCCGTTTGCTCCTTTGGGGTCGACACCGGTCTTACCGGTTGATTATAAATTGTTTTTGACCGTATCCCAAAAATACACACGTCAAAATGGCGCCGTTGCCGGGGAGCAATAGCTAGATTACCCCTAGGAAAATCATTTAGTGCTCCGACTATTCCATATTTTACTTTATTTTAATTGTTACTTGCAATCCTTGAACTACTTCACTACGCTTACTTGTTTTAATTGGCTTCTCTTGTAGGTTCACTTCTTTTATGCCACCAAAGACCAAGAAACTTTCTCAAATAGTGGATAGAGACTTGAACCAACCTATTAGAGAGCTAGTTAATCTTCCCGTTACAAGGAGTAAGACCAAAGACAAAGGACAAACCTCCAATACTCAAGGAGTCATGGCCGAAAACAACAATAGACCTCCTCCCCCACCCCCACCTCATCATAGAAACCAATACAACCTTCCTCCGCAATTTCCCCTAGCTAGAAGCCCTCAAGGACTATGCCATCCCTACGGCATATGGCTACAGTTCTCCCATCCAATTGCCTACCGTGGATAACCGAGATTTTGATTTGAAGACGTCCACCATTCAAATGGTTCAATCTAACCAATTCTCGGGGAGGGACAATGAAGATCCAAATTCCCATTTGACGTCATTTCTCGAAGTTTGTGCTACATTCAAGATCAATGGAATTTCGGAAGATGCTAAGCTACTTAGGCTTTTCCCCTTCTCCCTCACGGGAAGAGCAAGAGATTGGTTGAGGAGTCAAACTCCCGATAGCTTCACTACTTGGGAGGAGTTAGCCGTGGCCTTTCTAAATAAATACTTTCCTCCTTCCAAGACGGCGCATTATAGGAGCCAAATTACAAATTTTGTGCAAATGGAAGGAGAGACGCTCTATGAAGCTTGGGAGCGATACAAAGAATATCAAAGGCTATGTCCTCACCATAATTTGGATGATCTTCTTCTATTCCACACCTTCTATTAGGGTGTGGACGGTAATTCTCGTCTTGCACTTGACACCGCTTCGGGCGGAGCTATAATGGACCTTGCACCACATGAAGCCTTTGCGGTTATAGAGAAAATAACGAAGAATTATTTCATGTGGGGAAGCGAGAGAGGGAATCCTAGAAGAAGAAATGAGAGACACGAAGTGAAAGCGGTGAGCTCTAGCGATTATGATGCTTTGAGGAAGTACTTTGATAATCTCTCGGATGAAGTCTTCAAGCTAAAACACCCCGAGAAAGAAACTTCGACAAGGGAAGGGTGTGATATTTGTGAGGTCTATGAGCATGAAACCAATTCTTGCCCTTTGGTTCAAAGGGATGTGCAAGGCTATGGGGAAGTGAATTTTGTGGGAGGAAACCAAGGAAGACACTATGGAGGGAATGCAAACCAAGGGCAAAGCTCTCAAGCCAACTATACTACACCAAAGTTCTCTTCGGGATGGAGAAATCACCCCAATTTCTCCTACAAGACCACTAGTCCCACTCGCCCCGACTTTGGATCCACACCTCCCGGATTTGGTCCTAAGCCTACTCAATCAAATCAAGGGTTCCAACCTAGAAACCATTATCAAAGTCAAGGACCGACTTTGCTTCAAAGAAACCAAGGGCAACAATATCAAGCTCAAGCTCAAGCTCAAAGATCCTATCAACAAGTTGAAACTCCTCCACAACCTTCTAGTGAACTATCCGGTGTAGAGGAAATGTTTGCAAAGCTCTTAGCAAACCAAAATGAGATGAGGCAAGAGTTGAATGAGGTTAAGCAATCGAATCAAAGGCTAGAAATCCACAACAAAATGCTAGAGACTCAAATTGCTCAACAAGCCGAGGCATCTACAAGGGCACCGAGGAAGCTACCGGCTAGGCCCGACCAAGTTAATAGAGAGCATTGCAATGCGGTGACCTTGAGAAACGGGAAAGAGTTAGAGGTAGAGCTACCTAAGAAGAAGAGAGTCACTTTTGATCTTGGAGGCCAAGCTAGTGCCGAAATCGAAGAGTTGGATGAGGAGGTTCCTAACCCTCAAGTTGAGAAAGAGAGTGAAGTGGAAAAGGAGAAAGACGAACCTAGAATATACACTCCTCCTATTCCATTTCCTCAAAGGTTAAAGAAGAAGAGCAATGATAAGCAATTCTCCAAGTTTGCCGAGATGATGAGGAAGCTCTATGTCACAATGCCCTTCACCGAGGTAATAACTCAAGCTCCTTCTTATGCTAGATTTCTAAAAGATGTTATTACGTGCAGGAGAATAATCGAGGATGTCGATACGGTGTCCCTCAATGGTGAATGTAGCGCCATACTCCAACCTCGCATGCCCCCAAAGCTTGAGGATCCCAGTAGCTTTTCCATTTCATGCTTTATTAATGATATTAAGATTGAACGTGCTATGTGTGATTTGGGTGCAAGCATATCGTTGATGCCTTATTCTTTGTGTAAAAAGCTAAATATGGGTGAGCCAAAACCAACTAGCATGATTCTAAGGCTCGCGGACCGCTCCTCAAGATTCCCTAAGGGAGTTCTTAAGGATGTCCCGGTTAGAGTAGGGAATTTCTATATTCCGGGGGATTTCGTGGTGTTAGAGATGGAGGAGGACAATGAAATTCCCATTCTATTGGGAAGGCCCTTCCTCTACACTGCGGGGGCTATTTTTGATACAACTAAGGGTTCAATTACCATGAGGGTAGGAGATGAAGAGGTTGAGTTTAATCTTGAAAAAGCACAATGACAGGCGTCGTTTGACCTGCAAATTTAAATTTATAATTTCCTGGCTGTAGACTGTGGGTTAGCACAATGGCAAGCAAGGGTCGAACCCAAGGGAGCTAGATTGGTTACTACTTTGTTCTGGAAAAGGAAAGAAATAAGAAACGATTTGTGAGAGTAAAGGTTAGTGTAAAACCGAAATATCCGAAATAAGCAATAAGAAAAGTGACGTGTGGAATAATATGATGAGAATATTCAGGTTAGGGTTTCTTAATTGTGACTTGTTTTATCCTTGACTTCTAAATATCGTATTTCTAATTCCTAAGTGTGGTTACTTCCATTCCAATTTATAACCTAAAGTAGTGTCTTTCCGGACGCCTACACCACAAACTAAACCTAGTAATTTAATACTCCATTCCAAGATATATTAAATTAGTGCGCTATTTGTTTTCAACGGTCTAGTATCAAACAAACAGTAAATAGGGGATTTATATTATTCGACTAAGTCTAACCTTTCCGAGTATCAACTTAGTTTCACAATATAAATCGAGATAATAAGCACAAGGTCTAGTGGAATAAAGAAATAAGCATTACGATTCAAGTCTCAAAAACATACGTCACAATATTCGAAACCCTAACCCGAATAATCGGTTTAGTTACACATAGTCATGGGAAATAATGCAAGAATTAAAAGAGAACGAAAATACTTCACAAAACCGAGGATGGAGGAGCGCTGGCCGTGGGCGGCTGAGCTAGGGCGGACAAGGGCTGAGCAACCGTGAGCGGTGGCGGAGCAAGGCGGTGGAAGGCGGAGGAGCAAGGCTTCGGCCGTGAGTGTAGAGAGAGAGACTCGTGTGAGTTGAGGGATGCTTATTTGGTCTTGTGAGCTCCTCTATATATAGGGTTTTGAGAAGACCTAAAGTTCCCAAAATAAGCCAAGAGATAATTAGGCAATATTTCCATATCTTCTTGCTTTATCTTCAAGCTATCTCTTTGCTTGGGAATTAAGTCATCTTGAACCTTCCAGAATATTCCAAAACCCTAGCTAGTGAATTTTGCCCAAATATGACATTGATTTGGGCCGAAATTACTGTTCACGGCCGGAGTACTGTTCATGGCCCAAAAATATTGTTCACTGCCCAAAAACACTGTTCACGGCCGGAAGTTACTGTTCATCCGCGGACACTATTCATCCATTCTGCGCATCTGTTTTGACTTCGGCTCTCGATTTGACCTTCCAAACGACCTCGGATGCTCTCGGTGTGAACTAGAGAGTTGTAGGGAATTGAGTCAGCTACGCAACGCCATGTAGCTCGTATTTTTCTGATCGAAGGTCCATTCCCAGCGCTCCGTCGAGCGTCCAAAGGTCTGATCTGCCATTGTGGTGTTTTTGGCATAAAATGCCGTCTTTAATGCACGTTTCCTCCTAGAGCTTCCGAAACACCTGAAATGCATAACAACACTAAGAAGTAACTGTTTGCATAATAAAGTGCTGGAATTGATAGGAATTGTTGACTCGATGAGTCGTATAAATACGGCTCATCAAACCACCCCACACTTAAACTTGTTCGTCCCGAACAAGAACTAGGTCATAAGAGGAACAAATAATGTAAACACCACAATGCTTCGGTCATTCTAGACGTGCTACATGGACATGAATCGGTTACTCTAGATCCTGCCCTCTATGCATGCTCGTTACTAATATCCTTGTGCGAAAACATGGGTTAAAGATACGTGTTACCTTTGGGCCGAGATGCAAATCAATTTGGATGTATCGGGAGATAGTCCTTTTTAGACCCATGAACCTCATTCTCGGACTCGAACTCGCTGCTATATGGTTATGCTTTGCCGCTTTTTCTTGCACGTGATTGATTCGAGCTTCAAAGTGTTGAGTGCTTTTCGGCCAGCTATAGGTGTCTCGGTTTTGATGTTTCAATGGTGCTTTCACATGAGAAACGTGTGGACTATCACAATGGTGGTGGATTTGTTGCCTTGAAGTGCGGATTGTGACTTGCTCGAACCGTGGTTCCTTCTCCTTTTGACGCGAGTCAAGCCGAGGGTTGCTCGTCTATTTTCCCGGTTACTCGGATTAGAAACCTTCCTGCTCTCACTCATCATCGTCCTTTTGACACGAGTCAAGTCAAGGGTCGCTTGCCTATTTTCTTGGCTACTTGGACTAGAGATTGGACGATGTGTGCCACCGTCCCGCCTAACCGCAAAAGTACCGCAGTGGCGGAGCAGACTCGTACTATGTTGCCTCGAAGTGCTAGCCTCCACGAGCTCCACATAACCATATATCCTGAGTCCGGTCTTTGAATGATCTGTCAAGTCTCTCTAGGGCGTTTCTATCAACTCCACATCCCTGTTTATCTCAACTAACAAAGGCACGCAAAAATTTTAAAATCACATGTTAGTCGCACAAGTCAATTTTCACCAAAGACATGCATGTAATCGGCTCTATCTATTTCACCATATCATTATCCAATACTGCAAGTCTAGGAAGTAGTGAAGTATTATGTACAAAAATTTTAAAAATCATGGGAAACGTGTTGACTCTGTGTAGGGTGCAGTAAATAAACGTGCTGACTCAAGGACTGACTCTCCCACCCCACACTTTTGAAATGAGTCGTGTCCTCACGGCACGACTCAAATCTAGACTCACAATGCATGCAATAAAACAAAGGGAAATAAGAAGAGAGTAAGGACAGGCACTTCCCTCGTGCGTGCGTGACGATCAGAAATATTTGATTATTCTCCTATGAGTCCTCGAAGAGCACCATTGGAGCTTGTATCGCAACGTGAGTTCGTTGCACACCGAAAGGTCTGCGTCAATGACATTAAGACGAATAAAAGATTCCCAGGAGGTTGGAGGAGTCACAGCGGTCTCACTTAAAACCCAACCTCCTTAGACTCGTAAGTCTTTGTGACGGAATCTTTAAACGCTCATGTTTCTTGACACAACTTATTCAAGGTGTGAACTACTCACGTTGGATACAGTCGTATGCTAATATTCCTGGTACGTTCGCCTCTGTCCCTGCATGAAAATCATCTTTTTTCCCAAGTACAATGTGATGATAAGACTCAAGACATAGATATAAAATAAATGATGAAAAATGAAATGCAGATGGTGCAGGGCTGCCTCCCTGCGAGCGCCTTTGTTTAACATCGTTGGCTCGACAGTACCTCTGTAGGGATCACAAGTTAGGGTCCCATGGGCGTGTGAGGTCATATTTCGTCTCAACTTCTCTTGCAGTTCGTCCAGCATACTCATCCAGTGATGCTCTCTTGTCTCTCCATCCTGGTTTCCATCCAAACGTGCCATGTCTCGGTCTCTTCCTCATGTATGGACGGTCAGGATCCTCGTGAACATGGTAGTTTGATTTCTTTCCAGCAGACGCAGGTGACAACTTTTTTGTTCCCATGTCCTTCTTGGTCCTTGTGTCCGAGATGACCGATTGTCCCAGAATGAGTGCAAGAGGACTGTGAGCGCTGGCATCTACCATCTGCAAAATATACGAATCAATATCACGGGTGAGTGTGAGAATACCTGGGTCCTTACCTGAATTACTGTTCACGCAGGAATTACTGTTCACGCCGGAATTACTGTTCATCCGCGATCTGGTCTGAGTTGCTGCTCTCTTCTGCGCGCCAATTCCGACTTTGACTCTCGTTTTGACCTTTCAAACGACCTCGGATGCTCTCGGTGTGAACTAGAGAGTTGTAGGGAATTGAGTCACATACGCAACGGTATATGCCTCGTATTTTTCTGATCAACGGTCAGGTCCCAGCACTCCGACGAACGTCCAAAGGTCTGATCTGCCATTGTGATGTTTTCGGCATAAAATGCCGTCTTTTATGCACGTTTCCTCCTAGAGCTTCCGCAACACCTGAAATGCAAAACAACACTAAGAAGTAACTGTTCGCATACAAAAGTATCGGAATTGATGGGATTTGATGACTCGATGAGTCGTATAAATACGACTCATCACACAACGAGGTCTTAATTCTACGATGACTTGTAATTATCTTGACCTAGTTGATACATATGAATTGTATGATGTGCCTAACCTTTACATGAGTGAAATTGACCTTGATAATGAGCTTCCCGACATTGCCGATTGTTGGGCTATCTTGGAGGAAGAATGTGAAGAAGGGTCCCTAAGCGACAAAGGTAAGGAGTCTTGTTCGGTAGAGCTAAAAGCTCTACCAACAAGCCTAAGGTATGAGTTCTTAGGCCCAAACTCTAGCTTGCCTATCATTGTGAATGCTTCTTTGAATGATGTTGAAACTTCGAAATTGCTTGATGTGGTTAGGGAACATAAGGATGCTATTGGCTACTCTATTGATGATTTAAAGGGGATAAGTCCCAATTTATGCATGCATGAAATCAATTTGGAGAGTGATTGACAGAACCGCTCGTCGTCAAAGCGATTGTGCAAATAAATTTATAGTCCACTACTTGCAACTATACTACTGGGTAGTACTTGGTAAGTAGGGGTCGAACCCAAGGGAACTAGGGGAATAATTGTTCTTCGGGGGGAATTACGCAGCGTGGGAACGTGTTTAAGGTCGGTTGGTTGGTTTTAAAGCTACCAGCTATTTTGATTGATTGATTGGTTGGTTGGTTGATTTTAATACTGGAAAGTAAATTACTATTTTAATGATTAAGAGAAATGTTCGGTTTCAGGGGACTTGTATTATATCTTGTTTATCATTGACCATTAGTGAATCATCTAAGTATTCAAACGGTGAATCGAGGCTAGTTACATCACAAGACTTGCAACACCGGTTTAAAGCAACTCCTGTTCTATTTCAGTCTAGCGCCAATACCCTAAGGTATGCTAGCCCTGTGTACATCCACCTGATCTCATAGTTACGCTCGACCAGATGGGATTTAGGATGAGTCGAACTCCTCAGATAGCTTTGCTTGTTACAGCTTCCACTACCTGAGTATGATCACGAATTCCCACAGAAGAGCTTTGCTTGTTACAGCATCCACTCAACCTTGGAAACTCTGACTATATATGGTACATAGAACAAGTTTTGAATACTAAGACTAAACACTAAGTTAATAGTCTTAAAACATTTATAATACAAGTGCGCCCCTTAGACCGAACTATTAGTTTAGCTACTATTCATCGCGCTAAACATTATACTAAGGAAATTAAAGACAACAGTTAAATAAATTAATACTAAGAGAAACTTACAACCGTTGAAGCGCCAAGGGAGCTTTCCTTTATTTCCAAAGCAAGATTACAACTTACAAGTATTACAACTTCTAGAGAGAGAAGTGAAATTTGGAATTGGTGTGTGAAATGAGGAGGAGGAGCTCCTCCTTTTATAGCCCAAAGGGGAGGAGATGGGTGGTGGAGATGGATGCACATGTCTTTTGATCCAAGGGAGGAGAAGAGGAGGAAGGAGGAGGTGCCATGTGGAGGAGGAGAAAGCCGCCGGTCACCATGGGTGGAGGAGCCGCCGGTTGCCGGTGGCCCAAGGGGGAGGAGCTCCTCCCTTGGCCACCTCCTTGAGTGGTGGCCGGTCATCCTTGCCCAATGTGCGATTTTGTACAGTTTTGTGCAGTCTTTTCACAAAACTGTCAATGTGTTCCTTCCCCGGTCTGTCTTGACTCCACTCCTGATTCTTCTGATTAATTTATTCTGGTCAATTCAACGTCAGGATCCTTGATATTTCTTCAGTCGGCATATGATCTTGACCTTGGATTGACTCTTGTTATCTTTTCAGCTTAAAATCCTCTCATTAGCATGTTTTCACTTCAGTCTCTAAAATGCCCTGTGGAAATATATCGGGACTAACACGTAGACGTTAGATAGACAAACAGTCTAATTAAGGGGGTTTTACTGTGTTTCTGACTCGTATAACTTTTGTCCATCAGTGATAGTATGCCATTTAGGGAGAGAGCTAGGAGGTTGAATCCTATTGTTGGTGAAGTAGTGAAAAAGGAAGTTCTTAAATTGCTTGATGCGGGAATCATTTTCCCTGTTGCGGACTCCAAATGGGTGAGCCCCATTCATGTAGTGCCTAAAAAGGAGGGAATGACCGTTATTAAAAATGAAAAGAATGAATTGATTCCCACGAGAACCGTGACCGGTTGGCGTATGTGTGTGGACTATAGAAAACTAAATCAAGCCACTAAGAAAGATCACTTTCCACTTCCTTTCATTGATCAAATGTTGGAAAGATTAGCTAAGCATGATTATTTTTGCTATCTTGATGGATATAGTGGATTTTTCCAAATTCCTATTCATCCAGATGATCAAGAGAAAACCACCTTCACATGTCCCTATGGAACATTTGCCTACCGGCGAATGCCCTTTGGACTTTGTAATGCGCCGGGTACATTTCAAAGATGCATGATGGCTATATTTTCTGAATTTATTGAAAAGATTATGGAAGTATTCATGGATGACTTTTCTGTTTATGGTTCGTCTTTTGAAGATTGCTTAGCTAATTTGGCTAAAGTGTTGAAAAGATGTATTGAGACGAACCTTGTTCTTAATTGGGAAAAATGTCATTTTATGGTGCAGGAAGGAATAGTGCTTGGTCACTTGGTCTCTAAAAGAGGAATTGAGGTGGACAAGGCTAAAATAGAGGTCATGGAAAAATTGTCACCTCCCAAGGATGTCAAGCGTATAAGGAGTTTTGTCGGTCATGCCGGGTTTTATAGGAGATTCATTAAGGACTTCTCGAAGATTGCAAAGCCTTTAACAAACCTGTTGTGCAATGACACCAAGTTTCGGTTTGATGGAGAGTGCTTGGTGGCCTTCGAGAAATTGAAAGAGGCATTGATTTCGGCTCCAATTATTCAACCTCCAAGGTGGGATTTGCCCTTTGAGCTCATGTGCGATGCTAGCGATTATGCTATTGGGGCGGTCCTTGGACAAAGGGTGGACAAGAAACTTCATGCCATCCACTACACGAGCAAAGTTCTCAATGGGGCCCAATTGAATTATACCACTACCGAGAAAGAACTTCTTGCTATTGTGTACGCTTTTGATAAGTTTCATCCATACCTCGTGGCATCAAAGGTTATAGTATTCACCGATCATGCGGCGATCAAGTACCTCTTAGCAAAGAAAGACTCTAAGCCAAGATTGATAAGATGGATTCTATTGCTCCAAGAATTCGATATAGAGATCAGAGATAAAAAGAGGGTGGAAAATGTGGTAGCCGACCACCTATCAAGACTAGAGGAAAATGAAGAGATTGAAGAGGATACTAGACCCGTGAATGACTCATTTATTGGAGAGCAACTCATGAGAGTTGAGGCGGAGGCCCTTCCATGGTACGCAGACTTCGTAAACTTCGTGGTTTGTGGGATCATTCCTCACGATATGAACCACCATCAAAAGAGGAAGTTCTTATCCGAGACGAAGAGATACTATTGGGATGAGCCCTATTTGTATAGGCTATGCGCGGGCGGTTTATATAGAAGTTGTGTCGCCGAAGAAGAAATGAGGGACATTCTTTACCATTGTCACTCTTCCCAATACGGAGGACATGGTAGTGGAGCAAAGACTGCATCGAAGGTTCTACAAAGCGGCTTTTATTGGCCTACTCTCTTCGGCGATGCTTATGAATTCGTGAAAGCTTGTGATCAGTGCCAAAGAACGGGAAACATCTCAAAGAGGCATGAAATGCCCCAACAAAGCATCCTCCCGGTCGAGATATTTGACGTATGGGGCATTGACTATATGGGAACCTTTCTCTTCTTCATACGGGAACCAATATATTGGTCGCGGTGGACTACGTCTCCAAATGGGTTGAGGCGGTCGCTTCCCCAACTTGCGATGCCAAAGTGGTCACCAAGCTATTCAAGAAGATTATTTTTCCAAGATTTGGAGTCACTAGGACCGTCATTAGCGATGGCGGCTCTCATTTTAAGGAAAAGCATTTTGAAGCCTTACTTCGGAAATATGGGGTTAGCCACAAGGTTGCTACACCTTATCACCCACAAACGAGTGGGCAAGTGGAGATTTCAAATCGAGAGATTAAGGCAATCTTGGAGAAAACCGTGGGAAGCTCGAGAAAGGATTGGTCATCGAAGCTAGATGACGCTTTATGGGCCTATCGTACGGCATTCAAAACCCCTATTGGGATGTCTCTCTATCGTCTTATATACGAGAAACCATGCCATTTGCCGGTTGAATTGGAATACAAGGCGATGTGGGCAATTAAAATGCTAAATATGGACTTACAAACGGTGGGAGATCATAGGGTTCTTCAACTCCATGAGTTGGAGGAGATAAGGAATGAAGCCTACGAAAGTGCTAGGATCTATAAAGAGAAGACCAAGAAATGGCACGACAAGAGAATATTTCGTCGTGAATTCAAGAAGGGAGAGAAGGTCTTGCTCTTTAATTCTAGGCTCAAGTTATTCCCGGGAAAATTGAGAAGCCGGTGGAGTGGTCCATTTATTGTCCACAAGCCTCACGAGGATGGACACGTAGAATTGCTCAACAATGATGGGACTACCTTCACGGTGAATGGGCAAAGGCTAAAGCATTATAGAGAAGGCGTTCGGGATGAGAAAAATGTGACTTACCATTTGACCGACCCTTAGAGAGTCTCTATCCGCTTGAGGAGGGATCCTAGCTAAGGACTCCTCAAGTGTGTTTCTTAGTAAGAAAAGGATCGGCTCGGTCTTTGCCAAGACGTTAAACTAGGCACCTCACGGGAGGTACCCCGGTTTGTGAGTTGTCTATCTATGCACAAGTAACTTTCATATATGTGTGGCATGCATTTTGTGAACTTGTCATGTGGCTTGGTGATTGGGATGATTCTAAAATGCATGATTAGGTGTGTGTGACGTGATATAAGGCTTGCATGAATTTTCTTGATGATGGTGGCATTCTAAGTGTGGAGTCCATAATCCTAGCTTGTTTTGTTTGGAAATCGCATGTTTGCATGCTAGTGATTTCTTGGGTGAGCGTTCGTTGATTTTATGTGATATTTTGAGTGGTAATTATTCTTGATGTGGGGTAAAAATTCTGAGTGTGGAGTTGGGGTTTCGAAGAAAAGCAGAAAAGTTTTGAAGCTGAAATCTAGCTCCAGTCGATCGACTGGCCCATGCCCATTCTCCCAGTCGATCGACTGGGGAGAGTTTCAGAGCCCCCCATTTCCCACTTTCCGCAGTCGATCGACTCGCCTGCCAGTCGATCGACTGGGTTTCTCATATCCAAACCCCAAACCATTCTCATTCGTCTTCATTCTCGACCGAAAACCCTAAATCCAACTCCAAGTCTGGCAATCCCCGACCTTCACCAATCTCCACCGTTTCTCCTTGCCGCAGCCTCGCCCTGCCTTCGCCAGTCCTCCGCCATCAAGCCGCCGCACCGATTCACCCAGCCAAGCCCGCAAATCGATTTCCGATCGGAAATCCCTCCCCTCCTCCGATCTCCGCCGTCAGCCGCCCGTTTCCCTCAATTCAACCACCACTCTTCTCCTCACTGCCCCGCCTACCAAACCCCAGCTTCAATTCGAGTTCCCCGTGCCTCCCTGCAAAACCCCCAAATCTGCCCTAAGCCCGACTGTCTTCCCAGCGCCAATCGATCGACTGGCAATTCAGCTACAGCCCAGTCGATCGACTGAGGTACAATTCAGTGCATTATTTTGCTCAGTTGGTTTTTGATCTCCATTTCCATACATCATGCCTCGTGCCGGAGCCTCGTCCAATTCCAAATCGAAGGGAAAGGGGGTCGCTCATGAGCCCTCTCTTTTGGATCGAATAGATGAATTTCAGAGCGAGGACGAGGATGATAGACCTCTCGTTTCACGCAAGAGGAAATTATTGAGGGGTTCGTTGGCTAATGTTAGTTCAGAGACAGACACAGAGATTGAGGCCGTGCCGATTTCCCCCGCGCCTCCGAAGAAGAAAAAACCTCAACCGAGGAAACCGGCACCGAAGAGGAGAGCGCCCGTGCCTCCTGCCCCTAGAGCTCCTTCGCCCCCCCCTTGCCCAGAGAGCCTTCTCCTGCTGCAGCGCCTCCATCCACGGCCATTGTGCCTATTGAGCCTCACGAGGGGCCGTATGAGGGACCGATGCCCATGCCGGTTCAGTACCCGTTCTCGGTTCCCCTTATGTTCAGAGACGAGAGGCACCGGACTCATCATGCCACCATCACGGCGAGGAAGGCGGCAGCTATACCTACACTCTACCTCGATATGGGATTGCTCCATAGCATCGACGAAGCGGTCACAGATGAGGTACATTCTCGCCTCACTCAGTGTGGGTTTTCCTTCTTATTTGTGGATGATCCGGGGACTTACCCGAGGCTTGTCGAAGAGTTCATTTGTTCTTTTGAGTGGTTAAAGGAGAAGGAGGGGGATAGCATTGTCTTCTATTGGAAGTTTGTGTTGGGAGGTCGGGAATTCCGGATTAGGGAAAGCATGATTAGGGAATGGCTGGGATTCCCAGAGCCTGAGGCGTCGCCCCGGAAATTCAATGAGAATCAGCAGACCCGATTTTGGAAAAGGATTTCCGGGAGGAATGAGTGGTTCATCTCATCGTATAACTCTTCGGCCATTACTGATCCGATCTGGAAGATTATACACCACGTCATTGCCATTGGGATCAACACGAGGACAGCGAGGGCGAGGTCGTTTACTCTCCCAGATATGGAGCTCATGCTCGCTATGGATCATGGGGAGGCCGTTGATTGACTAGCCATTCTTGCAGACCGGTTCGAGACCTTTGTGAAGCCTACTACAAGGAACCGGGGCTTGGGAGGAGGCTCCTTGATCACCATGATAGCCCTAAGGTGTAACTTCACCTTCGGCTCCGAGGATTGTGAGGCGCCATCTAGGAGCGTGCTTGACATGGATCTGATGAAGCACAAGCACATCCTTAAGAGGGATGGCAAGACTTGGGAGAGGGACACGAAGCCTCATCAGGAAGGGCTTGTGACTGGTGCCGCCACGAAGAAGAGTATGTTCAAGCAGCAGAACCCGCTCTATTGCATTACCCACCTCACCCCCTCACCTTCTCCATCACCTCCTGCCTCACCTCCTCCACCCCCTCAGGCAGACGTTCCCGAGGCACAGGCAGATGAGGGCCTCCCACCAGTTGTTGAGGAGTTTCCACCAGCAGAGCTCGACGCAGAGATTCCCCCTCCAGTTATAGATGACTCAGCGGAGTGGAGGCAGAGGGTCACGTTCGATATTGCTGGCTTAACGACCGGCGTGGCAGACTTGAGGAGTGGATTGACTCGCCTCGAGGACTTTGTCCGAGAGTCTGATGCTAGAGCCAGCCAGGAGTGGGAGTGGCTCAGATCCACGGTTTTATCATTCGGCAGAGGCCCCAGCTCTCCCTTCGCCCCTCCCCTCGCCCCGGAGTTCTCTGCTCCTCGTGGCACCTCCCCCTTGCCCTTGTCGCCAGCTTCTATGTTCAGGGAGGCGGGCACACCACTCCCAGGAGATACAGTCCCTTGTGTGCCTTCCGCTCGCGACGATAGCCCACTATTCCCGGGCTCCACGGCGCTGCCTGATATTGATGGAGTTGTTGATTCTGCTAGGCCCGGAGACGATGAGGCTACATCATGATTCCATGCTTCATTTCACTTTCCACATGTGTACTCTCTTTATTGACTTGTTGCATTGGATGATATTTTGGATGTTAAGTCGCCTTTTGGCGCATTTTTGATGATGTGTGCCTTTTTGATGATATGTATCCTCTTTTGCTCTTGGTTGTATGCTACATTCATATGATATTGGAAGTGTTTTACCATTTATATTGTTCACTCTGCAGGATATACATTCACATATTCTTACCATGTCTAAAACACCTTCTTATATCTACATTTGCAACCAAAAGGCTATTTCTCACTCATATGGACTATATCACCGGGTCTACAAACGAGGGGAGTTCCTATGCGCCTTTGCCTTTATTTTCATCATTCCTTGCGCTTAGGGACTAAGCTTGAATTAAGTGTGGAGTGGTTTGATTCGCATAGTTCACATGTTTACATGCCATGCATATCATCTTAAATGGACGCTTGCACGCTTGCACATTATCCCAACATGACAGTGTTTTTAACCTCAAAGGCTTATGATTTTCATTTCTAAATCCCTATAAATCACATCTAGCCTATTTACCACATTTAGCGACCTAGTCCTTTGAACATGCATCCTTGAGAATCAATATCATTGCTACGCCTTGTCTATCCAACTTTCTAAGTATTTTCGTTGCAACACCTTGGATCAAGCTAGCAAACACTTTCAAAAATCTTCATGAAAAGCTTAGACCCCCTTGAATATTACTTGGTGACTTGAGTTCTCCAACACGGTGCCTTGCTTATGTTTGTTCCCCGCACATTCCATACACTTTTTGAACATATTGTCATGTTTTAACTGTGGAGTCAAAAAAATTTTTTTTTTTTTGCACCGCCACCGCGGTACTTATGCGGTTAGGTGGGATGGTGGCACGCATCGTCCAATCTCTAATCCAAGTAGCCGGGAAAATAGACGAGCGACCCTCGGCTTGACTCGCGTCAAAAGGACAAGGATGAGTGAGAGCAGGAAGGTTCAAAAAGAAAATAAGAAGCACTTAAAACTTAACTCTAAGTTCTTCCATCATTCTTCATTTGTGCGGGATTCAACATTTGCATTGTGTGCTAGTTGGAATAACTCTTGGACGACCCATGTGCTTGCACGGGAGTATTCATTTGGTTTATGACTTGTTTGTTAAAGAACTCTAGTGTCGAACTCCTCTTCCCTTATGGATTACGGCTTAAGCGCCTAAAACTTGGGACTGAGTTCCTTATCGCGAGCCCTTGGACTAGCCCTATCTAGCATAGGTGAGCGGTTGACACTCTATTGTGCGAGCTACAAGCCTTGCCTCTATTGTGTTGCCTTGAAAATGAGTAGAATTTTGGATGAGACATTTCATAGCCCTAGTAATAATAACCTTGAATGCATGTCCTCAAAGGTACTCTAAGGGTTGAAAAAGTTCTTTTAATGATATTGTGATGATAGTTCTAGTTTGGGGTGTGGGATTGGTTTTGAAAAATCGTAGCCTTGGTTGAGCACTCTTGCATTCACTCTTATGGGATATGTGCATTGGGGATTTGTGAGTATTCCCTTTTCTGAAAACTCTCACGAGACTATAACTCGTCCACTAGGTTAGCCTAGGGGTTTAAAGGCTTAATGCATACGCTAAATGCATTCGTAACGCCTATGAAAAGGAGCTAGGTAGATTGTACATACTTGCCATTTACTTTTCAATAGCATGTTTAGAAATAAGGATCGAGACCTTGTGAAATCTAGTGAGGCAAATGCACGAAAAACATAGCACCACTAGCATTTCGACATTTGCACTTCCTTGGCATATTTGCATACTTTGTTCGGGACGAGCAAAGCTTAAGTGTGGAGTGTTGATGAGTCGAGTTTTTGACTCATTAATGCCCATTTTCACTATAGCTTTAGTTCATTTCCGACGATTATTTGATGTCATTTGATCCCCTTTTCATGCGTTTCAGGTGCGAATCAAGATGACTCAGTGTCAAAAGCCCATAGAAGGAAACTCGGAGAAAATCGGAGTCTAGAGCAAAAGTTGGCAGAATTTGGCCTCCAGTCGATCGACTGGGAAGCTCCCCTGCTCCAGTCGATCGAATCAATGGACTCTCAGGAGGTGCTGCAAATTAAGTTACCGCAGTCGATCGATTGGATCCTCCAATCGATCGACTGGCGAGTTCTCCAACTGAGCGTGCAAGCCACGTGCCGTCAGTCGATCGATTAGGACTCCAGTCGATCGACTCAATGGAGTCTCAGGAGGGCCTGTTTTCTACATTACCGCAGTCGATCGACTGGGAGACTACCCTGTCTCAGTCGATCGACTGAGAATCTGCCTTCCAAGCGCCTTATCTTCCTCCAGTCGATCGACTGGGCCAACGGCTCAATGCCAGTCGATCGACTGGACATGCTACAGTACCGAAAATTGCCCGAGGCTATAAATAGAAAGAGGCAAGTTTCACCTAGCATCTTGGATTTTTCTGGAGAAAAGACAAAAGGAAGTGAGCCAAATCAAGGGTTTCATCATCATCTAATCAAGGAGGATTGAAGATCAAGGGAGTTTATTAGGATCATCAATCCTACTCTTTTCCCTCTTCCTTTCTCTTAGATTTTTGTTAAAAACCCACACATCATGTTGTCTTACATGATGTGTGAGTAGTCCCCCTTGTGTTTTGAGGGTTCTATGAACCTCCTTGGTACTCAATGATCATTGTAAACACATCTATTTGGATTTATTGAAGTTGATTTCATTTTACTATGACCTTCATGTTAGACATGCCTCTAAGTGTTTGATAAAATGCCTAAGTGACATGTTTGTGTTAGAACTATGACCTAAGTCTTGAGAAAGCTTAGTGATGGTTTGGATATAGTAAAATTGAACTTAACCTACATTTATGAGAGTAAATGCATGGTAAGAGGTGAACTAGAACTTTAAGCATATAGTATTTATGAGAGTAAATGCTATATAGTGGATCAATACCCTTTAATTAGTGAGATCCTAACTAGGATGGCTTGACTAGGATTAGACATGCATGGTTTGTCTACCTTTGGTCTAAGCTAGGTTTAAAACCTATCAACTCATAATTAATTGAACTCTTGTATGCATGATCATTGGGAAATTGCCAAGGAGGGGAATAATCCCTCGAAACTCGCTTTTAATTGAATTTAATCCCTTAAAAACCATTTCATTCTTGTTTTGAATCATTGATAACTCAATCACACTTGAATTTTAGGAATTAGCCGAGTGAGAAAATTTGATAGAACTAGCGCGTAATCCGTTTGCTCCTTTGGGTTCGACACCGGTCTTACCGGTTGATTATAAATTGTTTTTGACCGTATCCCAAAAATACACACGTCAACAACACCCAATAAACTCAAACAAACAGCCTCTCAATCGAACTCCCCTAATCTAGACATGGGCTCCCCATCTATGGGTAATCCATTAAGAAGAGCCATGTCATGTAGTGTAATTGTAGCCTCCCCTCCATTCCGATGGAAGGTGTGTGTCTCGGGGCGCCATCTCTCCACTAGGGCGGTGCACAACTTAGGATCATTCTTCATGTTGCATACTTGGGTCCAAGGTAGAAATCCGGAATTTGCAACATACTCCGTAAGTCGAGGATTCATACTTACGACATTATGACCCATTACCCGCAATGCCTTATCAGACTTAAAATCTTTATCCATCTATAATATGTAATTAATTAATGAATTTTAAAAAATTAATTAATGAAAATCATACCTGATTTCTCCAAATCGCCTCAGTGCGATGCACACTTTGCATCGTCAACAAAGATGGATCGATGGGTCCAGGATGAAGATAATCATCCATATCCATGTTTAAATTAGCAGTCGCTCGTGAAGAAGACGACACATCGCGTTGACTAGTGCTTCTTCGCCTGTTACCTGACGACATTTCTGTAAAAACAATAAATATTCATTATTACCAATTAATGAAGAAAAACAAATATAAATACAAATTATTGTCCAAATACAAATATAGTAATTCAAAAACTATGACATTCCACAATACTCTTTTTACGAATATAAAACCATCATCCATACAATTAATTCAACGATAATAATAAATTTACAAAATTGAACAACAACTATTAAACGGACTAATACCAAACCACAAAATTCACAAAATTCTAAATATTCTTACAATTAACCGAACTAATATCAAATACAAATAATTCAACAACACTAATAACAAAATTCACAACATCAATCCTATCAATTTCGTTTTTTTACAACAACAATCCTAAAAACAAAATTCACAACAACAACAATCCTATCAATTCACAACAACAATCCTAACAACAACATTCACAACGACAATAATCCTATCAATTCACAACAACAACAATCCTATCAATTCACAACAACAACAATTTCGGAGACAATTTCGTTTTTTTACAACAACAATCCTATCAATTCACAACAACAATCCTAACAACATAAATTCACAACGACAATAGCTAACAATTCAACAACAAAATTGAGTTTTTACCTATCAATTGGATGAGGAATTGACGGAGTTGCTCGGAATAGGAAATACGGACGAATCGGAGGAGAAATTTCTACTAGGGTTTGGAGAATTCGGAGAAGAATGGGGGAGAAGAAGCTGCGGCCGAAATTTATTTCTCAAAAGACCGGAACTCCGCAATTTGATTTCCTTAAAATAAAACTGGATCTTCACAATCCGGTCTTACGTGGAAGCCAGGTATTCGACCGTCGTCCACATCATCCACATCTCCAAAACCCGGATCCCCGGGATTCGGTTAGTTACCAAACGCAACTAACCAGATTCGCAAGATCTGGTCTTTTGAAAATCGTAACTAACCGGATCCCCAGGATCCGGTTTCATTAAAAATGGGTCAGTTTTGAAATGTGAAACTCGCGTGGGTCAGTTTTGAAAGTCCCAAACTCGTTTGGGTCATTTTAAAAAAAACTCTAAATGAGGAGATTGGTTTAAAGCTAAAAGCCATGGCGGGCACCAAAACCTATGTTTCGACCCTATGAATTACAAAATGTGATTGTTTGAATTTTTCATATTGGAATATACAAATTGAAGATTATCTCTTCAATAAATAGCAGTATATGCCTTTAGAGGCGATGATTGGTTGTGGAGCCTAATTAGGTTATTGGGCTAGCTCAGTATACGAAGTTTATAATTTTGGCAGTCCTGATATTTGATTGCTAATCGAATTAGTATTCCGAATTTATATTTAGATGACGGTTTAAATATCTACCCTATCTATACTTTAACAATCCGACCAGGAAGGCTGGTCTCAACCGTTATAAGTCCATTCTGTCCCAACTGTCTTTTTTCACCATCATCCTTTGGGCCACTACAATCTAAAGTTCATCACAAAAACCTTGGTATGTTGGTAACAAGATCTGATATACTTATTATGCTATCACATCCACACCTCACAGCCGATGTGGGACGGGATGTTAGATACTTTCCCACTTAGACCCTTTTAACGTTCTCGTTTGGGCAAACACAAGCACAACCGACCACATGATTTTAACATCCACTTAGTGACCTCAGTCACCTACCCCGAAGGATCGATTCTGATATCATCTGTCGCGATCCGACCAAGAAGGCTGGTTCGAGCCATTAGATGTCTAACCTGACCCAACTATCTTTTGTCTACAGCATCCTTCTAGTCGCCACAATCTGAAGTCCATCACAAAAAGCATGGTATATTGGTGACAAGATAAATAACAGGTTTACTTATTAATATATATTATTCACATTTTCCAGGGGATGTGGGATGTGTGTTACATATACCCGCTTTGATTATTGTAATTCTAAAATAGAATCTATAGTGAAAAATCCTGACTTGATGGTGCCCACAGACTTAGTTACATGTTGTGACAAACTGGGTATCATATCTTGGTTTCCTTGCATCGCTTAATTAGTTTTCTGTGATCGTCTCTGCTTGCAAGATCCTAACAACTGGTATCAATAGCTCAAATTCTAGAAATCATGTAAAGAGATGAAACACATCTAGTGGAAAAATTTAAAGGGCCAGATTTCAGGTTCTGGAAGATGTGGATTGAGGATTATTTGTATCGTAATGAGTTGCAAGTACCATTAAAATGTAAGAAATCAAAGGGTATAAGGAACACGGAGTGGAAGTTGTTGGATAGATGAGCGTAATTTGTATATTGTTATCCAGAGACGTAGCATATACATATGCATTTCGTAGGTGTTACGAATGCATTTAGCATATGCATTAAGCCTTTAAACCCCTAGTTTACCCTAGTGGATGAGTTATAGTTTCGTGAGAGTTTTCAGAAAAGGGAATTCTCACAAATTCCATATACACCTATCCCATGAGAATGAATTCAATAGTGCTCAACCAAGGCGACGATTTCTCAAAACAAATCCCTCACCCCAAGCTAGGACTACCATCACATTATCATCAAATGAAATATTGAACCATTTGAGTACCCATGAGGTTGTGCATTCAATATCATCAATACTACAGCTATCAAATGTCTAACCCAATGATCTACTCATTTTCAAGGCAATCCAATAGAAGCAAAGTTTTTAGTTTGCACAAAAGAGTCTCTATCGCTCACCTATGCTAGCTAGGGCTAGTCCATTGGTTCGCGACATGGAACTCATTCCCAAGTTTTAGGCGCTCAAGCCATAATCCATAACGGAAGAGGAGTTCAACACTTATGAGTTCTTAAAAACGGGTATAGACCAATTGAGAGCTCCGCACAAATGAAGAATGGAGGAAAACATAGAGTCTAGTTTTAAGTGCTTTTTATTTTCTTTTTGAAATGGTTTTTGGCCTACAAATGCTTTCGGGGGGAACTTTTCTTCCTAACCCCCGACATTTGTATCATTTTTCTTTTGTTGGGGCCTATTTTTGTTAAAGCAAAACTTTTCTAGCTTTGAAAAAGTTTTTAGTCAAGGCTTTGCCCTCTTTGACCACAAATTTTTTTTTGTTGGGGCCTATTTTTCACCCTCTTTTGACTCCACACTTAAAACTTGATAATATGTTCAAAAAGTGTATGGAATGTGAGGGAACAAACATGAAAAAAGCAACTATATTAGAGAAACTCAAGTCCCCAAGGAGCATTCAAAGGTCTTTTTTGTGTGAATATCTTTATAAAGTGCTTGCTAAAGCTTAATCCAAGGTATTTCAACAAAAATACATAGAGAATTAGATAGAAAAGAGATATCAATGACATTGATTCACAAAAATGCACATTCAAGGGACTAGGTCGGTTCCAAGTTCAAGATCCAATATATGTGACAAATAGGCTAGATGTGATTTATAGGGATTTAGATTTGATAGTCACAAGTCTATGTTGTTAAAAACACTCTCATGTTAGGGATAAAATACATGAATACAAGTGTTCATTCAAAAATGGTAGGAATGGCATGAAATGAGTGAACTACGCGACTACCCACTCCACACTTAAAGCATATCTTAGTCCCTAAAATAATTATTTATCAAACATATCAATAAAAAATCATATTTTTTTATGAAGCACATCAATAAAAAAATTACGAAGTCACAAAATATCTACAGCAACAACTTCATCCTATTCTTTTTTGGCTGAAGTCTTCTTTACATTATGTACTTGTTATGCATGCTTAAGCGGTAGATATTAGATAGTATACTTATATACAAATTTAAACTTACGTAGGTACCTCGCGTTATGTACACGGGTTATAGAAACTACTGTCATAGCCAATAAATATAAATGATAGCATAAACAAGTGGTATGAACATGTAACACTTCAAGAAAATTATCAATCCACTTGTTTACTAGTAATTAGACTTTAGAGAATGTCCCCTAGACTCTGAATGATTAAGCTTACAGTATGAACAACTTGTCATTTGTTAATCCTTAAATTCAAGACCAAGTATCTATTTCATAAAAAATTGACTTATAGTGTATATTTCAAAAAAATAGATAAAAATTAATCTAATCGACTAAGTGTATATATTTCAAAAAAAATTGACTAAGTGTATTATAAATTAATTAATAGAAGGTAAAATATGGAAGGGCTTGACGGTCGGGCTTTTTTAGGTCGAACTGGAGTAGAACATTATTAGGTCATAATTAGGTCGGACTTTTTTAGGGTGGACAGGGTTGTAGTTAGGTCGGTCTCGAGGGCCGAACAGGGCTTTGAAATCATGGCCTTTGTTTGACTTTGAGCCTTTAGGGCTTAGGGCTCTTCAACTTAAGGTCGGGTCAACCTTAAGGCTCGTAGGTCATAGGGCTTTGTGCAGGGCTTTCGAGCCTTATGGCTGAATGTTGACCCCTAACTTGTATTGTGTGCTAGTTAGAGTAACTTTTGGACGATTATTGTGCTTGGACGGAAGTATTCACTTGATCTATGCTTGTTCCTTAAGAACTCTAGTGTCGAACTCCTCTTTCCTTATAGACTATATATGGCCTAAGCGCCTAAGACTTGGGAATGAGTTCTTTTCCGCAAACCTATGTACTAGCCCTAGCTAGCATAGGCACTCGGCCGAGTACGACGCCTTAACCGCCCGAGTACCAGCTTCCCCTGCACTATGCACCCTCGGTTAGCAGTACTCACCTAAGTACGAGTATGCCTATAAGTTTGCCTACCGCCTTACTCGCCCGAGTACGGCTGTTGTTTCTGACTTTTGGACTCAAGACTATAAATAAAAGAGGATGGCTTTGACCTTAGTGACCTGGGTTTTTGGAGAGAAAAAGGCTCAACCAAGTTCATCATCAAGGATTCAACCAAGGAAAGGAAGTGAAGATCCAAGGAGGGAAAATAGGCCTGATCATCCTATTTCTCTTAAACATATCTTCTCTACTAGTTGTTTTCTATGAATACTACTTATGCTTCATTGTTCAACATGATGAGTGAGTAGTCTCTTGGTTTTGAGGGTCCTATAACCCGGAACTCAATGATCATGTACACACATTTGCTTCTATAATACATGTTGTTGAATTCATTTTCACTAAGTGTTTCAAGTTTGACATGTTACTAAGTGTTTGATGAAATGTCTAAGTAACTTGTTTGCTTAAAAACTTAATCTAAGTGTTGAAAAGGCTTAGTGATGGTTTGGATGTATTGAAAATGATCATATCTAGTGTTCATGAAAGTGAATACATAGATTTGATGTTAACTAATGCTTCACGCCTATTTCACTTATTACCTCGGAAGACGTTTCAAGGCTATTAAGAGTTATATAGTACATCGATATCTCGAAAAAGTGAGATTTTATTTAAGATGGCTTGACTAGTAATAAATTCACATGAAAATTGGTCTGTCTTAGTCTAAGCTAGGTTTTAGACAATTTAACACCTTGACATGTTTTAGAAATTATGTATGGGGAATGCCAAGGAGGGGACTAGCCCCTTGGAACGCCTTTTAATCAAATCTAACCCCCCTAAAACATTTGCTTGCTAGAATTTTAATTAATTTACACAACAATCAATTCAATTGAAGTAGCCAAGTAATAAATACAATTTCTTTTAGCGTGTAATCACATTTTGCTCCCTTAGGTTCGACTTGGTCTTACCAATTATAAATCTTTTGACAAAGATTTATTACACCTTAAAAAGTGTATACAAAAACTACAATATCAAAATGACGTCGTGGCCAGGGAAGCAATGGTTAGATTATCCCTAGGATAATTTGAATGACACTTCAACTACTTCATTTTCATTTTCTTGTTCTAGCTACTTGTGTTTCTTGAGCTTATCACATTATCCTCACTTGTCTTCTTTTTTTCTCCTTGTAGGTGCATTCCTTTTATGCCACCTAGGACCAAGAAGCTAAGCAAAATTGTGGATAGAGATTTGCATCAACCCATAAAGGATATTTCTTATCCTCATTTTACAAGGAGTAAGGCAACTAAGTCAAAGAAATCATCTTCTAGCGCTCAAGAAACACCCCAAGTCATGGCGAATAGAGATATTCCCCCTAGACCTCCCGTACCTGCCAATCCCATAAACCCTCCTCAAAATCCCATAATTCCTCAACAAAACATCGTAGCCCTCTCCCTCAAGGCCATAGAGTTCTCAAGGACTATGTAGCTCCCAATGTCTATGGTTACCGGTCTCCTATTGTTGTTCCCGCGGTGGACAACCATGATTTTGACTTGAAGACCACCATCCAAATGGTTCAATCAAACCAATTCTTAGGAAGAGACAACAAAGACCCTAATTCTCATTTGACCTCATTCCTTGAGATTTGCGACACCTTTAAGATAAACGGAGCTTCAATGCAATATACTTTAGACTAATCCATTTCTCACTCACGGGAAAGCTAAAGATTGGTGTAAGAGCCGATTCAATAAAACAATTGGTGGAGTCAATCGAGGTTTTACCGGGTTGAAAATATAACAAATAGGTTCGTTGACTGATTCCTTATTGAACCAGTTCAACCAGCCGGGCCGGTCCTAGTTTTATAACTGTGGAGCGGAAAGCCCACAAAAGGTCGGGAACAACTTAATACAAAAAACTCATATTGCCTAAACGAGAGGAGCAATTAATCTTACTATATATCATGGTTCTTTCTCGACCTAATTTATCACATTCATTGAGGTTGTAAATACATTCATGGCTAATCCTCGTAAAGAAGAAAGTAATTCAATGTGTTTTTAGATATTTGTATGGTACTTCTAATGTTTGTTTGTAGTTTAGCATATTCGAAAATGGGCATATTGGTTATGTGGACTTTGATTATATAGGTCATTTGGATAAAATAAGGTCACTCACACAGGTCCGGCCGAAAGCATAAGACCACTAAAGTCATTGTCTTAGGCCCCAATAAAACCTGATCACAAGCCTAAAAAAAGGCCTCAAATTTTTTTAATAGTCTAATTAAATATCATACTGGCCCTAAACAATACAACTTAGAACATAACACAATATAATAAAAAGGCCCATCATAATTCAGCCCAAACCAATTAAATTCAACAGCCCACTTAAAAATAAAATAAAAAAACCAAAGTAATCAAATGGCTACTTTCTGTTGCAGCAAGCCATTGATAGCAAAATACCAGAGACGCAAAGCAGACCATACTCACAGCATAATCGATTTCTTTTTCAGTTGATTTGTTCAATCCGATCGTTTTTGTTCATGGTTGAAGCAGAAAGTTGTTGATTGTCTGTTGGGTGATTTCAAACAAGAGAACATTGAATAATAGAAGAAAAATAGCACCAGGCCAGCAGCTTATCCAGGTGCTTTTGTTCCATCCATTTCTTCTTTATATTTTGTTCGTTCAAGTAGTTGCGTATAGTAATAATGTCGAATTGTAAATATGAATATGAATTTGCAAAACTTCAAAAAAAGAAGAAAAATTGAAGCTTTAAAAGAAATTCAAAAGGGTACTCTTGATAAGTTTATTGTTAAGTCTTCTTTAATTAATAAAATGGTATTAATAGTTTAGGTTTGGATGCAAATATTAGTGTAGAAGAGGTAGAAACTTTTCATGAAGAAGGGAGTAATGTTCATCCTCAAACTCGTGAACATATAAATAATAGTAATAATTATCTTTTATGATAATGGGTGGGTACAACAACTCAGAACATTACAATGAAAATGAAGCCTTCTCATCTAGTACATATATATTGATCTCTGCAGCTCTAGAAAGGCATCTTGATCGGATCCGAACTTATTTGGTGTATTTTTCTCCACGTCTGAAGCGCCTGCCGAATTTGGCACCTTTACCATGCACGGATCCGCACATACACCCCAAATAACTGGTACATTCTTCAACACTTGAAGCTCGGGCCACCTTGAGCACCTTTACAGTTGTAAGACTCGGCACGTCCATCTTAAGAGCCGTACATCCACGAGAGAGGAAGCATCACGCGCAAAGCTTGAAGAGGAAGCATCCACGAGGGATGTAGGAAGCATCACGCGCGAGGCGTGAAGAGGAAAACATCCACGAGGGATGTAAGAAGCATCCACGCGCAAGGCGGGGACAAGGAAGAAATAGTGGAAAAGAAAGAGGAAAATTATAGGAAAACTGGTGGTCCCAGGATTTGAACCCAAGGCGTAAGGATCCAACTATCTCAGGATGGACTCCTTAACCAACAAGCCAACACCCCTATTGGAAAAGTAATAATGATTTGAATAGTAGTAATTCTAAAAATATATATGAACCAAGTCAATAGACATATATATATACAAATTCAAGAGATTTATTAGTTAAAAAAGGTCCTATTCATGTGAGTAACAAAAAATTTCAGAAAGTTAAAATGGTAGACATTTTTCATTGGATTCTTATTTTCATGTGTTGTCTAATGGCGAGAAATATAAAAGAAAATGACTTGTTTTTCAAGTGATTTAGATAGAATAATTTGTTTTTCTTGTAAATTATTTAGCGTTGGTCATAATCGAAGTAAATTAGTTACCGAAGGCAGTAATGATTGGAGAAATATTGGTAGAAAATTAAAGGATCATGAAACAAGTGACGACCATGTTAAAACTTCAATACTATGGCATGATTTAGAAAATATATTTGGAATGAATATGGGAATTGATAACACTAGTACAAAACACACTAAAGACAGCGCTTATTTCAGACATTAGACAACGATTCACCATGCGCTGTCTATTCGATCGATGTCTTATGTCGATGCTTAAGACATCGCTTCTTCGATAAGCGTTGTCCAAAGGGATGACATTTGATCTGTCGATATTTTGACTAGTTATTTTCTCCATATGATGAAAGATAACACTTGTTCGCCCGACAAATTGTCATTATTTGATGTCTTTTCTTGTAAACAATCGAATCATTGCTCCATGAGCCCGAAAGATCAGAAGAACAGAAAAGATCGACCAAAAATGACCAGCCAGCTCAATTATGCCTGGAGTGCCGTGACTACCGTGACATTACGCCAATGTTACGGGTGTCACGGCCATGAAAATTAGCAGAAGAAAACAGCAGTGCCGTGACTACCATAACATATGGCAAATGTTACGGGTGTCACGGCACCACAAAAGCTCAGAGAGTTCAGAAGGGTCGTAACAACCGTAACATATAGCATTTGTTACAAGTTTTACGACACCCTAAAAACTCAGAGGGTTTGGCACAGTTCTGGTGCCTACCATAACTACCGCAACATCCTCGGATGTTACGGGTGTTACGGCCCAGTCGTATATTTCCAAAACTAAATAGGAAATTCGAGATCTATTTTCGGAGAGCTTGATTTTGGAGAGAAAGAGACCTAACTTGGAGGAGAAGACAAAGCAGAACATCGCCAGAGATCAAAGATTCTACGAGTTACACCGTTATTAAGGTTTCCTCGTCCTTGATTTCTATTTCTATACTATTTTTGGCTAACTTACCATGAATAGTGAGTAGTCTTCTTTATACTGGGATCCTACGGATCTCGTGCCTTGTACCCAACTCTTCATGTGATCAATTAAACGTTTTTCATCAATGCAATTCAAGTATTCAATTCCATTGTGCTTAATTTAATCGTTCTTGCAAGTTTCACATTTAATGGGATGTTTGCATGCTAGAACGTGTTTAGGTTAATTACCAAAAGATGAATGGATCATAGGTATTAACCAGATTGCATGAAATTGATATTAGGTCATGGTAGCTACGCTGGTAGTTCATGAATTAATAAAAAAGTTGACTTTATTGTATGAAAAACTTTAGGTTTAATAATCGAAATCCTTGATAATCCATGGATGGGCGGCTGACAGGCTATCGTTGTGACCTGCAAATTTACATTTATATTTTCCACTACTTAAGTGGCTCACTAATGATAGCAAACGGTAAGTAGGGGTCGAACCCAAGGGAGTTTGGTTGGAAACAGTTGTTCTTTGTAAAAGAAAGAAAATAAAATAAAGACAATTGGGGTTTTTGATTGTGGTTTAGTGCTGAAAATAAGTACTTGAAAGATAAATGACTGTAAGTAAATGTGCGAGAAAGTAAAGTGCTTGAAGGACCAAGTCTTAGGAAAGTAAAGACAATAAGTAAATGTGCGAGAAATGTAAAGTGCTTGAAGGTCCAAGTCTTAGGAAAGTAAAGACAATAAGTAAATGTGCGAAAAAGTAAAGTGCGATAAGTAAGGGTGAAAGATATTCAGTCTAGGGTATCACATTGTGACACTTCCATCATAGACTTACTTTGTGTTCATAAGTGTGGGTTTATTTCATTTCAAGACATAAACCCTAAAGTAAGGCCATTTCAAGCTCTTACACCACAATCTACTCCAAAATCAAGACATAGACTTCTAGTTCAAAAGTGCGGCCACTTGATCTCTCATTTCCGATCAATCAAGTGACTTAAGGAGGGTTTGAACCACTCGGAAAAGCTTTGCCATTTCAAGCATCCACTTAACCTTGTTATGTTCAACCCGAAGGCACAAGAACTAGCTAGAACATTAAAGTAACATGAAAGAAAGGGTCTAGAACGGTTTCATAGTATAAGAACTCCTTCGACCGAATGGAAGTTTAGCTACGAATACTCATTGAAGTGAATATCATAACTATTGCAACCAAAAGTAAACAAGAATGAGTAGAGGAGAATTGAGCTTTTGATTTCTAGTGCGAATATTACAAGTGTTTTCTACCCACAAGTCTTGTTTCCCTTTCTAAGTTCCTCAAAAGTTGTCACAAGATCGCCCACACTTGCCACTCAATGAAAGGGAATAAGCATTTCTATTTATAGGCATGGGTGGCGGTTGAGCTTTCCTCTTCCCATGGGTTTGCCGCCCAAGCAAGTAGGTGCCACATGGAGCTCTCTTGGAGCTTTCTTCATCCCTAAGCTAGCCGCCTTTAAGCTAGCTGGTGCCAAGTGCCATACTTCCTGGAGCTTCCTTCGTCCATAAGCTAGCCGCCTTTAAGCTAGTTGGTGCCAAGTGTGGCATCCCTTGAGCAAGGTGCTTCACAAGGCAAGCTGCTCTTAGAGCAAGATGCTTCCAAAGGGGCACCGGACCTAGCAAGTAGCTGGAACTTTGCCGGAGTTTTTGGTCGGAAAAAGTTCTACTCGGCGCTTGGCCAGTCGCCTGTCTCGGATGCGCTCGGGCGCTTGTCTCGGATGCGCTCGGGCGCTCGCTCGATCGGGCTCGGACGCCAGTTTCGGGCGCAGCCCGACATTCCTCGGTTATGAACCTCAGCATGCTTGCGAGCATACAGCACCGATGCCCGGCAATGTTCTGGGGCGCGCCCTTATTTCTTCGGTATTGACTCTCGGGTCTCATCCGAGTCTGCTCGGATACCGACCTGGGACGCGACCTAGTATTTCTCGGTCGCGGCCCGGTAATGAAGCTCGGCCACGACTGGGGCTTCTCGGGCGCCGACTGGGTTCCTCGGTCCTTGACTGACCCGATTGACTTGCAATTTATTTCTAGCATAAAACTCCTCTTTTAAGCTGGTTTCTTCCCTAAACCTCAACATGGCCTGTAGAGCAAAATGGGACTAACAAGTGAAAGATGTTAAGACAAATTGTCTAATTTGGTGAGTTTAACCGATTCAACGAGTCATATAAATATGCCCCATCAGCGGCGTTCAACGATTGAGATTAATCTAGACAATGATCCGTGGATGGGCAGCTTGTCTAATGTTAATTTGGTTTATTTCTATACTCGATAACATGATGAATTTTCGTAATATTGTTGCATGATTTGTGGGTTGGCACGGGTGAATTGATCCTAGGATTCTTTCTCTGATCAAGCCAAAACCTTTTTATTTTTTGCTTTTAATTTTTTGCGATTTGTTTCACATCAAAACCATCTCATTATTTTGAATAGCTGAATAGGTCACTTGTTAGCTAGTAATCTTACACGTTGTTCCTTTGATCGACCCTTGGCTTACCAAGGTTTATAAATTGTTTTTTACTACAGTTTGACCCCTAAAACATTTAACTTGACAACTATAAAGGGTCAAAAATATGATTGTCAACATTAGACAGCGCTTCCTGTATAAGCGATGTCTAAAGTGTTACATTTGCTGAACAGATAATTACATTCAATTGCTCAATATTACACAACACATTTGCATTCACACATGTCCAAATGTTTTGATTCTTGATACGTTTTAGTCTTACAACAACATTCGAGCAATAATACAATAAACTTAATGTTTATACCGGATGAGTTACTTGCGCACATAAGCAATCATCGCAGTCGCAAAATCGTCCCTCATATCATCTAGCACGTCGTTATCATAGGGTTGGCGGCCTCTAGGGAAACACTGAAAATTTCAAAGTTAGAAAGTTTATGGGCACCATAAATTGGTATTGATCAATCGAATCTCGGAATATACTTACTTGTTTGATGTCGTCCTCAAGCGATTTATTGGTAGCTTGAATGAACTTGATTATGTTATGAATGTATTGGAAGACATAGTAGCCACATACTTCACTCTTTAAGGGCTGTTTTGAGCACTGAAAATGGAATTGAGTTATAATCACACGAAACATATTGGCTACGAAAGTTCAAATTTCAAAACAATTTTTATTTGTTATTTCAATACCGTCACATTCTTCCACTCTATTTGCGAATTATTAATGTTGAAGTACGAACTCAAACTCCTGCAACATTAAGGTAATATCAGCAAGTTGTAGAACATGTACTAATGCTAAATTAAAGTAGACTAGAAGAGTTCTTACGTGTTCACAAAGTTTTTTGCATCAAGCAGTGGTTGTTTACCTTGAAGATCAAGCCAAAGAACTACTCTCTTCATAGGGAAAATGACCGCCAACATCCAATGCCACCTAACAAACATTGGACACATTATATAGTAGTACAACATGCATTTCATACAAAATCAACATGCAATAAGGAAAGTATTCACTTACTCTCTGACATTGACGTAGGGAAGGAAGTAGCAAAAATTACGACCATAGTCCGGCATTCTAAATCTCCTCTGGAAGAACTCCACCCTCACCTCGAAGTCCTCAAACGAGGTCATATAACTCGGTCTGAAGAATCCAAACTAAATGCTTGAATGTTGGATCTTATCGTGGATAAATCTAAAGGCATATGATTACGTTAGTAAACTTTTTTTTTGAACTTATGACCCTTTAATAATCAAATCAGTAATTATCTTATGTAACCCTCATATGCGGATGCACCCAAAGCTTTCAACTGGGTAAACTCCAGAATACAATCTTTATTCAGATCAACATAGCGATCCTCTCCAAACACCTTGCTACTGTTGTACACCGAATACAAAGTTGATTTAGCCATCACGCTAGCGTGCTCGTACAGAAAGCGGCAATGCATTGACATTCCATGTGCAGAATGCATTTCTTCCCAACCTGATAATGTCAACAAAATACAATATATTTGAAGTAAATTGCACTTTCTTAGTAACTTCAAATGACTGCATAATACATCGGGTATATCTTTGAACGGGTCTGAATCGGATCCATTATGTCGGCTCTGAAGAGTAGGCACGTGCGAACTGATGGTGGAGTGTAATCTCTGGTATATGTTGCAGCACATAGAAATGAGCCATATTTAACTCTTTAAATGGTACGGTCATGATTCTATGACCTATTGTGCCTTTTCCGTGAAAACGATCAAAATGACGCGGCTAGCTATCCCAACGAGGCTAGTATTGCCCAAAAAGTTGGTGCAAAATATGATGGCTACTTCTGTAATATAGCCTTCGACTATAGAACCCTCGGGCCGATTTCTGTTTCTCACGTAACCTTTTATGATCTTCATGTACCGCTCAAAAAGATACATCCATCTCATGTGAACCGGTCTAAGTATCTTAATCTCACAAACCCGATGAACTGTAGGATTCACAATTATATCGAAGAATGAGGGTGGAAAGTACATCTCAAGCTGACACAAGGTAACCACTATCTGGTTTTGAAGAGTATCGAGTTCCATCAGATCAATAACCTTAGCACACAAAAAACTAAATATCACACGCAAATTTTGAACAACTGCCCTCACTTTTTGAGGCAATATTCCTCTTATTGCAATAGGAAAGAGCTGGTGCATCAAAGTGTGGCAGTCGTGCAACTTTAAACTAATCAGTGTGAGGTCCGCCATCGAAACTTGGCTAGAAATGTTTGATGAGAAACCATAAAGAACTTTAACTCCTTTAAACAACCACAAAAGCTCGCTTTCTCGGATCTAGAAAGAGTGGTGCAAGATGGAGGAAAATCTGTTCGTTGTCCTTGTGTTTCGGGAGCAAGTTGTGTGGTATATTCATATCAACCATATTCAACCTAACTTTGATTCCATCCTTCGTCTTCCCGAGTACATTCCATAATGTACCAATCAAGATGTCACAAATATCTTTTTCCACATGCATCATATCAATACAGTGTCTCACATCAAGCGACGTCCAGTACGGGAGGTCCCAAAAAATTAAACATTTCTTCCGTGGACCATATTCGATGTGCTGATTTGGTTTCCAGAAATGATTTGGAAAATCACGAATCTGTTCAAATATTTCAAAGCCAGAGGCATGTTACGGGGTGACTCTGTGATCTGTTTCTATGTTAAAGGCAACCTTTTGTCGTCTATAAGGATCCAAAGTCGGTAAAAGTTGACAATGTCCCATGAAAACAATCTTGCGACAGTTCCTTAAATGATGAGAATTTGTATCTTTGCCACAAACTGGACAAGCTTTATAACCCTTACCAATGTAACCCGACAAGTTACCATAAGTAGGAAAGTCATTATCATACACAACAACATGACACAGATGGTGACAGTTCAAAGCCATCTTTGAAGGTGACAGATCGTGCTTGGATGCAGTCTCGGGGCTCATTGGAAGAATGCTGAAGCTGAAGCTTGAGTTGATCAAAAAAACAAAATCAGGGGCTGTTTGTTTTAACTGGTGTAATAATCTAGTAGCTATTAGCTAGGTTTTGTGTGTTGTGTTTTTGTCTGTGGTTGTGGTGCTGTTTTTTAGCTGTTGTTTTATTTTCTTTGGGTGCTGGTGATGTGCGTGTTGCCAGTGACCTTGGTGTCTGGGTGGTAGTGTTGTTGTGTTGGTCCTTTTGGCTGTTGTTGCTGTGTTGTTTGGTTTGTGGTTTGGCAGGTTTGTTTCCTTTTGGTTGCGGCTCTGTGTAGGCAAGTCATGCCGATTTTGGGCATTTTGAATAATATTAGTTTCAAGGTTTCAAAAAAACATGACACAGATGGTAAAATAATGTTGTATCGATGCGTCATACGTGCATACACCGTCATTCTAAAGAAGCTTCAAATCATCAATCAATGGCGCTAGATACACATCAATATCATTTCCTGGCTGACGAGGCCCTGAAATCAATAAAGAAAGCATCATATACCTGCGCTTCATGGTCAACCAAAGAGGTAGGTTGTAGATAACCAATATCACAGGCCAAGTGCTATGTTGGCTGCTAAGATTCCTATGTGGATTGATCCCATCAGTACAAAACCTAAAACATATATTTCTAGATTCAGATCCAAAGTCGGGGAATGTTTGGTCTTCATTGACCCATTGTAGTGAGTCAGTAGAATGTTGCATATTTGTGTCAACTCTACATTTCTCAGCATGCCACCTCATATGTTCTTGATCTTCAGGATTAGAATATAGCCTTTGAATCCTTGGTATTATTGGAAGTTACCACGGAACCTTGGCCGAAGAGCCTTTTGAATTAGTTGTCGGTCCCTTGTTAGACTTATAACGAGAAGTCTTACATACCGGGCGTTCGACCAAATCACTAGAATCATTTCTGTACCAAATACAGTCGTTGGGACAGGCGTGTATCTTCTTGTAAGTGATGCCCATAGGACACATCACCTTCTTTGCCTTATAAGTATGACTCGGGAGGGTGTTCCCGTCCGGAAGCATTTCTTTCACTAGATGCAGTAGTTCAGTGAAGCTCTTATCACTCCAACCGCTTTTGCCTTCAAGTTGAACAACTTCAACACTAATGACAATCGTTTGAACTTTGACAACCTTAGTGCAGCGGTAGTTCAGAGTCATTTCTCAGTGTCTCCAAAACATGCGGCCTGACATTCGAGTTTTCGGCAACATTGTTAACCACATAAATCAAATCATCATCCTTTCATTCCGTATTAAAATCATCCTCTTGTGGGGAAACAACTTGAGGTGCATTGTTTTTGTGGTTCAGGCTCGACGTGCATACGCCATACTTTGTAATTGCGATTGATATCGCTTAACAATATGTGGTTTACCAATTCACCGACTTTAACTTTTTTTTTATATTCCAACAACGCATGCACGGACAGTAAACGTATTCGAACCCATTTCATTCAGCAAATAACCCATTTCGTTAGACGGTTACACTACTATAGACATGACATTATGCATTGGTTCAAAAATCACATTATGCATCGGTTTTTTATGAACCGATGTGTAAAGTTCATCTTAGGTATCAGTTCATTATAACCGGTGCATAATGTCTACTTTACGCATCGGTTCTTAAGAATATAACATCCATGCTTGGTCCATTGTCATCAAACTGTATGATCACTATTCATTAAGGAAATGAATAGATTGCAACCTATGTTTATATTGGACAAAAGAAATGTATAAGCAAAATTAGCATGTATATTTTTTTTCAATCAAGTATATCTAACAAGTCTTGTACATACAATTTGCATTAAATTTGTTCATAATACATCAATTTCAAGGATGGAACACAAACTATATCGAGCAACAACATATAGACATCCACTACACAATACCACCAAATTAACAAGAACATTATATGACATACTATCAAAATTATACACAAGTAAAAACATAAACAATTCAATGACACGCTTTCGATCATTCAAATCCAAAAGTTAAATAATGGCACAAGTAACTTACTTAGGTCAAGGAGAGGATATCTAAGAAGATAGTGGTGAACGTTGCCGCTTGGCAGCTTCTTCTGAGCTATGTTCGCCAAACAAAAAAACATTAACCAGCAAGAATGAAGTCATGGCAATGAACTTGGCAATGAAAAACAAATAAATCAAGCTGAAACAGTGATAAGACACAAACAAAGCCGAGTAACTCCTAAATCAATTTTACCACATACCTCTTTATGCAAGCTTTGTTTGGACGATAAGATGGACTTAGATCGGAAACGAGAGGTGGAGCCGGAGCAAGAACTGGACTCGCTGGAAAACAACAATAAATTAGTTTGGTTAAACAACCCTAACTGAAATGAAAATTACAATTGAAAACCCTAAATTGACTTTGTGTAGGAGGTTGGATACCACAACGAGAACGAATCGACATACCTAAAGACAGTGATGAATAAGACGATGAGAATAAATACTATGGCGATGAACACAACGGCGAGAACAAATTCAGCAGAGGCGCGGTCGAAGACGACAGTAAGAATTCAAAGTTCCTGTATGACTGTGTAAGCTGAGAGAGTGAATTTTCGATTAAAAAGGAGATAGGTAGTTCGAGATCTATAATTTTAGGTTAGGTTTAGACAGCACTTCTGAGACAAGCGCTGCCTAAAGGTTAGACATAAGACAGCGCTTTCTGGACAAGCATTGTCTAAAAGGAACAATAGACAACGCTTCGGGTCAAGCGTTGTATAAAGAGTAGACATAAGACAGCGTGATGTTCCTACGTCTGGCATGGTCTTGGAAAAATAACTTCAGAGTGTTCAAGCAAAGGTCAAGAGGTGTTCAACCGAAGACTGGAACTCGAGTACATCGTGGATCAAACGCACAGAAGTTTCCATATCCGGCAGCTTCTAAAAAGATCAGAGATTTGATCTGACGGAGTTGGCTAACGATAAATTAGAAGATCAGATATTCAAAAGAATACCCTCACATCAGTTAGAAGTCGGTTAAAAAGATTCGGCATGCCTTGGCAAGGAAGAAATCATGAGATCTTCTAGAAGATTGAATTATGGATATCTAGCAAATATTTTCTAAATATTTGACATATTATCTAGGACTGATTTGGGAACTGCCAATGCAAATAAATAGAGTGCGTCCATATCAGTATCGCTTTTGGAGAATTAGAAAACACGAGTGATCTTGAGTAGAGGAGGAGGTGGAGCGACGGCCGACTGATATTTCCCCACTGGAAATTCAACGGCTGACGCAGTTTGTTAAGTGTGCTGAACAGACTGTTCTGATTGAACAACTCGCTGCACACACACGTTGCTGTCATTCGCATTCGGGAGAAGGCAACCGAGCTTTGGGAGAAGTTCGAGCAAGTTCGAGAGGGAGTCTTGAACTCAAGGGATCGAGGGGGAGCCAAGATCGCAAGTCCAGAAGAACAAGTGATAGAGGCTAGGCATTTACTTTCGGGAGATTGTAAGTATGAGACCCTCTGTAGCTCTACACTTTTCAATAAGATTTACTACCCGTTAGAGCGTGGGAAGCCCCCCAGAGTAGGCTGTTGCCGAACAAGGTATTACACTGTGTGTCACTATTTTATTCTGTCCCATTAACTGTTAGCTCGGTGTTCGACACTCTGTTGGAACCCATCCTGGATCCGGTCTTGAACAGACAACATAATTTCATAGCGCTTTGTGGACAAGCAATGTCTAAAGTGCATAATTAACAGATGCTTGTCGAGAGAGCAAATGTACAAATAATATTTATAAAGTCCGCTACTCGCGACTTCACTACTGGGTAGCTAGTGGTAAGTAGGGGTCGAACCCAAGGGAATTAGGGGGATATGTGTTCTTTACGGGTTTGCCACGATAGTGAATATTGTTGGGGATTGAACAGCGAGGGAGCGTTTTTAGGTTGATTGAGATTTTAATACTAACGTCTAAGTGATTGGTTGGTTGGTTTTGGTTTTTAGTGCGGAAAAGTAAATTACAGAAAAGTAAATACTAAAAATACAAAGAAGACTTACAGCGGGTGATGCGTGATTGTCAAGTCCTCCGGTAGGTGAGCAGTTTATACTAAGAAAGTAAAATGCAGATGGTGTTTTGAATCAGGGGAAAGCATTCGGTTTTGGGACTCTTCTTGTGACACATCTATCATTGACTTCAATAGATTTCTTTTACACTTCTACGTGTGGTTATCCCGACAAAGGTGACAACCCAAATACCCCGACAAAGGTGGTACTCCACACCCTTAACCTGTCAAGTTGTTATGTGGTTGTCCCGACAAAGGTGACAACCCAAATACCCCGACAAAGGTGGTACTCCACAACAAGTTTGACAAAGCCTTAGGTTTCTAGTCTTTTTTCTAGCTCGAATAACCCGACAAAGGTGTTACTCTAACTAGATTTCAAAGACTAAGATTGAATAACCCGACAAAGGTGTTACTCAACCTCGATCTCCAAGACTAGAGAAGCGTAAAACAATATTAAGTGCAAAAATCTCAAGATGTTGGCACAAGGGTGTGAAGCCTTAACCGAATAAAGAGTTTAGCTACGAATATCCATAGAGGTGGATACCAGCATAGCTAAATACTCGGGGGTTTTTGAAAACAGTAAGAGGGAAAGGGGTGGAGTACTCAAGAACCAACAGGAGTACTCCCAATTTCCTACTGAATACTCAAGAACCAACAGGAGTATTCCCTAAAGTATAATACTCAAGAACCAACAGGAGTATTATTTCAAAACCGAACCAAACTTACATAGTAACAAACTTAGAGAGATAAGTGTTTTTACAATTTTTGGATGATTAAAATGAGGGGAGGAGCTCCTCCTTATATAGCCATGGAAGGAGGAGGAGATGAGGACACTTGTTGCATGGAGATTGGATGAGCAAATCAAGGGAGGAGAAGCCACCACATGGAGGAGGAGGAGAGGGCGGTGGAAGCCGCCGGTAGGCGGTGGAAGCCGCCGGTAGGCGGTGGTGGAGGAGGAGGGAAGGTGGCTTTTGTCACCTCCAAGCCAAGTAGCCGGTCATCTTGGGAGGAGGGGGGAGGAGCCGCCGGTAGGAGGTGGTGGAATGGGGTGGCTTTCCTCCCTTGGCCACCTCTTCTTCAAGTGGCCGGTCATCTTGCCCATATGTGAGTTTTGTACAGTTTTGTGCAGTCTTTTCGCAAAACTGTCAGTGTATTTTGGCCCCGGGCTGACTTGATTCCTCTTCGGTTTGATTTGTTTTGATTGATTCCATGTCAGGATCCTTTAGATTTCTTCAGTCGGCATATGATCTTGACCTTGGATTGACTCCTGATATCTTTTCAGCATAAAATCCTCTCCTTAGCGTGTTTTCACTTTAATCTCTAAAATGCCCTGTGGAAATATATCGGGACTAACAAGTAGAAGTTAGATAGACAAACAGTCTAATTTGGTGGGTTTAACTGTGTTTATGATTCATACAACTATGGTCCATCAATAATAAACAACGCTTTTGGTTAGGCGATGTCTAATGTTCACCTTAGACAGCGCTTCATTATAAAGCACTATCTATTGTGCACTTTAGACAGCGCTTCTTAAAGAAGCGCTATCTTGGGTTTCATTTTTTGAAGACAGCGTTTCTGCAAAGAGCGATGTCTATTAAGCGTTCTGTAATAGTGTAAGCATTCTTAAGATCTGATAATTAAAGAAAAAGAACATTGGAAAATGTGCTAATTCGAATAATTTCGATAGTGAAGACACTTGTTAAAAATAATTTGCCATTTAATTTCGTGGAAAAAATGAAAAAAGTTATCAAGAAAATAATGAAACTTTTTAAGTTTAATTGAAATGATACGAGAATTTTATAGTGTAATGCAAGAACATATTAGACATATTAAAGATGATGAAATTCATAATCACTACCTAGGACATAACATTCAAAATGAAATGATAAATTTAATCGCTAGTGAAATAAAAAAATACTAAATAAGATAATGAATGCTAAATATTTTTTGTAATACTTGATTGTACTCAGGATATAAGTCACCAAGAACAAATGTCTTTTGTATTACGTTGTGTAAATATATCATGTAGTTCTATACAAAATGAAGAATTATTTTTAGGATTTATAAAGGTAGAAGATACAACTTCTCGGTTCTCTCTAGAACGTTTGAGATTTTTTCAGGCGACTGAAGGCTTTTTTTGTTTAAGCGTGGGGGCTTGCCTCCGTCCACCTCTCCCCACTTCCTCGTCTGGGATCGTCGGCGTCCTCTCGTCGGTCGGTTTCGGTTGACTGGCTTGGCCGCCTAACGGTGCAGGGTGGGTGGGAGAGGGACGGGGGTGGCTATATTTTTGGTTCTCTGGTTGTACCTATGGTGGCTGTGGGCTAGTTGGTGCCATGGTTGCTTAGGTTTTGGGCCGGTGGAATGTCTTTCCAGCAGGATGTCCGGCGACGGGTGGGAGGCGGCGGAGCCACTACGGTGGTTGTTTTTTTGTTGTATATATTGGTCTGTACAGTTGTGTTTAGGTCGTAGTGGTGTAGTCCCTCTAAGTGTTGTCTTCACTTATGAGGGTTGTACTCTCAGCCATTTAGGTCTGAGCTGTTGTTGTTTTTTAGTTTTTAAGTCTCAGGAGTTTGACTCCTGTTCTCGTCGAAGGGCACGACGGTGTTTCATTTGGTTATGTAGTGTCGGTCACTGCAGTCAGCCAGCCAACTTATTTGTCGTGCCCTTCTTGGGCGTGGTGCCCTTCGTGGGCAGTTTGTTCCGTTTGTAGCCTCAAAATTACTATAAAAAAGTAGAAGATACATTAGGAAAAGGTCTTTTTGATGTTATTATAAACAAATTATTTAATGTTGGACTTGACATAGATAATATTAGGGGACAAGGTTATGATAATGAGTCTAATATTAAAGGAAAACAGCAAGAAGTTCAAACAAGATTTCTAGATATTAATCCAATATCAGTTTACACTCCTTGTGGTTGTCATTGTCTTAATTTAGTTCTTTGTGATATCGCTAATTCTTGTAACAAAGCCAATTCTATTTTTGGAGTTTTACAACGTGTGTATTCACTATTTTCTTTTTCTACTACAAGATGGAAAATTTTACTAGAATGTGTACCTAATTTTACTCTTAAGTCGTTATCACAAACACATTTGGAAAAGTAGAATTGAGAATGTTAAAGCAATGAGATATCAAGCTCCACAAATTCAAGATGCTTAAAATCAAAGTGAAGCCGAATGATTAGCTAATTCAATTAATAAAAATTTGCAAGCTAATGATATGTGTATAGACGTATATAGCAATTTCATTGCTTTACTACAGAACCATTTTTTAAACGGTTTCCTTGCCTGAGAACATAGAGATGTATATAGAACCTAAGTTTATACAAAAACGCAATAATCATAGGAATAGATGATTTGATGATCATGTCGACAATGAAACACTCAAATCTCCACAAGAATCCTCTCAAATTGATTTATATATATATATAGTAGATCAAGGTATTATTTCATTTCAAAGTAGATTTGGCCAATTTACTTTGTATGACAAGATATTTGGCTTTCTTTTTAGTGTAGAGAAATTAAAGCCGCAAGATAATGACAAGTTACAAGAAAATTGTATTAATCTAGCAAATTTTCTAAAGCATAATGAGAAATCGGACATTGATGGACTAGACTTGTTTATGGAGTTAAAGGTTTTGAAAGAAATTTTACAAGTAGAAGTTAAGACTCCAATTTGTATACTTAATCAAATAAAAAAATTGGATTCATTTTCAAATGCTTTTGTTGCTTATTGAATACTATTAACGATTTCAATAAGCGGAAAGAAGTTTTTCAAAATCGAAATTAATAAAATCTTACTTAGGATCGACAATGGGTCAACAAAGATTAAATGGATTAGCAATTTTATCAATTGAAAAAGAAATGTTACAAGAAATTGATTAGGAAGATCTAATAAACAATTTAGCTTCTCAAAAAGCTAGAAGAATGTCAACAAGGTGGTGGTTGAGTTGGTAGAACTCTTTGACTAGTAATGACAAGGTCAAGGGTTCGAAGCCCACCGTTGCACTTTCCTTTTCACATTTTGTGGAATTTTTCTAGTCCCACTTATGGTGTGAATCTTTTCTCCATCATTTGCGGATGTTTTCCTCTTCCTCTTCCTCATCCCTTGTTGACGCTTGCTTGCTTGCAGGTGCTATGGTCTACCCTCTCACGAAGGCATGCTTAGACGCTAAGGTCCTACTATGGAGGGGTATGTCGACTCGTGGGTTTAAAGTCAGAGGTGCCAAAATGTCATGTGCTTCAATGAAAGATGTTAAGTTTCATTGCAGGTTGGTGTCCTTGATGTATGACTTGGGCTTCAAACATGCTAGAAATATACATGTACCCGAGATATGCAATGTATGCATTGTATTCTTTGATATGTTGAATCCAAACCCACAATACAAAAAACTAGAAGAATAAAATTTAATTAAACATATTTCAAAAGAATAAATAGCGAGTAGCAATGTTCTAACTTGTGGTATATGATAACATCAATTGAATTAAACAAAGAGCTTTGAGCCCAGCGGTTTGTTTTCCTCTTCCTTTTCTTTCACCCATTATCACTTTCTCCGCATTATGGCATACTTGTTTGATTTTTTTAGCTTTCGTGCAGGTAATCATGCCATACCACTAATAAGACTTTGGTTATAAATTTTGGCTCCTCAATTTGATCAGGTTCGACCTTATGCGCCTATCCTGTTTCCTTTTGCCTCGATTGTCTCTTCGGGTACGGCTTCTTAGATCCATTTATTTATCATTGGTTGAGACTTGAGAGCTTCGTGAATTGAGTTTTTTTTAAAGTGCACCTTACATGACTATGTACTACAATAGACAGTGCACAAAAGATTACAATTTAGGGATAATTACAAAAAGACTGTCTGGACTATCATAGTATTTCAAATCACGGTCTGGACTATTTTAATGTTCAATTTAATTAGTGTTTTTTGGACTAAATTGAACACAATAAACTACCGCCTTTTGGACTAAATTGCACACAATAAACTAACATCGTTAATGAATACCGTTTACAATCATCATTCTTTAACAAAAAATATTTTATCTAACTGTGAACACACTGCCCTGCATCATGGGTAGTGGTCTACCGGTCATAGTCTTGGTCGAATGATCAAGAAGTCGACGGTTCGAATCTCCCTAGATGCACCGGCATGAGTTTGGGGCATGTACATTCCTTGCTTATCATAGTGGAATTAATTTTTTTTTAAAACACACTTCCCTAATGTAATACAAACTTTTCCTTCACGATTCAATCAAATAACAATCACACCATAGCTCGCTTTTTCTCAAGACTCTTCAAGAAAGCATGCTTGCTCGATCAGATCTTCCCCATCGACTTCGGATTTCAAATCGATTTTGATTCTGGCGATAGCGACTTCGGGAGAATTTTTTAGGTATCTGATAGACAAATGCCTCACTGGTTGCGACGTGATCAACTAGAAGTCATACCACGGCAACTGTAAGTACGAGCTTCACAAATCCCGCAAGCATAACTGTCGTATAAGAAGCAACGCTAAGAAAGATGTCATCCGTTCGTATCCAATCTAGCTCTTTCTGGCTTTTCCTCTCCCGCGTCGTCGCCTTGATGCGTCTCTTCTGCCATTGCTGATGCTCTTTGTCTTCCTGTGAAAATAAAGAAATAGTTTCAGAGATCGACGAATGATGATGACGATCTGTACCCATGGATCATTTCGCTCAATATGCAAAATATCGGTTAAAATTTTTTTGGAACATGAGTGAGGAAATTCTGTTGGGTTGTGGAGCCTGATTAGATTATTGGGTTGGTCCAGTTTAGGAAGTCCATGATTTTGGCAGTGAGGTTTAGAGTTTCTATTTCCTAATTAGATAATTAGGGTTTAGATGTTACCCTATTTATGCACACACCTTGATTATTGTAATTGTATCCAACATCATAGTGAAGAAAACCCTGGCTTGGTAGTGCCCCCAGACGTAGTCACGGTGTAGTGACAAACTGGGTATCAAAGATTGGTGTCCTTGCATCGTTCCATTTATTTTCTCTCTGCATCGCTGCTTGCATGATCCTAACAACTGGTATCAGAGCTCGGGTTGTAGCAGTCATGTAGAGAGATGGATAACATCCAATGGAGTAATTTGATAGGTCGGATTTCGGGTTATGGAAGATGTAGATTGAGGATTACCTGTAAGGTAGTGAGTGGTACCTACCTGAAGACGGCAAGAGACTAGAGGGTATGAAAGACGGCGAGTGGGAGCTGTTGGATAGGAAGGCGATGAGCGCGGTTCGTTTATTATTGTCTAGAGACAAAGCATACCACACGGTTCGGGCAAAGGAGATGTTGGATCCGCGGACTGATTTAAAGAAGAATTTGTTATTAGTTAGACATCTAGACGAGGATGGTTATGGTATAACCTTTAGCTGCAGGAACTGGAAGATACCAAAGGAGCTAGGGTCATAGCTCAAGGAAAGAAGAATTTGTTACTAGTTGGGCAGCAGGATGAAGACGGGTTTGATGTAATCTTCAGCTGCAAGAACTGGTAGATAACAAAGGGATCTAGGTTGATAGCTCAAGGAAAGAAGGAAGGAACGTTGTACATGATGAGGAGCTTTCGGAACGGCATTGCTAGTTCAGGTGGGAGCAATGATGCGGATTCGTGGCACTGTTGTTGTGGTCACATGAATCAGAAAGTTTCGCAGAGTGGTAAAACTTTGAAGAGGAAGAAGTTGAAGTTGTGCAATGCTTCAACGGAGTTCAAGACGTGAGCTGAAAGCTTGGCACTTCCTCCTGAATAGGTTGTTCAAGACGAAGACAATTACGATTGGAATCAGTCTCCATGTGGGAGATTGTTGGGTTGTGGAGCCCGATTAGATTATTGGGATGGTCCAGTTTAGAAAGTCTATTACTTTGGTAGTGAGGTTTAGGGTTTCTATTTCCTAATTAGATAAATAGGGTTTAGATGTTACCCTATTTATACCCACCTTGATTATTGTAATTGTATCCAACATCATAGTGAAGAAAACCCTGGTTTGGTAGTGCCCCCAGACGTAGTCACGGTGTAGTGACGAATTGGGTATCAAAGTTTGGTGTCCTCGCATCATTCCATTTATTTTTCTCTCTGTATCGCTGCTTGCGCGATCCTAACAAATTCGTAGTGTAATTTGATTGAATCTTGAATAGAAAAGTTTTTATTACATTAGGGCAATGTGTTCATAGTTAAATTAAATAACTTTGATTAAATAGTAATAATAATTGATTAACGTTGTTAGTTTATTGTGTACAATTTAATGTCTAAAATCTAAATTAAAAATTGAATTAGTCCAAACCGCAATTTGAAATGATGTGATAGTTCAGATAGCCTTTTTTGTAATTTTCCTAAAATTTATTGAAGAATGAAGCATATTGATGTGAGATAATGAAGCATATTGATGTGAGATATCACTATACTCGAGATGTTATCGCTCATGGTATACTGATAATCGCGTTGATATAGTAACTACTACTAAAGTTTGAGCTTTACTCAAGTTTCAAGGTTGTTTGAAGTTGTTTACTCCAAGACCTTTACGGCGCACCGTGGATATTAAACTGGGATTGTGTTTGTTGATTCTTCATTTGCTACGAGAAGGGAATTCCTCTGAAGGTGAAGATTGTTGATATTATGATCCGAATTTTATGAGTGTGGTCGACCCATGCGAAATAGGATTTTATGGAGTAGATTTTATCAATTGTAGATCTTATGTATACCTCTTGTATGCCACATGGATAATGAGACGTTTCATTATAAATCTCGTGCGTTTGTAAACACTTTCCTAACATAATAAAACTTTGCCATTGTACACCTGTAATTTTTCCCGCAAGGATTCTCCAATTATAATCTTATGTTTCTTGTCTCAATGTATTTTACTATTTGAATGTCGATTTCCAACAAATAAACATAATGTTGAGAACCAAACTGTTTGTTTCTTGGTGAGATGCATTTGCACTTTTATACGTGTTCAAGTTAGTAAAAGATGAAGTGGATTTGGGATTTAAAGATTTAAAGCTTGTTAATATTGCTTTTTTAGCCAAACAAGCTTGGAGGCTGTATAAGAATCCAAATCTTCTGTTAAGTCAAGTATTGAAAGGTCGGTATTATTATGAGACTGATATCTTCAATGCATTTATTGGTTCTCGGCCTTCCAAGTGCTGGAGAAGTATTCTTAGTGCAGTTGATTCGCTAAGGGCTGGGTGTGACATTGACCTTGAAGGGTCTTTGTTTTGGAAGTATTCTAGCTCCTAGGACTATGATGTACGTAGTGGATATCAGCTGGCTGTAAATATCAAGAACCAGAATGAGGAGAATAAGGGTGAAGTCTCTAACCCTTCCCCGAATTAAAGCTTTTTGGAAACAATTTTGGAAGTTACCCATACCAAGGAAGGTGAAATTTTTTGGATGGCGATGTTACCACAATGGTTTAGATGTGGGTAACAATTTGTATATAAGGAAGGTTCCGACCGCAGTTAACTGTCCCATTTGTAACTTTGTAATTGAAACTGAAGATGATATCTTCCTTTAATGTTGGTGGCCAAAGTCAATCTGGGACAGTCTAAACATTATAGGATGGAAAGCAGTGGAGAACTGTTCCTGTATGGCAGATGTCATCTTCTTCTTATGCTCAAATTGTAATGTTCAGCAAGCCTCAATCTGTCTTGTAGGCCTTTGGTACATTTGGTTCATGCGAAACAAAGTGAAACATGGAGATGACTGTACTACACCGGCAGAAGCGGTTGCTAGGATCTTATCTTTGGCAGCAGAGTTTAGGAAAGCAAGTAAAGATGCCACAAACAGACACCTATGTTTTTTAGATTTCGAATGGAAACTGTTAATTTATATAGCCCATGGAGGGGCTTTGAACAATGTGCCTGCAGGCATGCACTCCAACAATGAACAAGGCCCAAGAGCACATCCACAAGTTGGTACATGTGTTAAAGGGTGAGGGTTCAATCCCCACCAACAACCTGCAAGCTTCCCCAATATTCATGCCATGTGCTGGGCCATAGTTGCCATATCAAGCCATGTGCTCTTGGGCCTTGTTCATGGTTGGAGTGCATGCCTGCAGGCACATTGTTCAAAGCCCCTCCATGGGCTATATAAATTAACATAAAGTGCACTTTATGTTAATTTATATAGCGAGGACTTCGCTGATATGGTAGCCGTGACTGGGCTACCGAACATAGGCCTGCAGGCATGTACTCCAACCCACACTCAAGGCCCAACTGCACATGGCTTGCTCACATGGTTAGCATGTACCCTTCAAGGTCATGTTAAAGGGTGGATGTCATGGGTTCAATCCCTGCCACCAACAACCCGCTCAAGTCCCAAATTTAACCTAGTTATGTTCATCATATTGCCAAATTCATAAATTTTCATCCTTAAATGTCCCAAAAACATGAATTAGAAAATAAATGTATGCAAATTTGATGCAAAAGTCAATAAATTTAAAATTGAAAAAAAATAATTTCATACTTAACTTGAAATAAAGCGCTAGTCCAAATAATATTTTTATAACTTTTCCTAAAAGAAATGGGTCAGGTTGACCAGTAGTGATGAATTAAAGAAATAAAAATAATAAAACCCTATTAATTAATACTAATAATAATAATAATACCCTAAATTGATTTTAACCCATTTGGGCCAAGCCTACTCCGCTAAAGCCCAATCTACTCATTATCACTCCAAACTTACACTTTTCGTTGTCGCTTCATTCTTCTCCATTAGGCGAGTATGTTTCACGGCGTCTATCTCCGCTAGAACGCCGCCGGCATCTCCTTCTCAAGTAAAGGACTATGGACGCCACCACCTCTGTTTTCCTTCACTCCAAAACTACTCTTCCTCGATTTGGTCCTAGTCGAGGCTGCCAGGCACAATCACATTCTGTCATGCATTTTCACAAACAGTGATCTTGCTGTTTTCTAATTCAAAATTCGGTCCAGCTACGAAGAACTACGCTTTTGAAATCATCTTTCAGGAAGCCTCTGTTGCCCTTAAGATCAAGAAGCTGCCCACGGGCCTTTCCTGCACTTAGATCCTCATATCGGATGTTGCTGCGACTTCGGGATCACCTACTTTGCCGCTGCTAGAAAAGGTCAGGGTTATTTCTTTCGAGTCGTTTAAACAAAGCTTGCTTGGGTTCACTCCTTTTGATGCCTGCAAATGGGCCGGGATACTCTCCGTTGCAATCGCAGCTACGAAATGGGTGGTGGCTCTACTCTTTAATCCTTTCTTCTGGATGTATTTCAGCTGGACTTGGATGTTTTGGCTCTCTCTGGGAGCACTTTCCATTGGGATTTATGGTTTGTATTGCCTCCGAAAGCATTATATTGGGCAAGCTAATATCTTTGAGCAATTGGCCACTGTTACTTCCACCATTACATGGCTAACTTTAGTCCCCCTAGGTTTTTTCAATGGTTTCCTTGAAGGTTGGCCTTTGGTGTTCTTCTTGATCTACCATTATTTCTTCTTTCTCAGTGCTACTGTAAGGAAACGTCAATATGGTGATTATTACACCAGACAGCATCACCCTAAATGGGATGTGAGATTACCTGCCTGGTATCGGCTTCTGTTCTGTGGTGCTGTCATGGGTGGGCATTGGCTCGCTGCATTTGAGGCGCCAGAATTGCACTTAATTCCAGGAGGTTGGAGGATAAATACTGGCATTTGGGTTCTTATAATGTTTGTGATTTTCACACATTACTATGCCACAGTATTCCTCGCTAAGTACGTTGATAATACTGCCGAATCCACTGTTGTTGTCCGATTTGGGCCATATCGATCAATCAGACATCTTATATATGCATCTACAATGCTTTTGTTTGTGAGTTACTTTGTGGCACTCAGGGCACCACTTAGTATGATATATGTTATTGCAGTATGTTTGTTGTATTATGGGCAGAAAGCAAAGCTGGAGGAAAATTTAATGTTAGAGACATTTGGAGATGGTTACAAAGAATACATGAACAAGGTGAAGTGCAAATTCCTTCCTTTCATTTATTAGTCAGAGTCCAGGTACGCTCCTGCTGATTTTGGTGCACCATCATGCCGTTTGTATCGTCTAGTTTACCTATAGAAGACACCCCCTGCCAAACATGGGTATTTTGTATCAATTAACTTATCTTGTATTATCAATGATACCAATTTTAAATTTATTGATGAAACCCCAGTGGCTCTTGATTTGCATCCATTATCATTTGTGTTTATCATAAGCTAGAAAGCACGCCTTCTGAATTTGTTGGGTTTTGATATAACGTCATGTCCTCCTTGTACACTTACATAGCATCATACTTTGATTACAACCTCAACTTAACTTTACTTATTTGACCTTATTTTTAGGTCAAATAAGTAAAGTTAAGTTAATTTATGCTAAGTTAAGTCAACTTGAGCAAGGACTAAGAGCTAAATTTACTTTAAGTCATGTTACATTAATACAAAATTCAAAAATTCATAATGTGTGTCTATTGGACATTATTTTGGCATTACATTGCACAATTTTATTCGCATTCCTGAGCTCAAGTTATTGATTTTATCGAATGACGGAGTGGATGAGATAGGTTATTTTGACTTATACGACCCCGTCGAAATGACCAAGTGATTCATAGCGTCTCAAATTATGCAAATTGATCCGGACGAGGGACCCGAATCTATTTCGGATATTTATTTCTTATGTTACATATATTTAAATTCGTATTGAAAACCTTAATTGTAATGTTATATTATGAAAAAAAAAATGTTATGTTTTACGGTTATGTGCTTCTTGCGTCTGAATTATATAACTTATCTTTATTTTAATTAAAATTAGTTTAATTTTGTTTTATAATTATAGTAATGTATTTAATAAGTAATATAAAAAGAAAATTAGCATTGTAAAAAGTTAGAGTGCGGTTCAGGTAAAACCCACCATTATATATGAAAACTAAAAATCGGATTTCAAGTTGACACGTGTTCAATTTCAATGAAATCTCGAATATAATGCGAAGGGGCATTATAGTCATTTCACATATCATAAATTTCAAATTAGACTTAAATTGGAATGATCAGACTTAACTTGGAATGATGAGACTTGACTTTGAATGATCAGACTTACAATAGTAATATCCAGACTTAAACAACAATATCCAAACTTAACTTGCAACGATCAGACTTAAAACAGCAATATCCAGACTTAAACAACAATATCCAGACTTAACTTGCAATGATCAGATTTAACTTGGAATGATCTGACTTAATAATCTGACTTAAAACAACAATATCCAGACTTAAACAGCAATATCCAGACTTAACTTGCAATGATCAAACTTAACTTGCAGTGATCAGACTTAACTGGGAATGATCATACTTAATAATCAGACTTAAAACAACAATATCCATACTTAAACAGTAATATCCAGACTTAACTTACGATGATCGGACTTAACTTGGAATGACCATAATCAGACTTAAAACAACAATATCCATACTTAAAAGCAATATCCAAACTTAACTTGCAATGATCAGACTTAACTTGCAATGATCAGACTTAATAATTAGAATTAATTGGGATGATCAGACTTAACTTGGAATGATCAGGCTTAAAACAGACATATCCAGACTTAAACAGCAATATCCAGACTTAAAACAGTAATATCCAGACTTAAAACATCAATATCCAGACTGAAACGATAATATCTAGACTTAATACAGTAATAGACTTAAACAGCAATATCCATACTTAAAATAGCAATATCCAGACTTAAACCAGTAATATCCAGACTTAAACAACAATATCTAGATTTTTTTTTGATTGGCAGCATTCAGTGAAGAAAAAGGCGAAAGGCGAGCAAAGGCAATATGTGCAATATCGCCTAGGCGAGAGGCGAAAGACGAACACCTTTTGGATCAAGGCGATCCTTTGTGTATTTCTTTCTTTATAGGCCAAAATAGTGTCATTCTAAAGCTATCTAATTAAGAATTTTTGAACTATATTATTCATATAGAAATTCAAAGCCTCAAACTTGCCTACTGTATAGAAATTTAAATATTTATTACTATTTTTATTTATATATATTTACTTAGTAGTTGTTTTTGTTATTGATATAGAAGTTTGTATATGGAAAAGATCAGGTGAGAAGTGACTATTTTTGTGAGAAATGAGAATTAAATCTAGACATTCATTTTGTATAATTAACACACCAGATTAAACGTAAATAATAATACAAAACTGTCTAATTAATCTTATTAAATTGAAATTAGGGGCAAATTAGTCATGTTCTTAATTTCTTCTACTTCGATCCATGGACAAACCCACAAATCCATCGCCGCGGCGATTTTCCGATCTCACTTCCCTCGCCAGGATCGCGTACCTCGACGCTCTTTCTCAGGAAATCGAGAAGAAGCTTCAGCGAGTAAGTTGCATTTTGTATGTCTCTCTCTCTCTCTTTGTCGTCGAAATTCCATCGCTGCTTGATGTGCGTTTTTACCGGTTGGATTTCTGTTCGGACAATTCGGTAAAGATCCTACGCTGTTTAGGTTTCGGATTAGCGAGATAGGAGGAATTGGATGGTTTTTAAGTCAATGATACATGGATATGTCGATGATGTCAAAACTGTTGTCGATGATGCTGCTGTTGATTTTTACTTTCATGCGTCGGAATTTGTTAGGCTACTTTAGAGTCGAGTTTACTGTAATAAAAGCTGGGAAATTTTACTGCATGTTGAAGGCGGGAATCAGACCTTAGATGGGTCTCCTCTGGCTTTTAAGGTGTACCCAGGTATCATATTTTTGCCAGACATTGTATTCTTTTTTGTTATGATGTTTTTTGTTTTTAATTTGTGTTTGATTTTTCAATATGATAGGCACTCATGTCAGAGAATATGAAGGCTCCTGCGAGATGAAGGTTTGTTTGGGTTGTCCGACTAGCTACAATGTATGGCTGCGCAGATGGAGGCGTCTTTTGATTCTACGTGATAGTTGTGGTCTGTGGAAGAAGCAGAAGATGGCTGGATAGCTAGCTGGATTTGTTACTTCCTTGCAAACTTGTGGTAATAGGATTTTTGTGTACAGGTTATGTGCAGGGAGAATCTTCAAGAGAGAAAGGAGATTCTGCATAGTTTGTAGTACTCTTATTTTATAATTCAACTAGCTGCTGAGCTTGTTGTGATCTGTTACTCCATTGTAAAACCATGGCCTTTAATCTACACCCATGTATCTTGATGAAATTAATAAACAGTGTGATTTAGCTCAAGCTCAAACTTAGCGAACTTGTGAGCTTCATTAGAGAATGTTATTCCTTGCGAAACACGGAGATGTTAATTTTGCTTGACTTGATAAAACATGCATCATATGACTTTGTAATTCGTTGATTTACATTCAGGATTCATATCAATAAACTTCTCGTATTTTTTTATCGTGATGCTACGGATTATGATCGTGACGCTACGGATTATGATCGTGACGATACAGATTATGATCGTGATGCTACGGATTATGATCTTGACGCTACGGATTATGATCGTGATGATACGGATTATGATCGTGATGCTACGGATTATGATCGTGACGCTACGGATTATGATTGTGATGCTACAGATTATGATAGAGATGCTACGGATTATAAACACCCTGTGTGCTACACATGAGCAACATACATTGCCCTGAATCTAATTATTACATTAAAAGAGGTTGAACAACATACTAGCCAATTTAGGTAGTACATAACATCTTCAGTACAAAGTAGAGATAATATTCAACAAACGTAATTTTTCAAAGTAATAGCCTGACAGACTGCTGTGGTAGACCATTGTTGTTATTAGATCTCATCAGATGAGCATTGGGGAAGCCACCAACAGGTAAATTTTGCATTGGACCTTGGACCAAAGAGCTTTGCCCCAGAACTACAGATCAGAACTACAGATCGCTTATTAAGCCAAGGATATGCAGCCATTAACTTGTTCATTGTTGTCAAGTTTGTCGGGGGACCACGAGCATTTGCTAGCTGCTCCATTTCCTGAGGTTGTTGCATGTGAAGCTTTGTGGCACTATATCGACATGGAAATCGTTTCAAGGCCTCTGCAAAAAAAATTAACAGGTCATAATCAATTACAGAACAAATAACAATGTCAAAGAATACATTGCAGAGTCGAATTGGGTAAAACAAGTAAACTCATTATGAGTTCCGTTCAAAAGCCCCAAACAAATCGGCGAGAATAGGAGAAAATATGAGATATGCATTATGATACGTATTTTGGGTTCATAATACGTAATATTTAAAAGATACATCGTAGCAGGTCAATCAATCATAATACGTAGCAGTGATATCATAATACGTAGCATATCAATCATAATACGTAGCAGTGATATCATAATTCGTAATTGAGCAAATGATTCGTAGTGTGCATCTCCAAATGATACGTAGCACCCCAAATGATTCGTAGCAGAATCAATCATAATACGTAGAACCCTGAATGAATACTACTACCAAAATTATGATACATATTATGAACAAATACTACGAATTATGAACATCTACTACCACAATTTTACTTGTCCACCCCAAATACAAATACTACGGATTATGAACAAATACAATGTACCAATTACGAGATACGTATTATGAACAAATACTACGGATTATGCTACGATTTTTAATAGGGTTGTCGAGTAAAAGCATTCAAACCCTAGAACGTAAATAGGAAACATACCGCATACAAGGTTCGATTTCTTTGGCGACTGATCGTCCATGGTTGTCGACTTACAGGTTATGGGTTTCGCAGGTGAGGGTCACCAGATTTCGGAAATCGATTCGGTTCGACGACGACGATTGCAACCGCACTGCCGCCGCCAGTTTTCGGAAATCGATTCGTTTCGCCAAGCTCTGTTGACGTTGATGCTAATCTCGTCGTTGTTGTCGACTTCGATGATGATGAGAGGGTTTCGGACCGCCGCAGCCAGCAGCAGCATACGAAGAAGATCGCACTGCCAAAACGAGATGAAATTGGAAATCAGATTGGGAGGGTTTGGATGTGCGATTGAGTTTTAAGAAATTAAAATCGGACTAATTTGCCCCTAAATTGAAATTTAGTCAGTAATTAGGCAGTTATTTAAGATTTAATCCGGATCGTAGATTACACAAGATGTATGGTCCTAATTAATTCTTATTTCTCACCTAATATGAACTTCTCACAGGATCTCAACCCGTTTGTATATATGTAATTTCTTTTGTATTCTGATTTCTATTTTTATTATATTTCCTTAAACTTGAAATAGAATGCTTTCATTATTTCATTGGGCAGAAATTTCTTTCAAAATATTTTTTTATTAACAAGGAAATATATGACAATTATATTTATATATCTTAAATTTGAAATAGAATGCTCTTATGGATGATTTTGGAGTAATATGAAAAGTTGTATTATAAATGGGGTATAAGTGTAATATTATAAACCTAAAGGAGTCATGTGATATAAAAACAACAAAAAATACTAGGGGTGGGCGCGTTGCGGGTTGGTGCGGTTTAAGGGTAAATCCGCAACCGCACCGCATAATCTGGTTTGGAAATTTTTAAACCGCAAACCGCATTACAAAAGTAAAAACCAAATATGCACCGCACCAAATTATGTGGTGCGGTGCGGTGCGGTTTGGTTTAAAAACCGCATTACAAAAGTTTAAAACTTATATGCTTCTGCTACAATTATTTGACTTGTTTACCTACAACAACAAAGCTTCAAACATTAAAATCGGATGTTATAAACAATCCTAAAACATTCAAATGACAAAAAATGTACAAATCAAACCCTAAACATAAGAGCCAACCAAAATTTAATTAAATTTTGTGTTTTGGGCATGGGGTTGGGCTTGAAATTATATGATTTGTTTTTTAAACGTATTAATTTTGATTATTTAGTTATTTAATTATTAGATTATTTAATAATTTAATAATTAATTATATATGCGGTGCGGTGCGGTTTAAACCGGGTTGTTTAAGATAAAGTACCGTTTCCGCACCGCTTTATTTGGTTGCGGTGCGGTTTTTGACAAATAGGTTTTTTCCAAAAGCTGTGCGGTTAACCGAACACGCTTTTGGGGTGCGGAGCGGGCGGTTTTTACATGCGGAGCGGTTTTTGCCCACCCCTAAAAAATACTGTTCATCTCCTTCTTCCCCAAGGAGAAAACCCTAAATCAGCCGCAGCCCGCCATGAACTGAACTCTGTTCAGTCGCTGATCTGGGTTAACAGTGAAAAAAACTCATTTCAGCCGAAAGGCGCTCGCCTTTCGGACTCCGCCCGCCTGAAGCCCTCAAAGGCGATTTGATGGTCGCCCGGTCGCCTAGGCGAGAGGCGAGCGCCTACGCGTCACCTTTTTCTTCACTGGCAGCAATATCCAGACTTAAACAGTAATATGCAGACTTAAAACAGTAATATCCATACTTAAGTTAAGTCTGGATATTACTATGTAAATTTTTAGGACGATTATACCATCGCATCTGTTATGTATTTTTAAATAAGTCTATTTTAATTTTTATTATTCATAAAAAGCGCCCCGAATTACAATTGGTCGAAATTTACACGTGGCAATATTTTATTGGATTTTTAGTTTTTATTTATAACCCTGGTTTTTATTTGATCCGTTTTCAAAAAGTTAAATACTTTCTTTATAATTAAAGTAATAGAAATTATAAAGCATAACGAATGAAATAATCAAAATAGGTTTACTTATAAATATAATTTTAAAGCACATTTTAATTTGATAATTGAATCAACATGAAACAATTAATATGCATCTCCACAAGCAGAGTCAAATTCGATATCTTTGACTTTTCAATATGTAAGTTTGAACATGCAAGTGACACATGTTTCAGCCCTATAATAACTTGGAAGATGCAATTTTAAAAGTACAGATTGAGTTCTCATGCTCTCGAAATATAAAGAGATTTTCATTTAAGTGCTCCTCGAATATCTTATATTTAGTATTAAGTTCTTGGTTAAGATTTTTTTTTGATAAAAAGTTATTTGTTAAGAAATTGATGCAAGAGTTATTGAGCTTATCTTTTGTTAAATGTTAGGAACTTCATTTAATATGACATGAAACCATTTCTTTGTTTCTATTTTGTAACATCTCAAATTCTGTTTCGCATCATTTGAGAGTTCTGTGTGTACAAGCTTGATAAATTAGCCTATTAACTCTCATGTCACCAATCTACCATAGTCTTTTGTGATAAAATCTAGGTTGTGATGACCTAGTGGAGGGCGGTGGTGTAATATTGATCTTAAATTGCTTGGGTATTTTATTTGGGCTTGTGAAAGTTGGAATCATTGGATTAGTGGAATTCTATGTGTTTGAATGTGCAGGGGAAATTAACGGAGGGAAAGATACTTATTTTCTGTTACTGATATTTGAGCTTCAAATGGAACGGTGTCGTTCGGTTCTCAGCTGTGCGTTTCGCCTAAGCTGGATATCCGACTTACTCGGAACGGCTTCGTTTGATATGTGGCTGGCGTGCTTCGACGTCGTTTTGTCCAATGGATACAAAACAGAAGATCTGCGCCTGGGTTTCCTCTCTCAAATCTCTGGAAACACAATTTAGGGTTCTTAAAGAAATCAGAATTGGGGCTTTTTGCGTCGAGTAGAAATTGATTGTTCGGTCGGTTGTAATAGCTTCGCATTAGTCTATTGATTGTATTCTGTACATTAATTGATTACATAAGCTCAATAATACATCCTCATTTTGGTGCTGGAGTAGGGGAACAAGTCCCCGAACCAGGGTAAATCCTTTTGTCATTGTTTCGTAGTTGTTAGTTCGTGTTGTTCCATCATTTCGATTGTCGATCCACATCCCCATCTCTACAATTGGTATCAAGAGCTTTGAATATCGGAGTGATGGCCATGGTGACTTCGGCTTCTGGCGTTAGCGTATGAGGGCAATTCTGGTTCAGATGAAGGTCGTGAAGGCCCTGGACGGCGAGAAGGATTTCCCGGCGACGATGACCCAAGACGAGAAGGAGGAAGCCCAAGAATTGGCTTGTAGCACCATTATTCTTCACTTAAGTGATAAAGTCTTGCGAGAGGTGTCCAAGGAGAAGACTGCAGCTAAGGTGTGGTTAAAGCTTGAATCCCTCTACATGACGAAGACTCTGACCAACAAAATCTACATAAAAGGTAAACTTTTTGGATTCAAGATTAGTGAAGATAAAGACCTTGATGAACAACTGGATGAGTTTTCAAAAATCATTCGTGATTTGGAGAATATAGAAGTAAAAGTGGATGATGAGGATCAAGCCATCATGCTGCTAAATACTCTACCTAGTTCTATAGCAGTGAAATATGGATCATGCGTGATTTTGTTGAGACTATGAAATATGGAAGGGAATCCTTGACTTTTGAAGAGGTTCTCACTTCCCTTAAGTCAAAACAAATGGATGCTGGTTCATCAAAGGGTGCAGCAGAAGGGTTATCAGTTCAAAGGAAATTTAACTAGAAGAACTACAACAAGAAAGGATCAAAAGGCAACTTCAAGCAAAAATCTCAGCAAGGTGGACAACAGTCTCCCAACACAAAGAAGCTGAAGTGTTTTTTCTGCCATAAAGAGGCCATTTTAAAAGGGATTGTCCTGAAAGAAAAAAGCAAAATGGTGATAAAGGAGGTGATAAGGCTGAGGCAGCAAAGGTGGAAGAGGGCTATGAAAGTGATGATGTTCTTGTGGCCACAAATGCCGCAGATGGGAGTCACTGGATCCTTGACAGTGGCTGCTCTTATCACATGACTCCCAACAAGGCTTGGATGCATGATTTCAAGGAGTTGGATGGAGGCATGGTGCTGCTGGGTAATGACAAAGCATGCATGATGCAAGGAGCTGGATCTATAAAGCTCAAAACTACTGATGGCCAAGAAGCAGTCCTCCATGATGTCAGGTATGTTCCTGATCTTAAAAGGAACTTAATCTCCTTAGGCACTTTAGATAAGATTGGATGTGTTTAAAGCTGAAAAGGGCATAATGAAAATAACCATGGGATCCTTAGTAGTAATGAAATGTAAGAGGTCAAATGGTGTATATGTCTTTCTTGGAAATACTGTGACAGAGTCAGCCTCAAATGCAACTGAACAAATGCATGGTAAAATGAATTTATGGTACTTAAGGTTAGGACATGTTAGTGAACTTGGCCTTAAGAAACTGCATGAACATGGCTATCTTGGAAATGATTGTTTTGGTAAACTGAAGTTTTGTGAAAACTGTATACTTGGTAAATCTAACAAAGTTAGTTTTAGCAAAGGTATACATAGAACAACCGATAAACTTGAATATATACATTCAGACCTTTGGGGTCCTTCTAGAGTTCCTTCACATGCTGGTAGGAGGTATTTTGTGACTTTTATTGATGATTTTACTAGAAGGGTATGGATATATATTTTAAAGTTGAAAAGTGATGTTCTAACGGTGTTTAAAGAATGGAAAGCTTTAGTTGAGAACCCGACAGGTAAAAAGATCAAGAGGATGAGAACAGATAATGGGCTTGAGTATTTATCAACTGAGTTTATAAATGTGTGTAAGGAAGCTGGGATTTCTAAGCATCATACAGTGGCAGGTACCCCTCAGCAAAATGGACTTGCTGAGAGGTACAATAGAACAATTCTGGAGAGGGTGAGATGTATGCTTATTCAGGCTGGGTTACCTAAGGTTTTCTGGGCCAAGGCAGCAAATACAGCGTGTTATTTAATCAACAGATGCCCATCCTCTGCCATAGAGTTCAAAACACCAATGCAGATGTGGAGTGATCATCCAGAAGATTACAATAGACTCAAGGTGTTTGGATGTGCAGTTTATGCTCACAACAGACAGGATAAGTTGGATTCAAGGGCCTTAAAGTGTTTATTTCTTGGATATCCGGATGGAGTAAAAGGCTACAAAGTGTGGTGCTTAGAAAACATTGGGAAGAAATCAATTATTAGCTGGGATGTTGTGTTCAATGAGGCCATTTTCCCTTATAAGGATAAGAGTGAACATTCTGATTAGTTAAATAAGAAACCTGATGAAAGTGAGAAAGTCCACATTGAGGTGGAGTGTCCAGCAAAGGTAAAGAGAGAGTGACTGAGCAACAACAAGTAGAGGATGCCAGAAATTCTGATAGCAGTGATGAAACACAAGAAGAGGAATAGGCTGGTAATCAAGAGGACCTCAGAAATTACATGCTTACAAGGGATAGACCAAGGAGGACCATCATGCTTACGGTAAGATTTGGGATGGACAACATGGTTGCCTTTGCCTTCAATACTGCAGAAAAAATTGCCGATGAGGAACCAGTTTCATATCAGGATGTTGTTCATTCTGCTGATAAAGACATGTGGATCAATGCTATGAATGAGGAGATGGATTCTCTATTGAAAAATAATACTTTGGAACTTGTGGATAGACCAAAGGGGCAGAGGCTAGTTGGAAGCAAGTGGATATTCAAGAAAAAGGAGGGAATACCTGGTGTGGAGAAACCAAGGCTAAAAGCCAGACTTGTGGCCAAGGGGTTCACACAGAAAGAAGGTATAGACTTTATAGAAATATTCAGTCCAGTAGTCTAGCACAGATCTATCAGAGTTATTTTAGTAATTGTTGCAAAGTATGGCTTGTATCTAGAACAGTTAGATGTGAAGACTGCATTTCTTCATGGAAAATTGGATGAGACTATATATATGAGGCAGCCAGATGGATTTGTGATTGGAAATAAAGAAGAGAAAGTCTGTTTGCTCAAGAAATCTTTATATGGTCTGAAACAGTCTCAAAGACAGTGGTACAGAAGGTTTGATGAATTTATGATCAAACAATGGTATCTGAGATCAGCCTATGACTGGTGCATATATGTGACCGAAGAGGAAAATCAGAATGAAAGGGTTTATTTACTCTTATATTTTGATTATATGTTGATAGCAAGCAAAAATTTTAATCAGATAAAGAGGTTGAAGGAGCAGCTCAATTCAAATTTTGAGATGAAGGATCTTGGACCTCCAAAGAAAATACTTGGTATGCAAATATTGAGGAATATGGAGCAGGGAACTTTGTTTTTAAACCAGCTGGGTTATATTGAAAAGGTTCTTACAAAATTTGGAATGGCAAATGCAAAGTCAGTTTTGACACCTATTGCTCAACATTTTAGGCTTCATAAGGACCAGAGTCCTCAGTCTGAGAAAGATATCAGTTATATGCAGGAAGTTCCTTACTCTAGTTCAGTTGGGTCTCTATTGTATGCAATGGTGTGTACTAGACCAGACCTAGCTCACTCAGTCAGTTTGGTAAGTAGGTTCATGGCAAACCCAGGTAAGGACCACTAGGCTGCTGTGAAATGGATCCTAAGGTACCTAAGGGGAAGCACTGGAATTGGTTTTAAATATGGTGGAGCAGATCAAGGTGGAGCTGATAAGGAGGCAGATATGATTATGGGATACTGTGACTCAGATTATGCTGCAAGCATAGATACAAGGAAATCTCAATCTGGTATGGTTTTTACAGTGTTTGGGACTGCAGTCAGTTGAAAAGCAACCTTACAACCAGTTGTGGCTTTGTCCACAACTGAAGTAGAATATATTGCCATAACTGAGGCAGTTAAGGAAGCATTGTTGCTAAGAGGCTTGCTGGGAGAATTGGAATTTGAACAAAAGAGAGTCAAGGTATTCTGTGATAACCAAGGAGAAGTTCACCTATCTAAACATCAAGTCTTCCATGAAAGGTCTAAACACATTGATATAAAACTACACTTTGTCAGGGATACTGTAGAATTAGGGGAAGTGGGCATTGAGAAAATCTCAACTGAGAATAATCCTGCAGATATGTTAACAAAGGCTGTTACTTGGGAGAAGTTCAAGCTTTGCTTGGATTTACTCCAAGTTAGTGTTAACTAATTTGCAGGGCAACCAAGATGAGGAAGGACATTTAAAGCTATTCGAAGATCAAGGTGGAGATTGAAATATTGATCTTGAATTGCTTGGGTATTTTATTTGGGCTTGTGGAAGTTGGAATCATTGGATTAGTGGAATTCTATGTGTTTGAATGTGCAGGGGAAATTAACGGAGGGAAAGACAGTTATTTTCTGTTACTGATAGTTGAGCTCCAAATGGAACGGTGTCGTTTGGTTCTCAGTTGTGCGTTTCGCCTAAGCTGGATATCCGACTTACTCGGACCGGCTTCGTTTGATATGTGGCTGGCGTGCTTCGACGTCGTTTTGTCCAATGGATACAAAACAGAAGATCCGCGCCTGGGTTTCCTCTCTCGAATCTCTGGAAACACAATTTAGGGTTCTTGAAGAAATCAGAATTGGGGCTTTTCGCGTCGAGTAGAAATTGGTCGTTCGGTCGGTTGTAATAGCTTCGCAATAGTCTACTGATTGTATTCTGTACATTGATTGATTCCATAAGCTCAATAATACGTCCTCATTTTGGTGCTGGAGTAGGGGAACAAGTCTCCGAACCAGGGTAAATCCTTTTGTCATTGTTTCGTAGTTGTTAGTTCGTGTTGTTCCATCATTTCGATTGTCGATCCGTATCCTTATCTCTACAGGTGGCATGCTAGTTAGGACAAACTATGCTTATAACGACTTGGATCGGTTACTCCGGTCGTGTCATTATATGTTTAACACGGTAATTACTGGATTTATTGTATCTTTATCTGGCATTTGGCTGTGATTTTGAGACTAACGAATCGGATTCTTGATTTTGGTGGCTAGAAATTGGGATGGAAAGAAAGCTGTGGGAACAGGGAAAGACTCATAGTGAAGTTACAAGGATAGCAATCAAAGAAAGAACAAAAACTTTAGACCAGCATACATAAAAACCAAGACAAGTTGTTTACGTACCACTCGTAGCATCAGGCCCCATTGTTGGGTTAAAAGTTCACTGCAGATCGATGGATCTTTTTGGAAACTTGTGGTGGGTACAAAGTGAAAAAAATCATGGCACATTCTTGTAGTGGTGCATGGGAACTGACCACCGATTAATCATCTGGTTCTGAATGGTGCGGGCTAACCAAAGAAATTTCCACTCTTGATGGCATCTTCATTTGCATTTCCAAGAGCGGCCTCGTTCAGGTACTTCTCTGCCAATTGGACCCTCTTGACATTATCCTGCTCTTGCACAAGCATGTTTCCATACTCAAGGAGCTTCTCAAGTGTCATTTTGGGCTGCTCGAAAGTTGGGGGTCCATCCTTAGAGTTCACAAGCTTCTTGCCAATTTCGTTAACTCCAATTCCAGATATCCATTTCCTCACTTCATCATCATACACACGGGCTCTGAGGGCACCAAAAAAGTCTGCACCATATTGGAGAAATCGTCTCAGTCAGTTTAAGCTAAACTAAACAGGGAGAAGAAAGAAGAAATATATTATGCTTAATTACCGATGGACTGGCCAGGGAAGGTATCGACAATCTTTACAACATCCTCCTGGGCAATATTATCAGTCCTAAATATCCCAATGCAGACACCAATTCGATCTTCTCTAGTTGGAGCCCAGTAAAACTTCTCCATACGTCCATCACGGATAAGAGGTGCATATAGAGTCGAAAAGTCATTACCTGTGACTATAATTGGTACCCTAGGGTTGTCCTCCTTATTGTACATGCCAGGTAGCTGGACATTTGTGGGGTTATCAGCAATGTTCATAAGGGTAGCATTCACCATCTGGTTGTTTACAGTGTACTGAGTAGTTCCACCCATTCTACCCGCACCTGCGTCAAGATCGTTTATGAAGAGGCAGCACATCTTCCCTTTCTTGATAATGTCTGCAGCCTCACGGTATCTTTGTCTGATCAACTTTGCAGGTTCTCCAGCATTCCCACTTTCAAGCTCACCAGCACTCATCATGATAGGGCTGGAAGTCAATCACACATGTCAAAACACGAGAACCAAAAAAGGAAGTGGAGAAAGCTGATCAGACTGAGAATTGCTTACTTGATCCCCATCTTGGCAAAGACAAGCTCGCACTGGAATGATTTACCCTGACCCTTGCCTCCCCAAATACCCAAAATCAAGGGAACCTGAATATAAAAATATGAACATGGGCATCAACATCTATTTTGACCAGCTTCTTAATTGCCCATAAAGACCAGGGTCATGCGCATACCTTGATATTTGGCAGAGTCATGAAGTTCTTGGTGACATGAACCACCAGCTTGTCCATGAAAGCCGGAGCTATGTAGTATCCGTCCATCTTGTTGTCCATGTATCTGAAAACAGTTTTTGGCATGTGTATGAAATTGCTCTATACATCGTATTATCATGTCACATGTTCGATATGGGTGGGTGCATGATACTTACGTGCGAAGTCCAGTACTGATATATTCGTAAGAGCTCATGATAGCATCATGAGTTCCAGCACCACTAGGCGCCTGGAATAGTGAATCGACCAATCCCTTCCCTCTGGTGATGTCCTGCTGGTCATCGGATATATCGTAGGCAAGGCCCTTCCACTTGTCTATCTTCTCTTTCTTATCCTTGTTACCTGCTTCTGCAGCGACCTTGAAGCCTCCCGGTGCTATCTTTTGTTTGGTCACTTTTTGGGACAGTTTCTTCAAGTTGCATCCCAGGAATGCTGAGCTAGGAGCTGCACCTCCTGGGCAGACAGAGCTGTTCAACTGAACCATCAACAAAAGTGGGTCAGACACTCTTTCAATTCAAAGCAAGTGAATCAAAAATCAACCAGGGAAGTGATAACATGGTTGAATCAACCGAACAAGGGCGCATGAGAAGTTAAATGTGCATGATCCTACCTTCGTCCTTTGAGCAACTGCAACTGTTGGAACAAGTGCAGACATTGTTGGATATGCTTGGATTGCTGTCTATGCTGATGATCAGCCACGCGAGAGAGATAATCCTGATGAGGTATCTGAGAAGCTGGGGATGTAATTTAAAGGGATGAGAGTTATTTAGTTCATGTGGACTGTTTTGATCAGTTGTTTACTACCACAAATAAATAAGATTGGCTAAGTAGCAATGTTGAGGAACCAATAATGCTGCGCTGAGTCATTCAGCCAGTAGCTGCACTAGTTTACAAACAGGGTGACATTTGAGGTTATTCTTGATTCCACCACATAAATGAGATGGATCCGTCATCTAATGTTGTTAGATAGCAAATAAGGAGACTGCAATAGCTAGCATGAGATAATGGAGCGTTCAAGTTTTGAAGCAGATGTGCTTTCTCTAATTTAACCACTCAAGCAGACTTATCCAATGATGTTTTGTTTTCATCTGATCTCTGATTCACTCTGCTCTGCCCGCTTCCTTCTTCTGGGCTGACTTACCACAAGAATAAACTATTGGTAAGTTTTAGTGGGATGCATTTTGGAAAAATCTTTTGAAGTTGTTCAAGCCGTCGGATAAGGAAGTGTTCAAGATCAGAGACACTATACCAAGACTGACGCATAACAGAGAAGCATAATTCCTAATTCATATAGAGAAGGTCGGTAACAAAGCTTGGAGTCGATTGAGAATATATAGGAAAGATATGCACACAAAAGATATTTGGAAAGAAGATATTGAAGACATATATTGGAAGATCAAGAAGAGGAGGCGCATGCTTTTAGGAATGTTTCCTAAAAGATTAGAGAATATTCCCTAAAGATATAGGCGGTTAAGATTTGATTTTCTAAGAGATTTAGGAAAGATCCAACCCATATATAAAGAGTGCTAGGGATCTCGAATCACTCAGTACTTTTGGAGAAACTACTCACGCATACACACAACGAGGGTGGGAAGAGGTTATCGGCTTAAGCTCATCATTCCGGTGAGTATTAGGCGCTGAGAGTTAATCTGACCTGAGTGTTGTTCATACTAATCGTGGAACGTACTGACGCTGCACGCACAGACGCTTGGTTGCTGTTACGCTTTTGGGAGAAGGCGTTTGTCTTCGGGAGAAGTATCTAATCTTCGGAAGAGGATCAAGGTGAAACCAGACGAGGAGTCTCTGGTCTAGGGGGAGCTTATCTCAAGTTCACTCGGAGTGTTAGAGTTAGGCTGATAAAGAGGGAGTCTATAATCGTAAGTCCATCTATACTCTAAACTCAATATAGTGAATTACTTTTTACTTCAGAGTAGACTGGTTTCCAAACTGGGTATCGAGTTGCGTGTTTCTATTTACGTTCTGCACTTAAAGATATTTAGTTCCGCTTAAACTTATTTAGCTAGTTGTTCTACAATCTACTAGTACAACATCTCGACATACACGGGAGTATTTCAATTGGTATCAGAGTAGATCACTCGACTCACAAAGTATGATCCGAAGGTTGTTCGAGATTAGTCAGAAGGAAGGGTAGAACATCACGTGACCCCCATTGCTGGAAGGCCCAAACTATGGCTACTAGAGGATGAGAATAATGAAGGCGTTTCTGAAAGCCTTGGATGAGAGGGCCTAAAGAGCTGAAGAAAAGGGCTGGATACAACCCATGGCAGTCGGTGCTGATGGAAAGGTTGTATTGAAAAGATGAAGATAAGTGGACTGAAGAAGAGCAGAAATGTGCAACTGGAAACTCCAAGGCGATGAACTCTATACGTTCGGCAGTCGATAAAAATACCTTAAAGATGATTTCAAACTGCGATGTTGCTAAGTGTGCATGGGACATATTGGAACAGCACACAAAGGTGCGGACAAAGTCAAGACTTCTAATGGAGATGATCACCTCAAAGTTTAAAAATCGGAAGATGAAAGAAGACGAGACTATTGCCAAGTTTAATGCTAGGATACTTGATATCTCCAATGAATCCTTTGCGCTTAGAGAACCCATAAGGGAAGAAAAGCTGGAACTGAGATTGATGCCTCGATGATTTGCCATGAAAGCAATTGGCGTTAGAGAAGAAGCGCATGATGTGAAGAAGATGAGACTGAATGAACTCATGGGATCATTGCAGACATTTAATCTAGAGCTACAAGAGGACGATCAAGATAAGACAGTCGGGAGTGTTGGTCTAGCATCTGACGTGACTGATGTTCAAGAGAACGAGGAAGATATGTCTGAACAAGCTGAATGTGAAAACACTTGTAAGAAGAATAAGGCTCAGGTTGTCAATTGGAGTGACAATGATTCTGATGACAGTAAGCAGGAGGATGAGTCTCGTGGCTCTCGCTAGCATTATGGATCAAGAAGTTGATGAAGACGCTTGTTCTAAGCCTTCGTCTGAACAACCCACTGAGTATGATAAATAAGTCATTGATGAGTGCATAGCAGAAAACTACAAGGAGTTGAACAACAAGTGGAAGAAAGTGATAGACTTGAACAAGAAGCTCAGCTGGAACCTGACGAATCTGAAAGAGGAAAAAGAAAAGCTATGCGAGGAAGTTGTTGTCTTGATCACAAAGAAGGTGGAACATCGGGAGACTACAACTGATCTGAAGCTCTAGATGAAAAAGGCTAAAGACAAGAAGGCTGAGCTGGTTGAACAAAAGGCAGAACGTCTGGCAGTGATATCTTCATTGAAGATTAGACAAAGAAAGACAAGGATGGACAAACAAAAGTCATTGGTGACTTAAAGAACAGAAACGCTGCTCTAAGCAGGAGAGAGGTACACCTTCTTGATTTTGTTAATGCATTAGAAGTTGAGATTAAGATGAACAAGTTTGCTCATGAGGAAACAGTAGAAGATATAAGCAATCTCAAGAAGTCGGTGAAAATGCTCAATTCTGGTTCGAAAAATCCCGATGCCATCCTGAAGTGCAGAGAGTTAGTGAAAATCACAAAGGCCTTTGATTTACTGGAGAAAGCAGTTTAGGGAAGATAAAGTTTGTCAAGACTGAAGGAACCCATCACTCGTCCCCCACAAAGAAGACTACGACAGAATGTATGGAGAGGAGATATGAGAACATGCTACTTCTGTACGCAAGTGGGACACGTCAAGCCAAGATGGTACAAGTTCCTTGATTACCTCGGGAAGCTGAAGCAGAAGCCTGTACAACAACGAGACAAGTTTGAAGAGTTAAACAAAAGGAAGATGTATGTTTTGTTGCGTTAAGTTCTACCAGTCATCTAAAGGAGTGTTGGTACTTTGACACTGGCTACTCAAGGCATATGACTGGAGATCTAACTTCCTGACCGACATCAAAGAATTCAAGGGAAAGAATGTGACTTTTGGAGATGGAGTAAAAGGAAAGATACTTGTAAAGGGGACACTGAATGTTCAACAATTTCCAAGACTAAAGGGTGTTATTGTTGTCAAAGGATTACAGGTGAACTTGATCACAATTAGTCAGCTATGTGATGGTGAACATCAAGTCAAGTTTACTTAGGACGTGTGTCTGGTGCTGAACGAGGATGGTGAACGTGTACTGACTAGAAGAAGATCTTCAAACAACGGTTATCTCCTTGACCTTGGCTGACCATCTGCTAAGACATAATGTCTGCTAAGCAAAAGTGATGAGATGAACCTTTGGCACAACCACATGTGACACTTGAATCTGAAGACACTAAAGAAGGTCGCAGTTGAAGGATTGGTGCCTGACATACCTAAAGTACAAGGTGACTTGGACATAGTATGCGGAGAATGCCAGATTGGAAAGAAAACAAGGTAGCTCAAAAGAAACTACTCAAATCAACATGAAGAGACCTCTAGAATACTGCACATGGATTTGATGGGACCAATGCAAGTGGAGAGTTATTCCGGAAAGAGGTATGTGTTGATGACTACTCTCGGTTTATGTGGACAAACTTTCTTCGTGAGAAGTCAAATGATGTTTAAGTCTTTGTTTAATTGTGCACTCGGCTAGAAAGAGAAAGAGAAGACAAAGGTGAAAATCTGGTGGCCAAAAGGAGTGATTACAGAAGAGAGTGTGAGAACAGTGATCTTGCAGAGTTCTGTGCACAACAGAGGATATCTCATTAGTTCTCATCCCCCATCACACCTCATCATAAATGGAGTTATGGAAAGGAAGAATCGGACCATACAAGAGATGGCTCGGATGATGGTACAGGCAAAGAAGGTTCCTATGAAGTTCTGGGGCGAAGCTATGAACACTGCGTGCTACATCATCAATCGAGTGACTATTCGAAAATGCACTGAGAAGACCTACTACGAGTTGTGGAATGGAAAGAAACCGATGGTGAAGTACTTCCACATCTTCGAAAGTGAATGCTACATACTTAACGACCGTGAGTATCGACAGAAGCTTGATCCAAAGAGCGATGTGGTTATTTTCCTTAGATATTCCACAAACAATCAAGAATATCGGGTCTAAAATAAGCGAACTAGAGCTATCGTGGAGTCGATTAATGTGGCGGTGAAAGACATTGAAGAAGTAAGATCTGATCCAGGTAATGATGAGGATAGTATTGTAGCTCTCCCTCAACAACAGTCCTCACCATGTCAAGATGTGCAAGAGGTTATGTTAGATAAACTGCCTGAACTACCTGATGAAGAGGATGTTTCAAGTGAATATGAACATGCATTAGAACCATCTGCTACTCCGTCTCGAGTCATGCAACCCTCTAGGAGGATCAAGACGAATCATCAATCACGGAGGTCATTGGGAAACCAACAGAAGGCATAAGGACCCATGGTAAGCAAGTAATTTATTGTGAGATGGTCGCTCATTCGTGCTTCCTATCAACGGTGGAGCCAAGGAATATCAAAGAAGCGATATTTGATGAATATTGAATGATTGCTATGCAAGAGGAACTTGAAGAATTCAAGAGAAATGATGTATGTGATCTTGTTCCACGATCAGATGGTGTGAATATTATTGGAACAACGTGGATCTTCAAGAACAAGTCCGACAAACAAGGCAACATCACCAGAAACAAGGCAAGAGTGGTCGTTCAATAGCTCTTTTCGATCAAGTCCCGATAGGGATTCAATAGCTCTGCGAGTCGGTAGTGTGTAAGAGCCGTAGTTTGCTCACTGACTGTCATGTGCTTGATTCCAGTGATGTCGATGAACCTATTATGATGACTTCTATTGAGTCTTTCAGAGTTGTACTAGGATGCCCGATACCAATGGATCTATGTGCAGTAAATACGGAGGGAGCAGCTGATGCTGAGAAAGCTATCGGTTTAGGTAAGGAACCTTGCAAAGTAGAGCTGAAACCTCTGCCTGTAAGTCTCGTGGTATGAATTTCTTGGTCCCAACTAAACCTACCCGGTGATTGTGAATGCATCCTTGACTGATGTAGAGACCCAGACATTGCTAGATGTCCTGAGCCAGCATAGGCCAGCCCTAAGATACTCAATTGTTGATCTTACCAGGATTAGCCCAGATATATGCATACATAAAATCCATCTAGAGGGCGATGCTAGATCGACTAGGGAAGCTTTGAGACGTCTGAATCCCAAGTTGAATGATGTTGTTAAGAAAGAAATTCTGAAATTACTCGATGTGGTATTATTTACTCTATTACTGATAGTGAGTGGGTAAGTCCTGTACATGTTGTCTCTAAAAAGGGAGGTTTGACTGTTGTGTGCAAAGAAAATAATGATTTGATTCCTACTCGTACTGGTTGGCACATTGATCAGTTGATATTTCGACTAATTATTCACTACATTCGATGAAGGATAACACTTGTTCTGCCGGCAAATTGTCCCTATTTAATGTCTTTCTTTAGTGTTTTAGGATAAAAAGACACATCATCGCTCCTTAGACTTAAGACACGGAAAGAAAGAAAATATCGACAAAAAAGACCAAAAAGAGCCCTGCACCAGCAATGGGCCATGACTGCCGTGACATCTCATTGGGGTCACGGTAGTCACGGTATGGTTTTTGCGCAGAAGACACTGGATGATCTCATACCTACCGTGACCTGCTGTGACATGTCCATATGTCACGGTATTCACGGCACCTATATAGCTCAGTGGATCTCAGCTTCTACTGTGACCTGCCGTGACATCCATCAAAGGTTACGGGTGTCATGGCACCTTTTCAGTTCAGAGACTTTCAGCCTCTTCCGTGACCTACCGTGACATGTCTAGATGTCATGGTAGTCACGGCACCGTCGAGCATAATTATCAGAAATTTCCTAATTCATTTTTTGGGAGTTTTTGGGCCTTTTGGGAATTGATCGATTTTTGGGCTATAAAAGAGCAACGACCAGAACATGTTTGGTGTGCTTATTTGGGAGAGAAGAAAACCCTAACTGGGAGAAGACCGAGTGAGAGACTGAAGGAATTAATGAGCACCCGCGTCATTACGGTTTCCTCGTCCTTTTTCTCTTTAACAACACTACTCTCGGTTAATTTACCATGAGTAGTGAGTAGTCTTTTTAATCTAGGATCCTACGGATCCCGTGCTATGTACCCAACTCTTCATGTGATCATATGAACGTTTTTTATTAATGCAAATCGAATATTCAATTTCATCGTGCTTAATTTATCGTTCCTACAAGTTTTACATTGAATGGGATGTTTACATGCTAGAACGTATTTAGGTTAATTACCGAAAGATGGATGGGTCCTAGGTATTAACCGGATTGTATGAAATTGTGTGAAAACCTTTAGTTTAATAAATCGAGATCGTTTATAATCCGTGTATGGGCGGCGTTCAACGATTGAGATTAATCTAGATAATGATCCGTGGATGGGCGGCTTATCTAGTGATATTTTGGTTTATTTCCATATTTAATAGCATGATGAATTTACGTGATAATGATTGCATGATTAGTGGGGTTAGCATGGGTGAAGTATGATCCTAGAATTCTTTCTCTGATAAGTATAAACCTTTATTTTTCTGCTATTTAATTCTTGTTATTTTTCACCACAACGAAACCTTTCATCAATCGGAATAGCTAAATAGGTGACTAGTTAACTAGTATTCACACACCTGTTCCTTGGATCGACCCTTGGCTTACCAAGGTTTATAAATTTTGTTTGACTGCAATTTGACCCCTAAAGCTCATAATTTGATAACTATAAAGGATTGAAAATACGCTTGTCAAAATGGCGTCGTTGCCGGGGAGCAGCGTTTAGTGTGATATTAGGTTTAACGTGTGTAGTTTAAACTATTCCACCTTGTTCATTATCTGAATTTTTCTGTCTTAATTTCTTCGCTCATGGTGATATTTGGCTCTTGCAGGTATTATTTAGTTCATGCCAAGGAAAGCACCCAGACAGAAGAAGCAGGGTCAGATATTAGACGAGGACTCACCGGACCAACGAAGAACTCTTTACAAGGTCCAAAACGAAGTTCTACAACTCCGAGCACTGAATCGCAACTTCGCAGCTTTAGCTATGAATCAAAATAAAGTATTGAATGAGGTGGTCACAGATGACCAGCAGCGTCCAGTGCGCGGGACTCTTGGAGATTACACTGCTCCACATGTCTCGGGATTTCAGTCTGCCATTACACCACCGGGCATAGCCAACAACACCTGGGAACTCAAAACTGGGCTCATTCAAATGGTGCAGAACAACCAATTTTCTGGGAGAATGAATGAAGACCCTCACCAGCACCTCAAGCGTTTTATTCAAATGTGCAATACGGTGAAGACTAATGGTGTCCCTCCAGAGTCCCACTACCTCAGGCTATTTCCATTCTCATTATCCGACAAGGCTAGTAGATGACTGGACAGCCATGCTGAGGGTACTTTTACTACATGGGATAAATTGGCTTAGGCTTTTTTCCACCAGTACTTCCCACCATCGAAGACAGCTCATTTCAGGAACAAGATCATCTCGTTCCGTTCTATGGATGGTGAGACTCTGTACGATGCTTGGGAAAGGTACAAGGAGCTGATGAGGATGTGCCCCCACCACAATCTAGAGCTGTGGCAGATCATGGACACTTTATATTAAGGAATCGACTAGGGAATGCTCACCTTGATAAATCAAACTGCTGGTGGAGGATTTACTGGAGTTCCTCTAGAAGAGACCTATGCTATTGTGGAAAAAGCAGCCCAAGATTACCACCTCTGGACAAGTGACCGAGGTAATCCTAAAGACAAGAAGGGTGTGCAAGATCTCTGTCATTCTGATGGCACCAATGACATCGCTGAGTTGACCAACACAGTGAAGATGCTCGCACCCGAAATAAAAAATTTGAAGACAGAATTGGCTATGAAGCCATCTATTGTTGCTAATGTGGTTGTCTACTATCAGATATGTGGCTCTCCTTCTCATTTCGTAGACAGCTGCCCGGTGATGGGACAAGATAATAACGGCGGAAACCAGGAGGATGCTAATTATGTAAGGCAATACAATCAAGGACACGGTTTCTCCACCGGTTCAGGCATGAATAGGTGGGACAACCAGAACAGGAACAATCCTAACCTCTGTTATAAGCCGCAGATTCAAGTAGCACCAGGTTTCCCTTACGGACAGCAGCAAGACAATGCTCCCTACCAGCCGAGGAATCAGTACAATAACCAAGCTCAACAATAACAAAATCAGAATTTAGGGAGCTATAACAATCCAACTCAGCCACAACAAGATCAGAATTCGACAGTCATATCAAACATAGAAGCCATGCTAGCTAGCTTCATAACCGGACAGCGAAAGACATCAACCGACCATGATAGAAGGCTTCAAGGAGTTGAGCAGTCCATAGAGTAGCTTACTATTCATGGCAAAATGTTGGAAAATCAGATAGCTCGACAAGCAGGGAACATGGGAAACTCCCATCGAAAACAGATCCGAATCTCAGGGAATCCGTGAATGCCATCACACTCCAAGGAGGAAAATATATTGAAATGGTGCCAACTCAAGCCACTCGGTCTCCAGCTGCAAAATCAGCATCTAATTCTACACCTGTTGAAGAGGAAATGTCGAAGAAAGCTGAAAACTGAGCTAAAAATTCTGCGCAGACAATGGAGCCAGCTCCTTATGGACCTCCAGTCCCATTCCCTCAGCGGCTTAAAGCTACAAGGAAGGATAAAGAGCTCAAGCAGTTCGTGGATAAGATTTGCACTCTATACATCATGCTGCCACTAACCGAAGCCATCACTCAGATTCCTACTTATGCCAATTTTATGAAGGAGATTCTGACTGGGAAAAGAAAATTGATGGGACCGAGACTGTGGCCCTGAGTGAGGAGTGCATTGCAGCCATGCACCAGCCCATGCAACCCAAGACTGAGGGAGTTTTTCTATCCCTTGTGATATTGGTGGTATTACTATTCATCGTGCTTTATGTGATCTAGATGCTAGTGTGTCTATCATGCCATATTCTTTGTATGCTAAACTAAATTTGGGTGATCTCTGTCCTACTAATGTCACTATTCGCCTTGCGGATCGTTCTTGTAGAGTCCCGAGAGGGATTCTAAAGGATGTTCCAGTCAAGGTGAAGAACATATATATTCTTGCTGATTTCATAGTGCTGGACATCTCTGATGACATTGATATCCCAATTATTCTTGGTAGATGACAAGCCGTCGTTGGCACCTGCAAATTTGAATTTATAAAGTCCACTTACTCTTGGCTTAGTATAGCAATAAGCAAGGGGTCGAACCCAAGGGAGCTAGATGGTTACTATGTGTTCTGAAAAAGGAAAGAAACGATTGGTTGTGAGTGTATTTGGAAACAATGCTAAATTAGGAAACAAACGAGTAGTATCAATCAGAGAGGAGTATTCAGACTAGGGTTTGATTGTGACTTGTTTTATCATTGACTTCTACTAATATAATTCATAGTTTCTAAGTGTGATAGACCCGACAAAAGTGCCTACCCAAGTAACCTTCCGACAAAGGTGTTACGCCACCACTTAACCCGACAAAGGTGTTAAGCTTCTAATTCCCCTAAGTTTAATAACCCGACAAAGGTGCTATTTAACCTAGATGTGCTATCTACCCAAACGACTAAGTAATAGGCAGATAATAATTATAGAAGTATTGATCAAGTAGGCTTTACGACAAAGTATCCACCTAGTCTAGCAATATTTCATGATAAGGCACGAGAATTAGTAAAACGTGAATAGCATGAAGAACTAAGTCTCAAAAAAAATCGTCACAATGTACAAACCCTAGCCCGAATAATGGAATTAGTTACACATGGCCATTAGGGGCAAAACAATAATAAAAAGGGAAAAGTGACTTCTCTATAGCCGAGAGAATGGTGGAACGAGGACTGGCCGTGAGGACTGATGAATGCCGAGAGCAATGAGGACCGGGGCGCCGGGAAGAGGAGAGAACTCTTGATGTGCGAAGAGAACTCTTCGATTTGGGATGATTTTGAAGACTGCGTTGCACTTCTATTTATAGAGTTGAGTGAGGCTTTGGTCTCCCCAAAAATTGGCAGAACCCTAAGGAAACTGCATGAAATTCGGCCAAGCCCAATTCTAGATTAGGAAATATTCCCATATCTGTGTAACCGATTTAGCTTTATCTCTAAGCAAACTTCGTGTGCAAGTCTTCTAGGATCTTCTAGAATGTTCCAAAACCGCCTTGGATGAGATGACAATGACGAGCCAAAAAAGCTTGGGTTTTGGTCGGATGGGCTTTAATCTCTCGGACGCATGGTCGGATGGCATTGGAATGCTCGGTCGGCTGCCCGGTCGCATGGCATTGGAATGCCCGGTCGGCTGCCCGGTCGCATGGCATTGGAATGCCCGGTCGGGTGCACGGGCGGATAGGTCTCGGCTGCTCGGTCGGATGCACGGGCTTCGAATGCTCGGGTGCCCGGGCGGGTGCGCGGCTTCGGATGCTCGGGTGCCCGGGCGGGTGGCCTCAGGCGGACATGGGCGCACGCCTGGAACGATGGGCGGGTTCCTCGGGCATTCTTCATCTCAAATGTATATAAGCCGGTCAAGAACTCCTTATGATGCTTTTGGCTCCAAAAGCCGTCTTTTGAGTGTGATTCCTCTTAGAGCTTCCAAATCACCTGAAACACGAAACAATACTAAGAAGTAACTGTTCGTACAATAAAGTGCTGGAATTGATGGGATTTTTTGACTCGATGAGTCGTATAAATACGGCTCATCAGTGGACCATTTCTATACACGGCTAAGGCAGTCATTGACATGGATAGAGGTTCCTTAGCCTTGCGAGTCGGCCGTGAAAGAGTTATTTTTAATTTGCCTGACATGTCTAAGAGTCCTAGTATGTTGATGACTGTGATATACTGAACTCTGCTGATTTTGATTATCCTATTACACTGACCTCTATTGAGCCTTACAGAGTTGTACCAGGCTGCCCAACACCGATAAATATATGTGCGGTGAGCACTGAGGAAGCAACTGAAGCTGAACAGGCCACCGGCTCCGGCAAGGCGCGTCCCACGCTGCTGTGGATCCGGGTACTGATGATTTGGGTTATAATACTATGGGTGCTGCTACGGCTGCCAATGATATGCCCGATGATGACGATGGTGCTGTCTAGTCCCTGCTACCCTTTTCACATGCTTTTTGCTGTCTTTTGTCATTGCTTAATATTCTCCTTTTGTTTTGATGGATACTATCTGTATGTTGACCTTTCGCCATAACTTTATTTTCTACATGTCATTTGGTGCTTGAGATATGTTATTTGCTTTATTTTCTGCTCGCGTCATTTATCATCCTCTCATCTTTGGCAAGTCTCATTATTACATGCTTGTCGATCTAGTCAATCATCTCTTTATGATTATCGATGCTAACATATCCCTTGTGAAGCTACGCGTTTCATTTTTATATGCCAGCTCGCAAGTCGTGTTTTATTCCCCGAACATCTTTCAATCATTAAGGATATCGAGCTATCGACACACGAGGGAAGTTTCTATGTGCTATTCTTTTATTTAATATCTCTGCTCAGGAACTAAGCTCATTTTTAAGTGTGGAGTGGGTAGCGCATTGTCACAAACATTGCTTGTCATGCATTCATTTATACATATGCTCAACTGTCTAAGTATCGAGATTGAAATCCTTGTTTTCTACGGACCTCCTTGATTGAAGATCATTCAGTTGGATTCGGAGCCTAGGACTTGAAACAATTTTATTCGTGTGTGTATTCTCTCGTGTCAATATCATTGTTAGCTTTCGCGTATCACATGTTCTTTGTATTCCTTGAAGCATGTTTGAGACTTGATATGAGTAGGCACCTGTACCAAATGTTAAAAACTTAAATTGCATCTCGATTTCTAGGTGACCTTAGTACTGGTATATGCTTCTTTACTTGTCGTGATTTTCATGCACCCGCCTGTTTTTGTACATTATGTCAAGTTTTTAAGTGTGGAGTTAGAAAAAGTCAAAAGAGGGCAAAGAAAAAAAAAGGCCCCAATCAAGAACAAAGTTCTAAAGTTTCAAAAGTGGGTGAAAATTGACCCTAAGCATAGTTTTTTTGAAAGAAAAAAAATAGAGCAAAAAAAAAATAGTACCAAGGGCAAAGTGAAAAAAGACACCCCCTGTGTATGAAAAAAAAGATAGTGAAATTTCTGCCCCCTTTTGCTTGACGTAGTGTATTTCCACATTTTCATTGCGTGCACTCATGACTTGTTTTCATTGCCCCATTTTGCTTGACGTAGTGTATTTCCACGCCGTTCTGCTCAGAATAAGGTATTATGCACTGAAATCAGACACCGGCAACTCAAATCCTGCTAACGTGCACCACTTTCCGCCATAACCTTAGTTATCGCTAATCTTTCTGCATCAGATGTGCAGCTATGGTGAAGAACCAAAGAGGAAGATAAAGAGAAACGACAGATCTACTAACGAGCAACAATAGAAATCAATTACGACTTAATTTTAAATTGGGCTTGGGCCTTAAATTATTATTATTGTTATTTTTTATAATAACTTTAAATTTGTAATTATTTAATTATTTATTTATCTATGGAGTGCGGCCGGTTTAAAACGGGTGATTTGAGATAGAGAACCACTTCCGCACCGCTATATTTGGTTGCGGTGCGGTTTTTAACAAATTGGTTTTTGTCCAAACCAGTGCGGTTAACCAAACACACATTTGTGGTGTTGTGCGGATGGTTTTTAAATTCGGAGAGGTTTTTGACCGCCTCTAATAAAAACTCAGAGGGTTCGGCGTGATTTTGGTACCTACCGTAACTACCGTGACACCCAGGAAATGTTACGGTTGTCACGGCTTAGACATTTATTTCTAAAAATAAATAGGAAATTTGAGAATTATGTATGGGAGCTTGATCTTGGAGATTTGGAGACCTAACTTGGAGAAGAAGATTGAGAAGAACATCACGAGAGATCAAAGATTCAACGAGCTACACCGCCAACACGGTTTCCTCGTCCTTGATTTCTAATTATACACTATTTTTGGTTGTCTTACCATGGATAGTGAGTAGTCTTCTTTATACCGAATCCTACGGATTCTGTGCCTTGTACCCAACTCTTCATGTGATCAATTGAACGTTTTTCATTAATTCAATTCGAGTATTCAATTTCATTGTTCTTAATTTTATCATTCTTACAAGTTTTACATTGAATGGGATGTTTGCATGCTAGAACGTATTTAGGTTAAATACCAAAAGATGGATGAGTCCTAGCTATTAACAGGGTTGCATGAAATTGATATTAGGTCATGGTAGCTACGCTTGTAGTACATGAATTAATAGGAAAGTTGACTTTATTCATCTGAAAAACCCAAGGCTTAATAATAGAAGTCGTTGATAATCCGCGGATGGTCGGCGTTCAACGACCTAGATAAATCTAGACAATGATCCTCGATGGGCGGCTTGTCTACTGTTATTTTTGTTATTCACATACTCGATAGCATGATTAAATTGCGTGATATTGTTGCATGATTTGTGGGGTTGGCACAATTAAAGTTGGATCCTGGGATTCTTTCTCTGATCAAATCAACCTTTTTTTTCTGCATTTAATTTTAGGAAATTTCTTTACACCAAACTCTCTTTTATTATTTGGAATGGTTAATGGGTCATTTTTTAGCTATTACTCACACACGTTATTCTTTGTATCGACCCTTGACTTACCAAGGTTTAAAAATTGTTTTTTATTGCAACTTCAACTTGACTCTTAAATTTAAAACTTGACGACTCTAAAGGGTTAAAATACGCTTGTCACGCATCAGCTCTTCAGGTGGTGTCCCGACCATCGACACAAGTCGGGTTCAGCAACTCTAACATGCTCTCGTTGAACGGTTTCCAAATGAAATCTCTTGACCGCATCTTCTGTATCATCTCCCGATACTGCAGCAAACTACCGTGAGGTACCCCTATCCATCTCTTACACATAAAAGATAAATTTTAGTATTTAATAAAGTCAACGAAATTGAATATTTAATTTACAAACATAAATACTTCCACATACGACCACGCCCCCCTCAAAGCTGGATCAAACTATGCCTCCGACGATGGTAACACCACCTGAAGTCTTACCTTAGGCTCATCGATGCGAGATAGTCGGTCCAATCTCCAGAACTGAATAATCAGTGGTGCCCCACTAATCTGAGTGTGCCCGATCTTACTTGCACTACACAACTGATTGTAGAGATACGCTAGCACAGTAATTTCCCAACTATAGTTCCTAACGCTCTAGATCCTCTAGCAATGGAAGAAAGTATAGCGTGATCGTCTTACCGCTCTTGTCAATGAACAGGGTCCATCCTAGCAGAAATATGAGATACGCACTGGCGTATTTCTTCAATGCCTCCTCATCTACATCAATAGGAATCTCTGACAGATAATTTTTAAGCCAACTTCTCTTCGCTATAGAGGGTGAATTATCGTAGCATGCAGTCGAGGTACACACCTAACAATCTCTCACAAACCTCCTTAAAATTAAATTGGGACTTCCCCGTCACATGCTCTCCTTTTACAGGGAGTCTGTTAAGTAGCGACACATCCTGTAATGTGATAGTCGCCTCTCCATCATTAAAATGAAAGGTGTGGCTTTCCGGCCTCCACCTCTCGACCACGGCGGTCAACAGTGTCGGGTCAGCCTTGATAACTTCGCTCACCTGAGTCCACGTGTAAAATATAGCTGCTACCACATAAGGTTGTATGCGAGCATCAAGCTTCAAGGGATAACCTTTATAAACCTTAAGGGATCGGTTGGCCTTCCCTTTTGGATCCAACTGCCACAAGACAATGTCATTCAACATTAGTAAGATATTAAATGATGAATGATAAATAAAAAAATTTAATGTTATTCAAAATTAATACTAACCTCTTTATTCCAAATAGCCTCGGTATTATGAGTACGATGTCCAGTAAGGACAGAGTCATCAATCGGACCATGATGAATTATGTCATCCGCATCCATATGCAGATATAATGTAGCCTTCTTTGGGACAGTCCTCGATGCTCTGGTCCGTGAAGATGATAGTCTTTGAGAGTCCATATCTATAACAGATAATTTCATAAAAATTTCAACAATTCAATACTTTCACAAATTTATCAATAATTCTATTACAACAGTCATTAACATGAACATTATCAACAAAGGAACACATCTCTAATTCAACAAGCCATCATCAAACAAACCATAAAATCTTCATCATGAAACCATCATCAAACAATTACATAAACAAACAATTATATCATCAAACAAACCATGAAATCTTCGTCATCAAACCATCATTAAACAATTACATAAACACATCATCAAATCATATCATCTTCATCATCAAACAATTACATAAACACATCATCTTCATTATCAAACCATATCATCTTCATCATCAAACAATTCAATAACCAACAATTATATATATATAGTATATATATATCAATTTAATATCAACAATTAACATCATCGTCATCAAACCATAAACTCTAATTCAAGAGTTTCTCCCTAATTCAAAACTAACCAATTTTCAACCCTAATTCAACCCCAGTTCTAATATAAATCAATCAAAACATGATATATACCGATTAAAAACAAACTAACCGGTACACAGGGACAGGGTGCCAAAATGGTCGTCGACGGCGGATAAATCGGAATACGGGGTGGGGAGATGAGGGAGGGAGGCGCACTGATCGAATAAGGGAGAAGAGAAAACCCTCGATTTTAATTTCAGATGATGCTAGAACACTTCTACTTGTATCATTAAGATACCGGTTTTCGTAGTACTGGTAACGTACGTGTACGTCACGTTGGCTTGGATCTTGTCCCAGTTGGTCCATGTAGGCCCAAAACAAAGCCTCATCGTCATTTTTACTCTTACCGATTCCCCGAGTACCGGTATTATTTTAAATCAAATTAACATGTGCCCTCTGTACCGGTATTTCAAAAAATGTATATTACCAGCTGCGGTGGAATCGGTAGTAATTAAAATGGGACATCCTGGATATTCCAGTTTCAGGCGGTGTATTTTGGAGAAATGAGTTCCTAAAGGGGTAGAAATTAGAGAAACTTCATAAAAGGTCAATAACTCAAGCACAACATCAACTAAATCAATTCAACATCAAACATCAACACTTACATAGTTACATCCTCAATCTAACTTCATCTTCCCCAAACTTTTGTTGGTTGAATTACCTGGTGCCGGAGCTATTTCTGATGGATACGGAGTCAATTTGGACGGAGATGGAGCGTTGCAGAAGTCGAAATAGACCCGTCATTGACGACGACAGAGTCTTCATGTCAAGCGTCCAGGGTTGTGGCGGATTCAGCTCCAGGTTTCAACGAACACCGCGCCCACCACCACCACATCCACCTCCATAACCTACACCACCGTTGCCGCCTCGTCCACATACTCCTCCACGGCCCTATCCGCCTCCACCGCCGCTCTCCGGAAGAGCAGCCTCCTTGGCCTTACGTTTCCGACATTGCGTTTTGTACGCCTTTGCGAAGAGATGGTAAACTAGGTTTTTTTTACACACCAATTGAAGCCGCCACTAATTGTTATTTATTATAATACGTTTACTAGGGGTGGGCAAAAACCGCACCGAATATAAAAATTGTACGCTCCGCACCGCAAAAGCGTGTTCGATTAATCGCAACCCTTTTGGAAAAAATCGATTTGTCAAAAATCGCACTGCAACCAAATAAAGCGGTGCGGAAACGGTTCTTTATTTTAAATCACCCGATTTAAACTGCACCACATATATAATTAATTATTAAATAATCTAATAATTAAATAATCAAAATTAATACGTTTAAAAAACAAATCATAATTTCAGGCCCAACCCTATGCCCAAAACACAAAAATTAATTAAAGAATTTTAAACTTTTGTAATGCAGTTTTTAAACCAAATCGCACCGCACCACATAATGCGGTGCGGTGCATATTTGGTTTTTACTTTTGTAATGCGGTTTGCGGTTTGAAAATTTTCCAAACCAGATTATGCGGTGCGATTGCGGATTTACCCTTAAATCGCACCAACCCGCACCGCGCCCACCCCTAATGTTTACATAAGACTGGGCCTTTTTGAAATAGCCTTGTGTAAAGTGTGGCATATTAAACAGCGTTTTTATAATAAGCGTTGTCTAAAGTGTACAATAGACATCGCTTATCGTCAATCACTATCTAAAGTCCACATTAGACAGTGTTTATTTTTTAAGCGCTGTCATTTATACACATTACACATCGCTTATCCAAGAATCACTGTCCAAAGGTCTATTTTTTAAAGACGATATTTTTATGAAGCGCTGTCTATCAAGCATTCAGTACTAGTAACTAGAACTTGTTCATAGTGACGTAGATTATATGCATGCTACTCCATCCTTAGGAAATAGAAGGTGTTACATAACTTCATTGATTATTGTTCTTTTATTGTTATGTATAATTGTTGGATGCTAAAGATAAAGCTTTATATAATTTTAAAATGTACAAAGCTGAAGTTTAATTGCAACATGATTTGATTTAAAAATTTGGAGAATTTTATGATCTTTTTTATTTCTAATTGAATGGTATTATTCATGAGACCACATCCCCTTATACACCACACAAAAATGGTGTAGCTGAAAGGAAGAAAAGATCCTATAAGAAATGGTTATTTTCATATTATCATACTCTGATTTAAGCGAAGGATATTGGGTGAAGCCATATTGAAGGTTTGCTATTTACTAAACAGAATTCCGAACAAAAGAAACAACCCTTATTAGCTTTGTTTCAAAATGAAACCAAACTGAATTATCTTCGAGTTTGAGGATGTAGTGCGGTAGTTAGGCTACCCACACCCAAAATAAGAACTTTGGAAGAACGAGGTGTTGATTGCATCTTTATTGGATATGCTAAACATTTAGAGCATATATGTTTTATGTAACAAAATCTAATGATTCTATTTTGGCTCACACCGTAATTGAATCAAAAAATATAATATTTGGTGATAATCATTTTTCAATGACTCCCAAACCTCGAGATTTGATTTCTAGCTCTAATGGAGTTGAACTGAGAGATGACTCACACAAATCTCTTCATGATAGATCATATGAGCAGCATAGAAAGGATTACAAATACTTTTGAACCAGATTTTCAAATTTATTTGGTTGAAGGATCTAGAAATGATATTGAGTATCAATACTTATATTTTTATCATATTGATGATGCTTGTAGGACTTTTGACGAGGCTACGAGGACTCGAAATGTTGCTTTCTGGAAAGAAACAACAAATGATGAAATGGATTCAATCATGGGAAATAATACATAGGTATTATCAGATCTCCCACCTGAGTGCAAACCTCTATGCTGCAAGTGGATTTTCAAATAGAAAATGTAAGTTGACGGATCAATTGATCAGTTTATAGCTCGATTGGTCATCCAAGACTTTAGACAAAAGGAGTGCATTGATTATTTCGATACATATGCTTTAGTTACAAATCTCTAGGCTGCTACTAACAATCTTGTTGGTCACCAAATAGATGTCAAGACAACGTTCTTGAATGATGATTTAGAGGAGGAAACTTATATGAAGCAACCAGAAAGATTTATTATGCATGGAAATGAAAATAAGGTTTGTAAGTTAGTCAAATCACTCTATATGTTGAAACAAGCACCCAAGCAATGTCATCAAAAGTTTGATGATGTTATCTTATATAGTGGATTCAAGTTGAATCAATGTGATATGTTTATTTATAGCAAATTTGATAAGTCCTATAATGAAGTAGTCATTTGCTTATATGTTTATGACATTTTCATCTTTGGCACTCACTTTAGATAAGTAGAATTTACTAAGGCATTTTTATCATTAAACTTTGCTATGAATGACATGGGAGAAGCGGATGTGATTTTTGGTATTAGATTCAAGCATTAGCATAAAGGAGTAGCACAAACACAATCTCACTATATTGAGAAAGTGCTTAAGATATGCAGTTGTACGAATTGTTCTCTGGTAAGTACTCCCATGGATCCAAGTGTGAGGCTTATGCCTAATACGGGTAAAGCTGTTTCATAACATGAGTACTCATAGGTAATCAGTTGCTTATTGTATACGATGACAAGCCCAAGGCCAGACATAACTTATGCAGTAGTCACGCTGAGTATGTATGCTTATAATCCTAGTACTCATCATTGGAGAGTTGTAAGACAAGTGCTTAAGTATCTTAAAGGAACCGCGAATTACGGTTTGCCATATATTAGATCTTCCTCGGTTTTGAGGGATATTCAGATGCATGTTGATTACTAATTTAGAAGATCATTCTTCTACAAGTGGTTGGATATTCTTGCTTAGGGGAGGTGTCATCTCTCGAGCCTCTAAAAAGCAAACTTACATTACAATTTCTACAATGAAATCTGATTTCATAGCATCAGCCATTAGCTACAGTTGGTAAAGAGGTAGAATGGCTAAAGAATTTAATTCATGTTATTTTATTGTGGCCGAAACCAATAGTACCCATATTCTTGAGGCGGAGGTGCAGCTTTGACCTCTTGGTGTATTCCGGCCATAAAGGCATCGATAGGATCGATTTCGTCATTAGCTGCATATGTAGCATTATTGAGAGTCTGTTCAGCTACATCCTCATCATACTCAATATTGTTAACGTCGGTATCCTCAAAATGATCGTGACCAGCGGTGGAAGACGTTGGAAGGTAGAGCCTCTAAGGCGGTTGTTCAGAGCGATCGAAGTTGTAAATCATCGGACGGTTAATGCTGAAACCTTCAAACCCAAACTTTCTCTTCGACATGGTACTTAGCAACCCAGCCCCAATGTTCAAAGACAGATCCGACTCAATTTGGTCATGTACATACCACTCATAACCAAACATAAAGTTCTTCATCACTCTCTCTTATTTCTACATAAATGTAAGTATATAAATTTCAAAATGTATCTCTTCTTGTATATCTTCAAAAATTATGAACATTAGTGATTTTTTTAATACTTTGTAATTTTCAAGATATATTCGTTACAACATCTATCTAAATTTAAACTGATAAAGTTCTGACGTGGGACATGTATCGCATTAGGATCGATTCAACTCTCATGACCAACTAAAAAAAGATCATAGGATAACAAAATTTTGGTTTGGTCATGGGAAGACCTTTTCTATTACTAGAAAAATCATAATGGGAATGCATGATTTTTTTAGTTACCTCCCATGAGTCTTTTTTATGACCCAAAAGATCATGGTGATTGATGCTGTTATACGATGTTTTTGCGCCAAAATAAATAATAATGTGACATAATATTGCCAAACAAGCCTAAAACGCTGTCTCCAACAGCGTCTTAACTTAAAACGCTGTTGGTAACGGCGTCTTAATTTAAAATTTGTAATTCTCTCTCAGTGCTCTGCTCCACGCCTCCACCACCTTCATTTCATTTTCATTTTTCATGCTCTGCTATAAATCTCACACACTGCTGCTGCTGTTGTTGTTTGTTGGCGGCCATGGTGACTGTGAGACGATGGTGATCATCAACACAAGTAGTATTGTTAAGACAGGATTTTAAGGATGGTGGCAATAACTGATGAGGATGGTTTTGATCTTGCTGTAGATTCTTGATTTGCCTCTTGAGAAACTAGACATAGCGAATGGCTTCATCTAGCATGGAAGCTGTGTCCATTGTAGTACCACCAGGAACAAGTCGCTGAAGAACTCTCATCTTCTCACTAATCCTCTCCCTCCTATGACGAGCAGCTACGCTCTGCGGATCATCACTTATTCTAACGTTGCGTCTTTTAGGTTTACGGATTGTGGAAGGGTCTATGTCCACCGGCTGCATAGCTGCTATCTTGTACATCATTTCTTTCATTGCACTCAACTCTTCTTGATCATCAGCCCCTTCTTCATCTTCCTCCTCATTCCCATCAGCCACTAGATCTATACGGTCACATCCCTCCTGTTGTTCCTGCTCCGTATCGCGGACATGATTGTACTGATCATTATCATGGTAATCATCTAGGGTTAGCTGATGCTGATGGTGTGCAGTAGTAGCTGATGCTCATGGTAATCATCTAGGATGAAAAATGAAAATGAAATGAAGGTGGTGGACAGTGTCCATAGCAGAGAAGCCATTGCTCTGTTGTGTTGTGTTGGCTGCAGAAAAATGAAAATGAAATGAAGGTGGTGGCGTGGAGCAGAGCATGAGAGAGAATTACAAAATTTAAATTAAGACGCCGTTACCAACAGCGTTTTAAGTTAAGACGCTGTTGGAGACAGCGTTTTAGGCTCGTTTGGCAATATTATGTCACATTATTGTTTATTTTGGCGCAAAAATGTCACCTCAGCTTAAGACGCCCTCAACAAGAGCGTCTTAACATTAAGACGCTGTGAGCAACGGCGGCTTACAAAACTAGTGTAAATTGGGAAACCAATCTAAAAAGTGTGTAGAAAGGGAATGCAATCTCAATTTTAGTGTATTTTGGAAAATTTTCCTGTTTTTTCGTTATATTTCGTTCTATCATTACTATTATTTCCAGCTAAATCAACACAGTTTCAGTATTTATTTTCAACCACCCTCATAGTTTTACAAATACTAAAACAGCTACCCCTTCTACAGTTCTACTTGGGTCAGTCCTTCCAATTATTGTTCAGAAACATATAGTGAGAACTAAAGTTAATCTGATTGTTTTGATTAACATCAAACCACTTGTTTATAATAGTCTGTGCCTGTAGTAACTTTGTAATTTAGCCTTAATATTTTACATAACAAAAAACATTGTTCTCTGTGCATATTATGTGTGGAGGATGGTAACCAACCACTGGTTTTGGATTCCACCTCCGACATGCTCGCTCGTATCGCATTGAAATTCAATAGTAGATTTTGTGGACATCCTTAAAATGGAATCAGAAATCAAAATATGACTAAATTTACACAGCACAGAAATTTGAACCACAAAAATTATAGCCTTAATGAAACGAAAATAAGTAGGATGTATGTATGTATATATAGATAGATGGTTTAGCATTTGTGAGATTAGAGATCAAAGAGCAGAGAAAAGAGGTAAAAAAAACATGGAGTACAAGCCCAACGTATTACTGGTTGTTACCTTTGCCTCTACCTTTTTCTTTGCTCTCTCGGCAGATGCCTCATGGCTGTCTAGGTTCTCCTTCTTTCCATCACATCTTCAAATACAGGCATCCTCTTTCAGTCCCAACCTTCAACCTGCCCAGGCCCCAGCGCCTCTACTTTCATCCCCAGCACCAGCCCCTTCACCACAAGAACAAGCAGCACACTCTCCATCCCAGACCCAGACGGTGACCATTTCTCCAGATGATCCGACCCTCGGTGATATATGCGACAAGACAGACTATCCTACGCTCTGTCGCTCATCGGTCTTCCCTTTCCTCCACAACAAAGTCGATCATTTGTCGGTCATTAAATTAAGTATTGATGCATGTATCAACCACACCCAGACAGCTATTCACAAGGCTTCAGAACTAGCAAATAACCCTGATACATCAGAGATCATTCAGGTGTGCCAGGAAAGCTACGCAACTGCTGTCGATGAGCTCAAGGAATCAGCCTTAGCACTGGCTTCTCGTGACCTTGGAACATTCAGAACCAAAATGAGCTCAGTCATCACCAATATCGGTACTTGCGATGAGACCTTTGGGGAGGACCCAGAAATGGAGTCCTCCTCGCCTTTGACTGCAATTGACCAGACTATTACACGCTTGGCTAGCAATATCCTTGCTATTGGCGAACGCATTTGAGTATAGAAACATATATATTTTAGTAAAACATAACTCTTTTCCTTTGTTTACTATGATATATGCTGTGTGATATGCCAATATAGCAAACAATGTTTATTAACGCATTTGATTTCATGAAATGTGAGAAGGATCCAACAACAACAAAATCAGATTAAGAACGAAGGTTGTCCCATTCTCTGCTTAAATAATCAAGCCGCCGTGTTTGTATTGTGATCAAGTTCCAGCACTATCAATCAAATACATAGAAGGATCTCCTTTTAACTCTTCTACTCATCATTTCAGCACATCTCATAAAGAAATCGCACGTTTCAGGTTTACCAGCAAGCTTCATCTTTCTTGCCATTTCTTCACGTATATTATTTCACTGGTGGATCAAATGATCTTTTAAGTAAGAAATCCGCAACATTATAACCCTACAATATCTTCCATTCTCATAAAACTATTTTTTTTCATCCTTTTTATTTCTCACCCCATAACACGCGGTTCAATACTTCAATCATTTTGGCATAAGTATCACCATAAATATCTACTTCCGTACTTCATTCTTCCCATGTGATTATTATCACATCTACCACTTGTCGTGAAACTTACAAAGATTTCGATTACTACTATTTAACAGAAGCATGTAACGGTGCACTGATCACCCTTTTCTTATCACTCTCATTTTACAATCAAATAGTTATTAACTTTCATATATCATTCTTATGAACTTGATCTTTCACTATACATATTAAGTAGGATATCTCTTAAACTGTCATTAATTTGACTAATAATCGGACAGCTAGAAAATAACACATTTTTCATTTTCAATTACCGATGCCATCACAACTTAGATGAGAAACTGTATTACTAGGAATCAAAGAGACACGGGGATCAAAGAATTGACTTAAGAGAGAAAAACGAAAGAAGGATTCCTAAAGGTCCTAGCAGAACATCGTTTATGGCGGTGGGGCTCTTCACTACCATAATCAAAATTCTACTGGTCCTAGCTCCGGGTACTATGAGGACCCAATCTGGCTCTGATACCAACTTTGTCACGACCTAATAAAAGAGTCGAGACCGACGCTTGACACCTATGCAAAAATCCAAGCAAGCCTCTACATCAGTCTAACAAATATTGATAAATTATTCGTAAAAAAAATTCATATAACTAAGTAGCATTACAATACAAAGGAAATAAAATAACAAATCTAAGATCCTACCCATGTACCACGGAGCGACACTAAGGATGATTGCCAATAAAGAGAACAGACTATAGGACTTCCAAAGTCAATTGATCAGCTGGATGGCACCATACCTGGACGAACAACTCTCGAGCGACGAAGTACGATAGCTCCCAAATTAGCAGTTCACTCATCTGAAAATTTAAGGAAAAATAAGGGGGTGATTCAGGAGACTCAGTAAGTAAATAAGATACTTTATTACCGTGAGTTTGATTTGTCTTTACGTGTCTTTTTCTTGTAACACATGTTATATTAATACGTTGTATCATTTCGTGCACACATAAACATATGATGCATGAATGCGTGAATGCACAATGATGCACTGTAGATGATCGATCGTACTACCCATATGATATAGACCGCTCTCTGGGCCACCAACGCGTTTCATTAGACCGTCCATTGGGCTACTCATACCGTCATCTATATCAGAATCAAACTTTTATTTTACAGACCGGTCAGGCTTTATGCCCTATAGACTACCTGGATCGCCCATCTGTAACATATCAAACGGTGGGCATGTTACGACCGGTGAGGCTTTATGCCCTATAGACTACCTGGACCGCCCATCTGTAACAGGCATGCATGTCATGTCCATGATGATGCATATCGTGTATGCAATGATGCACATATCGTATCCATATCACAATATTCTCTGTCAGTTATCACATACATATTAACCGTTATAGTAATATATGTCCACAAATACGTAACGTTTTCGTAAAAATGAGGGGGAATTTGTGTTAAATCCCACATCATTACCCATATATTAATGTAATAATATACGTAAATACTATTACATATGTGAATAATGATGTCATATCGACAACCATTCGTATCAAATACAAGTCTTGTATATCTTTACATTTCGTATGTCTCCACAAGTCACTATATACATATTTACTCACGTCGTATAGTTTAACGTCTTTGTCAAGACGAAAGGGGGTTTCGATCTTTTATAGTTTTTGCCCTTAACCGAGTATAATTTTTAATAAATAATTAATCGATACGATAATAAAATATATTATAAACTTACCTTCAAATTTACTGTCCAAGTCCAACCAATAAATTTCAGTCCAACAACTCGGATTGAGGTCACAGCCAAAATTTAGATTTCCCTATCTTAGCCCTTCACCAGTTCAACCAATATCAATTCCCATCAAAACAAAGATCCACCATCCATAAGAATGACCCCAAACTTAATTGAAACCATTTTAACACCATTATTCTAATTCTGGTACCGCTGCACTGTTGTACATCACTTAGCCAACCACTTTCAACAAACAAATTATATAAAATGACACAATCTCAACCACATGACATCGTTCTACTTTAGCAAACTGATTTCTATATGAAGAATCCAATGTCGTGGGCAACCAAAATCCAATAACCTCCAATATGTCAACTTCAACATTCGTATTATAATCAATTTGAACTCACCTTATCACCAGAACTCCACCACTGCCAACCTGCCGTTTCCACCTTGAATCTACTCGTACACTATGTTGCACGGATACGGATACGGAATACGGATATGGGTACGATACGATATGGGGATACGATTTTTTTAGAAAAAGCAGGATATGATACGTTTCGGATACGTTTGTTATTTTATATAAATATATATATATATATATAGTTGTACCATTTTTGTAAACTATATAAAAAATTATGCACAAACAAATAATTTTGTTTATAAAACTCCCTAGTTAACTAGTTAAACAAAAACTTCAAGCATATAATTATTCTTCAAGCAAAAAATAAGTCAATAGTAAAATTCTCAAACATCATCAGAAAATTTTTTGGACTGATTTTAGTTAAAGTTATGGACTATTGTGGGCTGATTTTAGTTAATATTATGGGCCAATTTGAATTTTTTGGGCTACATTTTTTTGGATACGGCAAATAAATGTATCCTAAAATTGAGATACGTTTTTTGAACGGATACGAAGAATCCGTGTATCCCAAGTGTATCATGTATCGGATACGGATACGATACGGGTACGTGACTATTTTGGAGTATCCTCAAAAATATGAATCCGTGTATCCCAAGTGTATCATGTATCGCATAGTCACATACATCGCATATCACACATTCACTCTTGCATATGCTCAACTGTCTATGTATTGCGATTGAAATCTTCGTTTTTCTATAATATTCCTTGATTGATTGTCATTTTTTGGATTCGAAGTCTAGACTTGAAATAGTTTTATTCGTATGTGTATTCTCTCGTGTTAGTATCATCGCTAGCCTTTGCTTATCACGTGTTTTACGTATTTCTTGAAGCATGTTTGAGACTTGATAGAAGTAGGCACCGGTTCAAATGTCTGAAAACCTAAATTCCAACTCTTTTTCTCGGTGACCTTATTACTGATATGTGTTTCTCTATACTTGTTGTGATATGCATGCACCCGCCTCTATTCATACACTATATCAAGTTTTAAGTGTGGAGTTAGAAAAAAAAGTCAAAAGAGGGGCGAAAAATAGACCCCCAATCAAGAACAAAGTTTTGAAATTTCAAAAGAGGTGAAAAATTGACCCCAAGCATAGTTGTTTTTGAAAAAAAACAAAAAAAATACTAGCAAGGGCAAAGTGAGAAAAGTTACCCATTGTGTATGAAAAGAAAAAAAATGAAATTTCTGCCCCCTTTTGCTTGATGTAGTGTATTTCCATCTTTTCATTGCGTGCAATCATGACTTGTCTTGCGAATTTATATACTAGAAACTAAGGGACGATCCTCGTGCTTGCACTTAAATTGTGATGTAATTTTCGTACTATTTTTCAAAAAAAATTCAAGCTACACTCCTCTTCTCTTACGGATCATTACCAAGTCCTTGGTACTGAGAATGAGCTTTGCGCCAAGAGCCCGTGGACTATCCCTAGATAGCATAGTGAATGGCGAGCATGTTTTGTGTAACTATTCATGCTCTTATTACATTGCTATAGAACTATTTAGAACATGTAATGAGTCATTTGCTAGACGTGTTGTACTGAGCGTTTGAATGCATAACTCGTTTAATCTATGATTGTCTGAAAACTTTGATGAAGATGTTTGACTTAAAGTTGAGGTAACACGATGAATCCGAGGTATGCCATGACTTTACTGTGACTCATTGAACATCATTTCATGCATACATGTTAGTTAGTTGTATAGAAGATTTGTAGACAGTCTCATTCCTGAAAACCTTCATGAGACTATACTCATCCTACTAGGGCAGCCTAGGAGTTTAAAGGCTTGATGCATACGGGAAATGCATCAGTGTCCTCTACGACAGTGAGTTATGATTTTTATTTTTTTTAGCTAGAATCGATCACATGACACTTGAGTGGGTATCTTAGAAACATGTGGTTGTTGAGCCTCACATGGACTTGTACATTTATTCCGCCATTTGTTCGACATTTGTTCGGAACGAACAAATCCTAAGTGTGGAGTGTTTTGATCAGTCGATATTTTGACTAGTTATATGCTCCATAGGATGAAGGATAGCACTCGTTCTCCCGAAAAAATTGTGATTATTTGATCTCTTTTCTAGTGTTTCAGGTCAAATCATACGTAAGACTTTTGGATTGATTTGAAGTAAAACAAAGCATTTGGGCAAAAACAAGACAAAACGGGGCAGAGTGACCTTTCCAACTTAATTTGCATGCCCAAATCTCATACGGTGTTCAAATGAGTCGTACTATAGCTTGTTGGCAAGCTAATTTAAATATCTACAACTTTGTAGTTTACACTAAGATCAGACTCGGATATTAAGACCGCGAAAAATCCAAGAGTAGGCTCTGAGATGTTGAACCGCGCGGTTCACGGAAGTGCACCAAACTGAATCGCCTGATTCAAAAGGTCAGAGAGTTCGAGCACAAGCCAGCCTTGGTCGAATCGGCAGGCTCAAACAGTTCACCAAACTGAACCAGTCGATTCGGAAGCTCAGAGAGTTCGAGCCTCGATCGAACCGGCTGGCTGGGAAATCCTTACAAAGTTGAACCGGCCGGTCCACCGATTAAAAACAATAATTTCTGACTTTCCAAAAATATAAAGCATGGATTTCCAAAATTGTTTTTGGAGTTTTCGCCCTTTCCTTGGATAAAAAGAGGCGATCAATGCTTGAACCAGTGTGCGACATTAGAGAGATTATCGAGAGCTTGAGATTGGAGAACCCTAACTTGGGAGAGAAGACGACGAACATCGCAAGAGATTGAGGATTCAACGAGCTACATCGTCTACACGATTTCCTTGTCCTTAATTTCTTTATCTACACTATTTTTGGTTAACTTAATTACCATGAATAGTGAATAGTCTTCTTTTTTCCGGGATCTTACGAATTCCGTGCCTTGTACCCAACTCTTCGTGTGATTAATTAAACGTTTTTCATAAATGCAATTCAAGTATTCGATTTCATTGTGCTTAATAATACTATTGTTCTTGCAAGTTTTACATTGAATGAGATGTTTGAATGCTAGAACGTATTTAGGTTAATTACAAAAAGATGAATAGGTCCTAGGTATTAACCGGATTATATGAAATTGATATTAGGTCATGGTAGCTACACTGATAGTACATGAATTAATAGGAAAGTTGACTTTATTGTCTGAAAAAACCCTAAGCTTAAATAATCGAAATCGTTGATAATCCGTGGATGAGCGATGTTCAACAATTGAGATTAATCTAGACAATGATCCGTGGATGAGCGGCTTGTCTAGTGTTATTTTTGTTTATTCCCATATTCGATAACATGATTGAATTACGTTATACGATTGCATGATTAGTGGGGTTGCCACGGGTGAAGTTTGATCCTGAGATTCTTTTTTCGATCAAGCCAAAACCTTTTTATTTACTACATTTAATTTTTACTATTTGTTTCACATTCACAAACCTTTAATTGTTTGGGATAGCAAAATAGGTCACTTGTTAGCTAGTACTCACACACGTTGTTCCTTAGTTCGACCATTGGCTTATCAAGGTTTATAAATTTTGTTTGACTACAACTTGACCCCTAAAACATATAACTTGACGACTATAAAGGGTTAAAAAATAAACTTGTCAACGCAAAACTTCCCTGAAAAACAACTTGGCTATATGAGATGCATCGGCAGTCTTTTTGCAAGCAATGAAGTGAGACATATTGGAAAACTTGTCAACTACTAACACTGAATCCACGCTTAGTTGGGTCCCAACACAAAGTCCATGGCTAAATCTTGCCAACTATCATCAGGAATATGTAAAGATAAATAAAGACTTGTATTTTGGGACTGACCTTTAGACACCTGACAAATAGAACAACGCTTCACAATAACGCTAGTGTCCCTCCTCAAATGTGGACAATATAAATGATCATCCAGGCTGGCAATGGTCTTATCACGACCTAGGTGACAACTTAGTCCGCCCCCGTGCAAGTCTCGGAACAACTTCTCTCAAAAAGACGAACAAGGGATGTAATGTTGATCCCCCTTAAATAGTAAACCATTATTGATATGAAAATCACACACAAGGATGTTTCCCAATACACTTACTCCACAACTCTTTAAAGTCAGCATCATCCACATACAATTCCTTCACACAGTCAAACCCGACAATCTCATGTGATAATCTAACCAATAAAAAAGCTCTCTTACTCAGCGAAGCTGCCACCTTATTCTGGGCACCCAATTTGTGCTAAATAATGAAAGGAAACTTGTGCACAAAGCTAACCCATCGAGCATGCATCTTATTAATCACCTTCGAAAGAAACTTCAGGGCTTGATGGTCTGTATCCAGAATAAACTCGCACTGGATCAGATAGTGCTCCCACTACCTCAGAGCCCTGAAAACTGAGCTTTTCATTGAAAAAGGCCATGGGTCTCTTCTCATGTGATAACACTCTCTTCTCATGTGATAACACTGCACCAATCCATACTCCGCTCGCATTGCATTCGACCTGAAAGATCTTATCAAAATCTGGCAAGGCTAGCACTGGGGCAGTACACAACTTCTCTTTAATGACTGCAAAACTTTGTCTGCTCTGGCTCCAACTGAAACTTGCCTTTCTTCAAACACTCGGTAATAGGTGCAGTATTAGTACTGAAATTCTTCACAAACCGCCTATAGGAAGTAGCTAGACCATAAAAACTACGTACCTTGGTAAACTGACCGAGGAGCAGGCCAGTCAAGATTGGCACAAATTTTCTCCTCATCCACCTGAATGCCATCTTCTCCAGCGACAAAGCCGAGAAAAAGCAAAACCCGTAGTTCCTCCACCACGGTATGGAAAATGCGGTGAAACTTCTGTCCCATATGGAGGTCTGCAGTAGTGGTGAATCCATCAGCAGCCTTTGATGCGGATATGAGCAACGTCCGAATCTATGAGGAACAAATTGTTAGTTACACATGTAAAATAGTATAATAATAAATTTCTAAACAGGTGAAAACTTACATTACTCGGTAACTCATGGGCAGTAGGCCGATATGCCTGAGTGTCCTCTTCTTCCAATCTGGGCTGGATAAGGCGACGTTTGATTCTTGAATACCAATACATGTATTCATCACTGGGAATATAAATATCCTCGCAATCCTCACCTGGATCCCCATGTAATAATCGCTCCCATCTACTAGCCCATAAACCCACATATTGGTGGAGGTGCACTCTCCAATCCACTCTCTTTTTCTTTCTAACCCATGGTGCTCATTTGCATACGCTATCAGAGCAGGTGGAATGCTCTGCTTTCATCCGAACTGCCTCATCACACGGATCGGATGATGCCACTCAATGATGTTGAAGCAAATTAGTGGCACATCAGCTGTCCACAATTCCAGTGACTCGAGACATACGGAATGCAGTCGCTCCATCAGCTCTTCATCATATGCTCTAAAAAGTTCTACAATAGAATTAGCATCCATGCAGCTGCAATGGTTGATGTGGTTATGCACAAGATGCTGATAATGGGGGCAAGCATCCGGAGAGAGGTTTACTTGTACTATGGGGAACAAATAATATAAAGTTATATGTTTAGAATGATTCCAGACCAGAATACAAAAAGAAAATAAAGTTTTATTACCTAATGCACCTTTTTGACAAGTTATTTGATTGTTTTCTATGGTAACTAAAAATGGAGTTGCACATGACATGATGCATCATGAGTTCCAACTATATGAACCAAACGAAATATCATAAAGAGTCCTCATCAAGATATATTATACACTTAATGTGTTGTTATCTGACCATGTAACATGTATATCGGACCATGTAGATGAGATAATCTCCTTAAAAATATGCTAATAAAATCAAACTGAGTTACGTGAAAAGAGGAACCCAAACTGAGTGTTAAGATTACCAAGCTGACATCGGATACTCACTCTGAGTAGTTTTGTTATTTTAGTTTATTTTTTTCGAACTGTCGAGCTCATAGTTATTTAATCAAGACATTGACCGCTGGACGATTACTAGAGGTGGCAAATAGGGCGGGCAGGCGGATTAGTGGACGGATTCTTAATGGACAAGGATTAAAAGGATTGAACCCTATAAAAACCCGTTTAAGTTAAAGGGTTCAATGGACGAATTCTTAATAGGTAGAGGGTTAAATTGTCAAACCCTTCAACTCTTTAAGAGCCCTTTTAACTATTTAAACCCTCTTAACCCTTTTGACCCTTTAACCATTTTAAACGCTTGTAACCCTTTTAACTTTAACCCTTTTCACCCCTTTAAGCATTTATAACCCTTTTAACTTAAGCATAAAAATGCAAAATGAATTTTTCGATTGAATATGAAGTACAAAATTTAAGCCCCCAAAATAATAGCGTGTAGCATGAAATGAGCACCCATAAATTGAAAAATCTCAATAATTACTACATTATTTAGTCTCAACTTTAAAATAAAATTATTTTGGAATAGAAAAATAAAATATGTATCATTCTTTAAATCTGTCCAGTTGATAGAATTACAATTCACAACAACTATAGTACACACGATTTTGCTAAATTTGAATGAAAGAAATTAATACGAGATATTAATCTCAACTTTAGAATAAAATTATTTTGGAAAAGAAATTATGTATCATTAAATAAATCTGTCCAAATGACAGAATTACAATTCACAACCACTATAGTACACACGATTTTGCTAACTTAAGCATTTATGTTTATTTTTAATATTAGTTAAAAGGGTTCTTGAAGGAAGGGTAAAGACTCTTGAACCTTTTTATAAATGGGTTCTTAATGAACAAGAGTTTTCTAAACCCTTTTATTAAAAAGACGGGCTAATGGACAGATTTAATAGGGCGTTTAATTGACAGGTTGGAGTGTTTAAGGTTTACTTGCCGGGTCGAACCACTACCCCTTCTCTGTGTATTTTTAGTTTATAGCAAGCAAACCAAAGAACGATCATCCTCACCTGTAAAAGATGTATTACCAGCCAAAGGCAACCAACAGGGAGATGAGACTACCTTGGAAATCTTCAACCATCATTCTACACCTGTCCAAGGAAAGATAAAAAAACAGGCACACTCCCTACGCAGGCATGATCCTGTTCAGGTTCAAAGGGACTTTCTCAGCCTGCCCTTCCTGCTTTCTAGCAGAAGAAACAGACACCCCCGGTGCACATTTTGTTGTTAATTTATTGGATAACCAAATAAAGGATGACAAAATGTATAAATATGGAACCGACAAATCTAGTCAATAGGAATCCCAACATAATAATCATAGATTGAGGTTTTGACCAAATAAAAAAAGTTTAAGGGTGATGCCCACGCCTTGTCACCAGTATCCACAAGAGCTTGGTAACTCACCTACAACATTCATAACAGCTTTCTGAGACTAGCCCATCAAGATAAGTTGTAGTGCACTGCAACGGCTTTCTCCACCAGGGACTCGAGACCAGTCTAGCTCTGCATGAATTGGAATTCTGTTAGGGATTCCGAATTCTGCTTTCAGCCAGGACAAAAAAACAAAAACAGAGATTCAAACAACATATTATCATAGATGATGAAAAATCCAACTACAGTTGGCCCTGGCATCATCTCGAATACATTGGTATGATCTTTAACACCATGTTAGCAATCTGTCGACCTGGTTTAGGTCAAGAAGCTCTATATGAGGGAAAGCCATATAATGTGTTGCTAAATTATGTTGGCAAAAATAGGACCTGACTAGAGATATTGGCAATGCTCAGTTATAGTCTTGTAATTCTCTATCAAGAAAACATGGCAAATATTAGAAATTCGATTTATTAAAAAATAAAGATAACTGACCTTCATCGTGCCGAGTTAATGTAACTTTCGGGCAAGTATATTTCTCCGCCGCTTTCCCCATGTTGTTCCCCACTGATAGTTTTCTTGGCAGCTTGAAATTCAGCACTCATTGCCTCCATTCCTTGTCGAACAGCTTCTTCAGCACTGCCATATCCATGCTCTTCAGCATACTTGCGAACATCCTCGGTTATCTTCATGGAACAAAACTTAGGCCCGCACATAGAGCAAAAATGGGCAACTTTAGCACCATCGGAAGGTAAAGTTTCATCATGGAATGACATAGCAGTCATGGGATCTAGTGACAAAGCAAACTGGTCCATCCATCGGAACTCAAACCTTGCTTTGCTTAGTGCATCATCCCAAGCCTGAGCATATGGGTGTTGTTTGGCTAAATCAGCAGCATGAGCTGCTATTTTATATGCTATAACCCCGGCCTTTACATCATCTCTATCTGGCAGACCCAAATGCTCTTTTGGTGTTACATAACAAAGCAGTGCAGTGCCTAGGGCACCAATATTAGCTGCACCAATCGCAGAGGTTATATGATCATACCCAGGGGCAATATCAGTAGTCAAAGGACCGAGGGTATAAAAAGGTGCTTCGCTACACCATTCCAATTGTTTCTGCATGTTCTCTGGAATCTTGTGCATTGGAATGTGACCAGGCCCTTCATTCATAACCTGAAAGAAAAATACATTGTAGCAGGTTCAGTTGGGTAGCCAGATACATCTTATAAGTACTGTTTGTGTGAACGATGGGTCACAAGAATCAAATTCAGGATATGATTCCGCAATAAAGGAAGCATAACTTAGCTAAATCAAATATCACATTCAGCATAAAATAATTGCCACTGGGGATGAAACCTAGACACCAAAACTGACCACAAAAGCATGTACTAATTTATATTCATGTTTATTTTTTTGAGCTAAGATAAATAACTATGTTCAGTGACACATCACCAGCCAAAAAATTTAAAATGACACTTGGCCTGATTACCTGGACGTCTTTTTCCCATGCTCTGCGAGTCAGCTCTCCTTGAGTTAAGAGCTCGGCGAATTGGGCAGTGTCATTTGCATCATATATAGACCCAGGTCTCAGTCCGTCACCAATGGACAAAGCTATGTCATACTGATTACATATATCAAGTATGTCATCCCAGTGCTCATAAGCAAAGTTCTCTTTGTGATAGGCTAGGCACCACTTGGCATGAATAGATCCTCCACGAGACACAATCCCAGTCATGCGTTTGGCAGTCAAAGGAATGTACCGCAGAAGAACCCCAGCATGGATTGTAAAGTAATCGACACCTTGCTCAGCTTGTTCAATAAGAGTCTCACGGAAAACTTCCCAATTAAGATTCTCAGCAACACCATTGACCTTTTCAAGAGCTTGATATATAGGCACAGTCCCTACCGGCACTGGGGAATTCCGTAGGATCCACTCACGAGTTTCATGAATGTGGCGACCGGTGGAGAGATCCATAATTGTATCAGCTCCCCACATTGTTGCCCACTGAAGCTTGTGAACTTCTTCCTCAATGGAGCTCACCACAGCTGAGTTTCCAATATTTGCATTTACTTTGACCAAGAAGTTCCGTCCAACAATCATAGGCTCCAATTCCAAGTGCTTCTTATTAGAGGGAATAATAGCCCGTCCACGAGCCACTTCTGACCTTACAAACTCTGGGTCAAGATTCTCCCGAGTAGCACAATACAACATTTCCTCGGTAATCATACCTTGCTTAGCATAGAACATCTGGGTATATCTTGGCAAGCCCAATTTCTCCCTCCTGTCAACCCAATATCCTCGTAGATTAGGAAGTCCTGGTTGAAAACATGGCAAAGAAATTGAGAGTTTAGAAACTTAAAATGGGTCACTATACTTGTTTAACTTACAGAGAGCAATGCCAGAACTGTTTTTAATGAGAATTTATTCATATTAATGACTAATGAATACAAAAAGGAATGAAAATAAGGTGAGAGAGTGTACCAACGCGAGGACTAATGTTCTGAGGACCACTGGTATCGTAAGTATCAAAGTGTGTTTCATCCCCTGATAGATGAACACGTCGAAAAGGAACTCTTAGAACATGACCTGATTGTTGATGCTTAACTTCCCTACAAAAATTGTGAATTAGGACCTTTTGATAATTATTTACATTCTAAGTATAGTAGCAAGGGGGAGGGGAGAGATACTTACTTGAACTCTTTTGTGCTCTTAGGAAAACACTGCTCAAAGGACGGGAGGGGGTGAAAATCAGGTGAAGCAGGATCTCTTGTATGGGTTGTCCGTTTAATGTGATTATCTGGATTTTTGGACGAGGCAGGTTCAAAGGTTAGCGTGGCTCTAACACTAGAAGAAGCTGGAAGGATAACGGTAGGTAGGTTATTATCCTTGTTCCGGAAGCATGAAGCAGAGCGTCCCGTTGCACCATGGGATCCGGGCAAACAAGGAGACTTTTTAGAAGTAGAGTAACTATTAAGGTTGTTATAGATGACAGACGTCATGGCAGTGGGCAAAGAGGACATGCTAGGAGCTAGGACATGCATACAAAAATAAACTAGTGCGTTAGTGGATCAGCAGTCTAATGAAAAACACAACCTAAAAGGTATTCATTCGTTTGGTCATCATCAGCAGCAGGTTATCACTCATATGAGTATGTAAGAAAGAAAACACATTAACAATCACACAAGTTTAAGCAGGCAATCGAATAGCTGGTGTGCATTCCATTACCACACACTTTGCTATTAATTCCTACCAGGATGAACTTACAGAAATGGCTAACAAGCAACAAAGCAAACCCATTAAAGAGCCCAGATCTCAGCTCGTAAGGCAAACTGAGAATCAACTTATAAAAATGATGAATTAAAAGCAGATCCTGAAGGGAATAGTTCGATTTCAATAAAGGAAAGAAAATCATAAATTTACACTAAGGGGGCAACATTCAAATCAACACATGGATGGCACAACATGAGGACATAATAAGACACAAATTCAAGGCATTGTATCAGACAAATATGATGACAAACAAAGGCAGTGAAGAAAGCACCGGACTGACTGGATCTGATTTTCTCTTCTCCTTCCGCCCTGCTGTATGGTAGATTGGAATGAAATGAAATAGTGGCTGTCAATAAAATGGTATCAAAACGTTTCAATGTTCACTCATTCAACAATCCTCTTTATCAAGGTTGGAAAAAGATCCTCTTTATCAGGATTGGAAAAGAAAACTATGATTTTTAGTGTAACCCACCCACCATACACAGCCACAAACTCTCTCAAAATATCTCTCACATTCTCACTTCGCAAAAATATCTATCTTTCCTATTCCAAATTATTCAAAAGATTTTTAGTTTGCCGTTCTCGACTTGACAATGACATTCCAACCAAGGTTTTTCCCACTTTATTTGGTGCTATTACCCAACAATACTCGCATTTTGCTACAACGCGATGATATTAAATTTCAACTCAATCGTACAGGTCTTAAACTTAAGAACACAGATCGACATAATCAGGAGTCAGAGAAACTCAAAATTAACCTCAACAGACGATCAACAACCAAACTGAAAGGAAATTTTGGAAAACGGAAGAAGAAGAAAGATAAGAGTGGAGAACTGCATACCTTGGGAAGAGAGAGGGATTACAAAATGCTTTGGGTGTGTATCGAACGAGATGGATAGACAGAAAACAGAATGAGGAAGAACAGGCAACGAAACCCCAATTTATAAGGGAGGGTTGGTAGTTACTAGTTCCCGGACAACACGTGTGTGGTGCATGGCTAATTTTGCTTTCGAATTTGATAACAAATGGCGACAGGTTGCGTCAGCCTCGTACTTCGGGCATGAGTGATGAGCCTGTAAGCCCGACCCCAGCCAAATCATATATATTAATATTTATACAAGTACCAAGTATTTCGTTCCATCCTCAAATCCACCATACTTGAAGAAGAAAAAGAAACACAGTAGCAGCATCATTTTCCAAATAACGTAATCAATTTATCTGCCAACCAAGCACGCAACCAAGACTGAAGTATACTAGACTACTAGTTGCCATCTCTTGTTGGAACATAAGCAATCTCTTTCTGTTACTACAGCATCTCCGTATCAGCTGGTCGCTGGAACCATACCTTGGAAAAAGAAAGAAAACTCTCAATGACCAACTCCTCTCTTTGCTTTCAAAGATTCAAGAGCCTTATTCCTCAGCTCTATCTCTAACTTCTTCTTCTCTTCTTCTTCTTCAGACTTTTCATGAATCTTCTTTTCGATGCCTGAATCATCATCTTTCCTCGATTTATGCTTCACTGAACGCTTTTCTTCCTTCTTGCGGCGTTTTTCTTCATGCCTCTGATGTCTTTTCTCCCTCCTCAATCTCTTCTCCTCCTTCCTTCTCCTCTTGGCATCCTTCCCATCTTCCTCCAACTCATAGCTGTCATCATCTGAAGTCACTTCATGCCTACTGGATAAGCCTTTGCGCTTTTTCTTTTTATCTTCTGCATACCCAGAATCAGAACTACCATCGCCTGCACCTTTACCCATAAGCTGTGGTGCCACATTTACTGACTCAAGATGCTGACCACCATCCTCTATTTTGTTCTTCTGCTTAGATAATAGATTCCCCTTTGCAAGATCAACATCATTGGTTTTGTTGGCTTTTCCAGAATATGTATCCCTAAATATGAAAGGTTATGTAAATGAGGTGGTGGCCGATCAACAACTTACGGACAATTAAATATATATATAGTCAATGCAGTGGCAACCTTTTTTCCGAGTCTCCCTGGTCAGAATTAAGTTCCTTGGTTACTTGTGAGGAGCTTCGTATGCTATGTTTTGATTCCATTCTCCCGAAGCTGTTTAGTGATCTACAACGCCGCCAATAAAAATAAATCAAGCAAGCATATGTCACTAAACTATAATCAGACAGCTCTACAATGAATAAATGTTACCGATGCTCGTCTGCAGGACACCCATTTGTGTTTGCTGGTGATTCTGAAGATAATACAGACTTCTCAGGAGACGCTGCTTTTAATGGCACCTCTTTGTTGGGATCAAGTGATTTTCCCACCTCGCTTCTACCCAAATTTCCCTCTCGGTGGGCTGTGCGTCGTAATCTGCTTTCCGGAGAGCTGCAACAAAAGTTATTGTTTCTATGATGAGAGTGCAAACAAATTTTGCTTGTTAAGACCCTTGCTTAAACAATGACATCTCTAAAAACATATGATTAAACATTATGACTTGGAACAAGCTCTAAGGAATAAATGGTGTGGCATAAATTATGAGTAGTAGAGGGAAGAGAGGTCAGATCAGTATGTCCAGAAATATACCAGCGTTTCTCAATTGAGGATAGAAAAATCGGCTTCCTAGTACGAGTTGGGGATTTTTCTCTGGAAGGTGAAGTGGATCTCTGGCGAATAGGAGACCCAGGCACAGACTGATCAGGGGAAAGTGGTATGCTACCATAGGGAGAGTGCCCTTTCATGCCGTCAGAAGAAAGTGGCTTACGAGATTCCGGGGATGGACGTCTTTGTCTGGTAGGTGAAGGAGATAGGTGATTACGCCTCTGGTGTACTACAGGAGAAGGGGTTCTACGTCGCCTAGGAGAGGAAAATCTGTGTCTGTGTCCTTGAGGAGACAGAGATCTACGTCCTTGCAGAGACATAGAATTGCGTCTAGGAGATAGGGATGCTTCTTGTGAAGGAGACGATGTACTACCTCGCCTACCTCGCTGTGGGGGAAACAAGGGAGATCGATCCTGCACTGGAGAATCTGATTGACGCCTTGTCAACTGTCGCAAGCGACGATTTCCAGGTGACCGAGACTTACGGGGTGGGGATCTGCGTCGCACTGGTGAGGGGGATCTGCGCTGAACTGGTGTGGGAGATCTGCGAGACCTTCGGGGTGGGGACCTGCGTCGCGCATGGAATGGGGACCTATGCCGCACAGGGGATGGGGACCTGCGCCGCCTAACGTGTGGTGATGTCTGGCGAAAAGATCGAAATGGTTGAGGAGAGTATGAACGACTGTAAGAACGAGATCTGGATCTCCGTCGATAATATGACCTTCGCCTTAACAGAGAAGGTGACCTTCTGGAAGACACAGTGTAATGAGGGGTTATAGATCTCTTTCGATTGCGATGCTCCCTTTCAGAAGATATGGACCGTTTACGTTCCTTGGGTGACCTAGACATGCTCCTGGGCCTGCAAGATTACTTGAAGCATGACTATAAATATTTAAGATTTAATTCCTAATCTAAACTAACACGAAAATAAGTACTATAGTATACTAAAGTGATTAAATCAAATATAAGGAGCACTAGACAAAACAAGAACCATACCGACTGGGTGAAGGAGAACTCTCAGTTGAACGAGAAGATCTGGAGCGCCTGGACATAAGAAAAGAATATTCACTCAGTTGTTATACAGCTTTACATGTAGATCAACTGTCCATGGGATGGTATTGACATGCCTATAACACATCTAAACAAGATTTTTCAGGAAAACAATCGAGAGCAAGGAGGAAAAGTTTGATTTTAAACTAAGCAACATGAAAACAGTGCGGCAAATACCATATTTCACCTGTGAATGCACAAACATAATCATATAATCACACTTTTTCTGCCACTCTTCTATTCTTGGTCCATATTCATTTACATGCGGCAGTGATACACAACAACACAGTTGGAAACAGGAAATATCATACTTTTATATTGAGCTCAAAAAATTTGAAAAAGAAGCAATATCACATAATGTAGCCGATAAGATTAATGCTTAAGAATATTCAGTGACTCTTATTTTAATAGTAAGTGATTAAAATAAACCAAACATGGGGCAACTTAAGAACTTGCCCGCACAAAATTGCCATTTCAGACAAGTAAATTTTCAACCAATAAATAATCATATACTTTTTGGTAATAAAAAGAAAAGATCTGGAATCCACCATATATAATTCATTACATGTCAGGAAAAAAGATGAACCTTTTCAAATATCCCCTGGCCCAAAATCTCTCAACATCAATTTGCACGAACAAAACTTTTCAACTTTTAAAGAATTCACCATTTTGCCATTCACTCTAAAGTGCACAACATTATCTAATTCTACCAATTATAAAAAGGGAAGGAATATCTCAAGCTATCCACGCCAGTTAATCGCTAATTTGGCTGTCATGGTAAGACTGAAGTCTTTTCATCACAAAAAAGAGCACAGTAAGACATATATAACCCACAAATTTTAACACCTTTAGCCTTTGAAGAGCTACTGACTCATTTCTCTTCTCATGCGAATTTCCACATCAAGAACAACAAAGATTAATTATCACTCATAAGAAATCGATCAGAGTGTCTAAGAAAAAAACTAATGGAAGTATTTCACTCGAACCTAGCTTTTCTGTCGCGACCATTCCTACCAACAATTTCTTTTCTGTTGTCAGGGCTGTTACTTGGTTCTTCTCCAGTCCCATACTTTGTAAAAAGCTTATCATTGGTGGCAGTAGCTCTTGAAGGGTCAGGGCCACCTTCCTACAGTAGTTTGAGGTAAAGGACATGAACCCAAATAATTGCAGAAGCTAGCTGAACGTCATGAGAAACACACAATGTAGTTAAAACGAAAACACGTCCCTGTAAATAAATTTGACATGAACATTATAGCATTACCATCTTTTGAGACAGTCCAAATTCTTCTGCATCCCTCTCTTTCTTTCTCTGGATTTCATTGGTTATCCGTTCCGCATCAGCCTAAGATATTAATGTGCAATATTTTGTGAGCAACAGACCCTGTTTATTATAAATGAAATCCATACAACAGTACATTCAACAAAGTAACCTTTTTCTGCCTTGTTTCCTCTTCCTTTTCATCAAGAAATTGCTGTGGTACACCACTTGCGTTCTTCTGTGCACTGAGAAGAAGAGTCCACAACTCTTTCATGAATTTTCCAGTATTTTTCTCCATGAAGCCAGTTATTGAAATTTGTATTTCCTTTCCATTGACATTCTGCAGCACCAAAAAACCATATAATCTTTGCACCCAAACAATACAAGCATTAACAAAATAAACAAGTCACATGCAACTAGGAATCTCCGAGAAGAATCCAAAAATAATAGCACTGCATATATTTTCAACAACTATTATTCACAACTCAAAATCCAGCACTACAGTCTACAGACAAAATTAGAGAAGCAAGATAGAGGTCGCCATAATATCATACTAAAAAGCACTACCTGCGTAAATCTGAAAACAACAATAGTTTGATGTTCAACCAAACATCAAATTCTACTCAGGGTCCTAATGAGAGAATCTCCACATCCAATCTCCATTTCATCATGCAGATACTACATCTGATCCAAAATGTTGCACCAAATGCAATTCCACATGCGCATGAAAAACACAGTAAAAGTTCAGCAATAGAGCAAGATGTTAAAAAGGAATTACCTTGCCGTCTAAGAGACCATAAATAAAATTGATAAGAACTTCATCTTCAAAACCAAGCAGCTCAGTGACCCTCTTGGCAATCCATGGTCTGAGAACATCCATTTTCACTTTAGTCATGTCAACCTAAATTGTGTACACCCCACATCCAATCGGAACAGTGGTTCAAAATAAAAGTGATCAGTATCTTGGTAATGGCTAACATTAAAAGATGGGGTATGTATTTATGTATTTCTGAGTAGAGAATGCGAACCAGGTGTTCAAGTTCAGGAGCAAACTTCTGGGATTTCATGAGCTTGGCTTGCTTATTTGAGAAACGAGTGTCCTGATCGGCCGTTGTACCCTAGAGGAAGCATGGTCCATTTAGTAGTTAAAGATAAAGTTACAAAATCAAGCCAAACAAGATGAGGGACGAATCATCCCAGCGAACGTTGAAATCGCAAGATCGAAAAACACAGTACTTAGATACTTATAATAGTAGTCTACTTATGAGCTAGCTTCCTTACCCGGAAAAATCCGCCCGACATTATGTGAATTCTAGGGCTTGATGACAAAATCTGGAGAAGCAGCTAATCGAATTTGAACAACGGTGGAAAACGAAGGCTGAGATTAGAGAATGATGATGTAAGAGAATTTGGTGGCTGGCGGAGTACGTAGCGGGCAGAGGTCTCCTCCAGGGTCGACCGTCGCCTCTACGAGCTTATCGAAAATGGAAGACAAGTAGCGGCAGCGTCAGACGGAAGCGATGGCCTGTTCGATTCTATTTGTGCCCTAATACTTCTTTTATTCGATTTATGCCTGTTTTTTTCCTTCAAGCAACCTTAACCACTTAACCAGGGTCATCATTTGACCCGAGGGGCATGCCCGACCCGAGGGGCATGCCCGACCCGAGGGGCATGCCCGACCCGAGGGGGCATGCCCGACCCGAGGGGCATGCCCGACCCGAGGGGCATGCCCGACCCGAGGGGCATGCCCGACCCGAGGGGCATGCCCGACCCGAGGGGCATGCCCGACCCGAGGGGCATGCCCGACCCGATTTTAATCCCTACCAGTATTTTTTTTGATTGTATCCCTACCAGTATTAAAGATGCTTAAATTTGAATTTTTTTCAAACTTAAACTAAGGGTGCGTTCACTTTGACTGAAAGTTAACTTAACTTAATTGATCTTAATTGATATTAACTTATCTTAAATGTCTTAACTGATCTTAAATGATCTTAACTGATCTTAACTTAACTGAAACTATAGTGATTTATATTAACTTAACTTAACAGAAGGGCCCCACCACCACCACCACCGCCGGACACCGCCGGTCAACGCCGCCACTGCCACCGGTCAACGCCAACACTGCCGCCGGTCAACACTGACGGCGGCGGCGGTGGTTCGGCGGCGGTCCGACGGTGGTCCGGCGCTGGTCCGTCGGTGGTTCGAAGGTGGTCCGGCGGCGGTCCGACGGCGGTGGTGGTGGTGGGGGGGTGGTCCAACTAACTTAACTTAACTTGATTGAAAATAACTTAACTTGTCTTAACTGATTTTAACTTATCTTAATTGATCTTAACTGATAGTGCATGATATTAACGTATCCTAACTTACAAGTCAAAAAATCAAGTCAAAGTGGACAGGGCCTAAATTAGAAATTCATGTAACGTTTGAGCGTAACAAAAGACAAAAGGTGGATTCAAGCTTTGGATGTGGAGACCGCTTCCGAGAAGAAAGATATGTGAAAGCTAACGCCTTAACCAGTTAAAAGGGAGGTCATTGTTGTGAAATAGCAGACTACCTAGGTAGGCTGTCTGGTTACGCTGCCTACCTCCATGTACGTTTAGTGCTCAGATGTAGACTGACATGGTAGGCTAACTACCTCGCTATGTCTAACTCCCAGATGTCGCGACTTACCTATTATACATTTGGCTATATGCCTTAGCCAAAGTTTTCTTATTATCACAATGGATATATAAGTACTATTAGTTTCGACCACAATAAAATTTCATGAATTAAATTCCTTAGCCATTCTACCTCTTTACCAATTGTAACTAATGTTATGAAATCGGATTCCATTGTAGAATTTGTAATCCAAGTTTGCTTTTTAGAGGCTCAGAAGATGACACCTTCCCCAAGCAAGAATATTCAACCACTTGTAGAAGAATGATCTTCTAAATTAGTAATCCAACTTGCATATGAATATCCCTCAAAACCGAAGAAAATTTAATATATGCCAAACCATAATTCACAGTCCCTTTAAGATACTTAAGCACTCGTCTTACAACTTTTCAATGATGACTACTAGGATTATAAGCATACCTACTCAGCTTGCCTACTACATAAGTTGTGCCAGACCTTGTGCTTGTCATTGCATACAATAAGCAATCGATTACCTATATGAACACTCAAGTTGTGAAACAGCTTCACCCTTATTAGGCATAAGCTTCACACTTGGATCTCTAGGAGTACTTACCGGAGAACAATTCGTACAACTGAATTTCTTAAGCACTTTCTCAATATAATGAGGTTGTGTTAGTGCTACTCCTTTATGCTAATGCTGGAATCTAATACCAAAAATCACATCTGCTTCTCCCATGTCTTTCATAGCAAAGTTTAATGATAAAAATGCCTTAGTAAATTCTACTTGTCTATAGTGAGTGCCAAAGATGAAAATGTCATAAACATATAAGCAAATTACTATTCCATTATAGGACTTATAAAGTTTGCTATAAATACACTTATCACATTGATTCAACTTGAATCTACTAGACAAGACAACATCATCAAACTTTTGATGTCATTACTTGAGTGCTTGTTTCAGCCTATAGAATGATTTGACTAACTTACATACCTTATCTTCATTTCCATGCATAGTAAATCTTTCGGGTTGCTTCATATAAGTTTCCTCCTCTAAATCACCATTCAAGAACGTTGTCTTGACTCTTGACATCTATTTAGTGAACAACAAGATTGTTAATAGCATCCTAGAGGTTTGCAACTAAAGCATATGTATCGAAATAATCAATACACTCCTTTTGTCTAAAGCATTGGATGACCAATCGAGCTTTAAACTGATCAATTGATTCATCAACTTACATTTTCTGTTTGAAAATCCACTTTCAGCCTAGAGGTTTGCACTCAGGTTGGAGATATGATAGTACCCATGCATTATTTCCCATGATTAAATCCATTTCATAATTTGTTGCTTCTTTCGAGAAAGCAACATCTCTAGTCCTCATAGCCTCATCAAAAGTCCTACGATCATCATCAATATTATAAAAATATGAGTATTGATACTAATATTATTTCTAGATCCTTCAACTAAATAAATTTGAAAATCTGGTTCGAAAGTACTTGTAGTCCTTTCTATGAGGCTAAAATGGTCTACCATTAAGAGATTTGCGTGAGTCATCTCTCAGTTTAACTTCATTAGAGCTAGAAATCAAATCTCAAGGTCTGGGAGTCGTTGAGAAATGATTCTCATCAAATATTACATTTTTTAAATTTAATTACGGTGTGAGCCAAAATAGAATCATTGGGGTTTGTTACATACAACATTTATACTTTAGAATGTTCAGCATATCGAATAAAGATGCAATCAACACCTAGCTTTTCCAAAGTTCTTATTTTAGGTGTGGGTACCCTAATGACAGATGCTTGTCGTCAGAGCAAATGTACAAATAATATTTATAAAGTCCGCTACTCGCGACTTCACTACTGGGTAGCTAGTGGTAAGTAGGGGTCGAACCCAAGGGAATTAGGGGATATGTGTTCTTTACGGGTTTGTCACGATAGTGAATACTGTTGGGGATTGAATAGCGAGGGAGCGTTTTTAGGTTGATTGAGATTTTAATCCTAACGTCTAAGTGATTGGTTGGTTGGTTTTGGTTTTTAGTGCGGAAAAGTAAATTACAGAAAAGTAAATACTGAAAATACAAAGAAGACTTACAGCGGGTGATGCGTGATTGTCAAGTCCTCCGGTAGGTGAGCAGTTTATACTAAGAAAGTAAAATGCAGATGGTGTTTTGAATCAGGGGAAAGCATTCGGTTTTGGGACTCTTCTTGTGACACATCTATCATTGACTTCAATAGATTTCTTTTACACTTCTACGTGTGGTTATCCCGACAAAGGTGACAACCCAAATACCCCGACAAAGGTGGTACTCCACACCCTTAACCTGTCAAGTTGTTATGTGGTTGTCCCGACAAAGGTGACAACCCAAATACCCCGACAAAGGTGGTACTCCACAACAAGTTTGACAAAGCCTTAGGTTTCTACTCTTTTTTCTAGCTCGAATAACCCGACAAAGGTGTTACTCTAACTAGATTTCAAAGACTAAGATTGAATAACCCGACAAAGGTGTTACTCAACCTCGATCTCCAAGACTAGAGAAGCGTAAAACAATTTTGAGTGCAAAAATCTCAAGATGTTGGCACAAGGGTGTGAACCCTTAACCGAATAAAGAGTTTAGCTACGAATATCCATAGAGGTGGATACCATAGCTAAATACTCGGGGGTTTTTGAAAAACAGTAAGAGGGAAAGGGGTGGAGTACTCAAGAACCAACAGGAGTACTCCCAATTTCCTACTGAATACTCAAGAACCAACAGGAGTATTCCCTAAAGTATAATACTCAAGAACCAACAGGAGTATTATTTCAAAACCGAACCAACCTTACATAGTAACAAACTTAGAGAGATAAGTGTTTTTACAATTTTTGGATGATTAAAATGAGGGGAGGAGCTCCTCCTTATATAGCCATGGAAGGAGGAGGAGATGAGGACACTTGTTGCATGGAGATTGGATGAGCAAATCAAGGGAGGAGAAGCCACCACATGGAGGAGGAGGAGAGGGCGGTGGAAGCCGCCGGTAGGCGGTGGTGGAGGAGGAGGGAAGGTGGCTTTTGCCACCTCCAAGCCAAGTAGCCGGTCATCTTGGGAGGAGGGGGGAGGAGCCGCCGGTAGGAGGTGGTGGAATGGGGTGGCTTTCCTCCCTTGGCCACCTCTTCTTCAAGTGGCCGGTCATCTTGCCCATATGTGAGTTTTGTACAGTTTTGTGCAGTCTTTTCACAAAACTGTCAGTGTATTTTGGCCCCGGGCTGACTTGATTCCTCTTCGGTTTGATTTGTTTTGATTGATTCCATGTTAGGATCCTTTAGATTTCTTCAGTCGGCAAATGATCTTGACCTTGGATTGACTCCTGATATCCTTTCAGCATAAAATCCTCTCCTTAGCGTGTTTTCACTTTAATCTTTAAAATGCCCTGTGGAAATATATCGGGACTAACAAGTAGAAGTTAGATAGACAAACAGTCTAATTTGGTGGGTTTAACTGTGTTTATGATTCATACAACTATGGTCCATCAGATTACCCCCCACTTTTAGTTGTTCGTCCCGAACAATGCTTTATAAGGGCGTCACTAAGTAAGTTGGTCGAAATATGAAAATAAGACTGTGGTACTAGACTTTACCTAATTCATGCATTACTACTTGTTACTAAATTAAACCGTATAAATACGTAGGAGTAATTTGAAACTTGTACCTCCGTGCCGAGATGCAAATTATATTGGATGTCTCGGGAGATAGCTCTTTTCAGGTCCAGGCTGGCATCCTCGGGATTGTCTCGCACTATATGGTTTTCTTGTAGCTTTCTCTAGCACGTGTTTTGATTCGGGTTTCAGTGAGTTGAGCCTTTTTGATTTTTCTTCTTTGGCGAGGGACTGCTTTTTTGTAGTGATTCTGCCTTTGGCTTTTGATTTGATCTTTTTTGAGTGTTTCACTTTTGCTCGGTTAAAACCTTCACAATTTTGGGCATTTGGCCTCTTTTGATTTTCTTCTTTGAGTTTTTTGCTTCTTTGTGACTTGCTAGTCCATTTTCTCAGCCTTGTTGGGAGGTCCAATCATCGCCCGCAAGCCTATGTAAATACCTCCCCGCTCCTCTCTTTTTTGCCGTTTTCGCGCGGGTCAAGGTGAGGGTCGCTCAACTATTTTCTCGGCTACTTTGACTGTCGTTTCGCGCGGGTCAAGATGAGGGTCGCTCATCTATTTTCTCGGCTACTTTGAACGGAGAGAGGACGGTTTGATTCCCGTCCTCGCCTTTGCATAGATGCTTCTTGGCGGAGATGACTTCAATTATTCACTGAACCCCGAAGTGCAGCCTCCACTGACTTCGAAAACCATATAGTTTGATTCGATCCTTCGAATGCTTGCCAAGTCCTTCGAGGGAATTTCTATCAACTCCACATCCCTGGTTATCTTAGCACAAAGGGACAAATGAAAAGTTACATCCTAAGTTTTTAGACAGTTGAATTTTCACAAGGTTAATGCATGAATTATGACTTATCTTTTTCACATTCTTAAGTTCATATTTTCAAAAAGATACTATTACTAAGAAAAAACAGCAAGCATGTTATTTATGTACACAGGTGGTTCTCACCCCCCACTTTTGAACGAAGGCGTGCCTTAGTTCAAAAGTCATGCAAGCTTAAAACTAAATTACTGAATTTAAATGACAGAAATTAAAGTGCAGAAAAGTAAGATAGTGTCGGGTTACCTCCCGACCAGTGCACTTGTTTAACGTCGTTGGCTCGACGATACCTCGTTTGTGGATCACTGGTTTGGGTCTCATGGGTGGCTGAGGTCATACTTCTTGATTCCACCGACTTTGATTCTTGCGGTGAGTCTTCCTGATTTTTTAGCAGATGACGGGTTTGGGTCAAGTTCTGATGGTATCTCCTTCCAACGTCTCTGAGAAGGCGAGGGACCTTTCACTATCAGCTTTTTGAACTGGGTTTTCTCCTGTTTAGGGCTGCCTTGTCCAGTCATGGCGAAAGCGTGCTCCATGTAGGAGTCATTCTGCTCAGGCCCTTTTCCCATCCGCTTTTCAGCCTCTTCTTGGATCGCATAGTTCTCTGCGATTTGCTTGTTGATTGATGGGAAGAGTTGGGATGGTCGCATCTTAAGGCTTGGTTCTGCCTCGTCATGTCCGTCTGTAGGGACCTGGTTGTAGATGGTCTCGGAAGCTTGGGTGAAGAAAGCTGGGTATTGCTCGGGCAGCATACTGGTGGTATTCTGGACTTCATCCATTGCTGACACGGCGTTCTGTTCCCATGAAGGTTCGTTACTCCCGAAGCTTTCTATGTCTGATACTTCCGATGGTTCTGGAGTATCTTTTGACGGTTCGGTGGTTTCTTCTTCGTCAGCCTCAGGGTCAGCTTCTTCTGTCTGCATTTCCTCGTTAGTTTGGGGTACTCGTCTTGTGGTAGCGGCCAGGCCGATTATAAGGTACCACATGTCTGCAATGGTGAAGTTTATGGCAGACCTTCTCATTGCCTCGTTAACTCTTCCCAGCTCGTCGGACCTCATCCCACGAAGAAATTTTTGGAGAAGAACTTTCTTCGAAAATCCATGGTGCGGGCAGCTTGAGATGATGGCATCATAGTTCATGTAGTATTTGTCCAAGGTCTCGTCCCGGGATTGTTGAAGGCTCATGATCTTCTCACGGGTTTGTTGGCGTAAGGATGGTGGGGAGAATTCTTTTAGGAATGGTGCGCAGAGGTCCACGAAACGTACTGCACGACTATCGGGTGATGTGTAATACCAGATTGTTGCGAAATCCGTTAGAGAGAATTTAAAGCATTTAAGCTTAAATTCCTCTAACGTTTCATTCTCAGGTTTTATGTGGCAGCAAACGTAGTGAAAGCTCCGACAGTGTAGTACTGGATCTTCTGCATCCGTTCCTCCGAACAGTGGAAGGTGTCGTGTTGTCCATGCATATGAAGGTGGTTGCGTCATGAGGTCATGGGAAGGAAAGAACAACTTATCCGATGGCTAATTCCCCGGCAACGGCGCCAATTTGATAGATGCTTGTCGTCAGAGCAAATGTACAAATAATATTTATAAAGTCCGCTACTCGCGACTTCACTACTGGGTAGCTAGTGGTAAGTATGGGTCGAACCCAAGGGAATTAGGGGGATATGTGTTCTTTACGGGTTTGTCACGATAGTGAATACTGTTGGGGAATTAATAGCGAGGGAGCATTTTTTAGGTTGATTGAGATTTTAATACTAACGTCTAAGTGATTGGTTGGTTGGTTTTGGTTTTTAGTGCGGAAAAGTAAATTACAGAAAGTAAATACTGAAAATACAAAGAAGACTTACAGCGGGTGATGCGTGATTGTCAAGTCCTCCGGTAGGTGAGCAGTTTATACTAAGAAAGTAAAATGCAGATGGTGTTTTGAATCAGGGGAAAGCATTCGGTTTTGGGACTCTTCTTGTGACACATCTATCATTGACTTCAATAGATTTCTTTTACACTTCTACGTGTGGTTATCCCGACAAAGGTGACAACCCAAATACCCCGACAAAGGTGGTACTCCACACCCTTAACCTGCCAAGTTGTTATGTGGTTGTCCCGACAAAGGTGACAACCCAAATACCCCGACAAAGGTGGTACTCCACAACAAGTTTGACAAAGCCTTAGGTTTCTAGTCTTTTTTCTAGCTCGAATAACCCCACAAAGGTGTTACTCTAACTAGATTTCAAAGACTAAGATTGAATAACCCGACAAAGGTGTTACTCAACCTCGATCTCCAAGACTAGAGAAGCGTAAAACAATATTGAGTGCAAAAATCTCAAGATGTTGGCACAAGGGTGTGAACCCTTAACCGAATAAAGAGTTTAGCTACGAATATCCATAGAGGTGGATACCATAGCTAAATACTCGGGGGTTTTTGAAAACAGTAATAGGGAAAGGGGTGGTGTACTCAAGAACCAACAGGAGTACTCCCAATTTCCTACTGAATACTCAAGAACCAACAGGAGTATTCCCTAAAGTATAATACTCAAGAACCAACAGGAGTATTATTTCAAAACCGAACCAAACTTACATAGTAACAAACTTAGAGAGATAAGTGTTTTTACAATTTTTGGATGATTAAAATGAGGGGAGGAGCTCCTCCTTATATAGCCATGGAAGGAGAAGGAGATGAGGACACTTGTTGCATGGAGATTGGATGAGCAAATCAAGGGAGGAGAAGCCACCACATGGAGGAGGAGGAGAGGGCGGTGGAAGCCGCCGGTAGGCGGTGGTGGAGGAGGAGGGAAGGTGGCTTTTGCCACCTCCAAGCCAAGTAGCCGGTCATCTTGGGAGGAGGGGGGAGGAGCCGCCGGTAGGAGGTGGTGGAATGGGGTGGCTTTCCTCCCTTGGCCACCTCTTCTTCAAGTGGCCGGTCATCTTGCCCATATGTGAGTTTTGTACAGTTTTGTGCAGTCTTTTCACAAAACTGTCAGTGTATTTTGGCCCCGGGCTGACTTGATTCCTCTTCGGTTTGATTTGTTTTGATTGATTCCATGTCAGGATCCTTTAGATTTCTTCAGTCGGCATATGATCTTGACATTGGATTGACTCCTGATATCTTTTCAGCATAAAATCCTCTCCTTAGCGTGTTTTCACTTTAATCTCTAAAATGCCCTGTGGAAATATATCGGGACTAACAAGTAGAAGTTAGATAGACAAACAGTCTAATTTGGTGGGTTTAATTGTGTTTATGATTCATACAACTATGGTCCATCACCTAACTACCGTGCTACATCCCCAAACTCGAAGATAATTCAGTTTGGTTTCGTTTTGAAACAAAGCTCATAAGGGGTTGTTTCTTTTGTTAGGAACTCTGTTCAGCAAATAGCAAACCGTTAACATGGCTTTGCCCCAATATCCTTCACTCAAACCAGAGTATGATAACATGAAATTGATAATTTCTTTTAGGATCTTTTCTTCCTTTTAGCTACACCATTTTGTTGTGGTGTATAAGGGGATGTGGTCTCATGAATAATATCATTCAATTAGAAATAAACAAGATAGTAAAATTTTCCAAGTCTTTTAATCAAATCATGTTGCAATTCAACTTCAGCTTTGTATATTTTAAAATCATCTAAAGCTTCATCTTTAGCATGCAACAAGTATACATAACAACAAAGAGAACAATCATCAATGAAGTTATGTAATATCTTTTATTTCCTAAGGATGGAGTTACATGCATATCACCTAGGTCACTATTAATAACCACTACTACAGATAAAACATTATGCATCGGTTCCGTGTTCGAGCTTATGCATTGATAAGTTGTAATTGTACGACTATTTTATATGTTAAAACCCCGTCTCTTAGTGGTTACCTGTATATTATTTCACTACCTGTGTGTAGTTTTCATTCTCAGGTGCATTCGGAGGCTGACGGATCCCACCGCACTGTCGTTAAGGTGCGGTGTTCTCTGTGCAAAAGCAAATTTATATTCCGCTACTCGTGACCTTACTACTGGGTAGCAAGTGGTAAGTAGGGGTCGAACCCAACGGAATTAGGGGGATAAGCTATTCTTTGAGGGAATTGTACAGCGAGGGAGCTTGTTTTAGGTTGATTGAGGTTTTAGTGCGGAAAAGTAAGTGACAGAAAAGTAAAGTACTGAAATTAAAAGTAGAAGACATACAGCGAGTGATGCGTGATTGGCAAGCCTTCCGGAACGTCAGCAGTTGATAATACAGTTTATTGAAAGTAAGTGCAAGGGTTTTTTAAATCTAAGGAAAGCAATCGGTTTCTGGGGCCTTGTATCATAGCCTGTTTATCATTAACCTTTAGTGATCCTTCTAAGTATTCAAAAGTGTATCAAGGCCATTTCAAGCACTCGATTTGCACATACCGTCTAGCCCATTTTCAAGGTCGTAGAGCACTTGTTCTATTTAGACTAGCACCCCATTTCAAGGTATACTAGCCTATGTGCATCCATTTGATCAATCATTTCCGATCAAACCAAATGGTGTTTAAAAGAGGTCGAACTCCTCAGATAAGCTTTGCCATTTCAAGCATCCACTTACCCGAGTATGTTCACGAATCCCCACGGAAGAGTTTTGCCATTTCAAGCATCCACTCAACCTTGGAAGTTCTGGCCTAATATATGGCACATAGAACAAGTTTTGAATAAAAAGGAGAGGCACTAAAAAGATGGCCTAAAACATTTTATGATACAAGTACACCCCTTCAACCGAATGAAGAGTTTAGCTACGAATATCCATAGAGGTGGATACCATAGCTAAGTACTTACGGTTTTTGAAAGACAGTAAGTAAGGGAAAGGGGTGAGTACTTCAAGAACCGACAAGAGTACTCAAGAATAGTAAAGACAAGCTTGAGTACTACAAGAACCGACAAGAGTACTCAAGAACTAACTACAATACTCAAGAACCAACAAGAGTATTATAGATTGAAAACCAAACTTACAAAGTGCCAAACTTAGAGAGAGAAGTGTTTTGTGATTTTGGGATGCTTACAAATGAGAGGGGAGGGCTCTATTTATAGCCATGGGAGGAAGAGATGTGTGGCTTGGATGAGAGCACATGGCAACATCTCCATGGAAGCTCCATGGAAGGTCATAGCCGCCGGTTGGAGGTAAGGGGAGGAGGAGAGCTTCCTCCATGGCTCACCTTCTTCAAAAGCCGCCGGTCTTGGAGGGGAAGGAGGAGGTTTTGTGTGAGTTTTGTGATGTTTTCACAAAACTATCGATGTATTTCAGCTCCGGACTGACTTTGGTTGCACTTCGGTTAGATTCGTTTTGAGTGATTCAATGTCAGGATCTTGAGATTTCTTCAGTCGGCATCTGATCGTGACCTTGGAATGACTCGTAATATATTTTCAGCGTAAAATCCTCTCCTTAGCGTGTATTCTCTCTAAGCTCCAAAATACCCTGTAGATAAATATCGGAACTAACAAGCAAATGTTAAATAGACAAACAGTCTAATTTGGTGGGTTTAACTGTGTTTATGATTCGTATAATTATGGTCCATCAGAGGCCATGGAAGGAATATCGGCTAAAGAGAGCCTGTTAGAAGATGTTTTGCGGGCGCGTTCTTGGACTGTGCGAACGCACACTATTTTCATGCCACTGGTCAGGGCCATGCGAACGCACACTATTTGCATGCCACTGGTCTGATTTGTGGGAGCGCAAAAGCGCGGACGTCTTAAGAATAAAATACGCGGAGGTCTTCTGCACTTCCATAATTGTTAAGATGTCCGCGGATCATAAAGCAAGAGACGTCCGCGGGTGACAGCTGGCAGTCGAATTTCGTAATTTCGGATTTGGCATCTCGAGAAGAATATAAAGCAGAATAAGAAGAGACAAACCCTAGGCGGACAGACCTCGATTTTCAGTGTGGAAAAAAGAGACACGGCTTGGGAAGAAACAAGAGACACGTTCGAGAGTTTGGAGAATTAGGGTTTGACCCGATTTTGGAGAAGATAGCTTGGTTACGTACTGATTTCAAGTGTTAGAGTTGAGCTGCAGCTTGGTGGAGAATTCATCATTAGTAATTTCGTTTCGTTCTATTCAAATACTTAATGATGTATTCCATTACGATGAGTAGCTAAACTTATATGTGTAGGCTAGAACTCGACATCGTGATGTTTTGACTTGAGACCTATATTGATTTCTATGTTTTGCGTTATATTATTATGCAATGTTTATGGAATTGATGTGCTAGCATAAGTGGAACTTTAGCGGGGGAGCTTTTGTTTGTTTGTTGATTCCGATTGTCAAGTTTACTAGCAACCTAGCGGGGATAGCAAACTAGGACACGAGTAATATACCACTAGGATTAAAAACCCTAGGACAACTTGTTTAAATCTTCATGCAACTCTAGCAAGTTAGGGTCTTGATTATCGCTAGCGCGAGATTAAGTACTAGAATAAGAACGGGGAGTACAACCTAGCGGGGAGCTCTAAGTTGTAGAACATTAGAATTCAAAACGGTTTGGTCCATGATTTAGTCTTGCATCACAGTCGAAGGTTCTAGCTTGCACTGCTCTTTGATATTTGATACTTGAATTTTTGTGACGAGTTATCTCTTGACAGTTAATCATTGCTTCTTACTTGCGTTTTCATTTACTTGTTTGAACTTACACTCCCATTGTCATGCTCTTACTTAGTGAACAGATTCTTATACCGATCTCTGTGGATACGACCCGACTTACCACTTACTAGTCGGAGATAAAGAAATATTATTTTTGACGGGTACAACGACGCCCGTCAAATTTTGGCGTCGTTGCCGGGGATTGGTAATGAAGGATCTCACTAAGTTTTTATTTCTTTTAGTTTTATTTTATTGTCTTTTACTTTGTCACTTGATTATTCTCTGTTTAAGTAACAATGTCACAGAGAAGTGTTGTACGTGATCATGAAGAGCGAAGCAGTGTACAAGGAGACAACATGCAAGAACAGGGGCAAGGACTGCCCGCTGTTAATCAAAGATTACCACCCCCCAGAAATCTGCAATTTGTGAATGAGTTTGCTAGACATCGTGCAGCTAGACACGATGATTACGAGGAGGAGTTGGATCGACAATACCTCGGTGGAGGAAACCAATATGGACAGTTAGCTAGGCGTCGGGATTTGGGATGCACTATGAGAGGAGTATGTGCGCCGTATATTGATGAGGAACCTTGGTGCATTAGGTTGGATGAGGACGCAGAAGACATCGAGATAAAGAGTTGGGTGATACACCACTTGCCCAAGTTTGGAGGAATGCCCGATGAGAACCCCCTAAGGCACTTGAAGGAATTTCATGGAGTTTGCATGTCCATGAAAACAGCATCGGTTCCGGAAAATATTTTTAAATTAAAGACATTTCCTTTTTCTTTAGAAAGTCAAGCTAAATCTTTGTTAATGTCTTTGCCTTCAGGTTCGATTACTTCATGGGATCAAATGCAAAGGAAGTTCATGGACAAGTACTACTCCCATTCGCAGGCGGCTCAAACAAGAAAGGAGCTCTCTATGCTTAGACAAGGACGTGGAGAGACATTGTTCGATTATCTGGAGAGGTTTAGGCGATTAGAAGAGAACTGTCCGAATCATGGAATCCCACAAAGGATGCTGCTTGATTACTTCATGGATGGGATGCTTCTCATGGAAAGAAGAATGCTAGATGCCTCCGCTCAAGGGTCTATCCTTGACATGTATCCCGAGGAGATATGGGAGTTGATTGAGAAAGTTGCCGAGAGCACAAGGTATTTAGAAGAAACATATAAACCTACACCAGTTGCTAATGTGAATGTACATTCTGAATTGCAGGAACTGAAGAATATGATGGCTCAAATGATGACGCAACAACCACAAAGAAATCAACAAGTGGAGTGTAAGGTAAACAAGTCCACTTTTAATTCAATAAATAATGATAACGCTGTTTTTCAGGAAAGAACAGAAGACGTGAATATAGTGGACTACATGAACAAGGGAGATTTGCCACCAAGGAGATATGATGGATATCAAGGCAACAACAAATGGCAGCCAAGGCAAGGCGATGGTGGTTGGCAAAGGAACAACAATTACGATGCGGGGCAATCCTCGTACCCACAAAAGCAACCATACAAACCACCACAGATCAGACACGGAGAAGACAGCCTGATCAAGGAATTTAGGGATGAAGTGAGAGGCATGTTCAAAGAACTCACTGAAAAGATGGTGCAACAAGCTGGAGACGTTAATGAGCTGAAGAAGCAAGTGTCTCAAATTGCCAAAGATGTATACGAAAGGCGTGAAGACAAAGGGAAGCTGCTGTCGTAAACGATCCCCAATCCAAGGCAAAATGTGAGTGTGATCGTGATAAAGGATGAAGAGGAGATGAAGGCTGAAGGAAAAAAAAGAGCAAGGTTTGGATTCAGCATCAGTGGATAATGCGGATGCCTAACGAATTACAACAAAATATAGAGACGTTCGCGGAGGATAATCAGGAGACATGCGCGGAATTCCCAGTAAGCAATTTCCAGATTTTGAGTTCTAACCCTCTTGCGCAATTGCCATTTCCCATACAGGTTATTGAGCGTCACGAAGCTATAAACAATGAAATTCAACGGAAGGAGTGTGAAGACACGAGGACCAACGCAAAAATACAAGAATTGGAGCAAGGGCAACAAGGAGCGTTGACCAATCGGACTAGAGACCCAGGTGCCTTCACGGTGACCTCTGGCATTGGTAACACGCTTATTCCCCACTGTTTGATTGATTTGGGAGCGTCTATTAATGTGATGCCTTATGATCTATATTGTTCATTGAAACTTGGACCGGTGAAACCGATCAAGTTAACTATTGAGTTAGGCAACAAGTCATGTGTTCATCCCTATGGTTTGCTTGAGAATTTAACCGTGAATGTTGGAGAAGTTGTTGTGCCTACAGATTTTTATGTCTTGCAGATGGAGGACACCCAGACTAAGGAGTCGCCAACACTCATTCTAGGACGACCTATCTTGTTTGCGATGAAGGCGAAGATTGATGTCGCTGAGGGTATTATAATGCTCAAATATGGTGGCAAGATGGCTGAGTTTCGTGTCTTTGAGGATGACCACCAGCCTTGTGCGGGAAAACCACCTGAGATAACTGATGAAAAGCGAGTTAAGAAACAAAAGTGTGGGGTGGCTGCGCAAAAGTGGTGGACACCTAAAGAAAAGAACTGGAGATCGAAGCCACCTGATGGCGGGCGGAGCATTGAGAAACGGTTAACTCATGGAAGTGCTGAGGAGAGGAGCACGCTGAGCAGTAAGTTTGATTTGGAGCAGCCTTGGGATCCTAACTTGTGATCCCAAAAGAGGTAATGTCTATCCAAGGACGTAAAACAAAGGTGCTTACCTGGTGGCAACCCGGTGTGTTTTTTCCTTTACACATGTTAGGAGTAGGTTAATTAGGGGAATTGGGAATCTGATAATGCACCCCGAGTGCATGTCCTTTTTATTTCTGGTGGTTTCAGGTGAATGAATGAAGAAAGGAATTCAACATCAGTGCATTTCGCGCACGTCTTAACAATAACATGCGCGGACGCCTGAACAATTATGCTAAATCAAGAGACGTCCGCGGAAGAAAACGAAGAAGACGTCCGCGGTGCTTCGCATGCACCACCACCACCAGACTATTAGGGGAGTACCAGTTCCTTCGTTTTTTTATTTATTGTCTTTTATTCTTTTATTGTTTTATTATTTATAGTACCGTGAGGACACGGGTCAATTTAAGTGTGGGGTGGGATGTTATAGAGTCAGTTATGTGTCGTGATGAACTGATGATGTACTGCTATGCTTTTATCATATGTCAAAATCTTATTTCCAGCTTCGTATCCTATTGTGCTCATTTGACTAAGAATGCAAAATTTCAAAAATTTTTGATGCTTTGTTCTTGTGAGTTGTGATATGCAGGGATGTGGAGTTGACAGAAATGTCCTAGAAAGGTACGGTAAACTGCAGGAAGTTCTGAGTTTTTGGTTTTGATGATTGATAAAAGCGGTGGAGGTTGATGCTTCACTAGCCTAGTCCTGAGAGTAGCTCCGTCACCAAGTATACAAATTTATTCATGCGTTCGCAGTGGTGGCGGGACAGAGAAAACGAACTGCCCATCTCTAGTCGAAGTAGCTGGGAATGGGTGGGTAACCCCTACCTTGCCTCATGCAGAAAAGATGAGGATGAGAAAAGAGCGGGATGCACTCCTATGCTGTTATCCGGAGGCTATGATTGGAGTGGTTCAAGGGCGCAAATGATTATGTGGACAAGAAATAAATTCAAAAGCCGAAGGCAAACCATCAAGTAGAAGAAAAAGAAAAAAAAGTCAGAAATCTGATTGATTCAAGCAAAGATGTGTCGTTTATCAAAGTCCATACAAGTTAAAGAATTCAAGACTCAACGGTATGAAAGCAGTGAATAAATCATGTGTCAGAGAAAGCCGCCGACTCAATCTAAAGACCAAAACTTTGAAAAGAATGCAATGTCCGTGGTACCTATAGGGGACTATCTCCCAAACATCCGAGGTCATTTGGATTGCAGCTCGCAAGGTAACAAGTATCGAAAAAATCTATCTATACTCGCATTGTCAGAATCTTAAGCATGATAAGATTAGTGGCTGGATTTGGGATTGAGATGTAAGGATTAGCATGTCTAGTACATTGTAATTCAATCTATGGCTTTGTTCTTGTTCGGGACGAACAAGTTCAAGTGTGGGGTAGTTTGATAAGTCGTAATTGTACGACTATTTTATATGTTAAAACCCCGTCTCTTAGTGGTTACTTGTATATTATTTCACTACCTGTGTGTAGTTTTCATTCTCAGGTGCATTCGGAGACCATGGAAGGAATATCGGCTAAAGGGAGCCTGTTAGAAGATGTTTTGCGGGCGCGTTCTTGGACTGTGCGAATGCACACTATTTTCATGCCACTGGTCAGGGCCATGCGAACGCACACTATTTTCATGCCACTGGTCTGATTTGTGCGAGCGCAAAAGTGCAGACGTCTAAAGAATAAAATGCGCGGAGGTCTTCTGCATTTCCATAATTGTTAAGACGTCCGCGGATCATAAAGCAAGAGACGTCCGCGGGTGACAGCTGGCAGTCGAATTTTGTAATTTCGGATTTGGCATCTCGTGAAGAATAAGAAGAGACAAACCCTAGGCGGCCAGACCTCGATTTTGAGTGTGGAAAAAAGAGACACGGTTTGGGAAGAAACAAGAGACACGTTCAAAAGTTTGGAGAATTAGGGGTTGACCCGATTTTGGAGAAGATAGCTTGGTTACATGCTGATTTCAAGTGTTAGAGTTGAGCTGCAGCTTGGTGGAGAATTCATCATTAGTAATTTCGTTTCGTTCTATTCAAATACTTAATGATGTATTCCATTACGATGAGTAGCTAAACTTATATGTGTAGGCTAGAACTCGACATTGTGATGTTTTGACTTCAGACCTATATTGATTTCTATGTTTTGCGTTATATTATTATGCAATGTTTATGGAATTGATGTGCTAGCATAAGTGGAACCCTAGCGGGGGGTTGTTTTTGGTTTTTAGTACTGAAAGGTAAAGTAACAGTTGATATTACAATTAAAGGAAAGATTCAGTTTCAGGGGCCTTGTATCATATTTTCGTTTATCATTGACCTCTAATGATCATACTATGTGTTCAAAGATGAATCAAGGCTATTTCTAGCACATGACTTGCCACATCATTTAGAACACTTGTTCTATTTAGACTAATTCCTCCTTTCGAAGTATCTTAGCCTTATGTGCATCCATTTGATCTTCAGTTACGAGCAATCAAATGGTTTTTAAAAGAGGTCGAACTCCTCAGATAAGCTTTGCCCGTTAAAGCATTCACTCAACCTTGGAAGTTCTAACCTAATATGTGGCACATAGAACAAGTTTTGAACACATAGAGGCACTAAGAGTAGGGCCTAAAACATTGTATGATATAAGCACACCCTTTCAACCGAATGAAGGGTTTAGCTACGAATCTCCATGGAGCAGGACATCATAGCTAAGTGCTTTAAAAAGTAAAGGTTTTCGAAAGACAGAAAGTAAAATTTTCGAAAGTAAAGACAGGAAAGTAAAGTACTTTGAAAGACAGTAAAGTAAAGAAGAGAGTACTTACAAAAACAGTTGAGAGTGCTAAAGATCAAGCTTTGATTCCAAAGTAAAGTGATTACATGATTGTGCCCACAAAAGCTAGAGAGATAAGTGAATTGTGTTTGTGATTTTGGAATGTGATTGTGGGATGATTTACAAAGGCAATGGAGGGCTCTATTTATAGGCTAAGGGAGGCAATGGATGTGGAGGAGAAGCCACCACATGTCACAAGATGGGAGGAGGCTTCAAAAGCCATCGGGGTGTGTCACCATGGCCAAAAGCCGCCGGCCACATGGAGGAAGGGGAGAGGTGGAGTGGCTTAGCCGCCGGCTAGGTGGAGGAGAGAAGAGATTTTGTGAGTTTTGTGAGCTCATCCCAAAAAGCCATCGGTCCTTTCAGCTCCGGTCTGACTCTGGTTGCCCTTCGGTTGGACTTGTTTTGAGTGATTCCACGTCAGGTTCTTGAAAGTCAGAATTTGGTCGTGACCTGGAATGACTCGTAATTCTTTTTCAGCTTTAAAACTCCTCCTTAGCCTGTATTCTCTCTAGACTTCAAAATACCCTGTAGATAAATATCGGAATTAACAAGCAAAAGTTAAATAGACAAAGAGTCTAATTTGGTGGGTTTAACTGTGTTTATGATTCATACAATTATGGTTCATCAGATCACCCCACACTTTTAGTTGTTCGTCCCGAACAATGCTATTTAAGGGCGGAACACAATCTAAGTAAAAACTTTTAAATATGAAGGTGAGACTGTGGGACTAGATTTATCCTAATTCATGCATTACTTACTTATTACTAAACTAAACCGTGTAAATACTTAGAAGAAACTTGATACTTGTACCTTCGCGCCGAGATGCAAATTAATTCGAATGTTTTGGGAGATAGCCCTTTTCAGGCTCCTGGACTGCATTCTCGGGATCGACTCGCACTATATGGTTTCCTTGTAGGTTTTTCTAGCACGTGATTCGGTTTGGGTTTCACTGAGTTGAGCATTTTGATTTCTTTTTGGCGAGGGACAGCTTCTGTAGTGAATCGGCCTTTGGCCTTTGATGAGTTGGAGTTTCTTCACTTTTGTTCGGTTAAAACCTTCACAATTTTGGCCTTTGGCCTTTGATTAGCTTCTTTGAGCTTTTACTTCTTTGTGACTTGCTAGTCCATTTTCTCAACCTTTTGGGAGGTCCAATCATTGCTCGCGAGCATATGGAAATACCTCCCCGCTCTTTCTCATCCTCGTCGTTTTGCGCGGGTCAAGATGAGGGTCGCTCATCTATTTTCCCGGCTACTAGGACTAGAGATAGGACGGTTTGATTCCCGTCCCGCCTCTTGCATAAACGCTGCACGGCGGAGATGACTTCAATCTTCACTGAAACCCGAAGTGCAGCCTCCACTGACTTCGAAAACCATATAGTTAGATTTGATCCTTCGAGTGCTTGCCAAGCCTCTCTAGGGCAGTTTATGTCAACTCCACATCCCCTGTATATCTCAGCACAAAGGGATAAATGAGAAGTTACATCCTAAGTTTTTAAACAGTTGAATTTTCACAAGGTAAATGCATGAATTTAGATCTATCTTTTTCACATTCTCAAGTTCATATTTTCAAAAAGATAATATTAAGGGAAAAGGAAAAGAAAAAGCATGTTAACTAACTATGTACACAGGTGGTTCTCACCCCACACTTTTGAACGAAGGCGTGCCTTTCAACACGACTTAGTTCAAAAGTCATGCAAATATATACAAGAGAAGGAAATGACGTTAAGGAAAAGGGAAGAACTGAACTCCCTTTTTCTGTGTCGTGTCGTGGAACGACCTGCCTCGGAGCTGTATAATCGAGGGAGTTTGGCTGGGGCCTTGAACTCTCAGCGCAGGCCCGGTAATTCTCGGAAGCTGCCTGGCTGATCTGATCTTGCTCCAAAAACCAATTCCTACAAGGAGTCATTTCTTCTATACAAAAAATGGGTGAGAGAGACTTACGGTAAAAACTAAATGATAGAAAATAAAATTACTGAAAGTAAGATAGGTGTCGGGTTACCTCCCGACCAGTGCCTTTGTTTAACGTCGTTGGCTCGACGCATGGGGATCACAGGTTCGGATCCCATGGGCAGCTCAGGTCATAGTGTTGTGGAGTGCCTACTTTCATTTTTGCCTTGCCTTCCCCCGAGTTTTTGTGGGATGATGTGCTCGGGTCAGGACTCCTTTGTTTCGGTGGTTTTTCTTTCCATTGTCTCTGAGAAGGTAAAGGACCTTTGACCATAGCTGCTGGTCTTGCTACTCTTACGGTCTCTCTTGGCAGATTAGAAATTTGTGTACTGAGATCTGAGATAGGCACAATGTCTGGAGGTTTCCTTGTACTTGAGCGGTCATTATAATTATCAATGTAGAAATCTGAAATTTTGTCGCCAAATGTAAGTGATAACAAGCCCTTGCCCATGTCGATCCATGCCTTGGTGGTGAAGAGAAAAGGCCGTCCTAATATAAGCGTTGGAGGGTCGTCTTCGCTGGCCTCTCCCGTTTCTATTACATAAAAGTCTGCAGCAACGACGAGCTCTCCAACATGGAGTATTATATCTTCAAGCACTCCAACCGGACGGATACACGACTTGTCTCCCAACTCGATATTTGACCTTGGTGGTTTCAATGGACCAAGCCCCAATAAGTAATATAAGGAGTAAGGCATGCCATTGACGGCAGCCCCAAGATCGATTAAGCACTTGTGAATTTGGGCTTCACCAATACCACAGGTGACTGTGAAGGCCCCTGGGTCCTTATCCCTTTCCGGTTGTGACTCCTGATCTGAAGTGAGGGATCTTTCCACTATCGGGCCATTCTTCTCATCCTTTGGCTCTGGATTTGTATGATCGGGCCCTTTTAACTCCTGATCTTCTAGGTAAATGTTTTGCTCTGATGCATAGATGTTAGTTGGGGAATCCCATCTGAGACCATTAGAGTCATTGTCATCCCAGCCAGATGCCGGTATGTCAAAGTGTGTAATCGGTGGAGGTGTCATGCTAACCGTGAATGTATAACGTCCATTGTCAGCATGCGTGACCCACGTTCTGCCATCATTAGGTCGGTCTTCTTCTTGATTCCAATCAGGACGGTGCCTACGGGTGAAGTGTTTGTTCGTAAGTTTGTAAGTTGTGGATTGTGCTGTTTCTTCCAGTGCTACCTTCATGTTTGACTTCCTTATCATGCTGACATTCGCCTTTAGGTTTTGGATGGGTTGTGAAGGTAGTCGGCCAGGCTCATTAGTAAGTGCGGATATTAAAGTGGCGAGCTGGGACATTTGTTTGGTCAAATCTAAAATTGCCCCGTCAGTTTTTGCCTGATATTGGTGTAGCGAAGTCCCCAATTGATTTACGCTTCCTACGAGCTCCTTCATTGTGTCTTTAAGGGACTTGCTTGGTCCTTGCTGATTATTTGAGCTGGATTGGTATTGATTCGTTCCCTTCTACTGATATTGGCCCGTCGGGTATTGATTTGATCCTCTCTGCTGATATTGGCCTACTGATGGAGCGTTCTGGTTGTACTGCCGGTGGGGCGGTTGGTAGAATGACTGAGCTAATTGTGGTGCGGTTTGTTGTGTCTCCTTCGGAGGATGGTTGTCGTTCCGCCAGCTTGGATTGGTCGCTTGATTATACTGCCGGATTGGTCCTGCTCTATCATTGCTGTTGTGGTTGTTGTATCCTTGGTATCCTACCACTGCATTCACTTCTTCCGGTTCCTCTACTATCAGTGTCGGGCATGCGTCAGTCTTGTGGTCCGTAGAACTACGAAACTCGCAAGGCTTTATCTGAATTGGCTGCCTTCGTAGGATTTGAATCATCATTTCCTTTATTTGTTTCATCTCCTCTAGCATAGAGTTCATCGGTGTTTCAGCCTTTGCCACATTCTTTGTTCGGGAAAATTCTTCCTGCCGAGTTGTCTCTTCTCTGAATCGGGCATTTTCAACAACGTCGGTGATGAGATTCCTTATGCCACTCAGTGATAGATTCATCATGGATCCTCCAGCTGAGGCATCCAGAAGCATTTTGTCTAAGGGCCTTAATCCATCAATGAGGTACTCGATTATGAGTTTTTTGGGCAGTCCAAGGGTACATCAGCTTCTCTCCAGGCAATTAAACTTTTCCAAGTAGTCGTACATGGTTTCATTGGGCCCTTGCTTGATGTCCTGCAGTTGCCTCCTTACTTGCATTGCTCTTCCTGCTGGGTAGTATTTGTCTAAGAATTTCTTTTGCATCTGAGCCCATGTTCTGATGCTACCGGAAGGCAATGAAAGGAACCAGTCGTTCGCTGAGTCTGTGAGGGAAAAGTAGAACGCTTTCAGCTTGAAGTCGTCTACGTTCACGCCATTTGGTTTTAGGTTTTGGCAAGTGCCATGTAAGCGTTGGAGATGAGTCGTTGCTGATTCTCCACGAGTTCCTGAGAACTTTGGCAAGTTGTGGGCCACTGAAGTGTTGATGACGATGTTTTCTAGCTAGGGCCTTCGTAAATGCACCACGGCTGATTTTTGAAATTTGGTGCCGACAGTTCTCCCATAGTAGGTTCGCGGAAGTTGTTGTTATCCCCATAGTAGTCATCAAAGACGGGTTCTCGTCTTGGTTCTCGTCGATATTGCGGGGGTGGTGGATGTCTAGGAGGTTGTTGCGCTGGGCCAGCTTCATTTCGGCCTTCGGGTGGTCCTTGGTTTCTTAGGATGGCATTCCTATCACGAGCTCTTTGGTTTCGGAATAGTTGCTCTGGATCGTCGAGAATTGGAAATTGAGGCGGTGCCTCATTATTTCGATCGAACAGATTGATCTCGTCATTATCCTCATAGTCATGGATGCTTCCTTCGCGAGACATGGTTGTACAGAAGCGAGTTTGAAAGAAAAAGAAAGAACAATTGATTCTAACTCCCCGGCAACGACGCCAATTTTGACGGAGCCTACCGCACTGTCGTTAAGGTGCGATGTTCTCTGTGCAAAAATACATTTATATCTCCGATACTCACAACTTAACTATTTTTGGTAGTCAGTGGTAAGTACGGGTCGAACTCAAGGGAGTCAGGTGAATAGTTGTTCTTTCGAAAAGGGGGGATTAAATAAAGCAGTTGGGTTGTTGTTTTGGTTTTTAGTACTGAAAGGTAAAGTAACAGTTGATATTACAATTAAAGGAAAGATTCGGTTTCAGGGGCCTTGTATCATATTTTCGTTTATCATTGACCTCTAATGATCATACTATGTGTTCAAAGATGAATCAAGGCTATTTCTAGCACATGACTTGCCACATCATTTAGAACACTTGTTCTATTTAGACTAATTCCTCCTTTCAAAGTATCTTAGCCTTATGTGCATCTATTTGATCTTCAGTTACGAGCAATCAAATGGTTTTTAAAAGAGGTCGAACTCCTCAGATAAGCTTTGCCCGTTAAAGCATCCACTTACCCGAGTATGTTCACGAACCCCACGGAAGAGCTTTGCCCGTTAAAGCATCCACTCAACCTTGGAAGTTCTAACCTAATATGTGGCACATAGAACAAGTTTTGAACACATAGAGGCACTAAGAGTAGGGCCTAAAACATTGTATGATACAAGCACACCCTTTCAACCGAATGAAGGGTTTAACTACGAATCTCCATGGAGCAGGACATCATAGCTAAGTGCTTTAAAAAGTAAAGGTTTTCGAAAGACAGAAAGTAAAATTTTCGAAAGTAAAGACAGGAAAGTAAAGTACTTTGAAAGACGGTAAAGTAAAGAAGAGAGTACTTACAAAAACCGTTGAGAGTGCTAAAGATCAAGCTTTGATTCCAAAGTAAAGTGATTACATGATTGTGCCCACAAAAGCTAGAGAGATAAGTGAATTGTGTTTGTGATTTTGGAATGTGATTGTGGGATGATTTACAAAGGCAATGGAGGGCTCTATTTATAGGCTAAGGGAGGCAATGGATGTGGAGGAGAAGCCACCACATGTCACAAGATGGGAGGAGGCTTCAAAAGCCATCGGGGCGAGTCACCATGGCCAAAAGCCGCCGGCCACATGGAGGAAGGGGAGAGGTGGAGTGGCTTAGCCGCCGACTAGGTGAAGGAGAGAAGAGAGTTTGTGAGTTTTGTGAGCTCATCCCAAAAAGCCATCGGTCCTTTCAGCTCCGGTCTGACTCTGGTTGCCCTTCGGTTGGACTTGTTTTGAGTGATTCCACGTCAGGTTCTTGAAAGTCAGAATTTGGTCGTGACCTGGAATGACTCGTAATTCTTTTTCAGCTTTAAAACTCCTCCTTAGCCTGTATTCTCTCTAGACTTCAAAATACCCTGTAGATAAATATCGGAATTAACAAGCAAAAGTTAAATAGACAAAGAGTCTAATTTGGTGGGTTTAACTGTGTTTATGATTCATACAATTATGGTTCATCAGATCACCCCACACTTTTAGTTGTTCGTCCCGAACAATGCTATTTAAGGGCGGAACACAATCTAAGTAAAAACTTTTAAATATGAAGGTGAGACTGTGGGACTAGATTTATCCTAATTCATGCATTACTTACTTATTACTAAACTAAACCGTGTAAATACTTAGAAGAAACTTGATACTTGTACCTTCGCGCCGAGATGCAAATTAATTCGAATGTTTTGGGAGATAGCCCTTTTCAGGCTCCTGGACTGCATTCTCGGGATCGACTCGCACTATATGGTTTCCTTGTAGGTTTTTCTAGCACGTGATTCGGTTTGGGTTTCACTGAGTTGAGCATTTTGATTTCTTTTTGGCGAGGGACAGCTTCTGTAGTGAATCGGCCTTTGGCCTTTGATGAGTTGGAGTTTCTTCACTTTTGTTCGGTTAAAACCTTCACAATTTTGGCCTTTGGCCTTTGATTAGCTTCTTTGAGCTTTTACTTCTTTGTGACTTGCTAGTCCATTTTCTCAACCTTTTGGGAGGTCCAATCATTGCTCGCGAGCATATGGAAATACCTCCCCGCTCTTTCTCATCCTCGTCGTTTTGCGCGGGTCAAGATGAGGGTCGCTCATCTATTTTCCCGGCTACTAGGACTAGAGATAGGACGGTTTGATTCCCGTCCCGCCTCTTGCATAAACGCTGCACGGCGGAGATGACTTCAATCTTCACTGAAACCCGAAGTGCAGCCTCCACTGACTTCGAAAACCATATAGTTAGATTTGATCCTTCGAGTGCTTGCCAAGCCTCTCTAGGGCAGTTTATGTCAACTCCACATCCCCTGTATATCTCAGCACAAAGGGATAAATGAGAAGTTACATCCTAAGTTTTTAAACAGTTGAATTTTCACAAGGTAAATGCATGAATTTAGATCTATCTTTTTCACATTCTCAAGTTCATATTTTCAAAAAGATAATATTAAGGGAAAAGGAAAAGAAAAAGCATGTTAACTAACTATGTACACAGGTGGTTCTCACCCCACACTTTTGAACGAAGGCGTGCCTTTCAACACGACTTAGTTCAAAAGTCATGCAAATATATACAAGAGAAGGAAATGACGTTAAGGAAAAGGGAAGAACTGAACTCCCTTTTTCTGTGTCGTGTCGTGGAACGACCTGCCTCGGAGCTGGATAATCGAGGGAGTTTGGCTGGGGCCTTGAACTCTCAGCGCAGGCCCGGTAATTCTCGGAAGCTGCCTGGCTGATCTGATCTTGCTCCAAAAACCAATTCCTACAAGGAGTCATTTCTTCTATACAAAAAATGGGTGAGAGAGACTTACGGTAAAAACTAAATGATAGAAAATAAAATTACTGAAAGTAAGATAGGTGTCGGGTTACCTCCCGACCAGTGCCTTTGTTTAACGTCGTTGGCTCGACGCATGGGGATCACAGGTTCGGATCCCATGGGCAGCTCAGGTCATAGTGTTGTGGAGTGCCTACTTTCATTTTTGCCTTGCCTTCCCCCGAGTTTTTGTGGGATGATGTGCTCGGGTCAGGACTCCTTTGTTTCGGTGGTTTTTCTTTCCATTGTCTCTGAGAAGGTAAAGGACCTTTGACCATAGCTGCTGGTCTTGCTACTCTTACGGTCTCTCTTGGCAGATTAGAAATTTGTGTACTGAGATCTGAGATAGGCACAATGTCTGGAGGTTTCCTTGTACTTGAGCGGTCATTATAATTATCAATGTAGAAATCTGAAATTTTGTCGCCAAATGTAAGTGATAACAAGCCCTTGCCCATGTCGATCCATGCCTTGGTGGTGAAGAGAAAAGGCCGTCCTAATATAAGCGTTGGAGGGTCGTCTTCGCTGGCCTCTCCCGTTTCTATTACATAAAAGTCTGCAGCAACGACGAGCTCTCCAACATGGAGTATTATATCTTCAAGCACTCCAACCGGACGGATACACGACTTGTCTCCCAACTCGATATTTGACCTTGGTGGTTTCAATGGACCAAGCCCCAATAAGTAATATAAGGAGTAAGGCATGCCATTGACGGCAGCCCCAAGATCGATTAAGCACTTGTGAATTTGGGCTTCACCAATACCACAGGTGACTGTGAAGGCCCCTGGGTCCTTATCCCTTTCCGGTTGTGACTCCTGATCTGAAGTGAGGGATCTTTCCACTATCGGGCCATTCTTCTCATCCTTTGGCTCTGGATTTGTATGATCGGGCCCTTTTAACTCCTGATCTTCTAGGTAAATGTTTTGCTCTGATGCATAGATGTTAGTTGGGGAATCCCATCTGAGACCATTAGAGTCATTGTCATCCCAGCCAGATGCCGGTATGTCAAAGTGTGTAATCGGTGGAGGTGTCATGCTAACCGTGAATGTATAACGTCCATTGTCAGCATGCGTGACCCACGTTCTGCCATCATTAGGTCGGTCTTCTTCTTGATTCCAATCAGGACGGTGCCTACGGGTGAAGTGTTTGTTCGTAAGTTTGTAAGTTGTGGATTGTGCTGTTTCTTCCAGTGCTACCTTCATGTTTGACTTCCTTATCATGCTGACATTCGCCTTTAGGTTTTGGATGGGTTGTGAAGGTAGTCGGCCAGGCTCATTAGTAAGTGCGGATATTAAAGTGGCGAGCTGGGACATTTGTTTGGTCAAATCTAAAATTGCCCCGTCAGTTTTTGCCTGATATTGGTGTAGCGAAGTCCCCAATTGATTTACGCTTCCTACGAGCTCCTTCATTGTGTCTTTAAGGGACTTGCTTGGTCCTTGCTGATTATTTGAGCTGGATTGGTATTGATTCGTTCCCTTCTACTGATATTGGCCCGTCGGGTATTGATTTGATCCTCTCTACTGATATTGGCCTACTGATGGAGCGTTCTGGTTGTACTGCCGGTGGGGCGGTTGGTAGAATGACTGAGCTAATTGTGGTGCGGTTTGTTGTGTCTCCTTCAGAGGATGGTTGTCGTTCCGCCAGCTTGGATTGGTCGCTTGATTATACTGCCGGATTGGTCCTGCTCTATCATTGCTGTTGTGGTTGTTGTATCCTTGGTATCCTACCACTGCATTCACTTCTTCCGGTTCCTCTACTATCAGTGTCGGGCATGCGTTAGTCTTGTGGTCCGTAGAACTACGAAACTCGCAAGGCTTTATCTGAACTGGCTGCCTTCGTAGGATTTGAATCATCATTTCCTTTATTTGTTTCATCTCCTCTGGCATAGAGTTCATCGGTGTTTCAGCCTTTGCCACATTCTTTGTTCGGGAAAATTCTTCCTGCCGAGTTGTCTCTTCTCTGAATCGGGCATTTTCAACAACGTCGGTGATGAGATTCCTTATGCCACTCAGTGATAGATTCATCATGGATCCTCCAGCTGAGGCATCCAGAAGCATTTTGTCTAAGGGCCTTAATCCATCAATGAGGTACTCGATTATGAGTTTTTTGGGCAGTCCAAGGGTACATCAGCTTCTCTCCAGGCAATTAAACTTTTCCAGGTAGTCGTACATGGTTTCATTGGGCCCTTGTTTGATGTCCTGCAGTTGCCTCCTTACTTGCATTGCTCTTCCTGCTGGGTAGTATTTGTCTAAGAATTTCTTTTGCATCTGAGCCCATGTTCTGATGCTACCGGAAGGCAATGAAAGGAACCAGTCATTCGCTGAGTCTGTGAGGGAAAAGTAGAACGCTTTCAGCTTGAAGTCGTCTACGTTCACGCCATTTGGTTTTAGGTTTTGGCAAGTGCCATGTAAGCGTTGGAGATGAGTCGTTGCTGATTCTCCACGAGTTCCTGAGAACTTTGGCAAGTTGTGGGCCACTGAAGTGTTGATGGCGATATTTACTAGCTCAGGGCCTTCGTAAATGCACCACGGCTGATTTTTGAAATTTGGTGCCGACAGTTCTCCCATAGTAGGTTCGCGGAAGTTGTTGTTATCCCCATAGTAGTCATCAAAGACGGGTTCTCGTCTTGGTTCTCGTCGATATTGCGGGGGTGGTGGATGTCTAGGAGGTTGTTGCGCTGGGCCAGCTTCATTTCGGCCTTCGGGTGGTCCTTGGTTTCTTAGGATGGCATTCCTATCACGAGCTCTTTGGTTTCGGAATAGTTGCTCTGGATCGTCGAGAATTGGAAATTGAGGCGGTGCCTCATTATTTCGATCGAACAGATTGATCTCGTCATTATCCTCATAGTCATGGATGCTTCCTTCGTGAGACATGGTTGTACAGAAGCGAGTTTGAAAGAAAAAGAAAGAACAATTGATTCTAACTCCCCGGCAACGACGCCAATTTTGACGGAGCCTACCGCACTGTCGTTAAGGTGCGATGTTCTCTGTGCAAAAATACATTTATATCTCCGATACTCGCAACTTAACTATTTTTGGTAGTCAGTGGTAAGTACGGGTCGAACTCAAGGGAGTCAAGTGAATAGTTATTCTTTCGAAAAGGGGGGATTAAATAAAGCAGTTGGGGGGTTGTTTTGGTTTTTAGTACTGAAAGGTAAAGTAACAGTTGATATTACAATTAAAGGAATGATTCGGTTTCAGGGGCCTTGTATCATATTTTCGTTTATCATTGACCTCTAATGATCATACTATGTGTTCAAAGATGAATCAAGGCTATTTCTAGCACATGACTTGCCACATCATTTAGAACACTTGTTCTATTTAGACTAATTCCTCCTTTCAAAGTATCTTAGCCTTATGTGCATCTATTTGATCTTCAGTTACGAGCAATCAAATGGTTTTTAAAAGAGGTCGAACTCCTCAGATAAGCTTTGCCCGTTAAAGCATCCACTTACCCGAGTATGTTCACGAACCCCACGGAAGAGCTTTGCCCGTTAAAGCATCCACTCAACCTTGGAAGTTCTAACCTAATATGTGGCACATAGAACAAGTTTTGAACACATAAGGGCACTAAGAGTAGGGCCTAAAACATTGTATGATACTAGCACACCCTTTCAACCGAATGAAGGGTTTAACTACGAATCTCCATGGAGCAGGACATCATAGCTAAGTGCTTTAAAAAGTAAAGGTTTTCTAAAGACAGAAAGTAAAATTTTCGAAAGTAAAGACAGGAAAGTAAAGTACTTTGAAAGACGGTAAAGTAAAGAAGAGAGTACTTACAAAAACCGTTGAGAGTGCTAAAGATCAAGCTTTGATTCCAAAGTAAAGTGATTACATGATTGTGCCCACAAAAGCTAGAGAGATAAGTGAATTGTGTTTGTGATTTTGGAATGTGATTGTGGGATGATTTACAAAGGCAATGGAGGGCTCTATTTATAGGCTAAGGGAGGCAATGGATGTGGAGGAGAAGCCACCACATGTCACAAGATGGGAGGAGGCTTCAAAAGCCATCGGGGCGAGTCACCATGGCCAAAAGCCGCCGGCCACATGGAGGAAGGGGAGAGGTGGAGTGGCTTAGCCGCCGACTAGGTGGAGGAGAGAAGAGAGTTTGTGAGTTTTGTGAGCTCATCCCAAAAAGCCATCGGTCCTTTCAGCTCCGGTCTGACTCTGGTTGCCCTTCGGTTGGACTTGTTTTGAGTGATTCCACGTCAGGTTCTTGAAAGTCAGAATTTGGTCGTGACCTGGAATGACTCGTAATTCTTTTTCAGCTTTAAAACTCCTCCTTAGCCTGTATTCTCTCTAGACTTCAAAATACCCTGTAGATAAATATCGGAATTAACAAGCAAAAGTTAAATAGACAAAGAGTCTAATTTGGTGGGTTTAACTGTGTTTATGATTCATACAATTATGGTTCATCAGATCACCCCACACTTTTAGTTGTTCGTCCCGAACAATGCTATTTAAGAGCGGAACACAATCTAAGTAAAAACTTTTAAATATGAAGGTGAGACTGTGGGACTAGATTTATCCTAATTCATGCATTACTTACTTATTACTAAACTAAACCGTGTAAATACTTAGAAGAAACTTGATACTTGTACCTTCGCGCCGAGATGCAAATTAATTCGAATGTTTTGGGAGATAGCCCTTTTCAGGCTCCTGGACTGCATTCTCGGGATCGACTCGCACTATATGGTTTCCTTGTAGGTTTTTCTAGCACGTGATTCGGTTTGGGTTTCACTGAGTTGAGCATTTTGATTTCTTTTTGGCGAGGGACAGCTTCTGTAGTGAATCGGCCTTTGGCCTTTGATGAGTTGGAGTTTCTTCACTTTTGTTCGGTTAAAACCTTCACAATTTTGGCCTTTGGCCTTTGATTAGCTTCTTTGAGCTTTTACTTCTTTGTGACTTGCTAGTCCATTTTCTCAACCTTTTGGGAGGTCCAATCATTGCTCGCGAGCATATGGAAATACCTCCCCGCTCTTTCTCATCCTCGTCGTTTTGCGCGGGTCAAGATGAGGGTCGCTCATCTATTTTCCCGGCTACTAGGACTAGAGATAGGACGGTTTGATTCCCGTCCCGCCTCTTGCATAAACGCTGCACGGCGGAGATGACTTCAATCTTCACTGAAACCCGAAGTGCAGCCTCCACTGACTTCGAAAACCATATAGTTAGATTTGATCCTTCGAGTGCTTGCCAAGCCTCTCTAGGGCAGTTTATGTCAACTCCACATCCCCTGTATATCTCAGCACAAAGGGATAAATGAGAAGTTACATCCTAAGTTTTTAAACAGTTGAATTTTCACAAGGTAAATGCATGAATTTAGATCTATCTTTTTCACATTCTCAAGTTCATATTTTCAAAAAGATAATATTAAGGGAAAAGGAAAAGAAAAAGCATGTTAACTAACTATGTACACAGGTGGTTCTCACCCCACACTTTTGAACGAAGGCGTGCCTTTCAACACGACTTAGTTCAAAAGTCATGCAAATATATACAAGAGAAGGAAATGACGTTAAGGAAAAGGGAAGAACTGAACTCCCTTTTTCTGTGTCGTGTCGTGGAACGACCTGCCTCGGAGCTGGATAATCGAGGGAGTTTGGCTGGGGCCTTGAACTCTCAGCGCAGGCCCGGTAATTCTCGGAAGCTGCCTGGCTGATCTGATCTTGCTCCAAAAACCAATTCCTACAAGGAGTCATTTCTTCTATACAAAAAATGGGTGAGAGAGACTTACGGTAAAAACTAAATGATAGAAAATAAAATTACTGAAAGTAAGATAGGTGTCGGGTTACCTCCCGACCAGTGCCTTTGTTTAACGTCGTTGGCTCGACGCATGGGGATCACAGGTTCGGATCCCATGGGCAGCTCAGGTCATAGTGTTGTGGAGTGCCTACTTTCATTTTTGCCTTGCCTTCCCCCGAGTTTTTGTGGGATGATGTGCTCGGGTCAGGACTCCTTTGTTTCGGTGGTTTTTCTTTCCATTGTCTCTGAGAAGGTAAAGGACCTTTGACCATAGCTGCTGGTCTTGCTACTCTTACGGTCTCTCTTGGCAGATTAGAAATTTGTGTACTGAGATCTGAGATAGGCACAATGTCTGGAGGTTTCCTTGTACTTGAGCGGTCATTATAATTATCAATGTAGAAATCTGAAATTTTGTCGCCAAATGTAAGTGATAACAAGCCCTTGCCCATGTCGATCCATGCCTTGGTGGTGAAGAGAAAAGGCCGTCCTAATATAAGCGTTGGAGGGTCGTCTTCGCTGGCCTCTCCCGTTTCTATTACATAAAAGTCTGCAGCAACGACGAGCTCTCCAACATGGAGTATTATATCTTCAAGCACTCCAACCGGACGGATACACGACTTGTCTCCCAACTCGATATTTGACCTTGGTGGTTTCAATGGACCAAGCCCCAATAAGTAATATAAGGAGTAAGGCATGCCATTGACGGCAGCCCCAAGATCGATTAAGCACTTGTGAATTTGGGCTTCACCAATACCACAGGTGACTGTGAAGGCCCCTGGGTCCTTATCCCTTTCCGGTTGTGACTCCTGATCTGAAGTGAGGGATCTTTCCACTATCGGGCCATTCTTCTCATCCTTTGGCTCTGGATTTGTATGATCGGGCCCTTTTAACTCCTGATCTTCTAGGTAAATGTTTTGCTCTGATGCATAGATGTTAGTTGGGGAATCCCATCTGAGACCATTAGAGTCATTGTCATCCCAGCCAGATGCCGGTATGTCAAAGTGTGTAATCGATGGAGGTGTCATGCTAACCGTGAATGTATAACGTCCATTGTCAGCATGCGTGACCCACGTTCTGCCATCATTAGGTCGGTCTTCTTCTTGATTCCAATCAGGACGGTGCCTACGGGTGAAGTGTTTGTTCGTAAGTTTGTAAGTTGTGGATTGTGCTGTTTCTTCCAGTGCTACCTTCATGTTTGACTTCCTTATCATGCTGACATTCACCTTTAGGTTTTGGATGGGTTGTGAAGGTAGTCGGCCAGGCTCATTAGTAAGTGCGGATATTAAAGTGGCGAGCTGGGACATTTGTTTGGTCAAATCTAAAATTGCCCCGTCAGTTTTTGCCTGATATTGGTGTAGCGAAGTCCCCAATTGATTTACGCTTCCTACGAGCTCCTTCATTGTGTCTTTAAGGGACTTGCTTGGTCCTTGCTGATTATTTGAGCTGGATTGGTATTGATTCGTTCCCTTCTACTGATATTGGCCCGTCGGGTATTGATTTGATCCTCTCTGCTGATATTGGCCTACTGATGGAGCGTTCTGGTTGTACTGCCGGTGGGGCGGTTGGTAGAATGACTGAGCTAATTGTGGTGTGGTTTTTTGTGTCTCCTTCAGAGGATGGTTGTCGTTCCGCCAGCTTGGATTGGTCGCTTGATTATACTGCCGGATTGGTCCTGCTCTATCATTGCTGTTGTGGTTGTTGTATCCTTGGTATCCTACCACTGCATTCACTTCTTCCGGTTCCTCTACTATCAGTGTCGGGCATGCGTCAGTCTTGTGGTCCGTAGAACTACGAAACTCGCAAGGCTTTATCTGAACTGGCTGCCTTCGTAGGATTTGAATCATCATTTCCTTTATTTGTTTCATCTCCTCTGGCATAGAGTTCATCGGTGTTTCAGCCTTTGCCACATTCTTTGTTCGGGAAAATTCTTCCTGCCGAGTTGTCTCTTCTCTGAATCGGGCATTTTCAACAACGTCGGTGATGAGATTCCTTATGCCACTCAGTGATAGATTCATCATGGATCCTCCAGCTGAGGCATCCAGAAGCATTTTGTCTAAGGGCCTTAATCCATCAATGAGGTACTCGATTATGAGTTTTTCGGGCAGTCCAAGGGTACATCAGCTTCTCTCCAGGCAATTAAACTTTTCCAGGTAGTCGTACATGGTTTCATTGGGCCCTTGCTTGATGTCCTACAGTTGCCTCCTTGCTTGCATTGCTCTTCCTGCTGGGTAGTATTTGTCTAAGAATTTCTTTTGCATCTGAGCCCATGTTCTGATGCTACCGGAAGGCAATGAAAGGAACCAGTCGTTCGCTGAGTCTGTGAGGGAAAAGTAGAACGCTTTCAGCTTGAAGTCGTCTACGTTCACGCCATTTGGTTTTAGGTTTTGGCAAGTGCCATGTAAGCGTTGGAGATGAGTCGTTGCTGATTCTCCACGAGTTCCTGAGAACTTTGGCAAGTTGTGGGCCACTGAAGTATTGATGGCGATGTTTTCTAGCTCAGGGCCTTCGTAAATGCACCACGGCTGATTTTTGAAATTTGGTGCCGACAGTTCTCCCATAGTAGGTTCGCGGAAGTTGTTGTTATCCCCATAGTAGTCATCAAAGACGGGTTCTCGTCTTGGTTCTCGTCGATATTGCGGGGGTGGTGGATGTCTAGGAGGTTGTTGCGCTGGGCCAGCTTCATTTCGGCCTTCGGGTGGTCCTTGGTTTCTTAGGATGACATTCCTATCACGAGCTCTTTGGTTTCGGAATAGTTGCTCTGGATCGTCGAGAATTGGAAATTGAGGCGGTGCCTCATTATTTCGATCGAACAGATTGATCTCGTCATTATCCTCATAGTCATGGATGCTTCCTTCGCGAGACATGGTTGTACAGAAGCGAGTTTGAAAGAAAAAGAAAGAACAATTGATTCTAACTCCCCGGCAACGACGCCAATTTTGACGGAGCCTACCGCACTGTCGTTAAGGTGCGATGTTCTCTGTGCAAAAATACATTTATATCTCCGATACTCACAACTTAACTATTTTTGGTAGTCAGTGGTAAGTACGGGTCGAACTCAAGGGAGTCAGGTGAATAGTTGTTCTTTCGAAAAGGGGGGATTAAATAAAGCAGTTGGGGGGTTGTTTTGGTTTTTAGTACTGAAAGGTAAAGTAACAGTTGATATTACAATTAAAGGAAAGATTCGGTTTCAGGGGCCTTGTATCATATTTTCGTTTATCATTGACCTCTAATGATCATACTATGTGTTCAAAGATGAATCAAGGCTATTTCTAGCACATGACTTGCCACATCATTTAGAACACTTGTTCTATTTAGACTAATTCCTCCTTTCAAAGTATCTTAGCCTTATGTGCATCTATTTGATCTTCAGTTACGAGCAATCAAATGGTTTTTAAAAGAGGTCGAATTCCTCAGATAAGCTTTGCCCGTTAAAGCATCCACTTACCCGAGTATGTTCACGAACCCCACGGAAGAGCTTTGCCCGTTAAAGCATCCACTCAACCTTGGAAGTTCTAACCTAATATGTGGCACATAGAACAAGTTTTGAACACATAGAGGCACTAAGAGTAGGGCCTAAAACATTGTATGATACAAGCACACCCTTTCAACCGAATGAAGGGTTTAACTACGAATCTCCATGGAGCAGGACATCATAGCTAAGTGCTTTAAAAAGTAAAGGTTTTCGAAAGACAGAAAGTAAAATTTTCGAAAGTAAAGACAGGAAAGTAAAGTACTTTGAAAGACGGTAAAGTAAAGAAGAGAGTACTTACAAAAACCGTTGAGAGTGCTAAAGATCAAGCTTTGATTCCAAAGTAAAGTGATTACATGATTGTGCCCACAAAAGCTAGAGAGATAAGTTAATTGTGTTTGTGATTTTGGAATGTGATTGTGGGATGATTTACAAAGGCAATGGAGGGCTCTATTTATAGGCTAAGGGAGGCAATGGATGTGGAGGAGAAGCCACCACATGTCACAAGATGGGAGGAGGCTTCAAAAGCCATCGGGGCGAGTCACCATGGCCAAAAGCCGCCGGCCACATGGAGGAAGGGGAGAGGTGGAGTGGCTTAGCCGCCGACTAGGTGGAGGAGAGAAGAGAGTTTGTGAGTTTTGTGAGCTCATCCCAAAAAGCCATCGGTCCTTTCAGCTCCGGTCTGACTCTGGTTGCCCTTCGGTTGGACTTGTTTTGAGTAATTCCACGTCAGGTTCTTGAAAGTCAGAATTTGGTCGTGACCTGGAATGACTCGTAATTCTTTTTCAGCTTTAAAACTCCTCCTTAGCCTGTATTCTCTCTAGACTTCAAAATACCCTGTAGATAAATATCGGAACTAACAAGCAAAAGTTAAATAGACAAAGAGTCTAATTTGGTGGGTTTAACTGTGTTTATGATTCATACAATTATGGTCCATCAGCAGGCATAGGGCTGTGCATTATTCGGTAATTACCGATTACCGAATTAAATTTACCGTTCCCGAATTAATTCGGTTCGGTATTTCGGTAATTCGGTAGTTCGGTAATTTACCGATCAGTAATTCGGTAAAAATAATTTGGTAATCCGAAGGATTTTTCTAATTCGGTAATTTACCGATTACCGAACAATATATTTTTTTAATAATATTTTTTATAAATATAAAAAATTACATATTTTAATTAAGTTATTTCTCATATATTTTATTAACTTTTGTGATGAAATTTTGTTGATAAATCATTTTGATTTTGAATTGTTCGATTTCTTTTATTTTTGGTCAATCGATATAGAATTCTTTTACATTTTTTTGCAAAAATATTATAAAATAAATTCGGTAATTACCGATAATTTACCGATTACCGAATTACCGACTTAATCGGTAAATAGACTAATTCGGTTCAGTAGTTGGTTGTCGAAAAATGAATTCGGTATTTCAGTATTCGGTAATTCAGTATTCAGTAATTCGGTTATTTACCGAATACTCGCCCCTAAGCAGGCAAGTACTACTTTTTGTGTGCGCTCGCGCTAAATGTAGGAATTGAACCTTCTTTAGACATTTCATCTAAGCACTTATAGTCAACATATCCAAATCTAGCATGCCATACATAAAATTTATCATTAGAACATGTCATGTAAGCAAAATTCAAGACTTTATTAACATTAAGCATAAACATGTCATTACAAAAGTATCTAAACTTAAACTTAACAAAGACGCCACATTTTCATAAGATATACTTATAAGACTCATACACTTACTTGAAGCCATACTTATTTAAAAGACTATCCGAGACTAAGTTCTTTCGAATTACGGGACATGTAATACATCCCTTAGTTCAAAGCTCTTCTTGGAACTAAATTCTAACACTACACTTCCATGACCAAGAACATCAACAGTTTACTCATTGCCCATATGAATGACAGACCCATCTTTCACGGGTTCATATGTCTTAAACCAACTTCGATCTTTACACACATGCTTTGTAACACCCAAGTCAATCCACCAAGCCACTTCATCATCCGGAACATAAAAGAGCCTCAGATATTAGTGGCACATAATTGAAACTTCAATTATAATCAAAATTAGAAATCCGACTTTGAAGATTGGAAGCACCTTATTCTTTATCCCTTTTACCAACATTGTTTCGTCCAACTCCTTTACCAACCTTAACCAACCAACAATCACTCTATATCCCTTAGGTTTCTTTTTGAAATCGCTGAAAGCGTTCTCACTGGGACGTTTCTTCCCTATAAACTTCTTATAAGAAACCTGTCTTTCTTCCATCATATTCACGAAAGAAGATTCTATAGTCTCCTTTTGGTTTCCTCCTTCTTGCCTAGATTATTCTATACGCAAGTGGCTACCAAGTTATGCGAGAGACAACTCTTCCTTCTTATGCTTAAGCACATGTGCTTAAAGTTCTTCCATTAGGTGGCAACTTGTCTATAATGCTAAACACTGAGATGAACTCATCCCTTCTCATGTTGTGTTGAGCAAGTTGCCCAAGGATGCGCATCAACTCATGAAATTACTCAATAATATGCCTAAAATTAGTCAGCTTGTAACTATTAAAGTTACTCACGAGGAACTTCTTGCTAGAAGCATCCTCGTCCATGTATTTTAATTTCAGCGCATCCCGTTACTTCTTTGCAAATTCCATGATCTCAAACACATCAAAAAGAGAGTCATATATACAATTTAAAATGTAACCATGATAAATGAAATCATCATTTTCCCATTTGTTGCGTTTCCTTGTCCCTCAACTCACTCGGTGACACAAGTATTTTTAACCCTTTATAGTTGTCAAGTTATAAGTTTTAGGGGTCAACTTGCAACCAAAAACAATTTATAAATCTTGGTAAGCCAATGGTCGATCCAAGGAGCAGCCCCGTACGTGTACTAGTATGCAAGTAACGTGTTCAGCTACTCCTATAGAAATAAATAGTTTGGTTATTACTAATTTCTAAGTGAAACTAAAATTAGGAAATGTTTGATTTAGTCAGAGAAATAATTCCAAGATCAAACTTCACCCGTGCTACCATACAATTCATGTGACAATGTCATCCAATCCAAATCTGTAATAAAGTATGGAAATTAACCAAAATACACTACAAAAAAATAATAATCTGCAACCACAAATAGTGATAACCGAAACAAGTCATCACAGAATATAACAAAATGTGATGACTCATTCAAAGTTGTCACCCATTATCATTTAATGTGATAACAAAAAATGATCAACATTGAAAATAATATATTGCGACCAAAAATAGCGATATGACTTAAAAAAATTATCACATACTGTTGAAACATGTAAAGACTTATTTGAAGTCCTCACCTATTATCACTTTATTGTGATGACAAAAAATAATCATCACTTAGTATCATTTACTAAGGCCAAAAGTAGTGATGAATAACAAATGACATCACACAATTATAAAAACCGATAACTTATATTAAGGAATCACTTATTATCAATTAACAAGATGGCTGAAAATAAGGGCCAGTATCCGATAAAAACTTGTATGGACTATAATAGTGAGTCAAAATTCAAACACAGGGTTTTGGGGTTTAGGGGTTTAGGATTTAGGGTTTAGGGCTTCTAAATCAGATCTGATACCATTAAATGTAACATCCCAATTTTTTTTAAACTTCAAAATGACGTCACATCGGCCCCACGTCCCCTTAGGCACAGTTGGAACGTACAAAGTCTCTAGCTGATTAATACATAAATTAAATTTCAAATGATATATGACATATATTACACGTAATTCATTAGCAATCGAATGTAACATGTTATTTCAGTATTCAAGTAACACAAAAACGTCCAAGTCTCCAAAAGTACTTATTATTAATACTCCTTACTAGCGTGAGTCTCACTTATTTTACCCACGGACTATCCAACAATATCTGAAAAAAGTAAACATGGAAAACATGAGTGCACGACTCGTGTAAGTAATACAGACCCAACTAGCCGAACCATGAGTGTCAGAATCATTTTAAATAAACCAGTATTAACATAAGTGAAAATAAAGTGATGATGCGAACGATTGTACTAGAATAGCAAGTGAGTCTAGGAAATATTTTTGAAACTTGTAACGTTAAAGGTATGACCAAGCAGAATGAATTCATGCTTATAACAGACAGGATGACTACACAATCAATCATGAAAATGTGGGTCCCGGGACACTATCGCCGTATTTTGCCCTACGACTAGGCAACAAGATACCATACTTTTCCCTATGGTGGCGCAACATGAGCGCTATACTTTGCCCTATAGAGGGGCAACAGGATACCATACTTTGCAATATGGTGGGGCAACAGGAATCATGATCCGATTGTGAGCCTTTAGAAGTGCAGATAGATTGGACTTGTACCATGAACAGTTAGGATATCAAGAGACGGGAGGAGTAGTAAAATTACGAGACATGATGGATTAATGACGAGACATGATGAGTTATAAAATTTCAAGACAGAGTGAGTTGTATAATTTCAAGACCGGATAAATTGTAAAGTTAAACGACGAGACAGGCCGGGTTGTAAAATATCAAGACAGTAATTAAAAATCATCTTACCGAGATGAATGAGTTTCAGAAGAAGTCGCACTCATGATCCAAATTTATTTAGGAAAACAAGTTTTGAAGAATAACAGGCATGCCATAAAAAATAAGATTTTGAAAATCACTAGATATGTCCATATTACTTACCTCGAATCCGCATCACATAACCTCGCTCCAATAAAATTTATATCACGTTGAAACCAAATCAAGAATCACCTAATCATCATAAGCAAAACAATACTCAAACTCTCAAACTTCTAAAACCCACTTTTGAATATCACACCACAACCATTCAAGTTTATCACACCATTACAGAACATTAGAGTCCAAAAATTCAGATTCAATTTCTTGACTTCAAAATTATTTTATGATTTACTCACTAAGAATTAAAATACATTTCACGTATTGTTAGAAAGATTTATTCGAGTTTAACACTATGAGATTTTAAAACAGCCAATTAGAACACTTAATACATAAGTTAGGCCGACTTTAAAACACGCCATCAGAACTGACGGCAATCACAAAACAACATATAACATAAACTTCCAATCCAATTTCTTAGCAACTCGGATAGAATCAATTTATGTGTTATATACTGTTAGAAAGCTCTTTTCATGTAGATAATGTTATAGCCATAAAATTCTCAATTTGAACAAGTAAAATAGGAGATATGTTGGTTTAATAATAGTTAGACAGAACTGTCCAGAACTGCAGAAAACAAATTTCAACTCCAATCTTGCAACTCACTTTTAGAAATACCCAGATTGAACCAATATTCAAACTCTATATGGTTAGAAAGATATTTTCAATTAGAATGTGACAGAACTCAATGGATTATTCAGACTCCGATTTTCTGTATCACATTTCAGAAAGAACTTCAATTGGCTAATATTTCAAGTCAGATAAGGTCATCTAGGTCGGACATGTTATAGTTGTCTAAGCATTTGAGTTCTGAGTATAATCTAACACTACTACAGGAGGGGGAATATGCATCGGTTCCGTGTTTTGGTTTATGCATCGGTTTTGACATTATGCATTGGTTCTAGATAAAACCGATGCATAATGTGGTAGATTATACATCGGTTTTCGTCCAACCGATGCATAATCTCGAATTACCCTAACTTCATTTTTACACTTCTGCGAATTCATCCTCCTCCGTTCGTAAAAATTTCTTACTGAAGCGATTCAAATCCGTTGCACGCCTTCGACCGTCGCTGCTCCGTCCTGCCATCGTCGCTGCCGTCGCTCCATCTCGCCATTGTCGTGCCATCCTGCCATCGTCGTTGTCTTCGTCCTGCCATCGACCCGCTGCTTCGTCCATCCATCGTCCTGCCATCTTCGTTGTCTCGCCAGTCCTCACTCACTTGACAGTCCACTCGACAGTCCAGCAACACTCCACATAAGGTAATCTAAATACAATTACTTGTTGTAATTAGGGTTTACTCATTGCGTAATCGAAATGTAATTACTTGTTGTAATTTTCCTTGTTGATTTAATAATTTTGTTGGATTTAGGTCTTGAATCGTACCTTTGACCCTCGCATATCAGTCAAATAGCTTCTTTGATTCTCCGAGCAACATCATATAAGGTATTTTTACGTTTAGTTTTTTTGTTCATGGTTTCATGATTTATGCTTGTCAATTCTTTCTTAACACTTGTGTTTTTAAATCTAGTGTTCTTCTGCCGTTGCTCATTACATTCCTCAACCTACTACTGCATTTCTCCTCTCTCGATTTCACACAAGGTATTGTTATGGTATTCTTTTATTTTTACTATGTTTATTTTCTGAACATGATCATTTTGGTTAGGTTGCTCTTTCATGTCCGTTTCTTCTTTGTTTAACAAGATAGTGTATATATTGAATGGTTAGCTAACTTGTTCTCAGTATAATAATATTATTTAAATGCTTCATGTAGTGGATTATGATGAGTAGAAAGTGGATATCCGGTAATAGGTTAAGTGATGAGTATGAAAAGGGGATAATGGATTTCTGTGAATTTGCATCGGCGTATGCATTAAAAAATGCACTTGAAAGTGTCTTCTGTCCGTGTAAGGCGTGTTTCAATAAGATAAAGGTCAAAGTGAAAGAGTTGCATAAACACCTTTTTTAAAGGGAATTGATCCACTATATACGGTTTGGTACATGCATGGTGAGGCTGAACAGCAAGACGTTGAACCTCAACCCGTAGAAAGTTTGCCTGAAGATAATGATGATTGGGAGGAGGACAATTTAATTGATATGATTAACAACGTTGCCGGTGAGTTTGATTCTAGACCACAAGTGGTGGAATCATTAAGAAATGACTCTGAATTACCACTGTATGAAGGTTGCTCCAAATATACAAGGGTATCTGCAACTTTGAAGTTATTCAATTTGAAAGCTAAAAATGGATGGAGTGATAAGAGTTTCACTGAAGTGTTATCATTGGTTAAAGATATGCTTCCCGATGAAAACACTTTACCTAACCGTACTTACGAAGCTAAAAAGGTGATGTGTCCCATGAGAATCGAGTACAAGAAGATACATGTGACGGAGCCACCGCACCGTCGTTAAAGTGCGATGTCTCTGTGCAAAAATAAATTTATAAGTCCGCTACTCGTACTCTACTATTGGGTAGTAAAGCGGTAAGTAGGGGTCGAACCCAAGGGAATTAGTTGATAGTTGTCTTTCGAAGATGGAAATTAAGACAGTTGGGGGTTGGTTGTGATTTTAGTACTGAAAGTAGCGTGGGTTGGTTGTGATTTTAGCACTGGAAAGTAAATGACTGAAAGTAAAGAAAGTAAATACGAGACTGAAAGTAAATACTGAAAAGTAAAGTGCTTGAAGGACAAGACTTGCTGAAAGTAAATGCTTGAAGGACAAGACTTGCGGAAAGTAAGCAGTTGATATGGACTGAAAGTAAAGTTACTGAAAGTAAATGACGGGAAAGTAAGCAGTTGATAGTAAGACTGAAGGTAAATGATAGGTGATGTTTGAATTTAAGGAAAGATTCGGTATCAGGGGCCTTGTATCATAGTCCGTTTATCATTGACCTCTAATGATCATACTATGTGTTTGAAAGATGTATCACGGCTATTTCTAGCACATGACTTGCCACATCATTTAGAACACTTGTTCTATTTAGACTAATTCCTCCTTTCGAAGTATCTTAGCCTTATGTGCATCTATTTGATCTTCAGTTACGATCAACCAAATGGTTTTTTAAAAGAGGTTGAACTCCTCAGATAAGCTTTGCTCGTTAAAGCCTCCACTTACCCGAGTATGTTCAAGAACCCCACGGAAGAGCTTTGCCCGTTAAAGCATCCACTCAACCTTGGAAGTTCTAACCTAATATGTGGCACATAGAACAAGTTTTGAACACAAAGAGGCATTTAAGAGAAGGGTCTAAAACATTGTATGATACAAGCACTCCCCTTCAACCGAATGAAGAGTTTAGCTACGAATATCCATGGAAGAGGACATCATAGCTAAGTGCTTGAAAGTAAAGGTTTTCAAAAGACAGGAAAGTAAAGTTTTTTGAAAGTAAAGACAGGAAAGTAAAAGGAGAATACTCGAGAACCGACAGGAGTAAACTCAAGAACAGGAAAAGTAAAGACAAGCTTGAGTACTTCAAGAACCGACAAGAGTACTCAAGAACAACTTGGAACTTCAATATCAAAGTGGTGTGTTTTACATGGATTGTGCCCAAAATCTAGAGAACTTCTCTCACTAACCAAGAACTATGGAGCTTTGTGGATTGTGGGATAATGATACAAGGAGGGGAAGATGTCTATTTATAAGCTAAGGGGAGGAAGAGATGTGGAGGAGGAGGAGACACTTGGCAAGAGGAGGGTGGAGAGCTCAAAAGCCATCGGGGTGAGGTGGAGGAAGCCATGAGCCGCCCCCCATGTGTCATCTCCTCCTTGAAGCCGCCGGCCATGTGAGGTAGAGGGGAGTGGGTGAGAGCTTTGTGATCTTTTCCCCAAAAGCCATCGGGTCCTTTCAGCTCCGGTCTGACTCTGGTTGCCCTTCGGTTGGACTTGTTTGAGTGATTCCAGGTTAGGATCATGAAAGTTGTACAGTCAGAATCTGATCGTGGCCTGGAGTGACTTGTAATCCATTTTCAGCTTTAAAACTCCTTCTTAGCTTGTATTGTCTCTAGACTTCAAAATACCCTGTAGATAAATATCGGAACTAACAAGCAAAAGTTAACTAGACAAAGAGTCTAATTTGGTGGGTTTAACTGTCTTAATGAATCATATAAATATGGTCCATCAACATGCTTGTCCCAATGATTGTATATTGTATCGTAATGCTCATAAAGATTTGACTGAATGTCCGGTGTGCAAATCTTCACGCTACAAGTTAAACAAAGGATGGACATCTACCTCAAAAGGCAGTGCGGCAAAAGTATTGTGGTATCTTCCACCGATTCCCAGGTTTCAACGATTATTTGCTGACCCGAAAGATTCAGATAATATGCGATGGCATGCCGAGAAACGTGTCATTGATAGCAAAATGCGTCATCCGGCCGATTCATTGCAATTTGGATCAGAGTCTATGAAATTATATCCTCTGTTTAAGCAAGTGTTCTAGGTTGTGTTTGGACAGACCTTGAACTCTTTCTACCACAGTTCCACAACAAGTACGAACAGAACAATAAAACACGAGTACGCACAGATTGATAACCCAGTTCGGCTACGCCTACTCTGGGGGGTTTCCCACACCCGGAAAAGGGACAACAAATCTTTATTACGAGTATAGAGCTTTTCAGTGGACTTACACCTTGTAATTGCCTAGCCTCTACTACTCCGTCTCTCAGATTTGCAACCAAGGTTCGTCGCAACTCCCCTTGATCCCCTTCGCCCAGACCTTCTGTCCGAACGTACTCGAACCTCTCCTGAAGCTCGGTCGCTTTCACTTGAAAGCTGGTTGTTCTGTTTGTGCTCTGAACTTGATCACCTCTGGTCAATCTGAATGGCACGTATCAGACTGAGCTCACACCGATGTTTTTCCAGTGGGGAAAACACAACGGCCGTCGCTTTCTTCTTTTCCAATCGATAGGATTTCTTCGTGTATTTTTGATCTTGAAAGCGATGCATATTAGGGTTGCCTTTGCATGGTATTTATATGCTCGAGCAAAAACCCTAATTTGCATAAGATAATCCCATCAAATATTTAGGAATATATTCTGAAATATTTGATGCATATCTTTCAAATCGGTGAGAGGGAAAACGATGACTTCCTCTCCAAGTCAGCCATGCCGTCATGTAGAAGATATTCATCTGAATATCTGGAGTCCGATTTCTTTGCTGGCCAACTTCAGATCGAAGAGATATTCGATCTAGAACCTTCTGGAAAAAACTCTGCGTCTGCTCTACGCTGTATAGTAGTTCCACTAAGTGTTCGAACTCCCCCTGAACTCCTGCTCGAACTGTCTAACTACGTTTTTCCAAACACATGCCACACAAGGGAACATCAATCTCCCCCTTGGCATTTTGGCAAAACCAAATCTACTAGACAACTAGATCTATCTAACTATCTAGACTGTACAAAAATTGTCACCACAAAATACTCCCCCTTTTTGCCACAAACTGGCAAGGGGCCGATCGAGTTCGAACAGTTAATCAATAAGTGCCAGAACAAGCACACAATAACTAGAGTTTTAAATACGGTCTGAGTTCAGAGGAAAAGTTATTAGAAGACCTTCATGAAGACGAACCATCATCAGTGCCCTCCTCAGAGACTGTATCATCAGCTTCATCGTCACTTGGAAAGCTGAGGGCACGAGCGAGCTTGTTGATACGATTGCGCTGCTCCTTGTCCGCTTCAATGATGTCATGCAGGTCCATGAGAAGTCTGTTCCTCTCATCACGGGCCAACCTTGCTCCTCCTCGCCTTGATGGCTCGGCAATATCTTTGCCCTTCGAGGTCTCCTCCTTGAGATCATTAATATGACGCCCTTTAAATAGCTTGTGGTCTACGACAAACTTGCTGGGAGACTTTGAGAGCTGATCAATGGAGGACATCAAATCAGGGGCATGATAAACAATCAACTCATAAATCAGTGATGGGAAGCAGATCTGGTGAAGAGTCCTCTTTGACGTAGCATGTTCAGCAATCTGTTTGAACATGACTCTTCCCAAATTGAATTTCCGCTTGTTCCCTATCTGATACAGCAGTTGAGACACATCCTTATTGACTGTTGATCGATGTGTAGAAGGTCTCCAGTTGAAGACAGCAATGAAGAACAGCATGGAATAAAACGTTGATAAGTTTGCTGTGTGCACAACTGATTCAGGTCTCCACCTAACAGAGCCCGCAGTGATAGTACTCACAATCTTCTCAAAATTTGCCTCCTCCTCGTCAACAGCCGGGTCATCCATCGAGAAATACACATTGATTAGCTCCGGATCAATCTTAATTCTCCTCCCTCTAACAAAGAAGACTCCATACTCAGGATCTCCAACTACCCCAAAGTGAGGGGGCAAGTTTGCCATTGCCTCACGCACAAGCTATTCACTGTAGGGTTTGCACCTAGCCAGCGTCCAAAACAGATCCGATTCTTTCAGAACCTTAACCACCTCCTTTCCCTTATACCGGGACTCATCTAGCAATCTTTCAGGTATGATTTTCCTCTTCTGGATGTATGGCCACTTTCTTGCAGCATCTTTGTTAACAAACCATACACCCTTCTTAACCAAGCCAACTGGGACAGTCTCAGCATCAGGGCCTGGGACTTCACATCCCCCAGCATCTTCTGAAACAGGCATTGGAGCGACACGCTTCCTTTTCTTGGAGGAACCAGCTCCCCCTGCACCACTGCGTACATCAGCACCCTTCTGGGCAGAATCCTTTGTAGACTTCGCAAAGGCCACTTTTTCCTTTTCCTTCCCCTTTGACATCTTCTTTAACTTCACAAGAGGAACCAAATCCTCATCATCACCCATCTGAGGAACTGCTTCAACGTCAGTCTTCTGAGAGTCATCAATATCCATCTGAGCACCATGGTGACTGTCCTGAACAGCATCTGGAACAGTTGTCGTTTCCTCAATCACAACATTCTCTGGAGTATCAATTAACTCCTCTTCAGCTGGAACACCGGGGACTTCCTTTGGTAGATTCTCAACAAAATCATCTATGTCTTTGAACATATCCTCCAGGTCTTCATCCCCTTCAGCAGTCTCAGGCTCTTCTGCAACAGCATCAATCACCCCAACACTCTTTACAGATGAATCTGGTCCTTTACTCACAGTCTCAGCAACTTCACCTTCTGAAACTCCAATCTCCTCAACCAAGTTATCAACAGGTGCATCCTTCATACCCAGATTCCTCATACTCTTCTTTTCCTCATTAGAAATATCAGGGACCCTCCCTCTGATAGAACAGATCCTGGCTAGGCATTGACTGGGAGAGGCAGCTCGGCGAGACACCTTCTTTCTTTGAAAACCTCCTTGGCGAACGTACCCGGAAGCTTGAATCTTTGCCTTCCAAACGTCTGAAACACCAGACTTTCTTGACACTGACATTCTGGGTTCCGTTTCTTCAACAGATTTAGAAACTTCATCACCCTTTTCACCAACCACAATCTTGTCCTCGTTAACACAAATCTCAGCCCTACCGGCTTCTTCATCACAAACAGCCCTCCTAGCTTCAGCACCCAAACTCCCAACATTCTCAACTCCCATAATAATTTCATCAACAACCACAGATTTTTCAACGACTGCAGAAACCAAAGGAAGGACAGGATTTACCTCCGATTGTGGACACGCTTGAGGGGTAGAAACCGCTGTGACTGTCTGAGAAGTTTCAGCAGTTATCTCCTCGACAGACATCTCGTGTAAAGGCGATGCCTTTTTCATCTTCGCAGCCTTGGATTTTAGAATCTTTGATTTCGCTGTCACCGCCTTTGAGGTTTGCATGCTTTCCTTCCTTTTCTCCGCGGATATAGCACTGGATTTTGCTGACTTCCTTGTGTTCACCATCGTCGATTTCGGAGCAGTCGAGAGAGACTTCCAATCTAGGGTTTCGGAGACAATAAGAGAAGACACGCTCAACAGTTGAGATTTGAAAATAAAATATCCTCCTGCCTTTTCATCTTCTCAATATACGCCAGTCGCTTTCCAAATAAAACGGCGTAATTCGAATCTTTTCGGAATAAAATATTTGATCATAAGAACTTTCTAATCTGTTCCAGCTCCCTTCTTAGGTGGTCAGTCCAACTGTTGTAGCTGGGGATTCGCCTTTGACTGACCACTGCCTGGAACACTCAGTTCATAAACCCACGCAGACCCAAGGAGGATCTGGGAGTTCCAAACCGAGGAATCTCATTCAATTTCTCTTTTGGTGAACTGGCATTCATCTGTACAAGCAGTTCGAACTCCTTCTGCAACTGTGTAATCTTCTGTTCAAACTCTCGCTGTAACTGTGACACCTTCTGATCCAGCAGTCGCCTGGTACAGTTGCCAAAATTGATTTGTGCGATCCTTCTATTGTGTAGGGTCTTTTTCACTCCCCCTCGCAGAACTCGATGTTTGGCTTGAACATAGTTGAGAGTAGACCTTAGCTCCTCGTTTCCCATTCTGATGGTGTAACAGTCATTGGCCCTTCTTCTCCCTTTCATTACGGAATCACCATTCTCGTTAAGAACGAGGCATGAGTCACGAGAGAATGACACATAGTGTCCATTGTCGCACAGTTGACTGATGCTAATGAGATTCATAGTCAGACCTTCAACCAGGAGAGTGTCCTCGAGTGCAGGGAGATCCGCAACCTTCAATGTTCCACAGCCGATCACCTGACTCTTCCGACCATCCACGAAGGTGACAAACCGCATCTGCTCAACAGGTCTAATATGAGAGAGATATTCAGAGTTACCTGTCATGTGTGCAGAGCATCCACTATCGAAGAACCAACTGGCTTGCACTGTATCTCCTGATGAGCAGCACGCTACCATGCATACTGTCTGTTGTTCCTTCGGAATCCAAACTTGTTTCTGTCGAGGTTGGATCTGTTGCTGTTGGTGTCCTCGATGTTCAGCAAGAAACAGTCGACACTGCCGTTTGATGTGTCCCATCTGGTAGCAGTACCAACATGTCAGCAAGTCTTTCTTCTGATTTGAACTGAGGTAAGTAGTCCTGGACTTGTCTTGGGACAGATCCACTTTCTGTCTAGGGTGCTTTCTCACCTTCTGTTCAGGCAACTGTTCAGACACAGATTTAGCTTTAACACACATAGTGTCCTTTGAACTCCTTTTTCCCACGAATCCCAATCCTCTACGTCCTTCCTCCATCCTTTGAGCATTGAGGATTTCATCTAAATATTCTGAGCCAGAGTTCAACATCCTCACTGACTGTTTGAAGTGAGTGAGCTCCTTTTCAGCAACTTCTCGGTCCATTTTTTTCTGATTCTAGCTGGAGTTCCAGCTGTTCTATCTTTCTGTGTTGGAACACCTCCTTGTGTTTTAGATCTGAGATAACCTTTCTTAGCCCAGTCATGCCAACATGATGAGTTTCACGGTCTTTTTCAATGTCGACTTTCAGCGAGGAGATAGTGCCCAGGAGCTCCGTCTTCTGAGCAAGCAAACACAGTCTTTCCTGTTTCATATCAGCCGGTTGAGAGTTTAGGGAAGTTACCGTGCCTTCAAGTTCAGCCTTCGGTGTGACCAGAATCTCCCCTTCTTCCCAGACCTTATCCTTTTCTGTAGTGATGCTTGCAACTGTGTCATTCAGCTTCTTGTTTACCTTGATCAGTAGCAGCCACTTTTCATATAGATCCTTATATGTCTCGGCCAGAGATTCCTGCGTCAGTTCTTCACCGTCACTGTCTGAGAGATCTTCAGCTGGGAGTTCCAACAGAGGTGGAACAGTTTCACTGGTGCTACCGTATTCCTCCAGAGTTGAAGCAAAGGCCACAAAGTTTGTGGTTGTGCCTCCTTTTTCTTCATCTGACTCACTGTCACTGAAACTTGCGACCATTGCCTTCTTCTTCATGAGTGTGTTCGCACATTGTGAAGCAATATGACCAAACCCTCTGCATTCATGACACTGAATTTCTTCCTTTCTTCTGTCAGAGGAGTCTTGCCTTGAGTCACTGGACCTAGACCTGTCGGTTTTCCAGTTTCGGAAACCGGTTGATGAGGACTGCCCCTGTTCTGGACCACGCCTATTGATTTTCCGCACCATTCTTCCAAAGTTCTGAGCCATCATGGCCAGTTGCTCAGTGGAGCAGTCAGCTTCTGATTTGTCTTCTGCCCAATCTGCTTTCAGTGCAATTCCCTTTACTTCTCCAATTTGGAAATTATGATTGATCTCGTAGGTTCTGAGGGAACCAGTCAGCTCGTCCAGTTTCAACTTGGAGATGTCATGCATTTCCTCAATGGCTGTTACCTTCATAGCAAATCTCGGAGGGAGTGATCTTAGGACTTTGCTCACCAATCTATCCTCGTCGATGGGTTTCCCAAGGGCAGACGCTTCGTTGGACAGTTCCAGAACCCTGGTGTTGTACTCAGCGATGGACTCACTCTCCTTCATTTTCATCTCTTCGAACTTTGTTGTGACAGCCTGCATACGAGAGTTTCAAACCTTGTCTGTACCTTCAAAGGCTGTTTGGAGAATGTCCCATGCTTCCTTAGCAACTTCACAATTGATAATCAGCTTCATGACATTTTCATCAACTGCCGAGAAGATCGCATTCATTGCCTTTGCGTTTCCCATGGATGCTTTGTTCTCCTCTTCACTCCATAAGGTTTCTGGTTTTAGAACAGGTTCTCCAGTGAGGTTGTTCATAATAGGTTTAGTCCACCCTCTCTGAACGGTCATCCAGGCTTTCTCGTCTAGGGATTTCAGAAAGGATCGCATCATAGGTTTCCAGGTGGCATAGTTCGATCCTTCTAATAGCGGAGGTCTGGTGATGCTTTGTCCTTCTTTCAGAGGCATTTTGAACAGTTCAAGATCCCACTCAGTGTGTCGAGTGTTTGCTCTGATACCAATTGAAATTATATCCTATGTTCAAGCAAATGTTCTAGGTTGTGTTTGGACAGACCTTGAACTCTTTGTACCACAGTTCCACAACAAGTACGAACAGAACAATAAAACACGAGTACGCACAGATTGATAACCCAGTTCGGCTACGCCTACTCTGGGGGGTTTCCCACACCCGGAAAAGGGACAACAAATCTTTATTACGAGTATAGAGCTTTTCTGTGGACTTACACTTACACCTTGTAATTGCCTAGTCTCTACTACTCCGTCTCTCAGATTTGCAACCAAGGTTCGTCGCAACTCCCCTTGATCCCCTTCGTCCAGACCTTCTGTCCGAACGTACTCGAACCTCTCCTGAAGCTTGGTCGCTTTCACTTGAAAGCTGGTTGTTCTGTTTGTGCTCTGAACTTGGTCACCTTTGGTCAATCTGAATGGCACGTATCAGACTGAGCTCACACCGATGTTTTTCCAGTGGGGAAAACACAACGGCCGTCGCTTTCTTCTTTTCCAATCGATAGGATTTCTTCGTGTATTTTTGATCTTGAAAGCGATGCATATTAGGGTTGCCTTTGCATGGTATTTATATGCTCGAGCAAAAACCCTAATTTGCATAAGATAATCCCATCAAATATTTAGGAATATATTCCGAAATATTTGATGCATATCTTTCAAATCGGTGAGAGGGAAAACGATGACTTCCTCTCCAAGTCAGCCATGCCGTCATGTAGAAGATATTCATCTGAATATCTGGAGTCCGATTTCTTCACTGGCCGACTTCAGATCGAAGAGATATTCGATCTAGAACCTTCTGGAAAAAACTCTGCGTCTGCTCTACGCTGTATAGTAGTTTCACTAAGTGTTTGAACTCCCCCTGAACTCCTGCTCAAACTGTCTAACTACGTTTTGCCAAACACATGCCACACAAGGGAACATCAGTCTAGGAATTTACATCTTGGCTTGTCTACTGATGGGGTGAATCCGCATGGAAATCTCAATAGTCAACATAGTACATGGCCCGTCATATTGGTGATATACAACCTACCTCCTAGACTAACCATGAAGCGCAGATATATGATGCTTTCTTTGTTGATTTTGGGTCCTAGGCAGCCTGGAAATGACATAGATGTATACTTGGCTCCCTTGATAGATGATCTGAAGCTTTTGTGGAATGAAGGAGTACGGACATTTGATGCATCTAAGCAAGAATATTTCAATATGCGTGCCATGCTAATTTGTATCATCAATGACTTCCCTGCTTATGGTAACTTGTCCGGGTACAGTATTAAAGTGTACAAAGCTTGTCCAATATGCGGGGAAGCGACACATTCACGTTATCTAAAGAATTGTCGAAAAATGATTTACATGGGGCACCGACGTTTCTTACCGAGGTATCATCCTTACATACGAAAGAAAGCTGCATTCAACGGTGAGACCGAACACGCAATAGAACCTCAACCATCTTCAGGTTATGAAATACTTGAGAAAATTCAAAATATTACAAATCGATTTGGAAAACCTGGTGCACGCACCAAAAGTGCTCCATGGAAGAAGCGATCTATATTTTTCGATCTCCCTTATTGGCATACACTTGACATTAGACACTGTGTTGATGTGATGCATGTGGAAAAGAATATATGTGATAGTCTGATCGGCACATTATTAAACATTCCTGGGAAAACGAAGGATGGAGTTAAAGCGGGACTGGATATGCTAGATATGAACATTCGTACTAAATTAGCACCAAAAACTCGAGGGCAACGTACATATCTGCCTCCATCATGCACCACTCTTTCTAAGATTGAGAAATCAAGATTTTGTGGATGTCTTAAAGGAGTTAAAGTTCCGTATGGCTTCTCTTCAAATATTGCCAGTTTGGTTTCGATGAAGGATCTGCGTTTGAATGGAATAAAATCTCACGACCATCACACTTTAATTCAACAGCTCTTGCCTATTGCAATTAGAGGTATATTGCCTCCAAAAGTGAGAGCCGCTTGATGGACCATAATTATACGAATCATAAACACAGTAAAACCCACCAAATTAGACTGTTTGTCTATTTAACATTTGCTTGTTAGTCCCAATATATTTCCACAGGGTATTTTGGACTCTAGAGAGAAAACACGCCAAGGAGAGGATTTTACGCTGAAAAGATGTTACGAGTCATTCCAGGTCACGACCATGCTACACTCAAAATCAGCCTTAACATCCTTCATGGAACCGACTTGGAATCACTCAAATATGCTAGAACAGTCGGCATTTGGACAAGAACGCAATGCAAAGGCACAGAGCCCGGTAAAGGCCAAACAAGGGCAAATTCATCCGATTTGGGATTTCAACCATGTTCCAAGCAGAATTTGGCTTAGGTTCCTTCTTGAGATCATCTTAGAATGACATTTTCATTCGAATACACTCTCCAAAATCCAAGAAGCTCCGGCCAAGGCTCCGGTCAAATTCCGGTCAAACCGATGGCTTTTATGAAAAGGTCACAAGCTTCTAGAAGGATAAGGGGATGCTCCTCCTCACATGGGTGGCTAAGCTCTCCTCCACTCTCCTTCCTACACCTCATAGCAGCCGGCGGCTAATGGAGCTCCATGGAGAGCTTTCCATGTGGTGGCTCCTCCACCACATCTTCATCTCCTCCTCCTCCTCCCTTGGATCAAAAACACATGGAATCATCTCCTCCATCCATCCTCCTCTCCTTTGGCTATAAAAGGAGGCATCTCCTCCTCATTTGTATCATCTCATTCCAAAACATCCTCCACCATAGTTAGTGAGAGAAGCTCTCACTTCTCTCTAGAGTTTGGGCACTACTATTGTAATAATCTTACTCTGGAATCAAAGCTTGATCCTTGGCGCTTCAACGGTTTTTTAAGTCTTCTCGTATTTATTTTACTGTCTTTCAAAACCCTTGTTTTTCCAAATTCGTAGTTATGATATCCAGTGCCATGATTAGTAGTAGCTAAACTCTTTTCGGTTGAAGGTGTGTACTTGTATTGTAAAATGTTTTAGACCTTGCACTTAATGTCGCTTTGTGTTCAAAACTTGTTCTATGTGCCATATATAGTCAGAATTTCCAAGGTTGAGTGGAAGCTGTAACAAGCAAAGCTCTTCCGTGGGGATTCGTGAACATACTCGGGTAGTGGAAGCTGTAACAAGCAAAGCTATCTGAGGAGTTCGACTTATCTAAAACACCACTTGGTCGATCATAACTGAGAGATCAGGTGGATGCACAAAAGGCTAAGATACTTCGAAAGGAGGAATTAGTCTGAAGTAGAATAAGTGTTGCTTTAAACGATGTTGCAAGTCTTGCGCTGCGAAAGGGCCTCGATTCATCTTTGAACACTTAGTATGATCATTAATGGTCGATGATAAACAGACTATGATACAAGGCCACCCCCGAAACCAAATGTTTTCCTTTAAATTGTAATATCCACTGTAACTTTACCTCTCAGTATTAAAATCACAACCAACTCCCAACTGTCCAACTTTAAGAACAACTATTCACCTGACTCCCTTGGGTTCGACCCCTACTTACCACTTACTACCCAGTAGTGTAGTCACGAGTAGCGGAAAATATAAATTTATTTGTACAGAGAACATTGCACCTTAACGACAGTGCATTGGGCTCCGTCACCGCTATACAAAGACTTTGCGTGATTTTTAGCTCTTTATGTGCTAAGGGTGTTGATCCAACAGAGCTTGATAGATTACAAGAGCAAGTAGTGATTACATTATGCCAACTTGAGATGTTCTTCCCACCATTATTTTTCGATATAATGGTTCATCTAACTGTTCATTTGGTGCGCGAGGTTAGAATTCTTGGACCAGTGTATATGAGATGGATGTATCCTTTTGAGAGGTACATGAAGATTCTAAAAAGCTACGTGAGAAATAGGCATCGTCCTGAAGGATGTATAGTGGAAGGATACATAACTGAAGAGGCGGTTGAATTTTGCACTAACTTTTTGGGAAATACCGCTGCAATTGGGATTCCAAGGCCACGCCATTTTGATCGATTTCAAGGAAAGGGAACAAGTGGATCAAAACAAGTAGTTAAATCCGTAGATGAGTTATCAATAGCCCATTTCTACGTATTGCAACATATACCTGAGATGACGCCTTTCATCGACGAGCACTTAAACATAGTGGGGAGTGCACACCGGGGGAAAAATGAGATATGGGTGCAAAGAGAACATCGTCGGTCATTTTGTAAATGGCTTAAAACTGATGAAGCTTTAAGTAATAATGGGAACTCGGAAGAAGAGTCTGATGATGACTTAGTGAAGTGGCTTATGGAAGGTCCGAGACCAAGTATATATATGTGGAGAAGTTTTGACATTAACGGATTTTGTTTTCACACAAAAGATCAAGACGAACGCAGCGTTGTGCAAAATAGTGGTGTCACACTTGTTGCTGAAACCACTCACGTTTCTAGCGCTAGAGATCAAAATCCAATATCTGCTCCTCTCAATTATTTTGGGGTTATCGAAGAAATATGGGAGTTGGATTATGTTAAACTACAAGTACCAGTTTTTAAATGTAAATGGGTTAATCATTCCGCAGTTCGCACTGATGAGTTCGGTATGACGTTTGTGGATTTTCGTAGGGAGGGCTATAAAGATGAGCCCTTCATTATGGCCGAACAAGCAAGACAATTATTTTACGTCAAGGACCCTTCGGACAAAAATCTGTTTGTTGTCCTCCACGGAAAACAACAAGTAACCAATGATGCTACCAGTGGCACATCTGAAGACCTCGCTGAAGATTGCATACCTGTGTGTATGATCGTTCCTGTGGAAAGCGTCGAAATTGAAATTGATGACGAAATGCAATTAAGAGAAGATCACGACGAAGGAATATGGATTGATAAACAAACTTAACTTATGTGTATGTTGTATGTTAGTTTATCACTGATGTTCATCACATGTCATTTTATTATTTTTATTGTTGTTTACGCATTTGTATATACATTTCTATTGAACTAATATTTTTTGTGATATTTCAGGGATAATGGCACCAAGTAGTAGCAGCGGCGAGGATGACTTCCGTGTGGAACAGTGCGCGCCAACCAAGAAGACTAAGAGGGGCCCATCGTTGATGCTAGATTTGATTAGGAGACATAGGGAGGCTGGCACCAAGATTAGTGTCGAATTCAGCGACACGGGATATCCCTTGGGAAAGATTGGTGACAACTGGAGGAGTTACTTAGGCACTGTGGTCCGTACTCGCATTCCGATCGACTTCCTTGATTGGAGGAAGGTGCCTTCAGAACTTAAGGATCTTATGTGGAACGAAGCAACGGTAATATACTACATAATTCTATTATTTAAGTGTTAACAACATTAAATATTGGTCGTCCTAATTATAACTTGTTATTTTTTCAGGAAGTATTTGTTGGACCAGAAAGATACAAAGAGCAAGAGGTCAAATATGCATCTAGTGCGTGGAGGAACTTCAAATCGAGACTCGCTACAGATTATATATTCGGTAAAAATAAGGATGAAGATCCCACGAAGGAGTATAAATACATTGATTCTGCTTCGTGGAAGAAATTTGTAGATCATAGACTCAGTGAAGTTGCGAGGAAGCTATCTGCTCAGAATAAGGCTCTAGCGGCTAAGAATGAATATGCACACATCATGGGCCGAGGAGGGTATAGAAAAGTGAAGGAGGTGCTAATAAATGAGAAGTTAGCCGATTTAATTGCGGATGGCGTAATTGAAGAGGGAGCGACACCTGCTATCACAGTAGAGAGATATGAGGTGTGGAAGAGGGCACGCATCAGGAAGAATAAAGAGTTCGTCACCCCTAGAGTTCGGCTAGTGGCTGAAAATATTGTGAGTAATTAACTTTTTTTCAGTAGTTTAACTTTTTCCGTACACTAATGTTATTTGGTACTAATTTCTCGATAATAGGATCAATTAGTAGAAAAATCTAGTCAAGGATCTTTTTCACCACATGGTCGACATGATATACTGACTGAGGCGATTGGGACGCCTGAGTATCCTGGACGTACCAGAGGAGTAGGTACACACGTCCCGTGGAAGATTGGGTTCCCGAAATCCACATCTTCTAGGACGACACCGAGTTCTAGTACTTCTCAAGTAAATATGCCTGATCGCCTCGGCCGTCACTGTCACGTCGATGTAGACCCGATGACGAACATACATGCGGTACGTTTAGAATGTTTTATTTTCTTTTTTGTGACAATTTTGTTTAATTGTTTGGAACGTATGTAACATCAATTGTTCGTGATAACAGGGTGGCCTGAAATGCGTATTATTCATACATGGGACTATCGAAGGTGACCGACAACAAGTGGCCATTGGTCGAGTCATGAGAGGTCATTTTATTAATTATCAGCAAATACCAGAACATACATTGAAGGTGATGTCCTCTCTTGATCCTTGTAGCCTATTTATAGATGTCACATTCTTATTCATATGTTATTCTAACCCTAAACATTTGTTCTTTAAATATAGGTGAAGCTTGAAAAGGCACTCGTTCGGACAGCAAAATTGCCAATACCCCATGCGAAGTTTTCCATTGTTAATGAGGCAGAGTCTCACCATGTAGCATGGCCTGAAGACTTGGTCGTTATCGGTAATCGGGTGAGATAATCGAACAATACAAGTTCATTTGCATTTTCTATTATACTTTACATAAAAATTAATTTCATATCATTAATCAAATTCAACATGCAGGGATATGACAATATTAAATGTCTTTATTTGCCAATAAACGAGGATGAATTCATAGAGTGCTTGCCCTTATATTGTCGACTTTTATCCGAGGTGTGGACACGGTTGAATAGAGGTATGCTTATAGTGGACGTCGACCAGAGTGTGTTCGGTGACGACTACGGTATCGCTGTGACCATAGAGGACCTTAAGGAACTATACAAGACGGGAGCATTGGGGAACTTTGCTAGTGAATTATGTATATGGTAATGTTCACGGTTATTTTTTGATTATCATTTGTTCTAATGCATGGTCTATATAACTCTAACACAAAAGTTTTAATTTGTAGTTCTTTGAACAATGAGATGATGGGATGGGATATTAAGTTTGGTTTCTTCAATCCTTCCATCATGACGCCAACAATCAACAGAGATGAGAGGTTGATGACGTTTGTTGCAAGGTCGAGTATGCCGGACCGAGATCATAATTTTTGTTACTTCCTACCTTACGTGGATCATGTATAGTTAGTTCATTATTTAATGATTATGTTTTATATCTATTTTTTGAATTCATTTTTTAAATGTAGTTTGTTTCTGTTAGGTGGCATTGGATGTTATGTGTCATCTTCCCTAAACAACATGTAGCGCATTGGCTGGATCCAGATCTACGTGATAAAGGAATAAACGTCGATGCAAAGGATTTAGTGGACACGTAAGTCGTTTTAGCCGCACTTTTATCTTGTAATTTGTATGTTAACAATTACTAATTATATAATGTTATTCATTTTAGGTGATTGTACCGATACTATCAAGGATGCGTACCGAGAAATTCACAAAGTGTTCGTTGGAAGGTAGTTAAGGTACGAAGTCTCATATCTACTATCTTTTTAATAGCTTTAGTATTAAATATAGTGTGTGATAAGAAATTATTGATCGTGTGCAGTGTCCACAACAACCGTCGGGTCACTTATGCGGTTATTATGTTATGAATTTTATTAGAGACATAATCCAGTTTGTACGTGCTAATAACGGAGCGGAGATTGATGATCTTAGCCAAGTAATAACTTATTAGCCTTGTATTATTCTCTAAGTTGTCAATGACTTTGGTTTGGTTTGAACTAATTGGAACTTTTATGTATTGACTTACTTTTATCTTGCTTTTCATTGTTTCTAGTGTTTTCCTAATGGAAGTGAATGCTACGAAGACTCGAAGATTGATGAAGTAAGGGAAATTAGTGCCGCCTACTTGTATGACTATATAAGCAATCGTTACCCAGTTGTTTTAGGAAATGATGAATCTTAGGTTTGTTGTTTGTATTAGAACATTAACTTTTGTGTTGGCATTGTTGTATGACTATATGTGATGGACCATAATTGTATGAATCATAAACACAGTTAAACCCACCAAATTAGACTGTTTGTCTATCTAACTTCTACTTGTTAGTCCCGATATATTTCCACAGGGCATTTTAGAGATTAAAGTGAAAACACGCTAAGGAGAGGATTTTATGCTGAAAAGATATCAGGAGTCAATCCAAGGTCAAGATCATATGCCGACTGAAGAAATCTAAAGGATCCTGACATGGAATCAATCAAAACAAATCAAACCGAAGAGGAATCAAGTCAGCCCGGGTCCAAAATACACTGACAGTTTTGTGAAAAGACTGCACAAAACTGTACAAAACTCACATATGGGCAAGATGACCGGCCACTTGAAGAAGAGGTGGCCAAGGGAGGAAAGCCACCCCATTCCACCACCTCCTACCGGCGGCTCCTCCCCCCTCCTCCCAAGATGACCGGCTACTTGGCTTGGAGGTGGCAAAAGCCACCTTCCCTCCACCTCCACCACCGCCTACCGGCGGCTTCCACCGCCCTCTCCTCCTCCTCCATGTGGTGGCTTCTTCTCCCTTGATTTGCTCATCCAATCTCCATGCAACAAGTGTCCTCATCTCCTCCTCCTTCCATGGCTATATAAGGAGGAGCTCCTCCCCTCATTTTAATCATCCAAAAATTGTAAAAACACTTATCTCTCTAAGTTTGTTACTATGTAAGTTTGGTTCGGTTTTGAAATAATACTCCTGTTGGTTCTTGAGTATTATACTTTAGGGAATACTCCTGTTGGTTCTTGAGTATTCAGTAGGAAATTGAGAGTACTCCTGTTGGTTCTTGAGTACTCCACCCCTTTCCCTCTTACTGTTTTCAAAAACCCCCGAGTATTTAGCTATGGTATCCACCTCTATGGATATTCGTAGCTAAACTCTTTATTCGGTTAAGGGTTCACACCCTTGTGCCAAGATCTTGAGATTTTTGCACTCAATATTGTTTTACGCTTCTCTAGTCTTGGAGATCGAGGTTGAGTAACACCTTTGTCGGGTTATTCAATCTTAGTCTTTGAAATCTAGTTAGAGTAACACCTTTGTCGGGTTATTCGAGCTAGAAAAAATACTAGAAACCTAAGGCTTTGTCAAACTTGTTGTGGAGTACCACCTTTGTCGGGGTATTTGGGTTGTCACTTTTGTCGGGACAACCACATAACAAATTCACAGGTTAAGGGTGTGGAGTACCACCTTTGTCGGGGTATTTGGGTTGCCACCTTTGTCGGGATAACCACACGTAGAAGTGTAAAAGAAATCTATTGATGTCAATGATAGATGTGTCACAAGAAGAGTCCCAAAACAGAATGCTTTCCCCTGATTCAAAACACCATCTGCATTTTACTTTCTTAGTATAAACTGCTCACCTACCAGAGGACTTGACAATCACGCATCACCCGCTGTAAGTCTTCTTTGTATTTTCAGTATTTACTTTTCTGTAATTTACTTTTCCGGACTAAAAACCAAAACCAACCAACCAATCACTTAGATGTTAGTATTAAAATCTCAATCAACCTAAAAAACGCTCCCTCGCTGTTCAATCCCCAACAGTATTCACTATCGTGGCAAACCCAAAAAGAACACATATCCCCCTAATTCCCTTGGGTTCAATCCCTACTTACCACTAGCTACCCAGTAGTGATGTCGCGAGTAGCGGACTTTATAAATATTATTTGTACATTTGCTCTGACGACAAGCATCTGTCAAATTGGTGCCGTTGCCGGGGAATTAGCCATCGGATAAAGTTCTTTGAATCGTTACGGGCTTCAAAACAACCATGTCTCGCGAAGAAAGTCACCATGACTACCAGGATGACGAAGAAATAAACCTGTACGATCAAAATGATGAGGTACCGTTTCCATTCGTCGATGATCCGGAACAACTCATCAGGAACAGAAGAGCTCGTGATAGGGAAGCAGTCAGAAGAAACCAAGAATTACCCGAGGACCGAAATGCAGCTGGTCCAGTACAACCTCCTATCCATCCTCCACGACCACAACCTCAACCTCGATACATGCCAAGAAGAGAACCCGCTTTCGACGACTACTACGGGGATAATTACTACCGTGAACCAACTATGGGCGAGTTAAATGCCCCTAATTTCGAGACACAGCCGTGGTGCGTCTATGAGAGCCCTGAATTAGAAAACATAACCATCAACGCATCAGTGGCACACAACTTGCCCAAATTCTCAGGAGCTCTTGGAGAATCTGCAACCACTCACCTCCAACGCTTACATGGCATTTGCCAGAATCTAAAGCCCAATCAAGTGAATATGGACGACTTCAAGTTAAAGGCGTTCTATTTTTCCCTCATAGACTCGGCAAGCAACTGGTTCCTTTCATTGCCTTCCGGAAGCATCAGAACATGGGCTCAGATACAGAAGAAATTCTTAGACAAATACTATCTGGCTGGAAGAGCAATGCAAGTAAGGAGGCAACTACAGGAAATCAAACAAGGTCCCAATGAAACTATGTACGATAACCTGGAAAAGTTCAATCACATAGAAAGAAGCTGCTGTACCCTTGGACTGCCCGAAAAACTCATCATCGAGTACCTCATTGATGGATTAAGACCCTTAGACAAAATGCTCTTGGATGCCTCAGCTGGAGGATCCATGATGAATCTATCATTGAGTGGCATAAGGAATCTCATCGCCAACGTTGCTGAAAATGCCCGATTTAGAGAAGAGACTACTCGTCAAGATGAATTCTCTCGATCAAAAAAGGTAGCACTAACCGAGGTATCAGCAAACTCCATGACTGAAGAGATAAAACAGTTAAAGGAGATGATGATCGAGATCATACGTAGACAGCCAGTTCCGGTAAAACCTTGCGAGTTCTGTGGTTCTACAGACCACAAAACTGACGCATGCCCAACATTGATAGAAGAAGAACCGGCGGAAGTAAATATAGTAGGAGGATATCAAGGATACAACGACAGAGCTGGACAAAACAGACAGTACGGTCAAACATCCAACCCGGTCTGGCGTAACAACAACAGCTATCTTCAGAAGGAGGCACAACCAGCTGTCCCTCAACTAGCGCAGTCATTCTACCAAATCCCCCACTGACAATATAGCCAGAACGCTCCATCGGTAGGCCAATATCAGCAAAAAGGGCCAAATCTGCACCAAGCCGGGCCGAGCAATCAGCAGGAACCAAGCAAGTCGCTCAATGACACGATGAAGGAGCTCGCGGGAAACGTTAATCAATTGGGTACTTCACTACACCAGTACCAGGCAAAAACTGACGGGGCAATTTCAGAATTGACCAAACAAATGTCCCAGCTCGCCACCGCAATGTCAACACTCACTACTGAACCTGGCAGACTCCCTTCACAGACCGTCCAAAATCCAAAGGCGAACATAAGCATGATAAGGAGGTCAAATATGAAGGTTACACTAGGAGAAGTAACATGGTCCCCAACCTACAGACTTACGAACAATCACTTCAACCGTAGGCATCGACCTAATTGGAATCAAGAAGAAGACCGACCCAATGATGGCGAAACATGGGTTACACATGCTGACAATGGACGGTACGCATTCACTGTTTGCATAACACCACCGCCGATCACACACTTTGACATACCAGCATCTGGTTGGGACTCCCCAACTAATACTTATGCTTCGAAGCAAAATGTTAAAGGGTCCGAGTATGCAAATCCTAAGCCAGGGAAGGGGCAGAATAGCCCGACAATAGAAAGAGCCCTCACTACAGATCATGAGCCACTACCGGAAAGAGATAAAGACCCTGGGGCCTTTACAATCACTTGCGGTATTGGTGAAACCCAGATCCATAAATGCTTAGTCGATCTTGGGGCTGCTGTCAACGCCATGCCTTCCTCCTTGTATTACTTACTAGGACTTGATCCATTAAAACCACCCATGTCAAACATCGAGCTAGGAGATAAATCATGCATCCGCCCGGTTGAAGAACTGGAAGATGTAATACTCCATGTGGGAGAACTCGTCGTTGCTGCAGACTTCTATGTAATACCAACAGAAGAGACCTGCGAAGACGACCCACCAACAATAATATTGGGACGACCATTCCTCTTCGCCACTAAAGCAAGAATCGATGTGGGCAAGGGCTCATTATCGCTTAAGTTCGGCGGCAAAATTGCACACTTCTACATTGATCAGAGCCGCCCGGACACAAAGAAACCGCCAGACATAACACCTATCTCAGATCACGGTGCACAGTTTTCTGACCTGTCATTAGAGACCAAAAAAATAACAAGACCAGCAGCTATGGTCAAAGGTCTCCCGCCTTCTCAGAAACAATGGAAAGAGAAAACACCAAAACCATGGAGCTCTTACTCCAGCAAGAAGTCAGGAAGAAACAACACAGGAACGGTGGCAAAGTTCGACTTGAGCCACCCATGGGACCCAAACCAGTGATCCACAAACGAGGTATCGTCGAGCCAACGACGTTAAACAAGTGCACTGGTCGGGAGGTAACCCGACACTATCTTACTTTTCTGCACTTTAATTTCTGTCATTTAAATTCAGTAATTTAGTTTTAAGCTTGCATGACTTTTGAACTAAGGCACGCCTTCGTTCAAAAGTGGGGGGTGAGAACCAACTGTGTACATAAATAACATGCTTGCTGTTTTTTCTTAGTAATAGTATCTTTTTGAAAATATAAACTTAAGAATGTGAAAAAGATAAGTCATAATTCATGCATTAACCTTGTGAAAATTCAACTGTTTAAAAACTTAGGATGTAACTTTTCATTTGTCCCTTTGTGCTAAGATAACCAGGGATGTGGAGTTGATAGAAATGCCCTCGAAGGACTTGGCAAGCATTCGAAGGATCGAATCAAACTATATGGTTTTCGAAGTCAGTGGAGGCTACACTTCGGGGTTCAGTGAATAATTGAAGTCATCTCCGCCAAGAAGCATCTATGCAAAGGCGAGGACGGGAATCAAACCGTCCTCTCTCCGTTCAAAGTAGCCGAGAAAATAGATGAGCGACCCTCATCTTGACCCGCGCGAAACGACAGTCAAAGTAGCCGAGAAAATAGTTGAGCGACCCTCACCTTGACCCGCGTGAAAACGGCAAAAAAGAGAGGAGCGGGGAGGTATTTCCATAGGCTTGCGGGTGATGATTGGACCTCCCAACAAGGCTGAGAAAATGGACTAGCAAGTCACAAAGAAGCAAAAAACTCAAAGAAGAAAATCAAAAGAGGCCAAAGGCCCAAAATTGTGAAGGTTTTAACCGAGCAAAAGTGAAGCACTCAAAAAAGATCAAATCAAAAGCCAAAGGCAGAATCACTACAAAAAAGCAGTCCCTCGCCAAAGAAGAAAAATCAAAAAGGCTCAACTCACTGAAACCCGAATCGAATCACGTGCTAGAGAAAGCTACAAGAAAACCATATAGTGCGAGACAATCCCGAGGGTGTAGTCCAGGAGCCAAAAAAGGGCAATCTCCCGAAACATCCGAAATAATTTGCATCTCAGCACGAAGGTACACGTATCAAGTTATTTCTAATTATTTTCACGGTTTAATTTAGTAACAAGTAGTAATGCATGAATTAGGAAAAGTCTAGTACCACAGTTTTATTTTCATATTTCGACCAACTTACTTAGTAACGCCCTTATAAAGCATTGTTCGGGACGAACAACTAAAAGTGGGGGGTAATCTGATGGACCATAATTGTATGAATAATAAACATAGTTAAACCCACCAAATTAGACTGTTTGTCTATCTAACTTCTACTTGTTAGTCCCGATATATTTCCACAGGGCATTTTAGAGATTAAAGTGAAAACACGCTAAGGAGAGGATTTTATGCTGAAAAGATATCAGGAGTCAATCCAAGGTCAAGATCATATGCCGACTGAAGAAATCTAAAGGATCCTGACATGGAATCAATCAAAACAAATCAAACCGAAGAGGAATCAAGTCAGCCCGGGTCCAAAATACACTGACAGTTTTGTGAAAAGACTGCACAAAACTGTACAAAACTCACATATGGGCAAGATGACCGGCCACTTGAAAAGAGGTGGCCAAGGGAGGAAAGCCACCCCATTCCACCACCTCCTACCGGCGGCTCCTCCCCCCTCCTCCCAAGATGACCGGCTACTTGGCTTGGAGGTGGCAAAAGCCACCTTCCCTCCTCCTCCACCACCGCCTACCGGCGGCTTCCACCGCCCTCTCCTCCTCCTCCATGTGGTGGCTTCTCCTCCATTGATTTGCTCATCCAATCTCCATGCAACAAGTGTCCTCATCTCCTCCTCCTTCCATGGCTATATAAGGAGGAGCTCCTCCCCTCATTTTAATCATCCAAAAATTGTAAAAACACTTATCTCTCTAAGTTTGTTACTATGTAAGTTTGGTTCGGTTTTGAAATAATATTCCTGTTGGTTCTTGAGTATTATACTTTAGGGAATACTCCTGTTGGTTCTTGAGTATTCAGTAGGAAATTGAGAGTACTCCTGCTGGTTCTTGAGTACTCCGCCCCTTTCCCTCTTACTGTTTTCAAAAACCCCCGAGTATTTAGCTATGGTATCCACCTCTATGGATATTCGTAGCTAAACTCTTTATTCGGTTAAGGGTTCACACCCTTGTGCCAAGATCTTGAGATTTTTGCACTCAATATTGTTTTACGCTTCTCTAGTCTTGGAGATCGAGGTTGAGTAACACCTTTGTCGGGTTATTCAATCTTATTCTTTGAAATCTAGTTAGAGTAACACCTTTGTCGGGTTATTCGAGCTAGAAAAAATACTAGAAACCTAAGGCTTTGTCAAACTTGTTGTGGAGTACCACCTTTGTCGGGGTATTTGGGTTGTCACTTTTGTCGGGACAACCACATAACAAATTGACAGGTTAAGGGTGTGGAGTACCACCTTTGTCGGGATAACCACACGTAGAAGTGTAAAGAAATCTATTGAAGTCAATGATAGATGTGTCACAAGAAGAGTCCCAAAACCGAATGCTTTCCCCTGATTCAAAACACCATCTGCATTTTACTTTCTTAGTATAAACTGCTCACCTACCAGAGGACTTGACAATCACGCATCACCCGCTGTAAGTCTTCTTTGTATTTTCAGTATTTACTTTTCTGTAATTTACTTTTCCGCACTAAAAACCAAAACCAACCAACCAATCACTTAGACGTTAGTATTAAAATCTCAATCAACCTAAAAAATGCTCCCTCGCTGTTCAATCCCCAACAGTATTCACTATCGTGGCAAACCCGTAAAGAACACATATCCCCCTAATTCCCTTGGGTTCGACCCCTACTTACCACTAGCTACCCAGTAGTGAAGTCGCGAGTAGCGAACTTTATAAATATTATTTGTACATTTGCTCTGACGACAAGCATCTGTCAATATGTATTTGTATATTCTATTAGATCTTTGAAATGAATGTATGTTGATGTTGTTGAGCAACAGTGCATTTGTAATTGAACAGCAGGGTATTTGTAATTGATTGATGTTTGTAAAAATTTCAGGGTGGATTTGAGCTAAAATAAGCCAAATCTGCCAAAATTTTTGAGACATTATGCATCGGTTTGTAGTAAAACCGATGCATAAGACATACATTATGCATCGGTTTTTCGTCCTAACCGATGCGTAAGGGTCTGCCTTTATGCATCGGTTTTACTCCCAACCGATGCATAAGGTCCTAGCCTTTCGCATCGCTGGCTTATGCATCGGATCAAAACCGATGCATAAGGCCCTCGAAAATCGATGCATAATCCCCCTTCTATAGTAGTGTAATATGCTTAGTGGATTAATTCTATTGACTAATGCCTGCTCCCTGTGGTTAATTTCTCGCCAGATGTCGTCTTCCCTTTAAAAGGGTTATTCAGGTATAATAGATTTCATAACGAAACACAATAGAATATGTCAATCTATATACAACATGTATAATGTATTGATCTATGTGCGAGAATGAGTTGCAATGTTTAAGTACTAGATGTATACTTTTATGGATAGATTTGGTTCCGTAGCTGATTTCCCCTGAGTCAATCTGTCACTATCAAAAATTTTATGTTGATTGTTATAGAATGGATATGTTCAATGCAAGTCACAGTCAGTAGTGAACTACCAAATATGATTGAAGATGACGACATGTATGGCTATTTACGGATCCTTGTATGATGGAAGGTGTCCCTTTATTTTAACCCATTCATTTGAATAACCATCTAAAGTTTTCTGATACTTTATCATGTCATTTGCTGAAATTTGTTTGTTCGTGATATTTATATCCCTCTGAATGACTTAATGAACTTTGAATTTGATGGCGTTGTCATGCAATTCAGTTTAGCTTCACTATATGTATATGTATAGTGTTGTTGTATGTTTCAGAGTGTTTATTGAGATTTCATAGACTAGCAACAGTTGGATATATTTTGCAGACAACTAAATGGCTCCCCTATCACTGATATGTTGGTGATTTCGAGTGCCACATCTGCTTTGATTCGGCGCAAAACCCAATTGTGACTCTAGTGGCCATCTTACAATTTTTTTTTGTAAGCCCTGGTAACTTTCAAATCCTGGATTTGCCCCTGCTTAGTATCATCCATTTTGCATAACAAAAACAGAAGTTATAGCAATTTCAAAATCTGTTGACGGATTTATCTCCAACAAACAGATTCCGGGCATTTCTTAATAATCAGATTTAGAACACCTCCGATTGAATGAAAACACAAATCTTATATCGTTGGAAAGTTTGTTTAGAGTAGAACAACGCTGAATCAAGAAACGCACTATTTGAGTAATGAAAACCGAAGTTATACTCACTTTAAAACAAGTTGGCGGATCTGATTTTCAACAGATAATGACACCAACAAATGAATAGAAGTACTGAATGCATACCTAAACTGATTGAAATTCCCCAAAAATCAAAAGGCCATAATCTTCTTACAATCACACTCTTTTAACATCTCAACAATCAACATCTTCTCAACAATTTGGGCTATTATATTATCCCCCTTAAAAGGAGTTTAATCCTCTCAATAAACTCTTCTTGATTGTTTTTATATCATAATTTTAGTAACTCTAAAGCCAAAGCTTCACGATAAATATACTTTTCAAAAAGGATTCACAAAACAAATATCATACTTGGATGAGAAAGTGTCAAACAATTTAAGAGTCAACGAATCAACTACATACAATTATTCCAGCCACTCCAAATATGTTATATTTCTAATGGACTTGTTCGAATCCATTCACTTAACTGATATTAAAATCACCCATTAGATCAAACATGTACATGCATATGCACCTTACACCTTCAGTTATAATGAGAAGCGAAACCCTACTTAACAAGCAAACGGCTCCACTTATTACGTATGCTTATTTCAAAATTCCCTTAGAAAAAGTGGACATGCAAAATAAGTGAATATTCTAACTTTGAATTACAGATTTCGCCTTCAACCACCATCATTTTTTTTCAACTGTGCACTTAGGGTTTAGGGTCTAGTTCTTCCTTCTTTGATCATTGATCCCCAAGCTTTCGACGAGAGCAACCATATCGGCCTAGATTATCCTCCCTACAAGGGATAACTTAGGCATTGTTCGACTATTGTAGTGCTTCCGTCAATTGTACCTCGACCATTCTCTTTATTATTATAATAAAGCCGACACATTTGCCCTCATTTCTCAGTTTGCTCGAGCCAATTGCCCACAATCCACTTTCCGCAGCATTTGAGGATATTTGCCCAGACTCCGGTCGGCAAATATCTATCAGTTGGCCTCAGAGCTTCTACGTTCCTCGGGACATCTCATGGTGACCAACACACGCCAAGCCACCTTGGCTGACCTCGAGACCCGAACGACCGCACTTGAGAAGGGGTTGAAAGACCTCACCGGAAAAGTAGAACACAACCACCAGGAAACAACGCAATCTATCAACGAGGTACGCAATGAGCTACGTGAGTCAGTGGACCGCGTAGCTGCTCTAATCAGCCCACCGACACCATCGAAGGCCTTGGAGCGTGGCAATTAGTGACGGACGATACGAGCGCCTCGCAGGAAGACCCAAAGAAGGGGCTTCAAATGCCGCAACTGTCGATTGACGAGCGCGCACCCATCACCAATGAAACGCTCGAGGCATACCAGAGTCCGCGCGACGAGATGACCCGGGGCCTGCCAAGAAGAAACCCATACATCGACGCTTACTTGGGCGAGCCGATGGGCACCGTGGATGCCTGGCGCGACTATTGGATGAGACCCTTGGGCGTGGGGCGAGAAGACAGGATCTAACCACCTCGAGCACTCGACACTAGTCATCGGAAGCTCGAGCTGCCCATTTTCCAGGGGGACGATATACACGGCTGGCTCCGTAGAGCCGAGAGGTACTTCTTGATCAAAGGCCTTACTGATTAAGATAAGTTAAATGCGGCAAGTATCAGTTTTAATGGGAAGGCCTTACATTGGTACCAGTGGCGGTAGGAGTTTCTTCCTTTCCGAGGATGGGAGGGTTTAGGGTTTAGGGTTTTGGGGTTTATGGTTTAGAGTTTATGGGTTTAGGGTTTAGGGTTTTAGGGTTTAGGGTTTAGGGTTTAGGGTTTAGGGTTTAGGGTTTAGGGTTTAGGGTTTAGGGTTTAGGGTTTAGGGTTTAGGGTTTAGGGTTTAGGGTTTAGGGTTTAGGGTTTAGGGTTTAGGGTTTAGGGTTTAGGGTTTAGGGTTTAGGGTTTAGGGTTTAGGGTTTAGGGTTTAGGGTTTAGGGTTTAGGGTTTAGGGTTTAGGGTTTAGGGTTTAGGGTTTAGGGTTTAGGGTTTAGGGTTTAGGGTTTAGGGTTTAGGGTTTAGGGTTTAGGGTTTAGGGTTTAGGGTTTAGGGTTTAGGGTTTAGGGTTTAGGGTTTAGGGTTTAGGGTTTAGGGTTTAGGGTTTAGGGTTTAGGGTTTAGGGTTTAGGGTTTAGGGTTTAGGGTTTAGGGTTTAGGGTTTAGGGTTTAGGGTTTAGGGTTTAGGGTTTAGGGTTTAGGGTTTAGGGTTTAGGGTTTAGGGTTTAGGGTTTAGGGTTTAGGGTTTAGGGTTTAGGGTTTAGGGTTTAGGGTTTAGGGTTTAGGGTTTAGGGTTTAGGGTTTAGGGTTTAGGGTTTAGGGTTTAGGGTTTAGGGTTTAGGGTTTAGGGTTTAGGGTTTAGGGTTTAGGGTTTAGGGTTTAGGGTTTAGGGTTTAGGGTTTAGGGTTTAGGGTTTAGGGTTTAGGGTTTAGGGTTTAGGGTTTAGGGTTTAGGGTTTAGGGTTTAGGGTTTAGGGTTTAGGGTTTAGGGTTTAGGGTTTAGGGTTTAGGGTTTAGGGTTTAGGGTTTAGGGTTTAGGGTTTAGGGTTTAGGGTTTAGGGTTTAGGGTTTAGGGTTTAGGGTTTAGGGTTTAGGGTTTAGGGTTTAGGGTTTAGGGTTTAGGGTTTAGGGTTTAGGGTTTAGGGTTTAGGGTTTAGGGTTTAGGGTTTAGGGTTTAGGGTTTAGGGTTTAGGGTTTAGGGTTTAGGGTTTAGGGTTTAGGGTTTAGGGTTTAGGGTTTAGGGTTTAGGGTTTAGGGTTTAGGGTTTAGGGTTTAGGGTTTAGGGTTTAGGGTTTAGGGTTTAGGGTTTAGGGTTTAGGGTTTAGGGTTTAGGGTTTAGGGTTTAGGGTTTAGGGTTTAGGGTTTAGGGTTTAGGGTTTAGGGTTTAGGGTTTAGGGTTTAGGGTTTAGGGTTTAGGGTTTAGGGTTTAGGGTTTAGGGTTTAGGGTTTAGGGTTTAGGGTTTAGGGTTTAGGGTTTAGGGTTTAGGGTTTAGGGTTTAGGGTTTAGGGTTTAGGGTTTAGGGTTTAGGGTTTAGGGTTTAGGGTTTAGGGTTTAGGGTTTAGGGTTTAGGGTTTAGGGTTTAGGGTTTAGGGTTTAGGGTTTAGGGTTTAGGGTTTAGGGTTTAGGGTTTAGGGTTTAGGGTTTAGGGTTTAGGGTTTAGGGTTTAGGGTTTAGGGTTTAGGGTTTAGGGTTTAGGGTTTAGGGTTTAGGGTTTAGGGTTTAGGGTTTAGGGTTTAGGGTTTAGGGTTTAGGGTTTAGGGTTTAGGGTTTAGGGTTTAGGGTTTAGGGTTTAGGGTTTAGGGTTTAGGGTTTAGGGTTTAGGGTTTAGGGTTTAGGGTTTAGGGTTTAGGGTTTAGGGTTTAGGGTTTAGGGTTTAGGGTTTAGGGTTTAGGGTTTAGGGTTTAGGGTTTAGGGTTTAGGGTTTAGGGTTTAGGGTTTAGGGTTTAGGGTTTAGGGTTTAGGGTTTAGGGTTTAGGGTTTAGGGTTTAGGGTTTAGGGTTTAGGGTTTAGGGTTTAGGGTTTAGGGTTTAGGGTTTAGGGTTTAGGGTTTAGGGTTTAGGGTTTAGGGTTTAGGGTTTAGGGTTTAGGGTTTAGGGTTTAGGGTTTAGGGTTTAGGGTTTAGGGTTTAGGGTTTAGGGTTTAGGGTTTAGGGTTTAGGGTTTAGGGTTTAGGGTTTAGGGTTTAGGGTTTAGGGTTTAGGGTTTAGGGTTTAGGGTTTAGGGTTTAGGGTTTAGGGTTTAGGGTTTAGGGTTTAGGGTTTAGGGTTTAGGGTTTAGGGTTTAGGGTTTAGGGTTTAGGGTTTAGGGTTTAGGGTTTAGGGTTTAGGGTTTAGGGTTTAGGGTTTAGGGTTTAGGGTTTAGGGTTTAGGGTTTAGGGTTTAGGGTTTAGGGTTTAGGGTTTAGGGTTTAGGGTTTAGGGTTTAGGGTTTAGGGTTTAGGGTTTAGGGTTTAGGGTTTAGGGTTTAGGGTTTAGGGTTTAGGGTTTAGGGTTTAGGGTTTAGGGTTTAGGGTTTAGGGTTTAGGGTTTAGGGTTTAGGGTTTAGGGTTTAGGGTTTAGGGTTTAGGGTTTAGGGTTTAGGGTTTAGGGTTTAGGGTTTAGGGTTTAGGGTTTAGGGTTTAGGGTTTAGGGTTTAGGGTTTAGGGTTTAGGGTTTAGGGTTTAGGGTTTAGGGTTTAGGGTTTAGGGTTTAGGGTTTAGGGTTTAGGGTTTAGGGTTTAGGGTTTAGGGTTTAGGGTTTAGGGTTTAGGGTTTAGGGTTTAGGGTTTAGGGTTTAGGGTTTAGGGTTTAGGGTTTAGGGTTTAGGGTTTAGGGTTTAGGGTTTAGGGTTTAGGGTTTAGGGTTTAGGGTTTAGGGTTTAGGGTTTAGGGTTTAGGGTTTAGGGTTTAGGGTTTAGGGTTTAGGGTTTAGGGTTTAGGGTTTAGGGTTTAGGGTTTAGGGTTTAGGGTTTAGGGTTTAGGGTTTAGGGTTTAGGGTTTAGGGTTTAGGGTTTAGGGTTTAGGGTTTAGGGTTTAGGGTTTAGGGTTTAGGGTTTAGGGTTTAGGGTTTAGGGTTTAGGGTTTAGGGTTTAGGGTTTAGGGTTTAGGGTTTAGGGTTTAGGGTTTAGGGTTTAGGGTTTAGGGTTTAGGGTTTAGGGTTTAGGGTTTAGGGTTTAGGGTTTAGGGTTTAGGGTTTAGGGTTTAGGGTTTAGGGTTTAGGGTTTAGGGTTTAGGGTTTAGGGTTTAGGGTTTAGGGTTTAGGGTTTAGGGTTTAGGGTTTAGGGTTTAGGGTTTAGGGTTTAGGGTTTAGGGTTTAGGGTTTAGGGTTTAGGGTTTAGGGTTTAGGGTTTAGGGTTTAGGGTTTAGGGTTTAGGGTTTAGGGTTTAGGGTTTAGGGTTTAGGGTTTAGGGTTTAGGGTTTAGGGTTTAGGGTTTAGGGTTTAGGGTTTAGGGTTTAGGGTTTAGGGTTTAGGGTTTAGGGTTTAGGGTTTAGGGTTTAGGGTTTAGGGTTTAGGGTTTAGGGTTTAGGGTTTAGGGTTTAGGGTTTAGGGTTTAGGGTTTAGGGTTTAGGGTTTAGGGTTTAGGGTTTAGGGTTTAGGGTTTAGGGTTTAGGGTTTAGGGTTTAGGGTTTAGGGTTTAGGGTTTAGGGTTTAGGGTTTAGGGTTTAGGGTTTAGGGTTTAGGGTTTAGGGTTTAGGGTTTAGGGTTTAGGGTTTAGGGTTTAGGGTTTAGGGTTTAGGGTTTAGGGTTTAGGGTTTAGGGTTTAGGGTTTAGGGTTTAGGGTTTAGGGTTTAGGGTTTAGGGTTTAGGGTTTAGGGTTTAGGGTTTAGGGTTTAGGGTTTAGGGTTTAGGGTTTAGGGTTTAGGGTTTAGGGTTTAGGGTTTAGGGTTTAGGGTTTAGGGTTTAGGGTTTAGGGTTTAGGGTTTAGGGTTTAGGGTTTAGGGTTTAGGGTTTAGGGTTTAGGGTTTAGGGTTTAGGGTTTAGGGTTTAGGGTTTAGGGTTTAGGGTTTAGGGTTTAGGGTTTAGGGTTTAGGGTTTAGGGTTTAGGGTTTAGGGTTTAGGGTTTAGGGTTTAGGGTTTAGGGTTTAGGGTTTAGGGTTTAGGGTTTAGGGTTTAGGGTTTAGGGTTTAGGGTTTAGGGTTTAGGGTTTAGGGTTTAGGGTTTAGGGTTTAGGGTTTAGGGTTTAGGGTTTAGGGTTTAGGGTTTAGGGTTTAGGGTTTAGGGTTTAGGGTTTAGGGTTTAGGGTTTAGGGTTTAGGGTTTAGGGTTTAGGGTTTAGGGTTTAGGGTTTAGGGTTTAGGGTTTAGGGTTTAGGGTTTAGGGTTTAGGGTTTAGGGTTTAGGGTTTAGGGTTTAGGGTTTAGGGTTTAGGGTTTAGGGTTTAGGGTTTAGGGTTTAGGGTTTAGGGTTTAGGGTTTAGGGTTTAGGGTTTAGGGTTTAGGGTTTAGGGTTTAGGGTTTAGGGTTTAGGGTTTAGGGTTTAGGGTTTAGGGTTTAGGGTTTAGGGTTTAGGGTTTAGGGTTTAGGGTTTAGGGTTTAGGGTTTAGGGTTTAGGGTTTAGGGTTTAGGGTTTAGGGTTTAGGGTTTAGGGTTTAGGGTTTAGGGTTTAGGGTTTAGGGTTTAGGGTTTAGGGTTTAGGGTTTAGGGTTTAGGGTTTAGGGTTTAGGGTTTAGGGTTTAGGGTTTAGGGTTTAGGGTTTAGGGTTTAGGGTTTAGGGTTTAGGGTTTAGGGTTTAGGGTTTAGGGTTTAGGGTTTAGGGTTTAGGGTTTAGGGTTTAGGGTTTAGGGTTTAGGGTTTAGGGTTTAGGGTTTAGGGTTTAGGGTTTAGGGTTTAGGGTTTAGGGTTTAGGGTTTAGGGTTTAGGGTTTAGGGTTTAGGGTTTAGGGTTTAGGGTTTAGGGTTTAGGGTTTAGGGTTTAGGGTTTAGGGTTTAGGGTTTAGGGTTTAGGGTTTAGGGTTTAGGGTTTAGGGTTTAGGGTTTAGGGTTTAGGGTTTAGGGTTTAGGGTTTAGGGTTTAGGGTTTAGGGTTTAGGGTTTAGGGTTTAGGGTTTAGGGTTTAGGGTTTAGGGTTTAGGGTTTAGGGTTTAGGGTTTAGGGTTTAGGGTTTAGGGTTTAGGGTTTAGGGTTTAGGGTTTAGGGTTTAGGGTTTAGGGTTTAGGGTTTAGGGTTTAGGGTTTAGGGTTTAGGGTTTAGGGTTTAGGGTTTAGGGTTTAGGGTTTAGGGTTTAGGGTTTAGGGTTTAGGGTTTAGGGTTTAGGGTTTAGGGTTTAGGGTTTAGGGTTTAGGGTTTAGGGTTTAGGGTTTAGGGTTTAGGGTTTAGGGTTTAGGGTTTAGGGTTTAGGGTTTAGGGTTTAGGGTTTAGGGTTTAGGGTTTAGGGTTTAGGGTTTAGGGTTTAGGGTTTAGGGTTTAGGGTTTAGGGTTTAGGGTTTAGGGTTTAGGGTTTAGGGTTTAGGGTTTAGGGTTTAGGGTTTAGGGTTTAGGGTTTAGGGTTTAGGGTTTAGGGTTTAGGGTTTAGGGTTTAGGGTTTAGGGTTTAGGGTTTAGGGTTTAGGGTTTAGGGTTTAGGGTTTAGGGTTTAGGGTTTAGGGTTTAGGGTTTAGGGTTTAGGGTTTAGGGTTTAGGGTTTAGGGTTTAGGGTTTAGGGTTTAGGGTTTAGGGTTTAGGGTTTAGGGTTTAGGGTTTAGGGTTTAGGGTTTAGGGTTTAGGGTTTAGGGTTTAGGGTTTAGGGTTTAGGGTTTAGGGTTTAGGGTTTAGGGTTTAGGGTTTAGGGTTTAGGGTTTAGGGTTTAGGGTTTAGGGTTTAGGGTTTAGGGTTTAGGGTTTAGGGTTTAGGGTTTAGGGTTTAGGGTTTAGGGTTTAGGGTTTAGGGTTTAGGGTTTAGGGTTTAGGGTTTAGGGTTTAGGGTTTAGGGTTTAGGGTTTAGGGTTTAGGGTTTAGGGTTTAGGGTTTAGGGTTTAGGGTTTAGGGTTTAGGGTTTAGGGTTTAGGGTTTAGGGTTTAGGGTTTAGGGTTTAGGGTTTAGGGTTTAGGGTTTAGGGTTTAGGGTTTAGGGTTTAGGGTTTAGGGTTTAGGGTTTAGGGTTTAGGGTTTAGGGTTTAGGGTTTAGGGTTTAGGGTTTAGGGTTTAGGGTTTAGGGTTTAGGGTTTAGGGTTTAGGGTTTAGGGTTTAGGGTTTAGGGTTTAGGGTTTAGGGTTTAGGGTTTAGGGTTTAGGGTTTAGGGTTTAGGGTTTAGGGTTTAGGGTTTAGGGTTTAGGGTTTAGGGTTTAGGGTTTAGGGTTTAGGGTTTAGGGTTTAGGGTTTAGGGTTTAGGGTTTAGGGTTTAGGGTTTAGGGTTTAGGGTTTAGGGTTTAGGGTTTAGGGTTTAGGGTTTAGGGTTTAGGGTTTAGGGTTTAGGGTTTAGGGTTTAGGGTTTAGGGTTTAGGGTTTAGGGTTTAGGGTTTAGGGTTTAGGGTTTAGGGTTTAGGGTTTAGGGTTTAGGGTTTAGGGTTTAGGGTTTAGGGTTTAGGGTTTAGGGTTTAGGGTTTAGGGTTTAGGGTTTAGGGTTTAGGGTTTAGGGTTTAGGGTTTAGGGTTTAGGGTTTAGGGTTTAGGGTTTAGGGTTTAGGGTTTAGGGTTTAGGGTTTAGGGTTTAGGGTTTAGGGTTTAGGGTTTAGGGTTTAGGGTTTAGGGTTTAGGGTTTAGGGTTTAGGGTTTAGGGTTTAGGGTTTAGGGTTTAGGGTTTAGGGTTTAGGGTTTAGGGTTTAGGGTTTAGGGTTTAGGGTTTAGGGTTTAGGGTTTAGGGTTTAGGGTTTAGGGTTTAGGGTTTAGGGTTTAGGGTTTAGGGTTTAGGGTTTAGGGTTTAGGGTTTAGGGTTTAGGGTTTAGGGTTTAGGGTTTAGGGTTTAGGGTTTAGGGTTTAGGGTTTAGGGTTTAGGGTTTAGGGTTTAGGGTTTAGGGTTTAGGGTTTAGGGTTTAGGGTTTAGGGTTTAGGGTTTAGGGTTTAGGGTTTAGGGTTTAGGGTTTAGGGTTTAGGGTTTAGGGTTTAGGGTTTAGGGTTTAGGGTTTAGGGTTTAGGGTTTAGGGTTTAGGGTTTAGGGTTTAGGGTTTAGGGTTTAGGGTTTAGGGTTTAGGGTTTAGGGTTTAGGGTTTAGGGTTTAGGGTTTAGGGTTTAGGGTTTAGGGTTTAGGGTTTAGGGTTTAGGGTTTAGGGTTTAGGGTTTAGGGTTTAGGGTTTAGGGTTTAGGGTTTAGGGTTTAGGGTTTAGGGTTTAGGGTTTAGGGTTTAGGGTTTAGGGTTTAGGGTTTAGGGTTTAGGGTTTAGGGTTTAGGGTTTAGGGTTTAGGGTTTAGGGTTTAGGGTTTAGGGTTTAGGGTTTAGGGTTTAGGGTTTAGGGTTTAGGGTTTAGGGTTTAGGGTTTAGGGTTTAGGGTTTAGGGTTTAGGGTTTAGGGTTTAGGGTTTAGGGTTTAGGGTTTAGGGTTTAGGGTTTAGGGTTTAGGGTTTAGGGTTTAGGGTTTAGGGTTTAGGGTTTAGGGTTTAGGGTTTAGGGTTTAGGGTTTAGGGTTTAGGGTTTAGGGTTTAGGGTTTAGGGTTTAGGGTTTAGGGTTTAGGGTTTAGGGTTTAGGGTTTAGGGTTTAGGGTTTAGGGTTTAGGGTTTAGGGTTTAGGGTTTAGGGTTTAGGGTTTAGGGTTTAGGGTTTAGGGTTTAGGGTTTAGGGTTTAGGGTTTAGGGTTTAGGGTTTAGGGTTTAGGGTTTAGGGTTTAGGGTTTAGGGTTTAGGGTTTAGGGTTTAGGGTTTAGGGTTTAGGGTTTAGGGTTTAGGGTTTAGGGTTTAGGGTTTAGGGTTTAGGGTTTAGGGTTTAGGGTTTAGGGTTTAGGGTTTAGGGTTTAGGGTTTAGGGTTTAGGGTTTAGGGTTTAGGGTTTAGGGTTTAGGGTTTAGGGTTTAGGGTTTAGGGTTTAGGGTTTAGGGTTTAGGGTTTAGGGTTTAGGGTTTAGGGTTTAGGGTTTAGGGTTTAGGGTTTAGGGTTTAGGGTTTAGGGTTTAGGGTTTAGGGTTTAGGGTTTAGGGTTTAGGGTTTAGGGTTTAGGGTTTAGGGTTTAGGGTTTAGGGTTTAGGGTTTAGGGTTTAGGGTTTAGGGTTTAGGGTTTAGGGTTTAGGGTTTAGGGTTTAGGGTTTAGGGTTTAGGGTTTAGGGTTTAGGGTTTAGGGTTTAGGGTTTAGGGTTTAGGGTTTAGGGTTTAGGGTTTAGGGTTTAGGGTTTAGGGTTTAGGGTTTAGGGTTTAGGGTTTAGGGTTTAGGGTTTAGGGTTTAGGGTTTAGGGTTTAGGGTTTAGGGTTTAGGGTTTAGGGTTTAGGGTTTAGGGTTTAGGGTTTAGGGTTTAGGGTTTAGGGTTTAGGGTTTAGGGTTTAGGGTTTAGGGTTTAGGGTTTAGGGTTTAGGGTTTAGGGTTTAGGGTTTAGGGTTTAGGGTTTAGGGTTTAGGGTTTAGGGTTTAGGGTTTAGGGTTTAGGGTTTAGGGTTTAGGGTTTAGGGTTTAGGGTTTAGGGTTTAGGGTTTAGGGTTTAGGGTTTAGGGTTTAGGGTTTAGGGTTTAGGGTTTAGGGTTTAGGGTTTAGGGTTTAGGGTTTAGGGTTTAGGGTTTAGGGTTTAGGGTTTAGGGTTTAGGGTTTAGGGTTTAGGGTTTAGGGTTTAGGGTTTAGGGTTTAGGGTTTAGGGTTTAGGGTTTAGGGTTTAGGGTTTAGGGTTTAGGGTTTAGGGTTTAGGGTTTAGGGTTTAGGGTTTAGGGTTTAGGGTTTAGGGTTTAGGGTTTAGGGTTTAGGGTTTAGGGTTTAGGGTTTAGGGTTTAGGGTTTAGGGTTTAGGGTTTAGGGTTTAGGGTTTAGGGTTTAGGGTTTAGGGTTTAGGGTTTAGGGTTTAGGGTTTAGGGTTTAGGGTTTAGGGTTTAGGGTTTAGGGTTTAGGGTTTAGGGTTTAGGGTTTAGGGTTTAGGGTTTAGGGTTTAGGGTTTAGGGTTTAGGGTTTAGGGTTTAGGGTTTAGGGTTTAGGGTTTAGGGTTTAGGGTTTAGGGTTTAGGGTTTAGGGTTTAGGGTTTAGGGTTTAGGGTTTAGGGTTTAGGGTTTAGGGTTTAGGGTTTAGGGTTTAGGGTTTAGGGTTTAGGGTTTAGGGTTTAGGGTTTAGGGTTTAGGGTTTAGGGTTTAGGGTTTAGGGTTTAGGGTTTAGGGTTTAGGGTTTAGGGTTTAGGGTTTAGGGTTTAGGGTTTAGGGTTTAGGGTTTAGGGTTTAGGGTTTAGGGTTTAGGGTTTAGGGTTTAGGGTTTAGGGTTTAGGGTTTAGGGTTTAGGGTTTAGGGTTTAGGGTTTAGGGTTTAGGGTTTAGGGTTTAGGGTTTAGGGTTTAGGGTTTAGGGTTTAGGGTTTAGGGTTTAGGGTTTAGGGTTTAGGGTTTAGGGTTTAGGGTTTAGGGTTTAGGGTTTAGGGTTTAGGGTTTAGGGTTTAGGGTTTAGGGTTTAGGGTTTAGGGTTTAGGGTTTAGGGTTTAGGGTTTAGGGTTTAGGGTTTAGGGTTTAGGGTTTAGGGTTTAGGGTTTAGGGTTTAGGGTTTAGGGTTTAGGGTTTAGGGTTTAGGGTTTAGGGTTTAGGGTTTAGGGTTTAGGGTTTAGGGTTTAGGGTTTAGGGTTTAGGGTTTAGGGTTTAGGGTTTAGGGTTTAGGGTTTAGGGTTTAGGGTTTAGGGTTTAGGGTTTAGGGTTTAGGGTTTAGGGTTTAGGGTTTAGGGTTTAGGGTTTAGGGTTTAGGGTTTAGGGTTTAGGGTTTAGGGTTTAGGGTTTAGGGTTTAGGGTTTAGGGTTTAGGGTTTAGGGTTTAGGGTTTAGGGTTTAGGGTTTAGGGTTTAGGGTTTAGGGTTTAGGGTTTAGGGTTTAGGGTTTAGGGTTTAGGGTTTAGGGTTTAGGGTTTAGGGTTTAGGGTTTAGGGTTTAGGGTTTAGGGTTTAGGGTTTAGGGTTTAGGGTTTAGGGTTTAGGGTTTAGGGTTTAGGGTTTAGGGTTTAGGGTTTAGGGTTTAGGGTTTAGGGTTTAGGGTTTAGGGTTTAGGGTTTAGGGTTTAGGGTTTAGGGTTTAGGGTTTAGGGTTTAGGGTTTAGGGTTTAGGGTTTAGGGTTTAGGGTTTAGGGTTTAGGGTTTAGGGTTTAGGGTTTAGGGTTTAGGGTTTAGGGTTTAGGGTTTAGGGTTTAGGGTTTAGGGTTTAGGGTTTAGGGTTTAGGGTTTAGGGTTTAGGGTTTAGGGTTTAGGGTTTAGGGTTTAGGGTTTAGGGTTTAGGGTTTAGGGTTTAGGGTTTAGGGTTTAGGGTTTAGGGTTTAGGGTTTAGGGTTTAGGGTTTAGGGTTTAGGGTTTAGGGTTTAGGGTTTAGGGTTTAGGGTTTAGGGTTTAGGGTTTAGGGTTTAGGGTTTAGGGTTTAGGGTTTAGGGTTTAGGGTTTAGGGTTTAGGGTTTAGGGTTTAGGGTTTAGGGTTTAGGGTTTAGGGTTTAGGGTTTAGGGTTTAGGGTTTAGGGTTTAGGGTTTAGGGTTTAGGGTTTAGGGTTTAGGGTTTAGGGTTTAGGGTTTAGGGTTTAGGGTTTAGGGTTTAGGGTTTAGGGTTTAGGGTTTAGGGTTTAGGGTTTAGGGTTTAGGGTTTAGGGTTTAGGGTTTAGGGTTTAGGGTTTAGGGTTTAGGGTTTAGGGTTTAGGGTTTAGGGTTTAGGGTTTAGGGTTTAGGGTTTAGGGTTTAGGGTTTAGGGTTTAGGGTTTAGGGTTTAGGGTTTAGGGTTTAGGGTTTAGGGTTTAGGGTTTAGGGTTTAGGGTTTAGGGTTTAGGGTTTAGGGTTTAGGGTTTAGGGTTTAGGGTTTAGGGTTTAGGGTTTAGGGTTTAGGGTTTAGGGTTTAGGGTTTAGGGTTTAGGGTTTAGGGTTTAGGGTTTAGGGTTTAGGGTTTAGGGTTTAGGGTTTAGGGTTTAGGGTTTAGGGTTTAGGGTTTAGGGTTTAGGGTTTAGGGTTTAGGGTTTAGGGTTTAGGGTTTAGGGTTTAGGGTTTAGGGTTTAGGGTTTAGGGTTTAGGGTTTAGGGTTTAGGGTTTAGGGTTTAGGG